>JAPWDM010000001.1:42846554-43266554 GCA_035578155.1 Brachynemurus nebulosus | reverse complement strand
GTTAACCAAACACGTCGGATGCCAGGAACATGGTTTTTGTTCTTGCAAAAAATTAGTTTTTTGCCAAAATTTCCACTTAATCAACAATTTTTGCGAAATTTTTTTACACCATTTAAAAGAGGAGAAAAAAAATACATAAAAAAGGTCTTTAAACTATTGTTCTATGTCAACTAGTTTCCGAGAAAAACTAATTTTTATAAACGGAAATTCGCTATGTTATGCAGGATGCTGCGACAGGGGTATTTATATATTCATATTTAGCTACACTAGTTTATTTTATGTAAATTTTGAATGATCAAATTGTATGGTATAGGTAAAATCAACTAAAGAAGGTCTAAAGGCATTGCAACAGATAAAGCAAAATTAGAGGTACAAGCTTAAGTTTCTACTGTTACTAAAATTAAGGGCTGATACAGTGGGTGGTCATGGGGATCATGACTCCCCTAACTGAAAAGAGATTAACTCAAATTTTATGGTGGTTTATCTAATGACCATATACCAAGTTTACTATAATGTGACCACTAGAAAGAAAACTTCTGTCGGATCAGTTACATTTATAAAACGGATTCGATAATTTTGATAGCAAAAGTGAAAAGCTCATGCCCAATTTATCCTAATTCAATCAATTACTTTATTTCAAATCACGTCCATATGAAGCTTGATTTGAGAAAAAAAGAATTTTGTATCTGATGACGTCATCGAGTTTCCTAAAAATTTTTAGTGCCTTAAAAACGGCTTTATCGGTTTTTGAACTTGTTTTAATGCTAACTTAGGTAAATACATTTTTAAAAAATTTGTAATGTCAACAAAGGATTATAAAATTTAAAAAAAATTATAACCTTCTCTTAGCTTGAGAGCTGGATTCGTCTCTGACTCAAATAAGAAAATAACAAAAGGGAAAGAAAAATTAGGTTCATCTAATTTTGCTTCATTTGTTGCGTTACTATTTTTAGTTAATTTCACTTATACCTAGGTATTAATAAGCCCGTGAATTTTTCTTGCAATATTAAAATAATTTCAGTCAATATGGGACACTTGAAATTCGTAGACATGATTTACCAGGTCGTTTTCAGTCTGCAGCAAAAAAAAATAAAATTATTGCTAATTATTATTGTTTTTCGTAAATATTCTCACGGAGCATACATTGACTACTATTTCTGTAATTTTTGTTATCTATATATAATAAACTTATGTAACTAAATAACAAGCGATTATTTTAAACCCTGTGTAAGCTCATTAACTTCGCATTGGAAGTTATTGTAATGGGTCCGATTTTACGAATCGCTAATTTTGACATATCTCCACGTTTCAAGGTCACCAGTTTTTCGTCAATTTTTTTCGTCTCGCATATCTCGAGAACAAATGACGATATCAACTTCGAACTAATTTCATTAGATGCGTAATCAAAAAATGAAGACCGGATGAAGTTTTCAGCAAATTCGGATTGGCGGTTTGTTTTTTGTTTTAAAAAAACGGAATTAACTTTATTAAGGTAACATAGATTATATGGATTTTTTACCATAACATTAATTAAAATTGACATAGTGTTTGATCAATTGACATCGGTGGCCTAGTTGGTAAGGCGCTTGGCTGGTAACCAAGAGATCCGGGTTCGAGTCCCAGCCGATCCAGTTTGGTAATTTTTCAAACACTATGTCAATTTTAATTAACATAATGAATTGGCCATTTGCCAAAGTACATCGAGTGTTCAAGTATCAGCCAAAGCTGGACAGTGAGTGAACATATGAATATTGGTGTATGTTTAAATACGGATAAAAATCCGCTATACACTAATAATGTTCCACAGGCACTCGATAACATTTGAAATTAAAAGTACCATAACATTATTATACAATGGCCAAAGAACCTTCCTTGATCTTAAAAATGCCAGTATTTTATTATAAAATTTAAAAAAAAAACTACTAAATATAAACTTTTTTAAAAATATATTTTGTCTCGCATATTTTTAGAACAAATGATGTTATCATTTGTTTGATAAGGGTGAAGCCCCCACCCTTAAGTACAGAAGGCGAAGCCCCGGTATAGTGCAAGGGGCAAAGCCTCTATGGGGAGTCGCCTGAAATTAAAAAAGAATTATTTATGTACAGTAGTCCCTAGTCTTTAAGAACGCCCAACGGGAAGTTGACAGTGTGGGTAGACCTGTCCCCCAAATTTTTTTAAAATTCTATTCCTTCCTTTGTTAGATACATTTGAGATTCTCTTTTTTATGTGCATGTATTAAGAAAATTAACCGTTAATTAGTCTTAACAATTTCTTATGGAACATCCTATATATTAATATTCTTTCTAAAAAATAAGTAGGTAATTTGAATTCCTCATGATCTTATGAAAAATTATTTATAAAAATACTACTTGATAAAAGGAAATATTTCAAAGAGAAAAACCCTCATATTATCATCATTTACAAACAAAAAAATTTTCTATGAAAATTTTCACAAATCATTTAGTTCATTTTCGCTAATATCTTCATAAAGGCAAAGCAACTAAGTACACTATACACAAGCGCAAGTGAGATAACTTATTAATAAAATAAATAGATGATCATTTTTCAAAAGCAAAAACGAAAAAACAGTAATAAATTGCATTCACTTTACATGTATATAATTTTCACGATTTTATGTGAAAATCCTCTCAAAATATAATAACATTATCATATATATATACGTACGTACCAAAGAAAGCTGTGAAAACGTTAAATTTTCTTTTCACTTTTTGTTCATTACCGTTACATTTTATAGCGAAAGAAAAAGACAGGATGATAAAAGTGAAATAGACATAGTAGCACAAAGTAATTCATTAAAAGTTCATAAAATATTTTAGAGTCAGGCTCCGTGCGAGTGAAAGAGAGAACAGAATGCGCTACATAGGTCGATGGGTTTGTTGTTTGTAACTGAGTAAAAGAAATATAACAAGTTTCTCAAGTAATATTCTACACATAGTTTAAATTATTAGCTTAAAAGGTAAAGTAGAATATTTCTTTACCAAAGAAAATCTAAACAATTTTACACTAGAGCAACAATTCAATTTCTTGAGATATGTAAGGGGAGGATACAGATGACATTTTAACGAATTTTCGAATCGAAAATTCAGTTATTACAGCCACTGCTATGGTGAGACTTGAGTCCGGGACTATGATAGAAACTGGTTTTGAGGTCCCTAGAAGTCGAAATGACATTCACTAAAATTTGTATAAATACATACGTATTATGTATGTACGTATGTATATGTATATGTGGCCGTGCAATAACTCTCGAACGGATCATCGTATTTTTAGGAAATTTAGTGAAAACGTTGGAAGTCCAAAATTTTGGATGAGTTCTTTAACCAGACACGTCCGATGCCAGGAACCTCAGTAAAACGTGTTATTTGTAAAAATTTGTCAAAAAGTTTTTTGAATTTTTCTTTCACTATGGCAAAGACTGAAAAAAATTACCTAAGATCCATTTTGAACCACTATTCTAGGTAATCGTGTTTTCGAGAAAAAGCATTCGCAGGATGCTGTAGCAGGGTTATTTAAAAATCCATACAGTTGTAACTAATGAAAAATTAGAGGACTAAAACGACTTTTCAAGAGGCTGGATATCAGTAAAGAGTAGTCTGACAATGATTTTGAAAAGACCGTTTGAAAGCTTGAATTTGAAAAAATGTTTTTGATGCTGGGATCCAAAAATGTTTCCACTGCAAGATGATAGTTTTTTACTTTTCCGTCAATATAGGCTATAAGCGAGCCTATACATTCTCAAAACGATTTATTTGTTCAAAGAATTAAAATTTTTTTAAATGTATTACTAATTACTGTAAACATTCAGTTACTAAGTCAAATTTTTGTACAGATTCTAATACAGTCCACGAAATGAATTTAAAGGCATAAAAATTTTACAAATAAATGATTACAAGACTTTTTTTATTTTGAATGTCTTAATTCAAATATTTTATCAGCTAAAACTACTTACAAACACAAATAAATATATACATATTTAATCTTACTTGAGCACTTATTAAAAAAGATCTATGTACGTATCTATTTAGATATAAAGAAATTCTGTAGTGTAAATGCGAAATGAAATTAAAGGCAGTGTTTATTTTCATCTGTAAATGCAAACATATCAACAATTAATTAAAGAAACATAGTATATAAATAATCTTCTTTTTGTTGCGTTAAGTTAATAATTTTTATAATTTCGTATTAAGTTTTTAAATACTAATTTTCAATATGGGTCACGGAAAGAAATTAACTCAAGAAGAAAAAATAAAAATTACCACTTATAAGGAGTTTGGTATGTCCAACAGGCAAATTGCGAAGAAAATTGGTCGCTCCCCTACAGTAGTTGACAACTTCATAAAACTTGGCGACTCTTACGGTTCTAAGAAAGCCAAAGGTGGCCCAGCCAAATTAACAGCGCGCCAGAAACGACTGGTTCTTTTGGAAGCACGCAAGAATAATTTGTCAGCTTCACAAATTAAAAGAAAATTAGAGCTTCCTGTAAGTATACGAAGAGTACAGCAACTTTTACATAACGACGAATTTCTAATTTATTCAAAAAGATTAAAAAAACCGGCTCTTACGGCAACTCATAAAGCCGAAAGATTAAAATTTGCTCGAAAACACATGTCATGGACAGACGAGTGGCAGAAAGTCATATTTAGTGACGAAAAAAAATTCAATCTAGATGGCCCTGATGGCTGTCAATATTATTGGCATGATTTACGTCATGAGAAGCAAGTAAGGATGAGCCGAAATTTTGGAGGAGGGAGTTTGATGGTTTGGGGCGCACTTAATTATGGAGGGAAAATGCCGTTATTGCCTTTAAAGACGAAACTGAACTCGAATTTGTACATAGAATTATTAGAATATGTTCTTGATGAATTCGCTGAACCCATAGCTGGACCAGATTTCATTTTTCAGCAGGATAACGCTGCTGTACATTCTGCTAAAATTGTAAAGGAATGGTTCGAGAGGGTAAATGTTAATGTTTTAGAGTGGCCGTCAAGAAGTCCTGATCTAAATCCGATCGAAAATCTCTGGGGAATTTTGGTTCGGCAAGTTTATGCTAATGGACGTTAGTATCAAAATGTTAAAGAACTTAAAACTAGTGTTGAAAAGTGTTGGGAAGAAATTAATTCAGAGTGCCTAAAAAACTTAGTGAATTCAATGCCAAATAGAGTATTTGAAGTAATTAAAAATCATGGTGGTAACACATCATATTAATTCCATAATGTATGTTTCAATTCAAAATTATGACAATTTTTATTTAACTGCCTTTAAATTCATTTCGTACTATTTTTGTGGATTTTTATTTTTTTTTAATGTTGATACTAAAAAAAGCTATAGAAGAAAATAAATTATTGTTAAATAAATTTGTAATTAACTGACAAATAAAACATATTAATTTAAAAAGAATAAGTTAAATTCTTTCACTTTAAACTTGAAAAATTCTGTCTGCCTTTAAATTCATTTCGTGGACTGTATAATATACAATATAAGAATTAACAAAAGTGTAGTAGACCAGGGACGTATTTACCCTAAGTGCCGCCCAAGGCCCCGTGAAAAATGCCGCCCTTGGAGTTTCGTAAAAAAAATTTTTGAAAAAATTTTAGTAACTTTTTCACCTTTATTCTTTTTTCTATCAAAAAATAAGTGGCGATCAAGAAAAAACCTCATTTCTTATTTTCTATCAAGAAACAAGTGACGAGCAAGCCTCAACAAAATAATATTTTTCCCCAAAAATTTCCTGCGTCTATAATTTTCCATTTCCCGCCCTTTTTTTATACAGCTGTATGTAAAACATAGCTTACCTAGATAGTATTTTGTACAATAAACAAGCAATTTCATGGTAGTCGTAGCTAAAAATATTTAATAATTTAATTTTTAACCATAATACCCAAATTCAACTACATACTTAGTCTAAGAAACCATGAAGTTTTTTTTGACGAATAAAAAAAAAAAAATTGAAAAAAAGATGACAAATTGAAAAAAAAAAAATTTTTTTTTCAAAATTTGCCAAAATTCAAAATTTTTAAAAATGTTTTTATGGCCTGGCAAAGGAGCAAAAAAAAAATCATATATTTGATATGCTTTAGTTCCATTATTTTATGTGTGTTCGTTTTTGAGAAAAAGTATTTTTTGTAACCGGAAATTCGCTATGTTATGCAGAATGCTGCAACAGAGGTATTTCTTTATTACTAACTTGTCCCATATCTAAGATCTTATAATTATTTGATAAGCATTAAAAACTATCCAAACTAGTATCCAAATGTACTTTTACGGAAGTATAGAAATTTTGTGTGGCTAAATGTATCATTGTATCTATCAAAGTGAAGAAGCTTACAAACGTCTTTCTTTTACACTAGATAAAGCTTCATACTTACTACCTTATTGCAAACGATACCAAATGTTTCAGATCAAACTTATTAGTTAACAATGGTTTTTCAAGTAACAAACAACTTCATATTCTTCTTATTCTTCAATAATTACTCCCTTACTAAGCGTTGTCATTAATAAAAATGTCTACTGCAATAAATTTTGGAACCTCCCTAACACTGGAGTAAAATAAAAGTCAGATTTGTATCCTTTTATAGACGGAAGAAAAATTTTTCTAGAGCACTAATTCTTGCCAGTTTTAAAAGTTACTCTTTTATCTTTAACATTTAGAAGACCTCCTAATTTTGTATTTTTGTCTCATTAACAATGTAGTGATAGATTGTAAGTAAAATTGATAAGTTGGTCATTTTATGTATAGGGTAGGGTCGTGTAAAATGACGCGGTCGTTAAGAGTGCGCACTTCTGTTTTCTCGAAACAGAACGAAATTTGTAACCAACTTTAATCGTGTTTTGAATTGTTTGGGTATCTGTAATTACTCACCAAAAAATACTGGTTTACGACATAATTTCGATATTCTAGATAAGTTTGAAATTTTTAGTATGATTTGATACTATTTTTCTCGGATTTGAATGTGTTACTACGGTTTATGTCGAAACAAGTTAAAAGTTATAAATGTTCCTGAGGTTAGTAAAGTTAATCGCGAACTAAACTAGCTTTGATCACTTTAATTCAAGTCAGTACGCGTGGATGGTTCCCACAGGATGATTTTGTTGATAATAGATAGGCGTGTAAGATGGCGCAGTACAAAGATCTGTAAGAAGGCGAAAGCATTCTTACACGACAGTTTCTTTTATTGTTCTTTTTTTTTAACTTTTCTAAGGAATTCTATACAGCAATCTTTCGTACAACGTAAATTAGTGTAACTCAAGTTTCTATATCAAAAGTTTACGGTTACGAAAACTAACGATGACGAAATGTAATTTTTTTAAATATTCTATTGTTAATAAAATCAGTGGGATTTAGTTAGTGAAGCCCAAAATTAACTAATTATAACCAATTTATACGAAGTAATTCGATATCGATAATTCTCGATAACGAAAACTATATTTTCATAGTCGCAAAATGTTTAGAGTACCTACCCACAATTTGCTCCGCTTGAGCCTTCGTTATTTCGTAGCGAAAAAATTTCGTTATTTTTTCGCTACGATGCGTCGTAGTGAAGATATTAAAGATATACGAAAAGTAACAAAAATTATTATTTTTTAAATGTGTTATTGTTGACCCAATCAATCGGACTAATGGAGCCTAAATTACCCAATTATAATCAATTTATGATATGTAATTCGGTATCGATAAGTTTCGATAACGAAAAGTAGGTTTTAACAATCGCAAT
Source organism: Brachynemurus nebulosus (assembly GCA_035578155.1). Lineage (NCBI taxonomy): Eukaryota > Metazoa > Arthropoda > Insecta > Neuroptera > Myrmeleontidae > Brachynemurus > Brachynemurus nebulosus. The sequence continues at coordinate 43,258,818 of JAPWDM010000001.1, read as the reverse complement.
ATGTTTGAGTAAAGAGCCATGACAGTACGGCGGTACACTACGTCTTCAAAAGTATGGGGACACCTTGACCTAAAGCGTACCCACATTTTTGACACGGTAGTGTACCACAGCATTATATTATAGTACGGCGTCAAAAGTATAGGCCCACCTTGGGTCGGGGTGTTCCCATACTTTTGACGGCGTAGTGTGCCGCCATACTGTCATTGCCCTTCGACTCGCTTTTTCTTATGGCATTTCTTATCGCTTCGACATAAACCATCTATTAAAGCATTAAAAATAACTCACAAGGAGGGGTCCAGGTGTGGTCGTCACCGATTTCGATCAAATTTCGTCTACTAGTAGAGCATAATATCTATATTAAAAATCTAAAAAATTAAGGTCCACCTCTCAAAAATAAAAAAAATATTTCAATTTGAAGTTTAAACAATTTTATAATATAAGATATGTACAAGTTATTAAGTCACATTGACAAGAGGGTGAAATAGCTCCGTGGCAAAGTATCTGGGTGTGGATGCTTTGGTACTGGGTTCGAATCCCACCTCAGACATTGAATTTTTTTTTTAATTTTAATATATTTTTTTTTTTAATTTATTAATTATATTGCTAAAATTATGCTACCAAATATCAATTGCTGCAAAAAATTCTTAATTTTTTTAGTTTATGAACTTTATGAATTTTTAAAGATAATGCATATCATAAAACCTAAATCTAATTATTGTTTATATTGCAAGTACACAATACAAACATTTTATTACATGCAGAGATATATAAATGTTTATATTTATTTACAGAAAGGGATTGCGATAATGTAAAGTATGTTTTAGGCATATTAATTAGGGAAAATTTTCTATCGTTCGTAAGACCCAATTTTAATATTATGATCCAAGTAAATATATTTACTTGGAATTCTAACAATATGATCATAAAATTAAAATTGGGTCTTACGAACGATAGAAAATTTTCCCTAATTAATATGCCTAAAACATACCTTACATTATCGCAATCCCTTTCTGTAAATAAATATAAACATTTATATATCTCTGCATGTAATAAAATGTTTGTATTGTGTACTTGCAATATAAACAATAATTAGATTTAGGTTTTATGATATGCATTATCTTTAAAAATTCATAAAGTTCATAAACTAAAAAAATTAAGAATTTTTTGCAGCAATTGATATTTGGTAGCATAATTTTAGCAATATAATTAATAAATTAAAAAAAAAAATATTAAAATTAAAAAAAAAATTCTATGTCTGAGGTGGGATTCGAACCCAGTACCAAAGCATCCACACCCAGATACTTTGCCACGGAGCTATTTCACCCTATTGTCAATGTGACTTAATAACTTGTACATATCTTATATTATAAAATTTTTTAAACTTCAAATTGAAATATTTTTTTTATTTTTGAGAGGTGGACCTTAATTTTTTAGATTTTTAATATAGATATTATGCTCTACTAGTAGACGAAATTTGATCGAAATCGGTGACGACCACACCTGGACCCCTCCTTGTCAGTCAAAGTTGTTCTGATGCACTCTGTGTATTTGTTTCCGTAACTATGTTTGTATGGCACTAAGTGGAGTGTATGTAAGCACTGATATTACCCGCAACTGTAATCTGCCTAACACAGTAGTTGTACAACTATTACATACAACTAGACCACATCTCAGTTTCTTTTCTACTAGCACTCTGCCATGTAAGACGGTGAACAATTTTTATTTTGAAGTTGGAATATTTCGTTAACGTCAGATATAGAAGGAGATTATTAATAAATGTCAAATAAATAAAACCGGATATAATAATATTATGGATAGTCATACTGTACATTAATTTTATTGATAAATGGTTTTTATAACATTGTGATATAAAATATTAATTTCTTAGTTTTTTTCTCTTGTGTTCCTTCTTTCGTTCATTCTTTTGACCATCATCATCATCGAAATCACCGTATATGAACAAAATGCACTCGTGCACAGTAGTAGCCAAAAGTAAGTAAGTAATGGGCATTAACTTTAATAGATAAATATGTAAATTTAGTAATATTAATAGATTGGAGCGTTACTTTCTGGTATTCCATATTTGCAAATAATAAACAAATATTTTACTTAGCAAAAATACCACTTTTATTTTGAAACTGTGACAATATTGTTTCGAACCGTCAGTTTATTTTTAAACAGTTTTAACATTCTGTTTGAAAATGAACTGACATGACGGTTCGAAACATTATTGTTACAGTTTCAAAATAAAAGTGGTAAGTATATTTTTGCGAAGTAAAATATTTGTTTATTACGTAAATATTAGCTTTATAGAAGCAAATATCATTTTATTATTAGGTGTACATCTTTTTTCTGCCGTTTTCAAATAAATGACTTTGGTAGTATGCGATGATGGAAGTAAACAAATGTAGACGTCATACAATAAACTTGGACACATGTTGACGTAACCCCATCGAAATATTAATCGATTTGTGTTGCCATTGTAAAGTTATTCTCGATTTAAAATATCATTTTTTGAGCCAAATTCTCCTCATTTACGGGAAGTTTTAATTTTCTGTTGCAATATGAATAAATCTGTGGCTGAAGTTCATCGAATGCTCTCAAATACTTGCGGTGAAATTGCTATTAATGAAAGAACGTGTTGGGAGTGGTTTCAGCGCGCCAAGAATGATGATTTTGACTCAGAAATCATGCTCTGTATTTGATGGGATCAGCTCAACGTAGTGTATCATGAACTGCTAAAACCGTCTGAGACAAAGAAATCACTGGTAATCTGTATCGAACAAAAAATTTTGATTTCAATAAAATTTTTTGTTTAAAACTCTGTGAAAAATTGAAATTGAAATTTTGTTTTAAAATCTTTCGGTTAAATACAAACCATAAACATCTACTAACAGAAAAAATTTTGCTTTTTGATTTCAGATAAAGATTTCACGAGTTACTTCGCCTACGGCGAAAAATTAGCGATTTTCGACAACTAGCCTAATTTTAATTTTTTTTTATTCATGAAAATTTTTTTACAAGATCGCAAAATAATATATAATAACATGCCAAATTTGAAATAAAATAAATTAGGTGGCTACAGGTAAGTTATATTTCAACTCTATGAAAACACGTGAGAATTTCATTCACTAAATTTCATGTCTTATCTACAGAAGTGTATGATGAATTATTTGTGATATCACCACCATATTTACCCGTTTTTCAGCTAAAATTCAAATCATAAAATAAATTCTATACGGACTAACAAAATTCGAGTCAGGTTTGCAAGTATTATTCTTACTTTTGGGTACTAAAAATGGGAAATTATGTGCCCTTTCGAAGATTACTATAACAAATTTTATTAAAAAAGAAAAGACAGTAGAAAAAGCAAAGTGTACAATTCTGGCAAATGCTAACGAATTCACACAATTCTATTCACTCTTTTAAACAACACAGACTAAAAGTATGTACAGTTATTAACCGTGGGTTAATAGCTAGTGATATATCAAGGAAATTCAGTAAAACAAATAATAACGGTGGCATTAACATATTTCATTTAACGTATAGGTATGCCCACCTATAACAATTTAACCGCTACTGCTATAATTGCTCCTAGTTGTAGCTTCCTAACTTACGGCTATAATAACACAAATAACAACATATTCACATAATATATTTTTGAGCTATTTACTATTTATCTTTTAATTATTCTTCAATTTTTTTTGACCACGCCTGTAAATTAGTCATCACCCATTAGACCCAGTTAAAGACTGATATCACTCGTCAAGCAACGTAGAAAAAGTATGCCGAACATTTATTATATGTAATATGTAAGTCAAAATAACCATATACATATATATGTAAATACCAATTCAGAAATTGTACATCTTGGTTTAAAAAATCAATATAAAAGAAAGAATCCAAAATTATTGTTAATTAACAGGGGCGGATCCAAAAGCTTATCATGCGACTACCGATAGCAAAGAACAAATCTAATGAATAAAACCAAAAATATAAATAGAAACAATATGATAAAATTTTTTTTAAAAAAAAGTTGTATTTGCCTAGGGTATTCGCTCTCCGAAAAACAAAGAATTGAGACTTCTTTCATTTCAAAACTTAGTGCTTTGACTACAAGGACGATTAGATTTGTTAAACTCAGTTTTCTTTTCTTTTTTCTTGTTAACCAGGGAGTATTCAAAAAGTAAAAAATATAACTTTACAGTATAACTTTATTATACAGTGGAACTTTGATAAGTAAGAATTAGATAATCTTTTAAGAAAGTTATATATGACGGAAAGTAATTTTTTGGTTCAGAGAGGAAATTGAAGTATCTAGTAATGATGAGCAAAATTAGTCTTGGTCTTGCAGTCTTGTCTTGGTCTTGCATTTTTTGCAAGACCAAGACCAAGACCAAGACTATGTATACCAAGAGAAAGACCAAGACCAAGACTATAAGTATGGCTGCAAGACCAATACCAAGACTCAAGTGAGCAAGACCAAGACAAAAGCAAGAAAAAAGCAAGACTCTTGCTAAACTATTTAAATAGTTTGAAAGTATAATTAAGAGAGAAAATTCTGATTTTAGAAGGAAAAAGTTCGGTAATAAAAAAATGCAAGAAAGTGCAAGATTTTTTAGCAATACCAAGACCAAGACTGCATTTTGCAAGACCAAGAGCAAGACCAAGACCAAGACCAAGACTCAAACTGCTCTAGCAAGACCAAGACCAAGATTCTTAATGCAAGAACAAGACCAAGACCAAGACTGCCAAGTCTTGGTCTTGGTCTTGCATTTGCTCATCACTAGTATCTAGCATCTTAGTTTTTCTCATCTAAACCGCCTCGTCCTACACCTTTATACGCTACAGTTCTATAAGAGCACTATATGAGGTCAAGTTTAGATTTACAACTAGAGCATCCAATCCCAAAATTTCGGAATGTCGTGTTCTTGTTACGTATTTACCAGGACAGTGACGGGCTAATCAAAAAAATAAAAAATATATTCTGTATTATTTTCAAACCTGTATATATTATGTTAAATGTCATGTTGAAAGAGGACAAATTTTACACTCTCACACCGAAATAAAAGTTTTTTCCACATTATTATGATTAATAATAATTTTATTTTTGCAGAATTTAACTTATAATTATTATTTCTTTACACCACATGTACAGTTGCGCACGTTTTCACAGATAATGTACAATTGTACATATTTTAAAAGTGACATTGTCAAAATAAAACTTTATTCATTTATTTTATTTTATTTTTAATTACTCTCCTTTGTTCCGTTGTGTTTTTGTCAAAATGTTTAAATAATTATACAAATTAATTGTACCTCCAAGTGAAATTATAAAAATTTGATTCGTTAACCTTTATTATTTATACAGTCTGTTTCAAAGAAGTAAGAACAATCTACTTAATAAAATTTCCAACACTGACTGACGGACAGACAACGCACAGCCTAAACCGTTGGGTTTAGAAAAATGAAATTTTGATTAGGAGTTCCCTATGTAACGTAGGTGAGCACTAGAAAAGAATTTTTGAAAATTCGTCCCCTAAGTGGGTTTAATGGGGGATGAAAATTTATATGTAAATTCGTTATTTTTGAAGTTAGAGGCATATAAAAATATGTTACTATGGCTATTAAAATAAATAATATAGGTATTGTTGAATAAATCTTTAACACTGACTGACAGACAACGCATAGCCTAAACTGTTGGGATTAGAAGGACGAAATTTAGCACAGGAGATATGAAAATTGGCGTCTGGGCTTCTATTTATAAATAAAAGTCAGTTGTTTCTGGAAATTTATTTCCTAAGGGGTTAAAACAGAAAATGTACGTTCATATGGGAAGTTCGTCATTTTTGAAGTTAGAAACGTGGATATTGATTTAGGCTTTTGAAAAGCATTAAAAGTGAGCAGAAAGTGAGTACCTAATAAAAAGATGTTGTCGATGGGGGATCCCATCGGGCACACGGCTAGTATACATATAAATTTTAATATGGGAAAAATCATTGAGATCAAGTGTACTTACAGTATTTTTATATATAGTATTCATAGGATTCATAGTTATTAGTATTCTATAGTAAGAGAGCTAGTAGCCAATTTGCGATGGCCAATTTCAAAATTCATCTAAATGAGAGGATTGTTTGGTTCGCTCTAATGTTCAAAGAGGGTAAAAAACAAGATCTAGTTTATATAATGTAACAGTTATAGCATTTTGATATATGAAATTGAACATGATTTTTTGTCAACAAAAACGTTCTAGCAGTGTTTTCTTTTCGCCGAATTTCCAGCAGAACAGTCTAAAGTTGTGATAGATTTCGTAATTATTATTTTGACAAATATGGTAGAACAACTCCAAAAAGTAAAAAATAATTAGATAAATAATTATGTAAACTTTCAAATACTAAAATAAGAGAACTGTTATTTTATATAAATTGGACCTTGTTTTTTTACCCTCTTTGAACGTTGGGGTTGATGCAACCGGTCGAACGGGATTGCCAGAATTGGGTTTCTGTGTTAAGTAGACATTCAAGATCCCTATTCATTAATTTTCTTGGACACTGGCAAAATTTTTGGCATCACAAATTGGTCAGTTACTCTTGGTCTATCCTTTTTAATTTAAAAATGATAAATTTGACAACAAAAAAAATAATCTTACAATAAGTACCCAATTTTTTACCAAATAATAATTGGGTGGTTCTACTTTTAAGGTCTTAACCACAAAAAAAAATAGAGAAAGCCATTTTGTAGATTTCATGCGACTAAAATGTAGGAAAATAGGATACTTGACTGAAGTTAAAAAAATATTCTAAAAGCATTGTTTTTCCTTATCAGTTAAGTAATTTTTTTATTTTCGACAGATTCTGTAAAAAATCATCAAAAAAAAATAAGCCTACAATTTTCAATGAGAAAGAGGCGGGAAAAACACCTCACTATAGTGGCGTCACAGTTTGAAGCAATTAAACGTCAATGTCAATATTTATAACCTCAAAACTTTGATTATATTCATAAAATGTTAAAGTAACAGCAAATATTTATTAGAATTCTGGCCAATTATTATTACTATATATATAAGCTAATAGAAATATTCAAAATAAAACACAATTTCACCTCACCGATGAAAATTATCAAAATCGACATATCTAGCTACAAAATGTTACGTCATATTCAAAAAATGGCGCGTTTTCACTAATTTGAATGTTTGTTGAAAAATGGCGATTTTCAAAATAAAATTTCTAAATAGTTATCAAATTATTTTATGTTTCATCATTAAAATTGGACATATGTAATGATAATGCATAGAATTATTTAACATTTGACACAAATTTTAAATACAGTCAAGTACCGTATTATTATAGATTCGGTATCTGCAGACCGGCAGCGCGGTTTCATATTCAAACCACTATTTTTTTGCGGATTACTGGATCCAGACAGAAAAAAATGTATCCTTCGTCACGAAATTAAACTGTTTAAAACTTGCAAAAATTAAAAGAAATTTAAATGGATAATTGCATTTATTATAACAAAATTTCAACTGTAATTAGTCTTAGACATATGGTCTTTATAATCAGGTAACAATTTCATATATTCGTCATATATTAAAATTTGTCCCCTTCGTCACAGTTTCACCTTTAGCACTTCGCATAAATCAAATTTTTTTCACCTTTATAAATATTTATTGAAAGAGCAATATTACACACTAAAATCCAAATTTAACACAAAGTACTAAGAATTACAAAAAGAGTTTATATACTTGCATTTTCGTTATATAATAGCAATTTTTATAAGGGGGCGAGATCAAACTCATCGTTACGAAGGAGACATAAATGTGACGAAGTAGATATTTAACAATCAACAATCAATCTTACTTAAAAACTAATGAGTATCTCATCATTAACTACAGACAAAACTTGTCTGTTACTAAAATCAATAATTAAAAATATGAGTAAACTTGCTAAAAACCTACGTAAACGAAGTAAATTAAGGAAAATAAATCGCATTTCAAAAACTTTTCAAAATATTGTTATATAATGTAGACAAACGTAAAAAAGGATATTTTTTTTAAGATTTTTTCAATATTTCTCACATCATAAAACTTTTATTATACGGTTAACACAGCAAGATATTTTTTGACCAGGGGCGCAAAAGGGACACATTGAACTTTTTTTTGATATATATATATATATATATATATATATATATATATATATATATATATATATATATATATGTGTCCGCACGATAACTCTCGAACGAAATGTCCTAGGTTTACGAAATTTGGTGAAAATGTTGGAAATCCCAAACCGTTGGACAAGTTCGTTAGTTAAACACGTCGGATGCCAGGACCATGATGTTTGTTCTTGCAAAAAATTAGTTTTTTGCCAAAATTTCCACTTATTGAAAAATTTTTGTGAAATTTTTTTACACCATTTAAAAGTGGAGAAAAAATTACATAAAAAAGGTCCTTAAATTATTTTTCTATGTCAACTAGTTTCCGAGAAAAACTATGTTGTTTAGACTGTGATACTTTTATCGTAAAAAGTGTGAAGCTATTCACAATCTAAGCACATATTCGATACAATATGTATCGTACACATAATATACCAGGTCGCCCATTTGGATGTATACATACGATTTACATGTTAATTTTTAACATTGGATTCCTATAAGGAAAAAGTTATGTCACAACAGTGCTTTGAATAAACTAATAATACTAATTTAATATTATAACTACTACTGTTACTATCGCTTTAACAACAATAGTGCAGTAAAATAAAGAAATGAATGTCGCAATTTCCAAGCAATTCACTTTTACATAATAAATATTTGTGTCATCTGCTGTAAATTCAAAAAGGCATTTTTGTATTTTCTTGAAAATAAATATTAAAATAATAATACCCCTGTCGCAGCATCCTGCATAACATAGCGAATTTCCATTTACAAAAGTACGTTTTTCTCGGAAACTAGTTGATATAGAGAATTGTAAATAAAAAAAAATACCCCTGTCGCAGCATCCTGCATAACATAGCGAATTTCCATTTACAAAAGTATGTTTTTCTCGGAAACTAGTTGATATAGAGTAACTGTAAATAAAAAATACCCCTGTCGCAGCATCCTGCATAACATAGCGAATTTCCATTTATAAAAGTACGTTTTTCTCGGGAGCTAGTTGATATAGAGTAATTGTATATAAAACAGCTTTCTCTATGTGATTTTTCCGCCTGATTTTGCCAAATTTTTTTCACGAAAAATTTCCAAAACCCCGTAAACATTTTCACGAAATTTCTTAAAAATAAGATGTTTCGTTCTTGAGTTATCGTGCGGACACTTAGTAAACATATATATATATAAATGTGTCCGCACGATAACTCAACAACGAAACATCTTATTTTTAAGAAATTTAGTGAAAACGTTTACGGTGTTTTGGACATTTTTCGTGAAAAAGATTTGGCGGAATGAGGCGGAAAATTCACATAAAGAAGGTTTTTTTATTTACAATTACTCTATATCAACTAGTTCCCGAGAAAAACGTACTTTTGTAAATGGAAATTCGCTATGTTATGCAGGATGCTGCGACAGGGGTATTTTTTTTTTCAACTGAATACGATGTTTAGGGGTAGAAAACACCCCTCATCTGCTGAAAGTGGAAACAATTATAGCTAATTATTTATGAAACGATACATTTTCTGAAAAAATGCTTAGGTCCAAAGTTGTAGAGTTCAAAATGATGCACTTGATGGTGACCTTGAAGTCGACATTGAGGTCAATTTTCAAGGTCAATTAAATTGGAAGTAATTAACTGTTGTCGGACTTTATTCATATCTTGTATGTATAATCACTAGAGTGAGGACATTGGTTTGTACAAACGGGGTGACCAATATCTTATAGCGGGTTCGAGCACACACTACGCTGTCAAAAGTATGAGGACACCTTAACCCAAGGAGGGGCACAATTTTGAAGCGGTACTGTACTTATGTTGTGGTACACTGTCTTGTCTAAAATGTGGACCCCCTGGGTTAAGGTGTCCCCATACTTTTCACGACGTAATGTATGCTAGAACCCGCTATAAAACATTGGTCACCCTGTTTGTGCGGACCAATGTCCTCACTCTAGTAATTATAGACACAGGATATAAATAAAGTCCGAAAACGGTTAATTGCATTCAAATTTAATTGACTTTGAAAATTGACCTCAAGGTCACCACCAAGTATACCATTTTTAACTCTACAAGTTTTATTCTAAGCATTCTTTTCAGAAAATGTATCGTTTTAGAAATAATAAGCCATAATTGTTTCTGCTTTTAGAGGTTGAGGAGTGTTTTCCACCCCTAAAAAGCGCATTCAGCCGAAACAAAAAAACACATGTATAATATTTTTTTTGATGCTTAATAAGTATGTTAAGTTTCATTCAAATCGGTGAGTGTCAATTGGGTAGTGTTACTTGTTAGTGACTACTTTAAATTTTTTTTATTAACGATATGGTAATTAATCCACGAATATGTCAGATCCGCACTTTTACAGCTAACTACATACGAAAATTTCCTAGGGTGTAGATTATCACCTTTGAAATGATTTACGTTAGAAAACTAATTTTTGCCAAAATGGTAGATTCGCCGTTTTACCATTGGGGTGACGACCTACACCAAATTTCATAAGAATCGGGAATTGACACCATTTTTCCTTGTTCATTTTCAGTAAATTATATTGACACGCTAATAATAATCGAACGACGTAATAGGCCAATCTTGTAGAGAAATTCGGTTAATCTAGATATTATATTATAGGCTAAACTATTACAATTACAGTATTAATATGCAAATGTTACTTTATTTTTATTAATTCAAAAAAATTTAAATGATGCGGATTTCGATTTAAATATGTAACAGTTTTTGTTGAAAAACATCATTTTATTAGTTAAAATTTTTTTATACAATTTTAGGAACGACGCTTAAATTAAATCAAAAAATGTATTGCGCTTGAATAAATTTTCTTATTCCCTTTTTTTACCTTTTGTTATAGAAGAGGCTATAATAACATTTTACCAAATTTATTCGTTTTATATCATTTCGAACCCTAAAATACAAAAACCTAATTTTACTTTAATTTATTATTTTATATGTAAAACGCGTTCCAGTTCGTTGTTTTTTTTAAAATATTACACTTAAAGAATTGAATAAAATACTGAAAAAATTATTTACAGGGTATTTCAGATAAGATAATAATAAAATAATTAATGGTAACTTTTGTTGTATACAAGTCATTATTTCTTATGTTCATGTCTTATAAACGTTATCTCTTAACTAATGACAATAATACTTTCGAATACATTCTTATACATTAAACTTTATTTACGGAATTAATATGTCGATATCTCTGAAAATCATCAAAAGGGTCACTGATAATTTAGTATTATAATAATATCTCCGGTCGAAAATAACAATTTAAAAATTTGTATTAGTAAAAGAACATGAGATTGTTTTAATCAAAATATGTTGGCATTTTGGGATGTGACAGACAGACAAATGTACATAACTACGAATAGAGAACCGACTAATGTAGAAGCTGAAAAGTCCTTTTCAATCGCTCGCTGACTACATTTGTAACTTTATTAAGAAGTCGATTGGCAGATGACGCAATTAACATTATTTAGTTCTTACGATCCTTTTTTCAAAACCTGAATTGTTTTTCTTTTTTTTTTATAATTGTTATAATTGTAATAATTATTTAACGTGCATACATCACAATAACGAGTTTAAAACTTTTTTTAACACCTTGGCGGTCATTGACCTCATAAGACGTCGAGTGAAACCTAACTAACTCACACACCACGTCGTAGGACATCAATAATTTTTATATAAAATGTATTAGCTGTCAAAATAGTGTATCTGTTGAGCGTTTTGTCATTATAGATTGTAACCAGCAAGGTGTTAACATACACTACACTCAACAGGTACACTATTTTGACAGCTAATACACTTTATATAAAAATGGTTGATGTCCTATGACATGGTGTGTGACGTGTGAATTAGTAAGCTTTCACTCGACGTCTTATAAGTTCAACGACCGCCAAGGGGTTGAGGTTTAACCTATTTATTGTTTTGATTCGTAATTGCTGCTTAATCCAAAGAGCATCCTGGGCATGGTTTTCGATACAGCCCGTGTTTTAAAACTATCAAAAATAATTAAGTAAAAATTAAATTTTTATAATTACACACTTTTATGTTACTTAGGTAATTTATAGCTAAACTGTAATTAGAAAACGTTGCTAGTTGTCACCGTGAATGTATACGCTCACGATTCCTATACATCAGAGCTATTCAAATAACGACGCACTTTTTATATTCCGCCGGCTTTATTTTGAATTGCTTATCGATAAAAAAAGGAATAAAAATAGTTTAACCCTAGAATCATAGGTTGGTCTACGAGTCAAGTTAATCATACATCGGCGTCATTTTGACGAATGGATTTTTTACGGGGAGTTTTAGAGTTTATTTGCAAAAAACATTTTTTTTTACATAACAATACTATAAAAGTGAACAAAATATTTTAAAAAATTGGATTTGGAAAAATTTCTTAATATAAATATTTATTAATTTTTTTAATCTTTTTTTCATTATAAAAATTAAAAAATAGATAAATACATCAATTGTGTCATAAAACATATCTTTCAAATAATTAATTTATGAACTATTATGAGTCAGTGGACATGTGTGACTTTACAGAATGTGAAATTTCTCAGTCATAAATATTCCTATAGATATGTAGTTATTTCCCACTAGGCACATTTTCTAAAATTTGTTAGTAATTTTTCGAATAAGATCTCAAAAAATAATAAAAATTAAAATATTGTCCACAAAATAAATTGTTAATCTTTTATTAAGTCATTCGAAACGCATTGTTTAGTTTTCGATTCAATATATTAAAATTTCAGTATTTTGTAGTCTCTATAAGTCAAACAGCTGTAATCATCTTTCACATTATCATAATCATTGAATAAATTAATTATAACATTCATATCTTTAATAAATTTAGAAAAATTAGGAAAAGTTTTAATGTGGAGTACAAAATCTTTAAAAAAAAAAACATCGGTTAATCATATATTGTCGTCCTTTTGACGCACACTATTTCAGTATAAAAAAAACAACAATAGCTATAAACAAAATTTATACGTCTTATGTGTTATAGTAACAAATAAATTAGATAACAGAAGTTTCACAGCGAACAGGTAACGACAAGTTGTAATATTGGAGCAGGTAGAGAAGTTCGTTCGTCGTTTTGACGAGTACGTATAATTCTAGGGTTAAAAAGATGTGACGGTAACTCAACAGATACATATGTAGAAAAGGTAATTTTAAAGTGTATAAAGTGATTTATCTGCTTCAAAATATTAGAGAATGATGCATCGTTTTTTAATCTGTCATTATGCCTGTCTAAAACATAAAGTTTAACTGTCAACTTGACTCCTTGTGCATAGACAAACGCTAATTTTAGTTTAAAACTGATTAAATACTTCCATTCCACTTTTTGACAAGCGAAGTGGACGAGCGTATTTAGGCACTGGCAGGCCGACTGGTAGGTCGAGGGTTTTTCGATTCTCACTGCCGGCTATGCTCGTGAATATTTTCTGCAGTGTCCCTTCACAAAGCCAGATGAATATCGGCATAGTTCCGAGGCAAAAGACGGCTTCAAACGCATACCTACAAAATCCAAACCTTCACACCACCATCCTTGCCCTCCACTCACATTATAATGAATTGTAATATGTAACAAAATAAGTAAAGCTAGGAAAATAATGATGTGGGTGGCGTCTGTTATAGACTGTTGTCTAGAAAAGCGGACCTTAAACCCCATTATTACTATTATTATTTATTTATTGGTTTAAAAATGATTCAGTAATGGACAGCATATGCTTTTGTAAAAGCACTTATTCAACAGTGAATTCTTATTAAAGATTAATAAAGAATCTATTATAATCATATAATATTTTATTTGGAGATAAGTAAGTAAGAGCAACATTTTCCGGCTGACAATTGGTATTTATATTTTAAAGAACGTCCCGGGTTTAATGTTCCAAAATCTGGGATTTTTGAACCCCTTGTTCAGGTTTAATGATTTTAATGATGACAATCCTACCGATGGAAGTAAATCTTACTAGAAATTCACTATACTACTTAACAAAAATTTTGGTGTCCTTTAAATTTATTTACATATGTCAACTCATATTGGAGGACAACAAATATTTTGTTGTAATTCCACACATATGAAAGAGAAAAACACGACATGATACCACACGACACTCAACTACAGAACAGAACAGGAACCTCCATTTTAAATGCGTGGTTTAACGAAAAATATGGCCATATATCACATTCTCTATCTTCTTCTCATATATATACATATGTATGTATTTAGATGAACACATACATAAATGTGTATGTTGTATACGCGTAAACGCCGTTATATGCTGTATACAATGCGGTTTAAATGTGTTCGATTTGAGATTAAAACATGCCGTTGGAAGCGTTGCCGTTGGAAGTATCACTATCTATGCATATGTAATGTGTATTATATAAAGATACATTATATTAAATAATATTATACAAAATGTGATACGGCTACATGCAAATGGGTGCGTTTATTTGTTAATTTATTTGTTCTGATATTGAATATACCCGTAAGAGAATTATTATCGAAAAATTGAAATATGTGTTTTCGTGTATGTCTGAATACGTGACATATTTTTAAGTTTAGTTTATGGTATGATTCCTTGCACACAATTGCGATTATCGTTTCATAATTAATATAATTAAACCCAGCACGGTAGCTTAAGTTATTTACATATCAGAGATGGATTTCAAACACGGCTATGAAAAGAAAAGCTTGCTGACTGTAATAAAATTATTTACAGCAAATAATTGCCGATGAAGAGTGATCTTCCATGTTAGATGCTTTGGATGATTAGATGCTTCCATTAGATGACTGGGACTTGGAAGTCAGCAACCTATGCTTTCGGAGCCGCATGCGGCTCTTTTAACATCTTGGCGATCATAACTTATAACGACAAAATGCCCTACTGGCACAGTATTTTGATAGCTAAATCACCTTTTATGGAATTGTCAACGTCGTACGACGTGGCGTGTGAGTTAGTAAGATTTCACTTGACGTCTCATGACGTCAGTGCCCTTCAAAGTGTTAATATAAAGTTCTTTTTGTTATGACATGTGTCATGATGTAGACATGTTACCAGAAAATAATGACCTCCAAAATTTCGGCTGACTAAAATTCTCAAACTGCCAAATTATACTGACCGCATATTAAATCGTTGTACCTATACGGTAATAACGCAAAAAAACATTCAAATTATGTCACATTAAGATCACTCTGTGTTAGAGAGTCTGGATTATTATTAGAGATGTCGATTTTAAATTGATTAATCGAAGCTTAAAAAGTCAATTCCTTTTTCGATTTTTTTCATTTGAATCGATTCATGAATCGACTATTAAAAGTAAGAAATCGGTAACCGATTTTTTCCAAAAATAATTTTATTTTAATTGTAATTCTACAAAGAAACGTAATAAAATGAATCACCAAAAACGTCATTGTTAATTGTCACTTTTTACTCGTTGTTATCAACGAACCCCTCATATGACTGTATATAACTACATATTATATATACGCAAAAGACTATTAATACAAAAGGAAGGAAGACCACCTATCTGGTAAACGATCCCTTTCCCACAAAAGCGACTTATTTAGAAAACATTTTTTTGTCAGTTTGTTTGAAATTTGTGAATAAATTTGGTTCATTCCGTGGTATTCGTCTTACATAATATTCAATTGCGTTATTTGCTATAATTATAACTGAAAGGTTAACTCATCGCCTTTACAAATATAACGTAAGGCGTTTTTACACGATATTACCCATGTACTATCAATTAAGTCCCTTAACAAAAATTATCAACTAATTTTATTAAACTTTTCAAAATTTCAATTTTTTAAATCGATCTCACAGAATCGATTTCTTCTAACGGATTTTTTTTAATCGGTTTTTTTAATTTCGATTTAAATCGATCCACAAAAATCGATCTTTTTTTGGAGAATCGACATCTCTAATTATTATCATACAAACGGTTTTTAAATTACGGGCACCATGCTCTTGTGAAAGAAACTAACTGTAATACTGATCTCTATGTTATAATATTACTACCCTAAAACAAATCAAATTGAAATTTATTCCCAATCCCATTTGTAACGAATCGTGACCCGGTACTTTAGATTTCTGGGCCATGATGAATCCCGTGATAATACATATACTGTTATATAGTATATCACCCATGTAGACAAGAGGTATATCCTTTTTATGTGAATAATCTGTGGATATACCTAATCCAGAAAAAAAATTAACATCTAGGAGTTTCATACGTATTTTTACTCTCACTTAAAAACAATACTACAATTTTCGCTACCATTTTTTAGGAGTGTAAATGTTCTTGCGTCCAGGGCATCTCCTTGTGGTGACGGTGGTAACGGTCAAAGTGTTATATTTGATCGTTACCACCGTTATTTATAATATTTGATAGTTTTTTTTTTATAGTATTTGATAGTTCTGACAACGAGACTTCACTGAAATAGGCGTATTTGTTTACCAGTCTATATAAGAATATGCCCACCGTAAATGGTAATAAAGTATTTTTCTAAGAATATACTCTTAAACACTTATCCATTGGTATACAATTCATTACTGAACTCACCATGGCCCAAATTGGGATATAATGGTTTATGTAAACAATACTTTCTCAGCACTTACACCAATATCTTCAAATATCACTACCCAACAAAAGAGCAGGTGTAATAAATGTAACTCATTGAGTCATTGATTTAAAAATTATTTAAAAAGTTTATTTTACGACCTAGTAACATAAATTTGAATTGGCTTTAATCAAACATCAATAATAGAAATTAAATAGGTATTCTTTATTTAAGTATTTTTCAAATAAAATTTTATGAGTTTTTCAATGGCATATTTATTGTTAGATAAAAGTAAATAAAATCAAAACTAAATTAAAATTTTCAAAAGCATATTTCAGTTTTTGATCAAGCCAAAAAATCTATTCTCCTGATCAAAATTCTTATTTAAAATAAACATTTGTAATTTATTACAAAATTAGTAATAAAAAAAAGTTTTTTCTCTAAAAAGGGCACTCAAAATGTAACATCATACTACAGTCATTTTTATGATTATGATAAACAATTTATGAGAGTTCAAAAAAGAAGCACCGCTAAGTTCTTCCAGAAATATAAATAATTTTTTTTACCCCGTTTCTTCAAAATTATGAACAATTCACTGTTTGTCTAGACACTTAATTTTAATAAATATTACTAAAAACAGAAAGGGGTTCGTTCGTTATATTTTGAACAAAAAATTATGCAGGCTTTTTTGTCTAAGGAGATTTTTTCTTTTATTTTTTTAAATTTATAATACCACATGCGTAGTAAGGGCATAATCATAATCATAATCTACAATATTTTATGGGAGTCATAAATAAACAAAGTGCTTTTCAAATATTCTAATCTTTACTATTAACTCTTTAGTAGTATTTATCTATGGTAATTATTTGATGATGTGATGATGATGAAACTGATGCTCTGGTTACTGATTTTTTTTTTTTTTTTGTTAAATAAACTGGTAGGGAAACTTTTAACACATTGGAGTTGAATTAAAAAGCCAAGTAAACATAAACGAAATGAAAATAATAACAGTATTAAAAAATTAACTGAATACCGAAATATACCTCTATGCAAGACTTCATTCAAACTAGGGTAGCTTCTCTAGTTTTCGTTCAATTAGTGGAGTTGATAGCTTTGCGACATAAAAAGAATATATTCAACTGATCTAATGCTAATGAATTATATTGCTATTTATTGCTTACATAGTCTATTTTAAGTTGACATAAAATGATAACTAATTACGTTCACTGTTTTTTTTATAAAAAAATAATAATGATAAATATACAGATTTCGCTAGTTTTCGTCCAAAAAAGTTAGTTGTCGGCCATATGTAGGCTAGTTTTCGACCACCATTTAGGTTAAGAATTGTTATAAAAAGATTAATTTTAATAAAAAGCAAATGCTTATATGTATTCAGAACCTCTTATCTTCGTTCTTAAACCTTTTTATTTTATTTTATTTTATTTTATAATTTTTTTGATTCTAAGGACGTTATCTACAAGTTTGAAAATATAAGTCACATACAGAAAAAATATATGAACGAAAACTGAAAAGTACAATTTAATGCAGTTTTCAGTTTTCGTCCATTTAATTTAAACTTTTGTAATTCATTCAACGCAAATAATTGAGTGGACGAAAATTAAATCTCTAATTAAGCAGCCAATTAGTAATTGTCTAAAACAAAGCTTTTTACATTTCACAATATTTAGCTAGATTGAGAAATAAAATAAATTTCATTGTTTCAGTTTTCGTCCAAGTGGTCGAAAACTGAAGTTTTTAAGGAATTGGTTACTTAATATCCGTCCACCAAATTTTTACAACTTAATTTAAATTTTTAAAAAAATTTTACTTCTAATTACGTTCAATGTGTCTTAAATATTAGTATAAAAATAAAAATAAAACTTAATCACGCCATAACAGTATTAAAACTAACCGTGAAATGTCATCATGTCACTATTTTTTTTGTTAATTCACATACTGTCTGTCCAACATGAAAACAACTGACTAATTAATAATTTTTTTTAAATACGCAACTCTATCAAGTAAATATTTTTTATCGTTGTTGTCACTGTTTGTGAGTCAGGAATGTAACAAATTTAAACATCTTCGGTTATCTATTAGCGAATTTCCAAAACTGGAAATTCAGCTTTTACGCCAGGTGTCATGGTGCGACCTAAGCCCGGGACCATATCAGAAATATGTTTTGAGGTCCCTAGAATACGAAAATGATATTCACTAAAATTTATATATATATATATATATATATATATATATATATATATATATATATATATATATATATATATATGTATCCGCGCGATAACTCTCGAACGAAACGTTTAATGCTTATGAAATTTTGTGTGCGGATTCGATTTTCCAAATCGTTGGATGAGTTCGTTAGCCAGACACGTCGGATGCCCAGAAGTAGGTTTTCCGGGCGTTTTTTGTCAACAAAATGAGTTTTTTGCCAGAATTAAGCAATTTTTCAAATTTCTTTTTACACCAAGCCATAGCAAAAGGTAAAATGCATAAAAAATGTTTTTATACCGTTGCTCTAAATTGCTTACTTTTCGAGAAAAACTAGGAAATATGTCGTTCTCCATTTCACTCGCACTCGCATTCTTTTTTTTTCTGTCTCATTTTTTACGAGCTAAATTCGAAAAAAACCGCTTTTTAAGTAGCGTGTCATGATTTTTTTAATCCAATTTAACGATTCGGCTATATTCTTTTTCTTTGTCAGTTAAATGTTTTTATAATGTATCTCTATTCCATTTTTTTTTTAGATAAAAAATCACGGCGCAGTTTTTTATGTGATATGATCAGAATTTAGATGATGTTTACACCTTCCTAAAATTAATAAGAGCTTGCTACAATCGCATAAAAATTACGTTAAATCATATTCAAACAATAATATTTTTACATAATTTTCTATCCAAATGACAATACTACGTTATAATTATTTGTATAAACCCATCATTTTAGTGGTAAATAAATTTGCACATTCAGTTTTTTTTTTCTTTTGACAACAAAACAAATAATTTTAAATTTTGACAAGTTGTATCATACATTTTTGAAAATATTAAATATTTTAAGGCAAAAATGTATTAAAGATCTGAAATTTGTTTAACAAAAACCATACATCTGCTCGTTTTACCTTAAAAATCTCGGAAAATAGAATATTTTTCAATAATTAACTCAGAAAAAGCATATATGAGGTAATTTTCATGATATTTTTTTGAAAATTTCAAAATAGTAGGGTTACAATGTTTTTTTTTTTTTAATTATTTTGTAGAATTTGGTAAACACACATCGTAAAAAGTACTCGCCTTGAAAAAATCAAACAAGTATTTAAAAAAAAATACTATTTCTTAAAGAAAATATTAAAATTATGTACAAATGCCGTCCTGACCAACTGATATATTGGAACCGATTTTGAGCAGCTGGATTTACTACAGGCAAAAGCTCATAGTGAATACACACATTTTTTAACATCCTTTTGAATTTTGTAATTCAATCATTACAAATAAAATCTAAATAAAAAAAATCTATATGACCTGTTTTTTCTCAATTTTCTAGCATCAAATCTAGCGATAATTAACTAGCGGGTGATTGTTTGAAATTATCTATCCATTTGAAAATTGGGATCCAGTGATGTTGTACATTGGCACTACAAAAGTGTGGGTAAAAAATTTCATTTTCACTTTTACTGAAATTATGTCATAAATTCATATTTTCAGAATTTATTCATTTGACAGAAAAATTCTAAATTATTAAAAAAGCCAAATAATTAATAACAATTAAAATAAAAAAAAAAAAAAAAACAGAAAACATTTATTTATATTTGCATTTTTATAAAAACATGTAGGTATTATATTTTATATGCACTTTAACTAAAATGTCAAATTTCACACGTTGTTAATTTTCAATTTCACTCATAATATGCTTAAAAATCAAAACTTAAAGTTTATAACATTCACAATCCGTGTAGAGTGTCCATACGTCTTGGTTTTCCCGGATTTGTCACGGTTCTAGCTCCGGTGTCCCGACAGACTTTTGACTTCGATTTGTTCCGGTTTTTCAAACTACCAATTTTTTATTTTCATCATCTAATAAGTACACAATTTTTCATTTTAAATAATGAATAGTTCAGTATCATATTAAAAGATCAACAGTAGATTCATTTACAACCAAACCTAAAAATATTTTTAAAAAATTAATTACTAATTAAATTTTCCAAGTTTTTTCGATTTTACCTTAAACACGAACTTCCAAAAAAACATTTTCTTTTCTTAACTTTCCATCATATATGTATCTACATAAATAAATTGTAATATTATTTTGCTTGCTTGTATGATACTGAAGTTCCTGAACAATTAAAAATTAAAATGACTGGAATTTTATTCGAACTTTTAAATAAAGTAGTTAACTAACGCGGACAACCGATAGCGCTACAATACAGAAATTGCCAACATTTAAATGTTCATGTTTTAATACATTTTCTTGAAAATAAAATTGTCTAAGAAGCTCACCTTCATAAGAAATTTTATAAAAATTTAAAAAATATATATTTCCTAGAACAGGGGGCGATTTATTTTGAAAAAAAAATTAATATTTTATATAAAGGGCCATTAATAGGTAATCTATAGATATAATACAAATGTAACGAGACCGTTTCTGTATAGGGAATATTTTTTTAAAAATTGTGTAGATACTGTAAATAGTTATCGATATAGATATCAAAACAGCGATTTTTAAAATTTTTGTCTGTCTGTCTGTCTGTCTGTTCGTCTGTTCACGCATCAAACAAAAACTACTGGATGGATTTTAATGAAATTTGGTGTGCTGACAACTTATTACCCGGATCAACATCTAAGATACTTTCTACTTTCTACTTCGAGAAAATGTCTCATTCCCACGGGAAAATGGAAAAACCATGTTGAGCATGTGCATACAGTACGCAAAAACTATTGAACGGATTTTGATGCAATTTGGTGTGGTGATAACTTATTACCTGAGTCAGCATCTCAGATACTTTTTATTTCGGGAAAGTGGCTCATTCCCACAGGAAAATAAAAAAAACTTTTTGAGCATGTGCACATATTACGCGAAAACTATTGAACGGATTTTTATGAAATCTGGTGTAGTGATAACTTATTACCTGCGTCAACATTTAGGATACTTTTTATTACGGGAAAATATTTCCTTCCTTCAGGAAAATTCAAAAATTATTTTGCTTATGTGCATGTATACTTAAAACTATTGTTCTATGCGAATGCTTTATAATTACTATACTTATATACTTGTCATTTATTAAATTAAATTTACCATAATACAAAATTTCTGGAGACTAACTCTATTTTAAATTAATTTAGAAATTTCGAAAATTTAAGTGCCTATATTTCCGAGAAATTCATTTTGGATGAAACTTGTTATATTTATAGGATAGATACTAGTTTGGGATGCAAATATAATAAAACAATAAAACGTTGGAAGTCCAAAAATTTTGTATGAGTTCTCCAGTCAGACACGTCCAATTCCAAAAACCTCAAAAAAATGAGTTTTTTGCAAACAATTTGCCAAAATTTAAAAGTTTTTCCAATTTTTTTTACATTGTGGTAAAGAACCAAGAAAATCACAGAAAATACATTTTGAACCATTATTCTAGGTAAGCGGGTTTTCGAAAAAAAGTAACTTTTATGATTGGAAATTCGCTATGTTATGCAGATGCTGCGACAGGGGTATTTTATATTTCTATTATATGCTATTGTACAGTAAAATGGACGAATACTGGCCCTAGACGGGAAAGTAGCGAAACTACCCTGTTTTATTTTAAATTTTCCCTAATTTCTTTTTAAATTTTCGAATTTTGGTTGTTTATACAATATATCTCCACCAAGTTATCGACACTACTTAGCCGAAATGTTTTTAATTAGGTATTTTCTAGCAAGTGCCTGCCAGTATTTGTAATTTTTTTTCTGATTCCACAATATAAAGCTCAGTATTTCGCAAACTGCGCTTAATATTAAAAAATAAAAATGGGAAGAGGCATGCCAGCTTCATTTTATACGTATCACACATGATGTGGTACATATAAAGTAAATTGTTATCCCCACTTTTCAATACAGGAAAGTATTTACTTCAAGTAATTAAAACAAAAACAAAAATTGCAGCAAAACAATTGAGATCTTTATGGGTAACACTTACATACCACATTTTATGTTCATAGGTCAAAAGATATAGAAATTATGGGAAGGTGACGGACAGACAGACAGATTTTACGAAATTATAAGAGAGATTTTTCTTCGAAGCCTTAAAAAGTAATTTGTTACGTACAATTTTGCTTGTGATTAAGAGCCTTAGGTAAGAAAGTAGGGTCTCGTGAAACATATTTTGCACATTTTCAATTTTTATAGAATCCTATTCACATATTATTCCATTTATATTATGTAAGTATGTATTCGGTTAAAGAAGTTTTCACTGCGATTAAATGGCTTCAAGCACACTCGGTATAATAAATTCAGTAAAATGACGATCAAGGAAGAGCCAGAGCATTCACATTCTATCAAAATATCAGTAGAAATATTAAAGTATCAAAAGTTTGTTCAAAGTAGGTCTGGTCTGTCTAAAAAATGAAATATCCTTTCCGGATCGTCTATAGAAAATGAGAAAATTAAAAATGAAGCAATTTACTCTTATGTGATCTAGGTATGCTCATTAGTGACTACTGAACATTGACAACAGATTGTATATTTTGATATGATTTTAACGTAGTCATAATATAAAATTATATAACTTCAAATTGCATTTATATTTCTGAAACAAAAGTTTACTTAACTCATTGTGAAACAAACAAAAAAGGTCATGTTCTTCTAATTTCATTGTTAATTGAATTTTATTAACATTTTATGGCGTTGTTGATAATGTGTGATACACACATGTTGTAAATACTTGGAAATGTTTTAAGCAAATAATATACAAATAACAATCATAAAAATATATTAAAATACATTAGAAGCTTTGTGTTATATACACATAAATTGTTGTTAATTCATATATATTTATAAAAATATAAAAATACAGGTGAATAAAAAGATAAGAAACATCTGGATGTTAAATTCGCAACTTCTACACAAGCAGAACCGGACTTAACTAGGTATATGCCTGTAGACAAAGCAAATTTTTCGGACCCGCTTTTACATACACATTAACTTTCTTATCGTCTTATTTTCTATATCTTGTTCCACAAAATGACTTCACGAAATGTAAATAAAACGTGTATTCGGATTTAAGGATGACTTTATACTCATTTACCACAAAAATTTTATGGACTATAACGTCCAACGTTATCAGTTCACATATTTAAAAAAAAAAAGACAAATACCTACCCCTGTCGCAACATATTGCATAACATAGTGAATTTCCGTTTATAAAAATCTGTTTTCTGTGATTTTTCACCCTTTTAAGTGATTTTTCCTGCTCTTTCTAATGGTGTAAATAAATGTCGCAAAAATTTTTTAACTTGAGACAATTTTGCCAAAAAACTAATTTTTTTCACGAAAAATGACCAAAAAAACCATCTTTCTGGCATCCGACATGGCTAGCTTACGAACTTGTCCAACGGTGTGGGACTAAATATAAATATATATTTCGGTTTCTAGGGACCTCAAAACAAATTTCTATTATAGTCCCGGGAGATTTCTTTCGGAGCTCTAAAAAATAGAACTTTCTTTGGAACCCTAAAAAAAATGGCATATACCATACAAACATATACATATTATCAAAATATTATGTATATGACTATACAAGCTACTATCCTGTTGTACAACATACGTATATTCCTTTAGGTAGTATGTATAAGTACCTACGTTCATATAATTATATATACCCCTGCTGCAGCATCCTGCATAACATAGCGAACTGCCGTTTATAAAAATTAATTTTTCTCGGAAACTAGCTGACATAGAATAATAGTTTAAAAACCTTTTTTATGTAATTTTTCCTCCTCTTTTAAATGGTGTAAAAAAATTTTACAAAAATTTTTGAATAAGTGGAAATTATGGCAAAAAACTAATTTTTTTCAAGAACAAAAACCATGTTCCTGGCATCGGACGTGTCTGGCTAACGAACTTATCCAACGGTTTGGCACTTCCACCGGCAATCGAATTTTAAGTATGTAGCACATTAAAGTGATCACAGACCCAATATTCTAAAATTATTGTTGTCTTATACAGTAAAGATTAGAATGCCAGCACTACAAAAAGAATAATTTATTTAATTAAGTATTAGTGCTGGCACTCTAATCTTTACTATGTAAGTTAACAATTATAATAATTTTAGAATATTTGGTCTGTTATCACTTTAGTGTGCTACATACTAAATATTCGATATTTTTTCGCGCTGTGTGCAGTGGAACCTCTCTTAACCGAACAGCATTTTCACGCAAAAATTACCATTGAAATGTAAAAATGGATAATTTTGAGTCCTTCAGCGAACCAAGTGGAATACTATAAATAATTGATTATGTGTAGATTTTCGGAATATTTGATTTAAAAAAAATTTTCGCGTTTTGAAACCTTCGCTATTTTCAACAGCTTAACCCTTTGGACATGTTTTTCATTTAAATTTTTACATTTGTCATTTTCATTTAAATTGTTACTATGATATCAAATTTCTTTTGCAGTCTTAATAAATGTTATATTATCTAAAAACAATATTATTACCTCCTTTTGTATGAAATACTGAACGCTTCAAAACTAGGATTACAAAATATTTTACGTAATATTCAAAGTACGGAACGTAACTTCGTATAAATCGAAATAATAATGACAGTTTCAGGAAGATTCACAAAACTGATCAGGTGTAAAAGCAACACCTATAGAGGACCGGATTTACCTCCTTATCCCCAGGGTACTTCTAATGTGGTGGCCCCTGAATACTTCACGTAAGGAGATCACTGAGTACCTCTTTGTGGCGGTCTCTTCGAAAATTTCGGAAATTTTTCAATTTTTCACAAAAAATAAGGTTGGTAAGCAAAAAAAAGTCGCTTATCCTTTCTATTCTATTCCTTTTGATTTTTAGGTTTTATTCGATTTTGTGAACGCACCTGTTGTGTAGGTGCCCTACGGCATGTTCATTTATGTAAATCCGGCTCTGAATATCTATATAAATTATTATAGCAGAAACATAAATAATTTTTTTTTACACCGTTTCTTCAAAATTATAAACAATTCTCTGTTTGTCTAGACACTTAATTTTAATAAATATTTATTAAAAACCACTTGAACCACTGGACTATAAAGCTTTCAAAACCAAAATTAAATTATTGGTGTTGACAAAACTTAAAAAATAAAAAGTAGGACAAGATTAAAATTTGAAGCAAGCAGGTTATACAAAGAGGAACTATTTTTAAAAAGCTTTCATTCACGAATCACGATCACTTGTTATAATATTAAAGACCGCAATAAGATCTACCTTCATATAATATGTGTGACTTCACTCGTCCATTCTGCATAACATAGCAAATTTCCGTTTACAAAAATTTAGACAGACCAGACCTACCTACTTTTCACAAATTTTTGAAACCTTAATATTTCTACTGGTATTTTAATAGCATGTGAATGCTGGCTCTAATAGTTCAAAAACTTTTTTATTTGAATTTTCTCCCCTAATGATGTAAAAAAATGTAGCAAAAACTTTTGAACTTGGGGAAATTTGGCAAAAAACTTATTAACCCCTAGATATATTAAAAAGACATACTTAAATATAATTTCTTCAAAATTTTAAGAAAGTTGTCCAATTTATACAATTTTTGTTATATTGTATTTTTTTTTTACCTTTCTTCAACACTTTTATAAGATTTTCAAAACTTTTTTGGAGAATTTTTCAAAAGTAGTTTCCTCAAAAAGTCAAATATTTTATGTGCCTATGTAATAATGATTTTTAAATCAAACGAACTTTCACACAATTGATAAAATTAATTAAAGCTACAACTCTGCAACCAAAAATTTAAACTGCTCCAAAATAAAAAAAAATTAGGGACTTCTCAATTTTGTGGGTCAGTTTGTCAATCTTATTTCTCAGAAATTAAGATCTAAATAAAATGTTGTAATATAAATTAAAATCTGATGAGCCTTTCGTAGTGTGAAGCCCCATAGAACGCGTGGCTCTGGAGTCTAGAGTGTCTAGACGATTATACACTTCGCGAACTTCTTCTGCCGTTTCTGAAAAACGTATAGGTATATATATTCGAAGCAGATATCATTGTTTCCCGATTCTTCCATGATTATTAAGGTTTTAACTTTTGAAACTCTTTGTATTGTATACATACTTACTTTTATAATACTATTGTCTATGTTCAATTATAAATATTACAATACTAATTGACCATAATTATTTTTATAATTATAATTACCGATTATAAATATTTATGTATTATTAATGTTATGTTGTATCGTATCCGTTTGCAAGTACATAGAGCACATAACTTGAATAATTCTAACTACTCAAGAAAAGTTTTTGATTATAAAATTATATATTATTTATCTCTACACATTCCACTAGCATGTAGTAGCTAATTACTATTACTCTATTATTATTTCGAATTTATTGCAAACAATACACATAAATATGAGTACAATATTAAAAAGTTTTTATTAAACTTTTTGTCGTAGATAATAAATATTATTATTAATAACTTTCCGTAAAAGGTTTTCTACAATAATACATATTGTACGAAATGGCTCAATTTATAGTCAGCAATATTATTTCCATCATATCGATAAGTAAAGGCAATTCGAAAATATGAATTAATGTGAATAATTAAACGAAATTAATTTATATTTTTGCAATATTAACTTATAATAAAATTTATCAAATGTAAGTATATTGTGCATGCATTAAGTCAGGACTCCTCACAGCTTTTGGGATAAAATATAATTGAAAAGTTAAAAAGGGAAAAATCAAAGAGTCCAATATTAAACAATAACACTCAAAATTAACGAGCCATGACCGGAGAGGAGACACGTGGATGCCAAAACCAAATATACATCTATTTCTACACATTTGCTTTAATTATACTACTCACTCATAATCTATACATATTGCGAGTTTAGTGTTACACTGTTCCATGTCGACTTTTTAAAATCTTGAGAAAAATGAGTTTCAAGTTTTGACATATTTAAAAATGTAATTTACATAGGTGATATGAATTAATTTTAATTTCCAAAGAAACACGTATAGACAAATTACGGTATATCAAAATACTATGTGAAACAATAATAAATTGAACGAAAAAATAATTTAGAACATCCAAATTTTATGTGATACGTAGAACATTTAATAAAATTATTTATACTTTTAGGAGATGGAATTTTGATGTTTTGTTGATTTCTACCGTTCTTTAAGGAAATTTGATTAAATTTAAATTTATATAGATAGACAATGAAATGGAGAATTCAAATATGTGAAAAAGTGCAAATCTCAAAAAAGTCGACATGGACCAGTGTAACACTAGGATCGTGATATAATAAAACTGTAACGAGACCACTTCTGTACATGGAATATTTTTTTGAAAATTGTACTGGTACTCTAAATAGTTATCTATGTAGATATCAAAACAGCGATTTTTAAAATTTTTGTCTGTTTGTCTGTTCACGCATCCTGCAAAAACTATTGGGCGAATTTTAATGAAATTTGGTGTGATGATAACTTATTACCTGGGTCAACATCTAGGATACTTTTTATTCCGGAAAAGTGTCTCATTCCTACGGGAAAATAGAAAAACCATTTTGAGCATGTGCACACATTACGCAAAAATTATTGAACGGATTTTGATGAAATTTGGTGAGGTGTTAGCTTACTACCTGGGTCAACATTTAGAATACTTTTTATTACGAAAAATTGTTTCTTTCCCTCGGGAAAATACAAAAACCATTTTGAGCATGTGCATGCATTACACAAAAATTATTGTTCTACGCAAGTTCTGTATAAATATTATATACTTCTCATTAAGTTTATAATAATGTGTTGCGCGAACGGCGTCGCGGGTACAGCTAGTTATTTAATAATCGTTTTAAACATTATAATCGATAAAATATTTATACATATAATATAATAGTTCGGTAAATTAAATGAGTAGCTTCAATAAACCAAAAGCACAGAAACTTGGAAAGTTCAATATTTCAGGTACGTGGAATTATTTCTGGAATTATCTACGAAAAAGTGTCATTCATTTTTCAACATTTTTCTCAATAATTTGGCCTTGAACTTTTGGAGAATGTTCTCGAATACTGAAACATACCCCAGTACAATATTTCATTCGTTGGGGACCATTACTCTATCTCAATTTATTTTTGAATTTTTGAAAATCTAGTTGCTTATAATAATACAGGCAGTTTTCAAGTTACGTCGTTTCAAGTTAACGTCAAACAATATTTTATATTATTTCCTTCAATTTTACTAAAGTGATTCATTTATTTCGAGATTCGTCATGAAGTCTAACATATTTTTGTTGATATTTTTGAGTAAAAGGATATAAATTTATCGAGACTTGTGTGAAACAAGAAGAAAAAAGCTAAATAAACTTATTCATTTACGGTTGAAATCATACTCATAGAAAGAGCCTTTTTCAGCCAAAAGTAATGCCACTTTATTCGTTTAATATGTAGAAACTAGCTCACACTTACCTACTTATACATGCATGTCTTAAGAGTCTTAAGACATACCATACTTAGGTACTTATACATATATTTGAGCATACTTATTACTTATCATTCATAGGCTGCGTTCATTTGTGTCATCCAGACGACTTTTGTCATTTGTTCGGTTTTGTAGATGACTTTTGTCATTTGTTTGATTTTACAAAATAATAATTTTTATACGTTCGGTATTTCAGTTTTTATTAAAAACTAGCATTTACCCGCGGCTCCGCCCGCGTTACAGTAGAGGGGCTGAGCTGGTTTTAGTACACTTTACGTCGTCAAAAGTATGGGTATATTTTAACCCAAGGGGTGCCCATACTTTTGACACGGCCATGTGTCAAAACATTAAATACAGTACCGCGTCAAAAGTGTGGACATACCTTGAGTCAAGGTGTGCCCAACGATCACAGAATATATCCATCGGTTCTCAGTGAAATTCTATTCTAAGCTACGTGAATGTGATATTAACGTGTATAGTGAACTTTGTAATATTCCTATCATCAAAAGACTAAAAAGAAAACTACCACAAATGTAACTCATTGTCAGGAGTTTTAGCTCATACTGTACCTCTAACACACATAATGTAACGTACACGGACATACCTATACAAGTTACATCCTAGGAGACATTTACATCCTATATGCTATTATATTTGTTATATATTGTATTATTATCAACACTATGTATAACATATGTTGATCTAGTGTAACTACTAATAAAAAAAAGGTGTGCCCATACTTGTGACGGCATAGTGTGTGCTGCAACCCACTCAGCCCTTCCATTCGTGGCTTTTGAAATTATGACATCTAGTTCAAAAGTATAAAAAGTACTTTCATTTTCCCACAGAAATAAAATGTTTTCTCCGGGTAAAAAGTAGACTATAACATTGTTTTAACAATATGCAAAGTTGGAATGAAGTCAGTGATCCTTTTTTTTATCGTTTTAAATGTACTTTCCCACGGGAATAAGACTTCTCACAGGATTCAGATATTTCCTCGACGGAGAAAGTAGTCTGTGTTCCTTTCTATCCCCGCTGTAAATAATATGCATTGTTTAAAATCAATCTTTCATTTTCTTAACAGTCAGTTGTCATTATTTCATTGTTTCATTTTAAATCATTTTCCCTCGGGAATCAGATACTTTCTCGGTGTAAAAACCTATTTTTATCGCTGTATATCGTTCTATTTGCTAACAAACAGAGTTCGAACAAACTCTAGGAATCTTTTTTTGTTTCATTTAAAATATATTTTTCCACAGAAATGAGATTCCCCACAGGAATGAGAAGTTTTCCCAAGGTAAAAAGTCGTCTATCTTCTTTTCCAACCCCTCTGTTAACAATATTCGAAGTTTGAAACCAATAATCCGCTTTTTAATAGTCAACTGTCATAATTGTCATAGATTTTCTCTCGGAAATGATTTATTTTCCCGGCTTAAAGGATGGCCTGTAACCGTCTCCGTCTCCCAAGCTATGTCTGTGCAAAATTTCAAGTTAACTGGTTAAGCCGTTGAAGCGTAAAAGCAAGTCAAATGAACAAACAAACAAATCAACAAACTCACTTTTGCATTTATAAACGTTAAACAATTAATTTTTAACAACTTTAAAATCGCCAGCATACCATACCGTATCAGTTTCCACATTTCTAATTGTAAAAACGACAGACTTTCATTTAAACTTTCTTCTCCTGTTTCAACCCCCTCAGGGATGAATTTTTGAAAGCACTGAAACTTTTGTGTTCAAAGTAGTAGTCTAACACCAATTTCCATACATTTTTCTAACTCAAAAAATTACAGATTTCTATGAAAATTTTTATCCCCTATTTTACCCCTTTAGGGGGTGAATTTCCAAAAATCCCGTCTTAGTGCTCACCTACGTTATATAAGGAATCCCTGTGCAAAATTTCACGTTTCTAGGTGACAGACTTCCATTTAAAGTTTCTTCCCCTGTTTCAACCCCCTAAGCCCTGAGGAATGAATTTTTAAAAGCACTGGAACTTCTGTGTTCAAACCAGTAACCTAAAAGCAATTTCCGTATTTCAAACTCAAAAAATTACAGATTTCTATGAAAATTTTCATCCCGTATTTTACCCCCTTAGGGGGTGAATTTCCAAAAATCCCTTCTTAGTGCTCATCTACGTTATATAAGGAATTCCTGTTGAAAATTTCACGTTTCTAGGCCCAGCGATTTGGGCTGTGCGTTGATCGATCAGTCAATCAGTCAGTCAGTCAGTCAGTCAGTCAGTCAGTTTTGATTTATATATATATATATATATATATATATATATATATATATATATATATATATATATATATATATATATAGATAGATAGATATGCGCGGATATCGCAATATGTGTATATATAAAATGTCTGCTGTAAATTTGAAAGTAGTAATAGCAGACATACTACTGTCATTTGTCAATAACATTGACAGTAGTTTTGTCAATATTATGGCATACGAAAGTATAGCGTAGGAAAAAGTTATGAAAAAAGGAAGACTAAATGGAATCAAAAAATGAAAACGGAAACACCGTGAATCAAAAAATGAAAACGGAAACACCGTGTATCTATAAGTAAATATAATAATATTCCTTCTTTTATCATTTTTATTTTTTTATTTTTGGTTCAAAAATTTAATATATCATAACCTATATCTATAACATTTGAATTATGTATATCTAAGGCGACCAACCGTCCTAGATTCTGCGAGACAGACTCGAAAAAGCAACTGCTGTCCCGCATTGAAATTTTTGTTAAAATAGTCCCGGAACGAGTCTAATGCGTCCCGGAAGTTACACGTTCACTAGATTAGAAATAATAAAGAAATTTAATTGACAAGTAAAGGTCCCGAGGCAGGACCTGTCGATTTTGATGGAATTTGAATATGTTGCAGAACAGTGTGTCTCAACTTTTCTTCAGTCACGGTCCAGTAAAATCTCGGATAATTTTGTGCGGACCAGTCACATATATAATCACAAATGACAACTACCAGTTTTTTAAATTACATTTATATTTAATATGAAATGCGTTTTTCCGATCACTTTGTCTACCATATAAATATAATTAAGATACATATAGATTTTTTTAAGCATTAATCAATTATTTAAAAGCAATTCTTTAATTTTAGACCGAATTCTTGTAGCCTGCAATCACATCTGCCATTAATTGGTATAATATTAAGACGTGTTATCTGATTTGTCGTTTTCCGACTATTTGGTTGATCATATGACCCCGCCAAGTTAGCTCCGCTATTTAATTTTTTTCAATCAAAAAACATTGTGTGGTCCGGGCTTGGGACCTTTATTTGTCATTTTTTTTTTTTCAATTGTCTCATCAATTGTATTTTTGCAAAAATGTAATTATTTTTTTTTTTAGTTTTACTCATCAATTATTGTATTTTCAAAATTTCTTGGAATTTTTCAAAATATCACAGGAATAAAAATAAGGTCCAATATTGTGATATTGTCCTGCATTGACTAGGGAAAAAGTAGACCGCCTTACGTACATTGCAGTTAACGACAGTTAGTTACAATGGCGATGGATAAAAAATATCGATATATGAAAATTCATAAAAATATCAATATTTATTGTCGATATTTTATTTTCGATATATCAGAGTATCGATTAGAGTAGCAAAAACGATATTTTTCTGGAAGATGCCCGGTGTTATTATTGAAAATAAGTAAAAACTTAGATGTTCGTCAGCTGTCATTTTGGAGATCCGGAGTCATTTTTTGATCGATAATTATATTGATATTTTTTCGTCGATTATATTTAATACATTTTAACAACTTGTTTTTTTACAAATTTTGCTTTAGTAAAGCTTCTACAATAGATGCCATCTTTTCTATTTAAATTTATTTAATACAAGACAAAATAATAAAAATTTGAGGATTTTAAAAATTAAAGTACGAGTATTTTTAAAAAACGTTACTTAATAAAAAATAGAAATCTTAGATTTTTATTGCAATTTTTTCAAATCTCTGATCTCTTCTCTCAGCAAGGTCCATGTTTCCTCTCAATCTTTAATCGTTATTCTTTAAGTCTCCAACGTATAAAAGGTTAAAATACCTCAAATACAATTTGTATTCAGTCAATTTGTCTACTCTTATAATAAGTTATACCACGATACGATAGATACACCGATAAATTTATTGTCGCAACGTGAAGTTAAAATCTCACACTGTGAAGCATTATAAAGGATTTAAAAACAGTTTTCATATTATTATTATAAGCATGACAATAATAAGTGATTTTACGTTTTAACTATTTAATGGATTATACTATAACGCGACATGATTCATTTGAAAATAATGTCTTCTATGTTATGTTCTTGAGTGAACATATTTAAATAAGTATACGAGCAACAGACACCTGAAAGTGTAAGAATGTGAATATCCACTTGTTACACAATTACTGAAATGGAGTTTGTTTTTGTTTTGAAAATATAAGTATGTAAATATGTATTTTTAATTAAGGAATTTAAGTACTCATTGTTCTTAACGTGATTCCAGAAAGAAAATTCAGCTATTACATGGTGAGACTTGAGTCCAGGACTATAACAGAAATTTGTTTTTAGGTCCCTAAAATTCGAAAATGATAATTTCACTAATATATACACCAGAGATGTACAAGATACCCCTTAAAAAGTATCTGAAATACAAAATACAAGATACTTTTAAAAGTGGTATTTGACATACCAGATACAAGATACTTGTGGAAATGGTACTGGAAATATAGTACGGTGCAGTTATTAAAAAAAACGATCTAACCTCAACATCCAAAGTAACAGTTTCACTTCAACTCCAAATTGTTCTATACAGTCCACATATTATTTGGCAAAAAGTCACACCATTTTGAGCATCGGATTTTGGGGGGAGGGGGGTAGAAGTAGACAAATTAACGGATTTCATCAGTTTTTTATAAGGGGTTTAGCATAAAAAGTGTCGATACAAAAATAATCTACGTTAAATTCCTGTCCTGGTCCTGGTCCTGTGCATAATCTTGCTAAAGTAAACAGTTCCATAGTTACGGAGGGTGTAAAAGTAGCAATTTTTAGTATTTTTAGCCACTGCTGCACCTATCACCAGATGCAGCAGTGGCAAAATAAGAAGAAGAATCCTCTCGAGTGGGGGTGGAAGAAGACTGACGAACACCTGAGACTAAGCGCAATTTTCTTTTACAAAACACAATCCTGTATAAAAAAATTAGTTTCCTTAGTGATAATCAGTCATATTTTTACCAAAAAATCGTAAGGGGTTTAGCATAAAAAGTGTCGATACAAAAATAATCTACGTTAAATTCCTGTCTTGGTCCTGGTCCTGTGCATAATCTTGCTAAAGTAAACAGTTCCATAGTTACGGAGGGTGTAAAAGTAGCAATTTTTAATATTTTTAGCCACTGCTGCACCTATCACCAGATGCAGCAGTGGCAAAATAAGAAGAAGAATCCTCTCGAGTGGGGGTGGAAGAAGACTGACGAACACCTGAGGCTAAGCGCAATTTTCTTTTACAAAACACAATCCTGTATAAAAAAATTAGTTTCCCTAGTGATAATCAGTCATATTTTTACCAAAAAATCTAAAAATACTAAAAATTGCTACTTTTACACCCTTCATAACTCTAGAACTCTTCACTTTAGTAAGATTATGCACAGGGCTATTTTTGTTCACAAATTTAATGTAGATTATTTTTGTATAGGCATTTTTTGCGCTAAACTGCATAGTTTTCAAAATATTTAAGAAAACCTGACGAAAACCGTTAACTTGCCTTCTTCCCAAACCCGACGCTCAGAATGGTGTAACTTTTTACCAAACAATATGTGGACGGTATAAAACAATTTGGAGCTGGAGTGAAACTGTTACTTTGGATGTTGAGGTTTGGGTCTAATAGCACCGTACTAATACTAGATACAAAATACGTATATTCAGTAGATAGGCTATACGGGCACGAGCACACCGTAGAACCTCAATTTTCCGGACTACTTTTTTGAGCGTGTTAAGAACCGTGTAGTTTGGGATCCTACTGTACCTAGTGTATGAATTGACCTTTGACCTGGCACGTACATGTATTAAAAAATTTGTTGTTGACATTTGACCCCAACACTCGGTCATACTGTTGGCCTTGAAATTCGTAAGAGATGAGTCATCACCAGCAACCAAATTAATTTATGTTAACCCATTATGCGCCACCACAATTTACTTATAACAATTTCATTTTGTGTTAACCCATTATGCGCCGGCACTGACGTAGTTTTTGAATGCAAACCTAACGCATGCGCAGATTGCATTTAAGTACACGACGCATGCGCAGAGTGAATTTTAGGTTAAAACTTGATAGATGGGGTACACTACCGCGTCAAAATGTGGGGAATACCCTAACTCGGGGGTGGCTCCAAACTTTTGACACCGTACTGTACTTAAATTTTTGGTACACTACCGTGTCAAAAGTGTGGACCCTCCCTGGCCAAAAAGGTATCCGATCACTTTTTGAAGCGTACTGTACGTGCAAACCTTGATCCCAACACGCGCTTGCCTTAATTGCGTCATTTTAAACGAACTACTGCGTCAAAAATGTGGGGATACCCTAACTCGGGGGTGGCCCCAAACTTTTGACACCGTACTGTACTTAAATTTTTGGTACACTGCCGTGTCAAAAGTGCGGACCCCCTAACTTAAAAAGGTATCCGATCACTTTTTGAAGCGTACTGTACTTGTTTTTTATGTGTACGTGCAAAACTTCGCCTTTAATCTCACTTAATTGCGTCATCTTAAATTGGGTGCGGTCGCTAACAATAAATTTTGTCAGGGGCGCACTGTACCAAGCGCTAGATTTTAAAATCAGACTCCGGGGTCCAGATTTCTGACCGCTACTGTAATGCCGGAAATTTGGGTGTCAGCTGTACCTCAGGGCATATGTGGTCAGCACTTTATAAGTTGTTTATTTATTAAATAAATTTGTGACTTTTTATATGGTTTGAGTTTGTTTATTTAAGCTTTTTTAGCTAACTATTTGTAATTTCATGATATGTTTACATCATAGTCGGAGGGGAATTTTATTTAAAAACATGTCACAACTTGTTGAATTCAAATAAATTTGTTTACATTAATGTCCTCATAAATTATTAATATAGCTGTGTGTTTATTTAAGATTTTGCTGACTCATACTCAGATATTTTTTTAATTTATTTATATAAGACATGTTTTAATTTTAAAAATGTTTATTTAAGATTTTGACAACACAGCAATTTCTTTGTTTGATCTCAAATACGAAATAATTTTCTCGGAATTTTTAATTTATGGCCTAATAATAATCGGGGGTTTTTTCAATTTGTTTATATAAGGTTTAATTTTAAAAAATGTTTATTTAAGATTAGTTAGCAATTCTTTTATTAGGTTTCAAATGCGAAATAAATTTCTCGGAATTTGACATTTGACCTTCGGTTATTTGCGTTGTAAAAATTCTGAGCCAGCATTTTTTGTGATTCCCCTCCAGAATTTTTCGAGCAGTCAAAATCGTATAAATTGGGGTCTGCGTGCTCCCTCAAATCACTTCTTCAGCAAACTTCAAGCAGTTAATATTGTTATTGTTGCAAGAATTTGTATCGAGATTTTTTTAAAATTAAAACACAACAATGGCTTCATTAAACGACGTGACAACTAGAATGGTGGAAAATGTACGCAACGCGCTATCATTACTGGAAATGGATACCCGGGATGCAGATGAACTGGAAAAATGGATGAAACATAAAAATACCAATATACGACTAATCAACAAGGCAATTCGTGGAGCGGAAAACTTGGGACAACGCAAACATTTTGAATCATGTGCGGGAAAAATGAAAGGATTTCGAATCAGAATGAAGGCGCTACGAAAACATGGTAAGTTTTTTCAAATATAAATTTATTTTTTAATGATTTTTTTTATAATTTTGATATATCAACATGGTAAGTTTTTTTAAATAAAAATTTTTTTTTAATGATTTTTTATAAATTTTATAAACAATTTTTTTATGTTGATTGTTTCAGGTGCCGGCATGAATCGAAATCAACGTAAAAGATCTGATAGAATTCAATGGGCTGACGTGGAATCCGCATTTGCAAGTCGAATACGAACGGGAGTGGTTACCAACATAACACACATAGAGCCAAAGGACTTTTTAGACGACGCTACATCGATGTTCACTCGGCGAATACAAAATATATTAAAAAAATACTTAACGATAAAAGTCAACACAACGTTTTGCGGGTTATTTGTGAAAACTGATAGTGACGAGGATAAATATGACATGAAACATTTCAATACACCGAATATCATAATAGATCGTGGAACAAACCTAAAACAATGCTTCGTGGAACATGTACGGGAACCAATTTTGAGAAAATTGAGCGAATTTGCCGAGTCGGGGAGCGGATCGGCTTTATCAAGCATAATCAACCTAGCTGTGAACGTGAACAAATACACACCTTTCCGTGGATCAAGCTACATCGAATTACCGCAGGAAATAAAACGAAAACAAGCATGTATCAACATCCAAAACTTCAACGATGACGCCTGTTTCGCGTGGGCAGTGGTATCAGCACTTTATCCAGCAGATCGAAATCCTCAAAGAACATCAGCGTACCCACACTACTCAACGATACTAAACTTGGACGGGATACAATTTCCAATGACGATCCAACAACTGAGCAAATTCGAGAAACAGAACCCAACAATATCAGTCAACGTGTTTATGCTAAAAAAACAAAATGGACATTTCGAAACCGTACCTGCTGCGCTAACGAGAGAGAAGAAAGAACATCACATAAACCTTTTAATGATCCAGAACGAGTATTACGAGGATGAAGACAACGAACAGGACAACGATCAAGATTTACGCTACCATTTCTGTTGGATTAAGGACGTATCGCGACTTGTGTCAAGACAACTAGCAAACACCAAGAGTAAAAAATACATCTGCGATCGATGCCTGAATTACTTTTATACGGAAGACAAGCTGATCAAACATACCGAAGACTGCGTGAACATGAACAACTGTCGGGTGATAATGCCAGAAGGGAAAAGCAAATACATATCGTTCAAGAATTACAGCAACAAAAAACGTGTTCCATTTATAATTTACGCGGACGTCGAATCATTCCTGCAACCGGTAACGGAAAACAAAAATCAGAAAAACACGACAACGTATCAACAACATCGGGCATACAGTATCGGTTACTACTTTCACTGCTCCTACAACAATCAACTAAGCTACTATCGATCATACCGCGGGCCAAATTGCGAAAAATGGTTCGCGGAAGAACTGGCAACATTACGTGAAAATATCTTGGAACCCATATATGACAACATAATACCAATGAACGAGTTAACACCAGAGGAACAACAGCAACTTAAACAACGAAGTACCGGGTGCCACATCTGCGAGAAACCATTCAAACCTGAGGATATTGTGGTTCGTGATCATAACCACTTCACCGGCGAATACAATGGACCTGCGCACAAGGGATGCAACTTGAATTATAAGGATTTTCATATGATTCCTGTTGTATTCCACAACTTGAGTGGTTATGATGCACATTTCGTAATAAAGGATATAGCAACAGCATTCGAGGGACGTGTCGACTTACTACCAATCAACAAGGAACGATATATTGCATTCACTAAACATGTTACGGGCAGCGAAATTACATTTAGATTCATCGACTCTTTCCGATTTATGGCATCAAGTTTGGATAAATTATCTTCATATCTCAACGAGTTCAACATAGTTAAATTGCAATTTCCGAACAGAGATTACAAATTACTTACACGCAAAGGTGTTTTTCCGTACGACTACATATCAGGCTGGGATAAATTGGAAGAAACATGTTTACCATCACGGGAGAAATTCTACAATCGACTCAACGACAACGATATCACCATGAATGACTATACACACGCACAAAAAGTTTGGGATACATTCAACATACAGACGCTTGGAGAATACTCGGATTTATATATGAAAACGGACATACTACTACTCGCAGATGTTTTCGAGAATTTTCGGGATACGTGCATGCGCACACACGGATTGGATCCAGCTCATTATTACACGACGCCGGGACTTACGTGGGATGCAGGCTTAAAATATACAAAAGTAGAGTTAGAACTGATATCTGATGTGGACCAATTATTATTCATTGAACGTGGTATTCGAGGTGGATTGAGCCAGTGTAGTAACCGATACGCGACAGCAAACAATAAATATATGAACACCTACGATCCGGATGAGGAATCAAAATACCTGATGTACTATGACGTGAACAACTTATATGGATGGGCAATGTCACAATACTTACCAACGGGAAATTTCAAATGGATGGATAATACCGAGATAGATGTTCGAGAAATAAGCGACGAGTCACCTACAGGATACATACTTGAAGTGGATTTGGAATACCCGAGAGAACTGCACGATAAACACAACGATTTACCATTATGTCCAGAGAGAATGTGTGCACCCGGTACTAAACAGGAAATGTTATTGGCAACGCTATACAACAAACAGAAATACGTGATACACTATCGGAACCTGAAACAATGTCTACAACACGGGATGAAATTAAAGAAAATACATAGAGTGCTACAATCCGATCAATCACCATGGCTTAAATCCTACATAGATTTAAACACAGCTCTAAGACAAACGGCGGGAAACGAATTCGAGAAAAATCTCTACAAGCTACTCAACAACGCGGTCTTCGGGAAAACGATGGAAAATGTACGGAAACACTCGATTGTGAAACTGTTAACGAAATGGTATGGACGATATGGTGCAGAAGTTATGATAGCGAAACCGAATTTCCACAGCCGCACCATATTTGACGAGAATCTTATTGCAGTCGAACTACAGAAAACGGAAGTGTTTATGAACAAACCAATATACGTCGGGCAAGCAATTCTGGATATTTCGAAAACATGTGTCTACGATTTTCATTACAACTACATACAGCCAACGTTCGGGAACAACAGCAAATTACTCTACACAGACACGGATTCATTGATTTACGAGATAAAATGCCCAGATATTTACGAAATAATGAAACGTGATATTCAATACTTTGATACGTCGGATTACAGCGCGGATAATCAATATAACATGCCAAGAGTCAATAAGAAAATACCCGGGTTAATGATGGATGAGCTAAATGGTCGAATCTTTACAAAATTTGTAGGCTTAAGATCGAAAATGTATAGTTGTCAAGTGGACGGCGAGGATCACACGAAGAAAGCGAAAGGTGTAAAGAACTCTGTGGTTAAGAAAACGATAACTTTCAACGATTACGTGGACTGTCTAAAACACAATACAATCATAAACCGACAACAAAACCTGATACAGTCGAAAAAACATAACGTGTATAGTGTAACTCAGAACAAGGTGGCGCTCAACCCGTACGATACGAAACGATATATTGTGGAGGGGGGAACGGATACTTTAGCATGGGGACATTACTCATTAAATTAGTACGCAAGTGGAAATGGCATCGTCATCATCGGCTTACTGGAAACGGCTACAAATATTTTCAAGTGAACTGGATAAACTACGTAAACGGGTTGATACCTATGAAAAAACAATTGATGCTATTGTAAAAATGCAAAATTTGAAATTGTCTGAACCGTAATCAATGGAGTGGGATAAAATGGATGTTTCAATTGGTGAATTTTTCGAACGTGAACCAATGCTGCTGAACGAACTGACTTTGGAAATATTTCTTCAAATCTACAAGTGGATCAGTTTGAATGTGTTGAAAAGTTATGGTGCGAAAATCATACAACGCGCCTGGATTTGGTTACCATCCGATTATCGAGCCATGT
Organism: Brachynemurus nebulosus; assembly: GCA_035578155.1. Classification (NCBI taxonomy): domain Eukaryota; kingdom Metazoa; phylum Arthropoda; class Insecta; order Neuroptera; family Myrmeleontidae; genus Brachynemurus; species Brachynemurus nebulosus. Next base: position 43,217,553 of record JAPWDM010000001.1, on the reverse strand, counting down.
TTCAAGAATGTGAACCATGTTTTGAACATTATAATCGACCATGGCAACAAGATCATATTGATGGACCACCTGGTTTGAAAATTCGCTGTGAAATGTGCAAGAATGGCGTGAAAATGGAGGAAAACTTTCAACCGCCCGTTGGTGAACCATGGACATTTGCAACACGGATTTCACACGTTGAAGACATATTTCTGACTCATCCTTATTTGTATACAAAAGTCAGAAATTTCGATATGTTATTATACTTAACAAAACAACTCTTGAAATATGATATTTGGGTGCAACATCTGTATGCATATATGATACCCGAATATGCACAACGAATTTGTCAAGTATGGGATCAGTTACCTGAAAACATGAAACAATTACGTTCGGGTCTTATTGAATATATAAACAAATCATACAATTTTTAATATTTATTTATTGTAAAAAATATTTCATATACATTTATTGTAAAAAAATATTTCATATACAAAACATTTATTGTAAAAAGTATTACATATACATTTACTGTGAAAATATTTTGTATTCATACTTATATTTTAAAAATAAAGAACAATAATTATTTACATATATGTGTTATTTATTTGAAAAAAAAAAAACCTTTTTATCTTACAGGGTTAAAAAATATAAAAATAAAATATACACTTCAATGAGGGATAACTGCTGCTTCTTATACGGTGGTGTTCTTCAAAATTCAGTAAATTCTTAATGCGGATAATCAATTAATCATCATCATCATCATCATAATCGCTAGCATCTTCTTTATCAGTTTCATCCAGATAATCACCTAGTGGTTCAATAACATCAGCCTTTTGAAGTTCGCGAGGTATAGAGAATATTTCTCGACCAACAGTAGTTTCTTTTAAAGCATTTAACTCTTTGATTAAATCTTCTCGATCGTAAACGTTAAACAACAACATATTTTTATTTTCCTCTAAACTTCGAATAATATTGAGTATTTTTTCACCAGTCTCTGAAGTCTCGTATAAACGTTGTAATTCATCTATTAAAGTATTAGGATTATGCCAGTATTTTATTTTTTTCGATTGTATGTTAACATTTCTAGACTCTCTCAAGTTGTCTTGCTTAAAATGCTTAGCTAAGGCCCCGTTTTCGACATTTTCATTTGAAGCTATATGACGTTTTAAGCTTATTGGTTTAACCTGATTGACAATTTTCGCTTCATTTTCCGAGTCAGCGTTTCGAACCTCTTTTAACATTATAATATCTAAAGCAGTTCCTAGAAGTTTAGTTAGTTGTGAAGAGGAGGTTGTTTCATTGCAATTGTTATTAATTGCTGTTAAGTGATTTACTTGCTTACCTTCATTAGACCAACTATCTTTCTCGTTTTCAGATTGACGACGGTTTTCTCCTCTTTTCAAAGAGTTAAATTTGGTTTGAATGGCTTCAGTTGCAGCATCTATCCTTTTTTGGTCAAACGGATTCAAGATTGCTTCAGAGTAATCAATATCATGCTGTAGTTGAGATGTATTTTCATCATCATTATCATCAAATCTAGATATAGAGATATCATCCGGTGTTTTATTATTAGCATCATATGGTATGAATATGCTTGATGAGTTATCATTCTTTCCAATCGTACCATCATTAATATTGCTTAACGAATTATGTTGAGCATTTAAGTGTCTAGAAAGATTAGACTTTCGCGTAAATGCTTTACCACAAAAATCACAATTATACATCGTTCAGCGGGAGGTCTGAAGCGTTCGCTAGTAAATGAGTAACTGTTCAAAGATTTATTGCTTCTCTACTTATATATACTTAGCTCATTTGCTTCACCGAGCGACTCATTTGACTCCAACGAGTGACTCACATGCTCCCGGAGTGACTCATTTTGCTCCCGGAGTGACTTATTTTGCTCCCGGAGGGACTCATATTGCACCCGGAGTGACTCATTTTGCTCCCGGAGTGACTCATTTTGCTCCCGGAGTCACTCATTTTGCTCCCGGATTGACTCATTTTGCTCCCGGAGTGACTCATTTTGCTCCCGGAGTGACTCATTTTGCTCCCGGAGTGACTTTTTTGCTCCCGGAGTGACTCATTTTGCTCCCGGAGCGACTCATTTTGCTCCCGTAGTGACTCATATTGCTCCCGGAGTGACTCATTTTGCCCCCGGAGTGACTCATTTTGCTCCCAGAGTGACTCATTTTGCTCCCGGAGTGACTCATTTGACTCCAACGAGTGACTCACATGCTCCCTGAGTGACTCATTTTGCTCCCGGAGTGACTCATTTTGCTCCCGGAGTGACTCATATTGCTCCCGGAGTGACTCATTTTGCTCCCGGAGTGACTCATTTTGCTCCTGGAGTGACTCATTTTGCTCCCGGAGCGACTCATTTTGCTCCCGGAGTGACTCATACACCTTATCATCCTTAAAGAGCTCATACACCTTATCATAGTTAAAGAGCTCATACACCTTATCATGGTTAAAGAGCTCAGACACCTTATCATGGTTAAAGAGCTCATACACCTTATCATGGTTAAAGGGCTCATACACATTATCATGGTTAAAGGGTATAAAATAGTTAAACTTACACAAAATATTGTCAATTTACCGGTGGTTGTCAAAGAGTTAACATCTCTTTCGCTGAAAAAACAATTTCGTGGTAAAACAATTGCATTTCGAATCATGATAATTTACAATTCAGAGCAGTCCACCACTAGACAACCTAGCAAAGGACTTTCGAAACCTAAGATCATTAAACGTAAAACTTTTAAACGACAACACATTTCACCCGAAAATTTAGCATTCCTTAAATCATTAGGTCTTAAAGTGAAAAGAACATGGTACTCAGTAATGTGCTAAATATTATTAACAGTTGATAATTTGATGGTTAACTAGCAATAGCTATTAGTAATATCCATTTTCGGATACATCCCACAAATTAACTATCCTCGCCAATTTTAATTATTTTATATAAAGTTGTGGATTGTGTAAGTAAATTCAGTTCTACGGCGGCGATAAAAAATGGCGTTTCTTGATATACAAGGCTATCAAGGAGCTAACAACGAATTTTATTTTAAAGAAGTTGGTATCGTTGCGGAAAATTCGAATGAAATACTACATCTTATATTCGATTCACCGTTTGATTTCAACGAGTTGCCGAAGAAATATGAACGGGTTGCTGCACGTTGGCTTTGCTGAAATTGGCATGGGATACCTTGGTCGTATGGATTTATTCCGTACAAAAAACTTCATACCATATTGAAACCTATATTAAAGAAGTTTAATGTCATATACGTCAAGGGCAGTAAAAAGAAGAAATGGATTTCAAATTTGTTTGATGACACCGAAAACCAGCCGTGGATTTTGAATTTGGAAGAAATATTTGATGTACCGAAGATTTCCAATCTGCGAGATGAATATTATTCAAGACGCTGTATGATCCATTCAGATAAAATTTGTTCATTAGAAAACTGTATTCTTTTAAAAAATTCGAATGTAAAATAAATAGATTTTTAGTAATATATAGATTTAAGCAATTTAATTTTTTGTATTCATATTCTATAAATAAAATTTAAAAAAAGAAAAATATGTGCGTTTTATTTAATTATTACCCTGAATTCCCCTATTTTTTTACAGCAAAAAGTTTCTTTCGTTAACCTATAAGAGTATTAACAAAAATCTTATGAAATTTATTGTTCTAATTGAAAAACATATTTCATGATACACCCTGTATACTAAAATATTTATTAAAAATACTAAATATACACCCGTTATATATACATGATATTATATGTATGTTAATGATAAAGTAGCGAATTCAAAATGTTCTAGTCTATAAAAATTTGATTTTACAGACTTAAAAATTTAGTAAAACTCAATGCTGTTATCATTTTTTTATTAAGCGACGTATTTATAGTAATTTAAAACCAAAAATTGAACTTTTATTCTGTTTAAAAATGTTAAATACAATACTATTATACCCTAATATAAATATGTATCAGTATTAAAATGATATACATTGATTTTGCTGATTAAACAAATTTTTTGCAATATTTATAAATTATTTTATAATTAGATTTAATACTTATTCATAAATGGCTATACAATTCGTTTACTAGTATTCATAAAAATTAAAATTATATACAAATTTTCTTGCTTATTCTCAATATACAGAGTGTATACATAAAATATTATTAATATACAGAGTCTATACATATATACATACTGAATTATTTCAGATAATTTTCGTTTGATATAGTAACAGTTTTGTGCTACAGTCAAAATCAAAAGTGTTGTGCACCATAAGAAGTAATATTTTTTGTAACTTGTTAAAATTTCAAGAACTTTTGTTAGTTAACTAAAAAATTGGTCACTGTAGGTTAAAGGTTAAAGTATTAAAACTGATAAAAATAATTTCTTGCTTGAGGCCTACAATGGGTGATATTTTTTACTAAACAATTTTTTAACTCATTAATTTTCCATGACGTCATCTTTCTTATACCAAAAAAACTCCATATATGAGTCATATGATCATAATTCAGCTAAAATAAACATTTAATTATTGGTTGTTTGTTTATTTTAAAACTGATAAAAATTCCTGGAATTTTCCAAGGTTAAATATACCAAAAATCCCCATAAGGTACAGTTAACACTCGATTTCCGACAGTACAGTAGCGGTCAGAAATCTGGACCCCGGAGTCTGGTTTTAAAATCTAGCGCTTGGTACAGTGCCCCCACAAAATTTAGCGGCCAACCCGTGATTAGGGTATTGCCCACATTTTTGACTTCATAATGTACCTTTCGTTTAAAATGACGCAATTAAGGCAAGCGCGTGTTGGGGTCAAGGTTTGCACGTACAGTACGCTTCAAAAAGTGATCGGATACCTTTTTGGTCAGGGGGGGGCGCACTTTTGACACGGTAGTGTACCAAAAATTTAAGTACAGTACGGCGTCAAAAGTTTGGGGCCACCCCTTTATGTTAGGGTATTCCCCACATTTTTTGACGTGATAGTTCGTTTAAAATGACGCAATTAAGGCAAGCGCGTGTTGGGGTCAAGGTTTGCACGTACAGTACGCTTCAAAAAGTGATCGGATACCTTTTTGGCCAGGGAGGGTCCACACTTTTGATACGGTAGTGTACCAAAAATTTAAGTACAGTACGGTGTCAAAAGTTTGGAGCCACCCCCGAGTTAGGGTATTCCCCACATTTTGACGCGGTAGTGTACCCCATCTATCAAGTTATAACCTAAAATTCACTCTGCGCATGCGTCGTGTACTTAAATGCAATCTGCGCATGCGTTAGGTTTGCATTCAAAAACTACGTCAGTGCCGGCGCATAATGGGTTCACACAAAATGAAATTGTTATAAGTAAATTGTGGTGGCGCATAATGGGTTAACATAAATTAATTTGGTTGCTGGTGATGACTCATCTCTTACGAATTTCAAGGCCAACAGTATGACCGAGTGTTGGGGTCAAATGTCAACAACAAATTTTTTAATACATGTACGTGCCAGGTCAAAGGTCAATTCATACACTAGGTACAGTAGGATCCCAAACTACACGGTTCTTAACACGCTCAAAAAAGTAGTCCGGAAAATTGAGGTTCTACGGTGTGCTCGTGCCCGTATAGCCTATCTACTATATTCTAAATACTTTCTTAAGATAAAATACTTTTTTTTCTTTTTAAAAAAAAAAAAGTTTTTATTAATTTTGAGATTTACTTAGTTTATTTTATTACACATTAATTGGGTATTTATTATTTTTTACCTAATATTTAAAAAGTTATATCAAATTAAAAATAAATTTTTAAAATTACAATTAGAACCTGTTTCTAAGCGCATATGTGACGTCATAAAGTTTACTTAACTGAAAACATTAATATATTTTTATTTTGAATTATTCGTGCTATGCAGTTATTGCTTGTTATAAACATTTTTATATTAAATATCTTAATGACGTCACAAACATCGCAATTTTTGTAGGCTGTTTATAACCAAATGATATTTTATATTAATCGGACCCCTCTGGTTTGTAATGGTCCAAACTCCATTAGGTAATATTAGGGTAACAAAATTTTCCAGCGAACGCCAGCAATAATAATAGGGGGCAGGTGCGGTGAAAGTGGCGACGCGACGGCAGCAGACAAAAACAAACAGATCATAGACTCTTTTGGTAGGTTGAAATATTACAATTTTAAGGGTCAGTTTTAATTTAACCTTATGATGGGATTAATTGGTAAAAAAATGGGTAAAAGCATTTTAGCAAACTTAAGTATTTATAAAATACTAAGATACCAAAAGAAAGTATCTAAATACAAGATACAAAATACATTCTTAAAAAAGTATCTCAGATACAAGATGAAAATACGTATTTTGTATCTTGTATCTGTATTTCAAATACTTGTATCTTAAATAAGTCACATCTCTGATATACACATATATCAACATGATAACTCTCGAACGGAGCATTGTATTTTTATAAAATAATTATTTTAAATTTTTTTATACCAGCGGAAAAAGTCATATAAGATAGGTATTTCAACCATTATTCTAAGTAAGCTAGTTTTGGAGAAAAATTTAAAAAAACGATTTTAATTTGTTTACATTTTGTCTATACAGGTTTACACAGGGTGTGAGAAAAATAAGTCTCGGAATCTCGACAAGAGGGCAGACAAATGTCATTGTATTAATTAAATTTTGTTAGTGAATATGTACCGATAAACTTTTACTTTTAGATTTTTTACTTCCAAAAAAGAGAAATTCGCTATGTTGGACCTGTGCATTCGCAGTAGGATGCTGTGTCAGAAGCACAGATATACTAACGGCATACATATACGTACTCCATCATGGCTGACAAACAAAAAATTAATAAAATATATGTATATACTTACCTAAAGAAAGATATCCCTTTATTTTGAGTATTTTTTTTTTGTTTATTGCAATTTTTACACTTAAATACGACACCCTTCATATTTTTTCCTATTTAAATTTAAAAAGTTTATTAGAAAAACAATGACACTACATACGATGTTATTCCGAGCACAAGTTGTAAGCGAATGATCAACTAGTTGCTAACCAAGCGACACCAAACAAACGGCAGATGTTTATATGTACATTGCATCTGGTAATCTGTGGTCAGAAGTTTTTAAAACTTAGAAAATTTGACTAGATCTTCCTATTAAATGAGCTTGTAATATGAGACGTATGAGTGGCCAAAATTTAGCCGAAAGTTTATGTTTCTTTTAAAACAAAATTATTCATACAAATATGAAAGTGTAAAATTTTTTGCTTGTTTCAGTCCTTTTTATAACTGTCTTTTTTCTTGCTCGCTGAATGTATTTTTGCAAAGATATTGTTTTTTTCCTCGTCAATTGAAGATCAGTTATTTTAAACGTGACGTCACGTTTGCACGGACCCCAGCCGTCATTCTTCATCACGCCAGTGTTTAAGAAAGTATACGTACACATACTTAAATGTCGTTCTGTACACAGTGAGGTTAATGTTTAGCATTTACCGAAGTGAAAACTCAAAGCAAATAATTTTTCAATGAATTAACAAATTAAATTACTTGGCAATTAAAAAATATAGGTTTCCATCATAGCTCAAAAACTGAAAGAACTATTAAGCTTGTAGCTATCGCAATCGATTGCTCCCAGCGATAGCCTCTACTCTTATTTGAACAGGCTTTTATCTATGCCAATAGCTTAGCTATAGTAAATGTGGAAACTCTAAGGGTACGTGTCCATCTGAGAGAAGAACTATCGAGAGCTGCTCTCGAGAGTCGTAATTATAAGTGGACATAGGACTGATCAGACTGATCCGACAGTTCACGCAAAAACTGTCGGAGTAAATTTCTAGTTCTCTCACCTGGAAAAGTATAAATTCATCTCTCCGACAGTTACTCTCAAAATTCGAAACATGTTCGTATTGTGACAGCACTCTCAGCTATATTATATTGATTTTGTACGTTGTTTCTATTTATACTAATTTGTCGTATTTTGTTGTACGCAAAATGTAGGTATTATTTATACCTTTATACTTTTTATTTGTTCAATAAAAAAACTGTTAAATATTTAAAAAAATTAAAATATGAGAGTTAATTATTAAAATTAATTTAAAAATGGATAGGAAGGAGTGAATACGAAGAAGATACAAAATTAATTAAATATTTGTCAAACTTAACTTTTTTTTAATGGAAAATATAACAACTATAAAAACTGTGATCATAAAAATAAAATATTGTACAATAAGTCCAAACGTAAACTGAATAATTTGAAAAATCAGCAGAAATTTTTTTAAACAGTTATTATTTCTTTTTTAAAAGATAAATTTGACTAAAATGAAGCAAATTTTTCTGTCTCCATAACTTTTTTTGATGATTATAGCAAATAAAAATCACAAACTGTTGTATGTCGACACAGTTTTGAAAGCACTATCAGAGAGTTTGCTATCAGACAGTCTTCTGGAGAGTAAAAATTATTGATAGTACTCTCAAGTGGACAATGAACTATCAACTTTCTGGATAGTTACTTCTGCAAGTTACTCTCAAATGGACACGAACCCTAAGATTACTCACCTTGAAGGAATAATATTAACACGTTGATAGTTATGAGCGCAGCTCTGCGTCAAGTAAACCTGACCAATTGTAACACAACGCTGTAGCAATTCCATGCAAAGTGTGCTAGTTGTCAAAAAAGTGGACCAGTTGGGCATTTCGTCATAATAGGTTATGACAATCAACGTCAATAAAATTATAATCAGCAAATCGTGAACTATATTTTTATCTGAATTTTACTTTTACAATAATGATGAAATTTCTGTTCAAACTTCCACAATAATTACAGGATGTACCAGGCATTATTATGACAATGGTTTCACAGTGCCTTCTTTTTAGTTGTAACTCATTCTCATTCCTGAAAGAGTAATAGTTACAATAGCCTGTATTTCAACCTGGAATCGAACCTAGAACTAGTAGCGAACTAGCTCCTTTGGAGGCTCTAATGCTGGGTTTCAAGTCAACGCGCAAAAAACTTCAAAAAAGTTTTTTTTTAATTTCATCCCATACTTAAGAGCAAAAAATACTAGAGTGATAGCAACTTGAATTGAGAATGGAGGGGAAGTTAAAAATCAATGGAATGAGTTAAAATACAGCAGTGTTATTAAGATACACGAAATAGGGGAACATAACTAAATTTGAAATAAGGACAAATAGATAATGTTCATAGTGATTTAGATAAAGTTAAAAAATAAGTAACGTCTGTCAGTAGATATAACCGATATAACTACAATAAAACAACTGATATTTTAAAAAAAATACCAGTGGTTCTTCATTAATGGTTCTATTTAACTATGTATAAAATACGATAAATTTATTATTAAAAAAAAAAAAAAAAAATTATTTTCAGGCTTTAGGCCTAATTTTAGAATTTTTAGTTTAAGTAAAAAAACTTATAATACATGTAACCGATTGTTTAGACATTAAAAATTAAGAAGTACGATTACATCATAAATTATTTTTTTTGATATACAATGTAACATATGAAATAAAATTTTCAGTACAAAATAATAATCAAAATGTAAAACTGAACTAATGCATTCATAGAAAACACGAATGGCAGAAAAACAATTTTCCTAAGTTTATTTATTTATTTACTTTTTTAAATTTATTGATTTTGCGCCATATTTAAGACACTAACAATACATGAATCGGGACTATGATCGTAGTATTCGTTTTAAAACACTGACGTCACACACTACATAATATCATTTTGCACTGTATATAAATTTGGCGACAAATCTAACAAATAATTATAATTATACGTACACTTACAATTGTAAAATTTTGAAGAAATCCTCATTTTTGAAATAAATACAAAGGAACCGCTTTTATTATAATTTTATAAACATTATGTAGTTTACCTATAGCGGCGCCCCTTTGTATTTATTTCTTAAAATCAGGATTTCTTGGAAAGTATATGAGTACAATTAATTGTTAGATGATGCCAATTATTAGAGTGTAATAAAATAATTTAAATAATACCTGCACTTTCTTCTTATTTTTATAAATTTCTAAAATGTGAATATAAAAGAAAAATAAAAATTATTTATGTAGGAAATTTGCATGTTTTTAAACATTTTTGTTCAGTAACCCAAAATGTGGTAAATTTGATACAAGGTTATTGTTTAAAGTCAGAATTTACAATTTATTTTTGTGATTTTTTGCCATAATGAACCTATATTTTTTTATATAGATTCTACAGCTGTTTGAGGTTTCTGGTTTTTAGTTTTATGTAGGTTGTACATATGTAAGATTTTAGTAGTTAAAATACGGCATAGTAAATAAAAAAGACGTATATATGATTTTTCTATACTGGGTTTACCTATTTTTCAAATATAAACTGACCCATTCGGACTTTGGACTCTCAATTCATCTTGTATTTATTTTAGTAACCTACTAGGGTTGACCGGGGTAATTGTGAATTGGGGCAATTGTGAACGGTGCTTATAATTTCTAAAATAATATTAATATTGTTAAAAATCAACTCTTAATATGTTTTTCAGTCCTTTCCTAATATATGATATTAAAATTTCATAACAATTCTCCAAGTATTAGTATATTTTTTTTATTTTGAAAAAACCCTTGCAAAATTTTATGTATCTTACTTCGACCAATCCTCAAAAAAAATTTTTTTTTAAATACATTTTCTTTTTTTAAAAGGTAAGAAATGATTAAAAGTACTTCTAAAGAAGTGGTCTAAACCATGAGAGGGTTCCTTATATAACTGCTAAAGAAATTGGACAATTTATCAGCAATTCACAATTACCCCATGATTTTAAAATTGTGGGGTAATTGTGAAGGTCATTCACAAATGCCCCCATTCGGTCAAAAATTTCAGTAGTGTCCTTTTCAGAGTTGAAAATGTTGATGAAGGTGCTGGTGACCTTATTGTACAAGTTTCCGTTGTACAAAAAAACAAATGTTTTTTATTCATGTAAACTATATATATTTCCTTGAAAAAGTCTTATTTTCCTTGTTTTTGTGTGAATACATGGAATTTTTTGATTTTTTGTATGATAAAATGACAAAATATCATCAAAATATCATTTTTAGTTTGTAATAAATTTGTTCCTACAATTTTTGTTATTTTTCTTTAACCTTGATTTTTTGTAGAAATTTGAGGTATGCGTAACTTGCATTAAACAAAGATAAATTGTGACCGCTAAAGTATGATGAAATTTTTGAAAGTGGAGTAAATGTGAAGAATTTGATTTGGGCTTTACTCTGACGTGCCACACTTGTCTTGTAATCCAGTCTAAATAATTTTTCTGATGGCATTCACTTTTACCCCGAAATTCATAAGATTTGCAAAACCACACCGGGAAAATGTGAATGGCTTATAAAATTTTTATTTTTCATACGCATTTTCTCAAAAATTGTGTGGTGCATCCTGAATAATGTAGAATTAAAAATAAATCAACCATAATGTGATATATAAAATAAAAAATACTTAAAACAACGCTTTTATCTCAACTCATGAAAATCCATTCACAATTATCCCGGTCAACCATATACAGTTTTAGAGTTGACGATCTGTACCTCTTACCACTGCACCAGGGCCCCTCTGTCCGGTATGTGGCTCGTGGCGAAGCGCCCTCGTCGCCCTTCTTAGCTCCCCACTGCCTAGAACATTAGTACTCCAAGACCAATATGTTAATTGATCTACTCGACTGACTTAATTTACGGATACTTAGTTCAATCTAAAGATAAAAGAGTATTTTAAAGGATTAAAGAAGAAAAACAATATTATTAAAAAATCACATTTTAATTGAAGTTAGACTAGGTAAATAATTAAATGATTTTTATACAATATATACATATACAGGTGTTCATAAATAATATTTATATTATTAATATACACTTACATTAAGTTAATGTCCGTTTGATTTTTTTTATAAACACGACTTTTTATAAACTCAGAAAAAAGTTTCTATTTTTTTTATTTTTGTTTTAGATCAACATACATACAATCCACTAAGTTTCATTTAATTCAGTTCATTTAACACAAATGAATTAAATAACTATATACATTTTCACAGACTGTATTGGGTATGAAAATTTGACACATAATTTTGTGGAAGAACTAATGAAAAAATTTTTCTAATGTCTACGTTTAAGTTTTGACCACACTGCATTTGGTTGATGAGCATCAGATCGGATGGAAGAACAAAAGCCGAAATGGAAGAGTATTTGTCGAGAAGCATTACATAAAGAATTAGTTTTCTCACAACGTAACAAATAAATTAATCTTATATTTTAAAACTATGTACAGTTAAATATCTCTGTAATCCTCTTCCTTTGTTCTTTATCCTTCGTTTTAATTATATTTATTTTTTAGGAACTTTCAGCACGATTCAATTATTTTAATTTAAATATTTTAATTCTTTCTTTATTAATATTAATTTAATTAATCTTTAGTTTCACTGATTTTTGGCAACACCATAAAATTAATGATACACGACTCTGGTTTGGAAAATGTGTTATTATTCAATTCTCACAACTATGGCGTCAGACTTGAATGTGATCACGTGGTACACTTTTTGGTGGTTGTTGTTGCTGTTGCTGAATTTGTGAATAGAGTGTGAGATTGTTGGCTAGATTGCTTCCAAAAACGCTTCCGTCACCACTGGTTGGGTTAAGAAGATTTCTGGGCAATGACACTGATGCTGTTAGTAATGAAGATGGTAACATTTCGTTCTCGTTTGATACCATTGATGTGATTATTGGTTGACAGAAATCTGTAACAAAACAAAATTGAGGTTAAAAATTGATCAAAAAATCAAACTTAAAAGACACTATATCCAGTTCAAAACAAGATTCGGAAAAGTAAAAATGCAAATTGTATTATATTTCTTTATTCCTGCGTGATAGCCTACTTGTGCTAACGCAGTTAAATAAAAAAAAAAAATGCAAAAACAAATAAAGACAAGCCGTTTTAAAACTACGGTACTGCATTTACGGTATCGCAACATTTAAATCGCAAGCAAAATAACTGCACACAAAAAATAGATTCCATCTGCACTTATCCTAACTCGCAGCCATCATACCTTTTTCATATCAAATCTCATTTTGGTGTCTAATTTTTTATTTTGGATGCCAAAAAAATACCTGATCATATCCAATGGGTAAGTCAAAAGTATCACACTTATTTTCGTGTATGTATAATTTTATGTACTTATTTTGTCTGTGTAAAAGCAATAGCGGGACGTCTATAATCTATTACAGACACTGCGTTACCAACAATTTACAGTACAAGCTCTCAATAATGTCACGCTTAATAATGTTTCTTTATATTTCAGTCAGAGTCCTACTTTACTCCATCATTCAGTTTCGTTGCGAGCCAAATATGGTACTTGACTGTGTTTAAAATTTGTGTCAAATGTTAAATAATTCTATGCATTACCATTACATATGTCCAATTTTTATGATGAAACATAAAAAAAATTTATAACTATTTGAAAATTGCCATTTTTCAACAAATATTCAAGTTAGTGAAAACGCGCCATTTCTTGAAAATGACGTAACATTTTGTAGCTAGATATATCGATTTTGATAATTTTCATCGGTGAGATGAAATTGTTCTCTTGAATATTTCTATTAGCTTATATATATAGTAATAATAATCGACCAGAATTCAAATAAATACTTGCTTTTACTTTGACATTTTATGAATATAATCAAAGTTTTGAGGTTATAAATATTGACATTGAAGTTTAGTTGCTTAAACTGTGACTCGCTTTTTTCTCATTTAAAATTGTAGGGTTATTTATAGGGGATAATTTTTAGGGGATAATTTTTTACAGAATCTGTCGAAAATAAAAAAAAAAAAACACTCAACTGACATGGAAAAACAATGCTTTTAGAATATTTTTGTAACTTCAGTCAAGAACCCTATTTTGGATATCTCCACCTGAATATTACCATTCAGATCAAATCCTACACGTACTAAACAACATAAATCAACCACGAATTCTCTACTTTTTGAAAATTCAGATTTAATACGAGATCTAGACTAGGAAAACAGGAAAAATCAAATTAAAACTAGTGAATCTAGAAGCAAGAATATTCGGTATGATGCTAACTGCCACAAGTATTTTAAAAATAAATTTTTGTAAACTACTTAAAATTAAGTATCATAGACAAAATTAGTTTTCTAATTGACCTTCGTATAATTATAATGATTTTGAAAAGCAGTATTAGTGTTTTTCATACAGAATAATTATTGGCTACAAAAAAATTAAATAAAAAATATATATATAAAAATTTCCAATTACCTTTACAAATATATTCACTTGCATAAGCAGATGATGGAGACTGATGTAAATTTGGCGTTTCAGCTATTAAATAATCGGCTACATCCTTCGATGTCGATATCGTTCGATGCCGTCGTCGAATCATAAAGATACCAGCTAATACTACAATAAATAATAAAATAGCCGTAATGCACCCAGCGATAAGTTCTTTTTGATCACGTGAACTATAATCTGTTGTAAGCGTGCGCTCCACCGAATATGACGATGATAAAATATAATCATTATTAATATTGTTACTATAATCATCGCCACTCGATGTCTCTGAATATGTGGTGGCTGGTTCACGGCCATCATTCTCGGATGATGACGGCAACACTGTTAATAATTCTTGACTTTCAGTGGACACGATCTGAGCACGGCTCGTATCTAAATCTAAAATTTCAGATTTAATTGTTTCGACACTATTGCCGGCAATTGGTGCTCCAATGAGACCGTTAAGACTAATTTCAGCAGGGGATGTCCGTGATGAATTTGACGAGACTAGCTCTACTTGGATATGATATAGTGTATCTGGCCACAGTGAAAGAGTTACACAAGTGGTGTCAGTGTAGAGATTGCCTTTGAGTCCACCACCATCCACTTCCCAAGTCACTAAGTACAGTCCACGTGGAGCTTTTGGCTCCCACGATAACTCACCTATCACCAAGATTTTCTGATGGATCAGTGAATTTTCTTGAAGTACCCATTTGCCGGATGATTGGGTGGAAGTTGTTAAAGCGTCTTCATTATTCTGAAGTGTCGATGAGAAAGATTTAATTTCCGTATTAATAGTCTTTCGTTTCTTGTTATTCAATGAAGATGTCGTATCAATCGTCTCGTCAGGACTATAAATTGTCACTAGTCCTTGCGAATCGACAACTAATATTCGTAGCGTCGAATTTGATCCCTCATTATTGACAGGTACACGTGTGTGTAGATCAGTGGTCTGAATAATTTGACGCCATGGACCCGTCTGAGATTTTCGCATTACCACATAGACAATTGGTATATTTTTATTGGTCGATGGACGTGGCCATTTTGCTTGGGCCCCGTTGACGTGAATCACCGTTTCGCCTTTTGTATGGATCACCGGTTGTGTTTGTTGTTGATTCAGCGACGTCTCTGTGTGAAATAGACAAGCTTCTTGACATCCGGGAAACTGTAACAAAGAAAGTAGATACTTTTAGTCTGCGGAAAATTTCAGAAATTATCTAATTGATTATACTACTAAATTTCATTTAAAAATTAAAGAATATTCTTAGCTAATGAGTTTAAATTACGATGCCTAATTAGCATATCAATATGGCTAACTTTAATTAGGAGTAATTTATAAAAAAAATAACTGTTCATAAAAAATTTGTTCAAAAAAAAATCTAATTTATATACACTTATTGTAATTAATTCATAATTTTAATTACAAAGGTACGCGGCAACTTGGCATTAGACGTTAAAAATCGGTACCTGCCTCTTAATAACGGCAGTAAATTTTAATTAAATGTAAAACAAAAAAATCTTAATTAATTATAAAATATTTTTAGATTATCAAAAAGTTTTCTTCTTTTTTTATTATTGTCTATTAATTAATTAATTAGTTAACTGAAAAATTAATATGAGTATATGACAGGTAAATAAAGAAGAATTAAAAAAAAAATTATATTCATAAAATTTTAAAAGTTTTAAATTGAAATTTATTAAGCAAAAGAATATTTTAAATTATAATTATAGCGAATAACGTAATAGGTGGCCTCACAAGATTTTATTTTGGGAAAACATATATTTCTAAAGTCATCCCAAATGAGAGTAACAGATTTTCTATTAAAAATATTACTGAGATATCAATGAATATAACACAAATATGAAAATCGGTTAACTGAAAGTCGTACTTGCGCACAGTGTTCCATATAATAAATTGTTCTCAAACATGGATAATTTTGAAAAACGTGTAAGCACAAAGTCGCTCCTTACATAGTGAGAGATATTTTTTGTCGAAACTTTCTCTAAAACGGAATGGTTCACTAGGTACAAATTTTTCAATCCTGATAATTTTCGTTTATTTTTTCGAAGCAGTCCTTTTGGAGATAAAGGAGGGAGACAGAAATTTTGAAATGTTTTTTCCGAAAAATGCATCACATATATTTTTGAATTTGTTTTTGAGTTTCCTTTGGACAATCTACACGATGCCCCCCTTCCATCTATTTTTTTTTTTTTGTTGCTTTAATAATATGTAAAATAAAAAATTATCTCTCAAAGCAAAATTCAACTTATTATACTTAAAGTCTGTAATTGGGCCGTCACAGTGTCACACTCTATCTTTGTGCCAATTTTTTTCAGTAAATAGTCTCACAAGGAGAGTGCACGGCTTTGAGGAAACGGATTTTGATTATCTTTGGCACAGAGGTAGTATACCACGCGGGTATAATGTCTGTAAAATATTAAAATGCAACGCTCAAAAATAACCGAGAAAAACGAGCTTAAAGTTTCGTCAGCACTCTATATGTATATAAGTTACATACAAGTTGTACAAACAGCCGATTAAGAGTGTTGTGGTGTAATTGCTAGCGTAATAGACTCATCATCTTAAGTATGCGGGTTCAAATCCTGATGTCGTCCACATTTACACTATTTTTTTTTTAATTTTTGATTAATTTATTTATTAAAAGAAATTTTTTACAAATGCTGCGTGTTTTTCATCAGACCGCCTGAAAACACCTTGCAATTTTAAAAAAGTAGCATTTGTTTGTTGTTCGTGGTGTCGACAAAATTTTTGTTTTGACTGTTTTTACCATAATTATCATTCACGATCATGTACAACTGACAATATCTAATATGTAATTACAGAATACTATTTCAATAAATTTAAAAAATCACAAAAACTTAAATTTTACTTCCTACCTACTAATTTTCATCTTTATTTACCTAATTTTATTTTTAATTGTCGCAGATAATATTTACTTGACTTGGAAAAAATTAATCAATAACAAGGAAATAAGGAAATGAGTAAATAAATAAATGAATTTTTAATTGATTTTCTGATAAATGAAATAATCAAAATTTAAAAAAAATCATAAATTAATTAAGTAAAAAATAAAAAAAAATGTGGACGACGGCAGGACTTGAACCCACATACATCAGTCAGCCACGCTACCGATTACACCACAACACTCTTAGTCGGTTGTTTGTACAACTTGTATATAACTTACATAATATAGTGCCGACGAAACTTTAAGCTCGTTTTTCTCGGTTACTTTTGAGTGTTGCATTTTAATATTTTACAGGCATTATACACGCATGGTATACTACCACTGTGCCAAAGATAATAAAAATCCGTTTCCCCAAAGCCGTGCACTCTCCTTGTCAGAGACAAGCATCTGTAACAACCGAATGAACACTAATGTAATTTCGTAAGTGTTCTGTTTGCCATTTTTGGTACGGAACACTAATAATAAATACTATTAAAAGGAAGACTACATCAACACGATGGAAACCGTAAGTACAGCAGTAAAACCACAAAACAAATGTTTTTATAAAGTGGTTGTTATTTCTCTTCCCACGATCCTACCATGTTAGTGTGTCCTTTCTTTAAGGAAGTTCAGGTTGAACCGCATTTGGAGTAAGATTAAAAGAAAATTTTCTTATACTTCATTTAACACAATGACGGTCAAGGACGCCGCGCCGTACGGCGTCAAATGACACTTGATTAATTTGAACACAACGCTGTACCGCGTTAACAATAATTCCATATAAAGTGTATAAATTGTTAAAATAGTGTACTAGTTGGACGTATCCTCATAACAGGTTATGACTGTTAACGTGTAATAGAATTATATTAGAACTGTTTTGCAGTATTCGATGGAAAAAATGACTTAAGGTTATATCAGTCAAAAATTCTAAACTTAAAGAGGTAACAAAATCCGACCGAAATTCGAAAAATTCGAGGTCAAATTTTGGTGAACTGCTCCTTATTCATTTAATTACATTAATCAAAATACTTACACAAATTTCCTTTTCTTTGCACATTTCACCCCACACTTGGAAATTGGACTGCAGTAATTCGCAATTCTCCCAACACTGTAACAAGAATGAAAAAAGAAATTAGTTAAATATATTACACAGAAAATTAACACAAATTATCACTAAGTATAAAAATTCGCTCACGCATGAAATTCAAGAAATTAATTTTAGCTAATTATTCTTTGTCAAAATTTGACAAAGTGGAAATGACAAAATATATTACAGGTAGTAAACTCCATTGAACTTCTACTGATTGATAGAATTTTAACACCTGGTCCGTGTTCCTTTTCAAAAAAATTAAATCTTCTCTACTTTAATCCAGTCGGTTTTTCTAAACAAATTCTTTACTTTTTTTGTATGTATTTTTGTATGGATCAACACAATTTTATAATAAATTTGAACAGTCTAAAGAATTTTTTTTGGATATAATAACAATTAGGATATTAGATATTGTTATTTACCACCTTTTATAAAACGTGTGATTTGTGAGATATGAGGCTTAGGTATTTTATTTAGGGACAAATTAATGTCAGTAGAATGACAATAAATTATACAGCACAATATTAAATTGGGTAGATGGATTTCTTTTGAACAAATAATAGTCTTTAGACGCGTAAGCGAACATGTTTTTAAATACTGGAAGAATACCTGAAGAGATTAAATACAGACAAATAAAAATATATGAAACAAAATTAAATCTATTTGTAAATTGCACGCCATTACCCCAGCATATTTTTCTTGGACAATTTGTCATTGAATCTTTTTGACAGTGTTATGGACTGACGGTTAATTGTGCAAAAATAGAATGGTGGGGAAGGTAATGCACCAGATTGCCTAGTTGTTACAAGGCTACCAGAGTAGAGAAACAAAATGTCAGGGTTTTGGGGATGATAAAAGATCCGTATAATCATGGGCGTATACAGCAACATATTCTAGGTTGGGTCTGAGGGAACCCCGGTCAGTAAAAAATAGTTTTGTCGACCACTACTTAATTATTCGTTAAAATATTAAAAATAAAAATTTTATAAAAAAGTTTTTATACGCCATTTTTTTAAAAAAAAAAAAAAAAAAAGATTAAAGGATTGTGTGAAAAAAGCTTTTAGGAAGAGGCTGTGCCAACTCGTGGCCCCTTTATGGCTACGCTCATGCCTGTGGTTGAAAATATTTACCCTTTAAGTACTCTTAAATAGGAATTTAGACTGAGTCTATTACCGCTCCATAGTCCAGGAGCTCTTAAAAATAATGAAATTTAATGAAACTCGGCGAATTTTTAACTCACTTGGTATTGGGTATAGAAAATATATAAAGAAATTGAAAACCAATTTTGATGGGCAGGTTGAGTAGCTAGTCTGGTGTTATTTTCTTTTCTAATTGTTCTTTTTTTCTAAATTACCATTTTCCTTTTTGTTTTCTAATTAATTTGGTAAAGGACTTGCTTTTTGCTTTTAATAAATTTGGCTTGTACATGACAACTGGTACAGACTCTTGACCAATTCAGGCTCATAAGGTTGTTCAAATACTTGTAGTTTTGGAAGAATTGTATCAAACTTGTTTGATTATTGGAAAATTCCTGGATGTAAATGTAGATATGAAAAATCATTGTGTTTAGGATTAAAAATATTTTCAGGAAATAGCAGTGAGACACTTACAGAGAACATTCATGTCTCACAGAACGTAAGTTATAAGTTGCTAGTGTTACATGAACGGATGCTAAAATAACGATTAAAACAGAATTTTTTGTTTTGAACTATAAATGTCAATTTAAAAAAAAAAAATAACTTTAGGATTAATATGCCATGCCATATTTTTGTAAACTATAATTTTCCCCTTGCAATATTAATAATCGACGATCCATTAAAATTTTAATGGACAATTTCAAACTGAATCACATCTCTAATACGTTATTAATAAAAATTTGTATCTACAAAAAAGTGGGTTAAAAAAAAAACTCTTCCAAAAAAGTCATCCCCAAAAAGTGTAACCCTTTTGATTTATTCGAACTATTTTACGGTATGACAAATAAAAATGTCAGAGCACGTATACACCATATAGGTACATGTACAATTTATTATCATCGAATGATTCGACCCATCCGTCCGTCTCTCTGCGTATTCATCTCTCCGGGGATTTATTATTATTATTCAACTGATTGATGTGTAAAATTTACTGTCAGATGTTAATAACATGATAAATCAACATTACACTGTAACAGTTAGCACAGAACAGCCAGCCAGTCAGTCAGCCTTTACGTTGGCGAGACCAAAATATCATCAGGAATACCCTCCGACAAGAATAAATTTACGTTCAACTTGCGCAGATGAAGAAGAGAAACGGTTTCTTTTTTTTTTTTTGCTACTAACTTAATAAAAAACAGCACATTACATTAGGTTCACTTATAGGGTATAAAAGTGTAAAATTTTTACGTTTCGAAAGAGGAAATACACCACAACATTTTGGTTTTACTGTAGTACTTTATTATAATCTGATATGTAAGTATTTTTTTTGAAGTAAAGTGAAATAAAATTCTTCTTTAATAGTAATAAATATATATTTTACATATTATTAGAAGCATTCTTACGATTAAGGCCCGATTTACATTGACGCTCCGCTCTCACTACGATATCACTACGCTCCCAGTTCGATAAAATATTCTTACACAATAAACAATGTGTATTGACATCATCATATTTGTGTATTCACATCATCGCTCTGATATCGGTCCGATATCAGTCGCGGTTCACTCCCGTTCCAGTGCCACTCCAATATCAATACCACTCAGGTAATATTTTATCGGAGCGATATCAGACTTGTTATGGCTTGTACGTATAGTGTAAACACTTTTTTGATTCCACTCCACTCCGCTTGCATTCAGTTGTTATGAAAATATGTTTATATCGAACTGAGACCGAACTGGGAGTGTACCCAGAGCGGCATTATAATGTGAATGGAGAACGAATAGGTACCAGCATGTTATCAGCAGTGTAATGTGAACACAACAAGATTATGTCGGAGCGAGAATGGAGTGGGAGCGTATCGAGAGCGGCGGACCGTTAATGTAAATCGGGCCTAAATTAATATTATTTCTATTCACTAAAAATTAGATAAAAATAACCACGTTATTTTCATTATTATTAACTATCAATTCATTTCTGTCCTTTTCGGACTACTAAAATTAAACAAATCTATGGAAACCAAAATAAATCAAATATATTTTGTATTTGTATTATTTCAGTACCAATCTTCTGAGATAAATTATTTTCTGGTAAATAGACAATTCTGGTTATCGATTCTAGTTCAACCTGACTGCATTTAATCTTGAACACGATTAGAAAATAACTGATTATTATTTGCTTCGCATATTTTTGTTACTGGCTTCGCAAGTCTATCCACAACCGCGACTCATTCAGTAAAGTCGCCTCTATCGAATATAATTATGTTACTTCGAATCGGTTACGAGATCGCCATGGAAATGATTGTGTCGTCTTAAGCACACTTATGATTTTTTTTTATATTAACTACGCTGGTAGTCGATACATGTTATGTAATTTTGATCCACGAAATTATTTTTGAGTTCTTTAAATTAATCAAGTGAATGAGAATGCTAAAAAGCACTGGTATATACTTGGACTGATAATTGGTGGATTCAAACTAGCTCATTACTATTAGTTATTACAGTGCTTCTCATCCCAAGAGGAGCTACGCGACGTTGGCGCCGCGAAAATTTTTTTTCTTTTTAAATCAACTTCTAAATTAACGTGTGATAGCTTAAAAAATTGCCCTTTAAATGTATTTTCCGAATATAAAATTGCCTTAGCTGTATCTTTTAGCAGTAATAAGTTATTATTATACATATTATTTAAACATTTTGACATAAATTAGCATAAAAACAATAAAAAAAGTTTTTTAATCATCAAAATATTTTTTCCTTATACTTTTAAATTTGCCCCATCGAAGCGCGAAATTCTTTTTTGATTTAATTATATAATTAGAGAGGGAAAAATTAAAAACATCAAAAATGAAAAAAAAAAATTCGCGGCGCTAACTTCGCGTAGCTCCCAAGAGGTGAAATTATTATTATTAAATGTTTACAATTTTTTTCTTATACCACAATATTTGATAGCAAAACACCACTGTTTGTCAGTGAAATAATTGCTATAGGTAAGATAGTAATTGTATGAAAATTGTAAAGGTTGTATTATAATGTACAAACTGCTAGAAAAAGGGTTGTTGGGTATTAAAAAAGGGGTAGATAAAAAAAATACTTTTATAATAAGACCAATGAGAAATGAATTAGTTGATACCATTTATACAACTAAAGAAATAAAAAAATAGAAATTCATTGACTCAGCTGTAGAAAATCACTTTTTAATTAGAAAGGTTGTAAAAAGGTTTGGCAGTTTGAAATATCAATTTAAACTAGTCTAGAAATTAAAAATCGAATTTTCTTTTCCATATAAGTAGTATTTTCATACAGTTTAGACTATTAAACATACGTCCTCAAAAGGAAATAACGAGGTTATAGCTATTTAAATGAGGCAGCAATTAGGTAAGCTCCATTGGAATGGATTGGATGATAGACTACGCACAATAATTTTTGAATTCTACCCGATTTACTGCCTTCAAATTTTGTATGACTCTTTTCTCTTTCCTTACTATTTTAAAGAAATTACAAAATTTCTGCAAAAAGCATAATAAAAATTTTTTCGCATAGCCGGTATTTTAGGACTTTTTAGCGAATTTCCAGAATGGAATTCAGCTATTACAGCCACTGTCACGACGCGATCTGAGCCCGGGTCTATGGCAGAAATTTGTTTTGAAGTCCCTAGAAACCGAAAATAATATTCACTAAAATTTATATATATATATATATATATATATATATATATATATATATATATATATATATATATATATATATATATATATATATATGTGTGTGTGTGTGTGTGTGTCCGCGCGATAACTCTCGAACGAAGTTTCCAATTTTTACGAAACTTGTTGAGAACCTTGAAAGTCCCAAACGCTTGGATGAGTTCGTCAGCCAGACACGTCGGATGCCAGGAACATGGTTTTTGTTCTTGCAAAAAATTAGTTTTTTGCCAAAATTTCTACTTATTCAAAAATTTTTGCAAAATATTTTTAGAGAGAAGAAAAAATTACATAAAAAAGGTCTTTAAACTTTTTTTCTATGTCAACTAGTTTCCGAGAAAAACCACTTTTTATAAACGGAAATTCGGAAATGTTATGCAGGATGCTGCGACAGGGGTATTTTTTTTAAGCGGCCCCATCAGTCCTGGTCAACTAATTTGTATCATTTTGTTTTTCAGATTTATGTAAAAGCACCAACCATTGTTTTTTTATTAATATTTAATTAATTAATTTTGAAAAAGTAGTCAAAATGTGGGTCTGTAAACTAGAATACTACCTTAGTTTCGGAAATTAATGAAACCAAAATCAGAAGAATTTCTAAATTCGCTATTAATTTTTCCAGACACTTTGCCAACATTTTTTTAAGATCAAACATTGCACAACAACTACCTACTTTGCGCACTTATTTGTCCGATAATAATTAAATCATTAACTGTAATAAATTAATTAGGTACAATCAAATAATAACTTAATAACTTAACCTTTTTGTTGTTATGTTGGTGTGACGCGACGATAGTGAATGTGATGTTGGTATAATGACCAAATGATTGACCTCTCCGCTATATAATTAATTTAATATTGTTTTATTATTAATTAACAATATCGTTACAATTAATTAAATGTTGACGTTATAAATGAACCTTTCAGTGATGGTCTGGAAATATAAACTGTGTTTAATATCTCAGTGTGTGTATACGGCTATAAATTGATTGCTATTGTTTGTCGATCATTGTTAAATGTTTTTATTCCGATTTTATTGATTAAATAAACTCACGAGCGATGCAATGTAATGCTGTCCATTTATCTAACTCTCAATTGGTATCCTCTCCCAGTTGCCCATAATTGTTTGGATATGTAATAAGCGTTCGTCATATTAACACGTGATATGTTTTGCATATTAGGTAATGATAATATGATAATTATAATTACAATCGATTTCTCTTTTACCATGTGTAGCGTTTTGCTGGAATCTGATAGAAATATTAAAATTTGAACCTATAATTTTATTTACAAAATAGGAGGAATAAGAGTTTTAAAAAAATTAATTACGAAAATGTTACATCGCACAAAAGAGTACAAATATGAAATTTTCATAATTAAGAACCAATAAAATTTTAGTTTTCCGTAACCAAGTTTAAACTACATTAGCTCAAACTAAAAATCCAATGTTTCCTCAGCAGTTTATCGATTTAAAACAATGAACGGCAGTGTCTAAAAGAAAGAAGGAAATGTGCGCTCAGCTTTTAGTGATTCGATTGCCATAATACCTAAAACAATTTTTTAATTTTTTTTATTATTTTTTATGTTGTTTGACTTTGTAGATACATTAAAACTTATTGTTAGTTGTGTTAAAATTTAAAATAAGGGACATGTTTGGATTGTTTAAGGGGTTATGTACAGTTGTGATAGTCGGAAAAGTTTGTTATTTTTGCATATTCTTTAAGCACATTATCTCAAGAATACTGTCACCAAATTTCGTAATGATGGAAGCATTAGATCCGAAGTTATAGCTGTTTACAGCGTTTATTATATTGTTCGACATATATGGCCTAGAAACTTTGGAGCAGTTGTGTATAGACTTTGGAACGTTTAACTTCGAATATGAAAAAAATAAACTCAGAATTGTATTTTTCTGGAAGTACCTTTGTGCTGGACACGATTACCAAAAAAACTATACCAATCCGATCAATACGAAATTTAAACTACTTATTTATTATAATAATAGCTAGTCGCTGACGGAGGGATTTTTAATTTTTTTAAAAAGATTTTTTAGAGCAAAAAATCGAAAATTTAACACCTTGAAAAAATTTAACACTTTTTGTTAAAATCGTTCCCATTTTCTTTTAAATTTAAATTTTGACAAATCCATTCGTCAGCGACTAGACAATAAAATATATTAACGAAATGTTTTTGAAATTTTGAATTCGGATGAACCGTCCTCGAGTTATTATGTTCACCAGAAGTGATGCCCAAAAAGGCGCTCCTGGAATACAGCTGTAGTTCCGCTATTTTCAAAAATTTTTTTATAATAAAAATTTAACAAGTATATCAAAAAATGTACTAATTGATGTCGTTAACAGTTGTTAAATAGATATTTACCTATTTTGCTGTTGGAAAAAAAATCTCGCCCGCTGCAACTGTATATAACCTCTTAAACAAAAATTGTTAAGAAGTTTCTGGTGGTCGGAAGAGCGTAATCAATGGGGATCACGGGTGGACACCAATGTTTTCTTTGATTTTTACCAACTACAGTGCGAATTTTTTTTTTTGTCTGTAAAATTTTTATAGATTCCAAGTAATTTATTTGTGTGTTCTTTCAAATAAGATATACAATATTGATTTTAAATTACATCGGTAAAAATTTGTAATAAGAATTGTAACAAAATTTGGCGATTTTCTGGAAGAAACGATGCATTTGATCATATAAAATACGCCAATTTTTCACAGGATATAGCAATTCTAGATTTTAATTCTGATGCTTTAATTCCACATTTTGCGAGTATAATCTTTGTTTTAGCAACATCCATGGCATGTTATCCGGAAAATTAAAATATAAATTGTATTATGAAAGCACAAAATGTTCTAATTATGCACATGTTTTAAGTACCTACTTAGATTGAGATAGCACTTGTTCATTCAACTAAATAATAAAAAATTCTTTTTTCCAAAATTGGATTTATTCAATTTAAAATACAATAGAAGTTTTACAACTAGATACAATTCAAATGAGATTAATTTCAAGAAGAAAAAACGTATTTTAATATTTTCTTGTACATTATTTAAATTGTTGCTACATAGTATTAATAAGTAAAAAAATTTAATAAACCAAAAAAATAAAAAAAATTATCATTAATCAAAATTTTGTACACAATAGAATGAGATGAGATTATAATCAAAAAGAGAAAACATTATAAATATATAACAGACTAATAGGTAAGTTTTTTCAGTAATTTTTTAAATAAATTCTTAAAGTGAATATAAATGTTAGAACCGTTTTAGATAATAATCAATTTCAGATCACTTATTTAATTGTGGAATTTATTTTTTAACAAAAAAGAAAAAAAAATAGTGATCTCTTTATTAACTGAATTTGAAGCTATTTAAAATGGAATCCGGTTAATTGTGTATAATTTTTTATGTGAATAAGAGGTTTTAATCATTGTTTTAAAACAACTGTTAGTTTATCTGCATTTTTTTTTTACATAATTATTTCAGTTTTAATTTAATTCATGGACCTTCAACCTGTGACAAGTGAATTAAAAATTAGTCGATTAAATTAAACATTCTCATACCATTTTTATAATTTAATAAAAATAATTTTTAATTAGTTGATACTTCATGGTTTGCGAATTTTTTGATAGAAATAAAAACTATTTATAAGCCGCAATTTTTTAAGCTGCAGTTTCTAAATAAAAAAAATTCTTTAATTTTTTTCATAAATCAGTAACTCGGCATAGGTACTATCCAATAATATTATCGGACTTTAATAAAATTATAACGAGAACTCATTCAAATATATGAATGAGAATAGAGAAAAATCACTACTGAATAAAGTTAAATTCTAACAAAATTCTGAATAACATGAAATTAAAATAAAAAATCGAAAAGCTTAAATAATGTTAACGATTTTTAACGTATTGTAAAATACAAAATTGATATGCACTATTCCAAAAATGAAGGTATACCTATTCGTTGATGTTATTTCCATTGTAGCCTCAGTTTTATTCCACGCACTGTACCTAAACAAGCATTATCTATTTTTGGTAGTTTTTATCAAAACCCATTTATCTTCACAAAAAAAAAAAAAAACTTTATATTACAATAAGTAAAATAGGTTATTATATTTATATTACATTTTATTACATATAAAAATAAAATCAGTATGAAGCCGCGAACCAGACCAACCAACGCGCGCTGCACGGGAAGCAACGGGGACAAAGAATCCACTAAACAATTGTATATTTGTTATTTTAATATAGCAATATCATTTTCCAATCTCTAAACAACAAGCGTATATGTATATGTATCATAATATCAAATAAATTTATATAAAATTTACTTTTAATGGTTTCATATTTTTTAATGTATTTTTGTAAGCAAGCAACAATGCTTGCAATAAACATTCAACAACCGTATGTCCAGTTTTTTCTTGATTTAAAACGAAATACCTGTGAAAGAGCAATGATAGAAAAAAATTCAAATTAGTGTTTGAAAATTGAAAAACATCTGATGTTTTTCCTAAAAAGACTTCAACATCATTTCTAGTTTTTTTGGCTATAAATAAAAAAAATATTTTTCACCATTTTCGCTGTTTAGTACTACTTGGTACCATTTATAATTTTCAAGTAAAAAAATCGGATTCATTCCTAAAAACTGTCATTTAAGAGCTAAAAATAAAGTATCAGCTTCTATAAAATGCAGAGACATTTTGAAATATTAAAATTTTTTAGTTAAAATGTTTAAATTTATTAAAAACTTAAAAAATATTAACACGAACATGAAATAAAAAATTCGTGAATTGTATACGTTTGATATCGTTAGCCATAAATTAAGTTTGGTATTCCGTTGGTACCTCGGAACTTAAAATTGAAAACATATTTTATTGGAGCGCGAAGTCCACGAAGCGACTCAAATGTTACTTGTTATTTCAGGTGGAAACATCGATATGGGTCTGTCCATATCAAATGGGTCCAAAAAAATAAAGTTAGTTGCTTGACTATTTTAGAGAAAATTAATATTCTCCCAATTGTTTCTATTGTATTTGAGATATTAAGAACAATTCTTTAAAAAAAAAAATTATCTTAAACCGTTTAAGTGTGGCGACCATATTTGTTTTTCAATTTGCGCTGATTCTTGTGTTTGCAGCCTTTTACGCCTATGCGCATATTGCATAAACCATTTAACCTAAAACGTTGAAACAAAAGCCATTTTAAAGGTAATAAATTTCTCTTTACATTAAGCTATGTCCATATTTGGCCTATTTTCCTCCCTTCTACAAAAAAACTTCACCTGAAGTTGGATATCTAAATTAAGCAAAATTCACTTTTTGAACATTTTTTCAGAGCGTTTTTTCATATATCAATCTCTATATAACACTCTGTGTTATATAGGGTATATGAGTACAACTACCTAAAAATTTCAATTATAAAACTTGTATCCTTTTACAAATTTCCAAAAACTGATTTTTTTCAAATTTTGGAATTTTAAGCCTCTGTATCTCTGATGGTGCTGGTGACAAAAATCTGAAATTTACACAAATTGTATCGGTTTTCGACTAATTGTAAGTTTATTAAAATAAAAAATTCAACTTACATGTTGGTTCTATAGAAAACTATAAAACCCTCTATTTTTAGGATTGTCGCAGTACTCCATTATATTTTATAATAAACAAGGGAAAATGAAAGCATTTTTTGCCCTAGTATTAGTCAGTCGCTTCCATTTCTATGTATAATGTAACGAAGCCCTTTGATAAAAGCAACTGTAGTCATCTAGTTTAATAGTATTTTCTATTATTTTCTATGGTTATTAATCTGGATGTGTATATTACCTAAATCAATGAACCCTAGTTAATACGATTATCAGTACACGAAAGCGTCAATTATCCAAACTAGCAGGGCCGATACTCGTAAAAAAAATTTGAATTTTGTAAAGAAAATACCTGAAAATACAATTCAAGAAATATTTATTTTCACAGTGTTCAGTTATGTTTCCGTTAAGTTTTCTAAAATGTTTTTACACTTTTTTTTTTAAATTTTAACCTTTTGATATAAACAATATTTTAATTAACTGCTCTATAAGATCAGCGTCTTGTCCTTAATTGGAGATTAAAAACTTTAACTCACGTAGAAAGACTGAACTAGAGATGTCACGCGGACGGGAAAAATAATGAGTCCCGTCGGGATCTGGACCGGAACGAGCTGATTTTTTTAAAGATGGGCGAGAATAAAGAAATTTTTATAGAATTAAGAGCGGGCGGGAGTCACTCTGAACTCCTGACGGGACCCGGAAACAGGAATTAAAACTGATAAATCAGACGGTATTTGACATTTTGCTTAGGATTCGGACCTGACGGAAATGGCAAATCAGTATCAGGAGTGGGCGATAACGGGATCAAAAAATTATTCCCGGCGACATTTCTAGATTGAACACAACTATTTGTATAAGATCAAATATTTTAAAATTGGTAGTTTTATTATACATTTTATCTACAGATTTTACTAACAGAAGAAGGACATATTGTACCGCTTAGTAACAACGCACGCATAAGCATACACATACAGAAGCGACACACCGAAAAAATTGTCTCTCTATGTGATAAAATAATTTGATAAAAAAAAAAAATGTAAACCGCCATTTGCTATAGTTATGGAGTATGGAGCTACGCGCGTCTATTGTTTAATATATTTTTTTTTCCAAAAGGTACGCTACAATTTATGTCAAAATGTGAATTATGTGACATCTACTAGACTACATTCATATTTATATTGAAGATTCGAACCATGATAACTATATGTATAAGGTATAAATAAAAAATAGATATTATTCCGACTACGAAAAAAAGAGATTTATTACGAGCCGATAAATCAAATATCATGAAATATTTTTGAAATTTATTTTAATAACTTAATTTTTATGTATAATTTATGCAAAGTTTCAAATAGGCAGTCGCCTGTATGTCAATCCGTTCCAGCGTATGATCAAAAAAACAGGTGAGGAGGGGACGGTATTATATTTTAGTACACCATCTGCACACGTTTTATATTCTTTATATCCAACCATATTTATTTTAAAAAATAATTCTAGTAACTATAAACCAATGGCAAACGAGTATCAAATGATTGTGCTGCGTTATAACGTGGTCGTGGCACAATGATGAACAGACAACCATTATGGTGGGAAAATTAAAAAATATTTTTTATAAAAAAAAAAATTTTGCGGGTAATTAATTTTAATATAAGTTTTGAATAAATTTACATGATTAAATTCTTATACGATGGTGAAGACTTGTAGAGGTGTCTACACTGTCTACATTCAACATCTTCAGCGTTAATGCGAAGAAGTCGAATGTATTGTTAGTTATTTATCATCTATGCTTCAGATGTTCTGGAAGTAATTATATTAAAACTTAAGGGCAGGTTAGTGGGAGACAAAAATTAATAGCACAATTATCAAGTGAATTTTTTTAAAATCATCCTCAATGATATATGTAAGTTTACTTATGAACTTGCAGGTTTGAGGTGGATAGTGGATAGGGTTACCAACTGTCCCGAATCTTCAGGGAGTTCTATTTCTGATGACTTTATAATAGTGTGTGATTATAGAGTAGTTAATGAAGTTGATGTTTGGTACAAAGGTAAAGCTTTGTATCGAATTTCATTTATAACTGAACAGGCATCAATCACCACAAAATGGCTTTCATACCTTATAGTAAATCGTAGCATTTTGTTTTCAAAAATAATTTTTGGGTAGTATAAAAATTATGGATCCATATTTAAATGCATGTTCAAGTGGTTCAAGTGTATATAATTTGATTTGATTTTTGAGTTCTATACGGAGCTATTGTACCTTTATTGAAAATATAAATTATGTGTAAACATTACTAGGTAAATGATTATAAAATAAAGAGGAGTAATTAAATGGTATACTTCTACATAATATTTATAATTATAATTTTCATCTAATATGCATATATAAACATATATTTAAATCTAGTTACTGTAAGTAAATTTCTTCTTCATTTTTTTCAAATTTTAATCGAAAACTACGTGTCTGTACAATACTTAGCTTGGGTTGTAATATGGCACCAGTTTCCTGGTAATGATAAACAATTTTTCTGTCAAACACAAAAAACCCTCTTTGACTCTAACATACATGAAGATACAATTAGCTCCGTATAGAACTCAAAAATCAAATCACATTATATACACTTGAACCACTTGAACGTGCATTTAAATATGGATCCATAATTTTTATATTACCTTAATTTTTGTTTGTAATTGGCAAGCTTAGATATCATAAACTCTATAGCAATAAGGTAACTGTAAAAATTATTTCTACATCTGTTTAACTGGTAGGACTAATCAGGCTATTTTGAACCCAGCATATGCTCATCCTAATTAAACAATCCATTAGCAAAAATATAACAAAAAATATTTTATTTTAAAAAATTGACACATTTTTTTGTTATCTTAAAAATATACTGGCAGGAGTGACGACTATTCTCAGATATTTATCTTTTTGAAAAAAAAAAGTATACAAAACACTACA
This sequence comes from Brachynemurus nebulosus, assembly GCA_035578155.1. NCBI lineage: Eukaryota > Metazoa > Arthropoda > Insecta > Neuroptera > Myrmeleontidae > Brachynemurus > Brachynemurus nebulosus. The sequence continues at coordinate 43,185,806 of JAPWDM010000001.1, read as the reverse complement.
CATAAAATAAATACATAAATTTTAAAAGATTACACAGGGAGTGTTCTATTTATAGAGAGATTAGATAAAACTGCCTAAGAAATGGATTTACAAGGAGCGACACACACATACGAGTGAAAAAAAAAACTTGTCTTATCTCTTCTGGTTAATCCAACCAACTGGAATGGCAGAAAAAAAATACTGAACCTTTTCTGTAACATTTTTATGCGATAACGAATTACCTACACTTAAAAGTTATAACCTTATGTAATAGTTGTGAATTTACTGTAAAAATAATATGAGTATAATTTTAATTAAAATTTATTTTTTAATAAATTTTAAAACAAGAGAATTTAAGAATGAAAATGTTTGCTTACAAAAATACTGATTATAGGAAATATATGCATCTAAATGCACACGTAGCCTTATGATGATGAGAAGACAGGGCAGTAATGAAAAATATGGTTAAGTTGCACATTAAAAACAAAAGATATTGAGGTATCACTTTTAAGGCAGGACGAATGTAAGGTTCTAAAAGAATTTTTTTTGAAATGATTGCTGAAAAAAAATTTTTTTTCGCCATGTATGATGAAGAGAAATGGAAGCAGATTAAAACGGCTTCAAATAAACCTTCCTTGGAAGTTTTTAACTAGTTGCTGAAGTGAGATACGGGTAGTTCTACAAACTATTGAATTTTGGACGGCCCAACTCATTTTGTATATTAATATTTTGAAAAATACATTTTTACTAGATGGAAACTGAAAAACTATTACTGCGTCTAACTGGTCACTCAAAATAATCCGGTTTCGAAATATATTTTTTATAAAAAATTACACTTAAAATGTAAAATTCTCAGTCTCTTGGCATATCTCCTCTCCAAAGTAAAACATAGCAGACTAAATAATTATTTTTTCTGAATGTATATAAAAAAAATTTACACTGCAGTAGTAATCTATAACATTAGTACTTTTTTACTGTATAAATAATTTTTGAATTTTTTATATTCTTTAAGAAATATTCTATTGAATTTTGTCTCCCGAACTTTGCGTCATTCTCCTATCAAACAAAAACACTTAAAAAATATAAAAAATTTATATCCCGATTAAATCATCGTTTGTCATAGTAATTAACTAAAATATAATAAATAAAATAAAGTACATGTTTTACTTAATTTGAGGTTGCATCAATTAATTCAGTTAACATTGTAAGTGAGATCGTACTCGGTCCAGTCAATTTCTCAGTATCCTGGTCAGCATTTTCGTGAAAAATACTGTGGATATAATAAATTTTTCAGTTGTATTAGTTGTTGTATTGGAATAGCGGACCTTTTTTTTATTTTTATAAAACGTTATTTAGCCGATTTTTAAAGAATATTGAAGAATTCTCAGTCTGCTGGCAGCTCCAAAAAACGGGATTAAACTTAAATAATGTAAATAAATTAGGTAAATGTCATTAGAATACTGTAATAAATGACTCCGTATATTTTTTAATAAAAAATAAATTTCCGTTTCTTTTCTCTGTATGGTATATAACTATATACAATACAATTAATATAACTACTGACACATATACTACTAATATAATTTATAATATGTATTAAAACTGTCGTAAATGACTTCGAATATTTTTTAATAAATAATAAATTCGCAATTTTTTTTTATTTAGTTTTTTTTTTTAATTTTTTTTTAGTTTTTTATTTCTTTTAAATTTGTTTTTTTAATACATGTATAGGTACACTATATAACTACAAATATATGTACTAGTAATATAATATATAATATATATTAAATAAATAATAAATTGTTTAATAATTAAGAATTTAATAATAGAAATAATAAAAATTGTTTAATAATAAAAATTAATAAAAGTTTAATAAATTGTGCTTAATAATGAAAATGAATATAAGAAATTCTCTTGTGTTAATTTTAGTTTTTTACTCATTTTTTCACTTTCCTGGATGTCTCTTTTTTATAATGGCCATAAAATTTATAATTTATAATTTTTTTGACTGGCCACTTTGAAATAGTGTGAAAAATGTCATCAACTTGAAATAAAACTACTTGCCAAAGTCTATGGATGAAAAAAATGTCGGGCCGGAATTAAGTCCATTTTCTTCCCCTTTTTTGTATAACTACCCACACTGAGAAAAAATTATAGTAAAAATTACGGAGCTGCCTCCGGTAAACCAGGCTCAAGTGACCAGTCGGTAGGAAATTATCAAGCAAATATATAAGAAATGCCTTTCAAACATTATTTTTTAAGATTCATTTGAAAATTTTTCCTGTACAGCTTAAGAATTTTTCCTATACAGCTCCGTAAAATTCGATGGACTAGTAAAATTTCAATTGGATATCAGGAAAATTTACTTAATTTTTGTTTAAACGGTATTTGTTATCTCTGTTTTCTCTTTGAAACCTGTCTTCAAGCATCTCTCTCATACAAGCATCACTTGAACGATCACACAAGGTGATTTTGAATAAGTTACCAGCATAGCAGTCCGAACGGCGACCGGTGGTTTGCTACTAGCTATGATAACAACGACACGGGTACTCTGTTCGACAAAGGGACCTCACCAGTCTGATCATTTGTAGACAAGATATTGAATCTAGCAGACGTTGTTGGTTGGAGTACATTGGTCATGCAATTCAACAATAATACAGTAGATGTGCTGTAATGTGTGTTTTTCTACTTTCATAATTACAAACATTATAATATAATTTTAACTTCAAATAAAGAATTTATTTTGTTATCAAATAATAAATACATCATTGTGTTTTTCCTACATTCATTTCAAATATTGAAAAAATGTTCTGTGGTTTTTTATTATTTTATTTTAACCGACAAAATCACAACATAATTTTGGTGACCAGAACGTAATTGAACATAATTTTGGTGACCAGGATTGTGATTCAACAATGTTTTTCCACAAATAATAAAAAACCACAGAACATTTTTTCAATATTAATAATTTGATTTTAATCCTTACCCTTCTATCAATATCTTTTTAAACTATTTTAATTCAATTATTTATTAATAAATAAAAAAAAAAAAACCTTATAAATAATACGGTAACAGAGTAGAATTTTTCCTGTACAACGCCGACATTTTTACGGAGGCATAGGGTAATTTTTACTATACTCATCGTACTTTTTCCTTTGCCTGTCACTTATGCCCGCATTATCAGAGAGCTCCGTAATTTTTTACTAGAAATTTCCGTAAAAATTACCGTAATTTTTTCTCAGTGCATATACAAAAGTCGGAGAAAACTAAAATATGCATTTCTTAAGCTGTCCGACTCGCAAAGAAATTCCGACTCCAAGGACTCCGATTTTGCTCATTCGTGAATAGGTTATTTTTTATAAAAATCCAACAGACCCATACTTTGTTCTATCAGCAGATTTGATGGCTATTCCCACCTTTCAAAGTTAATGATAAAATTTAATTTTTTCATATATTCCCAAAACGGTAAGATAAAAGAACTATTTAATGGTGCAATATTTATTCCAGTTTCAGTGCCGGGGGTGGTCAAGAAGTCAAGAAGGAGTCTCTCAGATAACTCATAAGGAATAATAACCAGTAATGAATAAAATCAAAGGAGGGCGGCAAAATGACTTTTTTTATCAGTTTTTATAATTATTCTTAAACAAATTAAAGACCCACCTCGCCTTGACACCAAGAACTATCTATAAATATTAAGTATTTAGTTATAAATGTATGCATGTGAAAACATCATAAACATACACAAATAAATATAACCAAATACGTAAATTTTAAAAATTTTAACTGTTCATAAATTATTTCAACCAATAAAAATTAACATTGGAATTTTATTTTGAAAATTTTTGACAATTATCATTAAATAAAACATTTGACTCAAAAAAAAAGAAAAAAAAACATGACAAAAAATTTAATTTTACAATCGTTACCCAGAGAAACCGAAAAAAGCCATTAACGTGCTATTCTAAATGTTTTACTAGTCAACCAACCAAACACAGAATCTTGTAATTGATAATTCATTAATTCAATCAATTTCAAAAAATGCTTGTACCTAATAAATTTTATGCCCACATAAAAATAATCATCACTACTACCTCATTTTATCCACCTCTCCAACATCAAAATTTATTTTTTTAAATATTCTAAATATGCATTTTAATGTTAACAAAATATATACAGTTAATATTAATTTAAGCTGTTCTATTTCACTCTAAAAAGAACTGACTGACTAACGTAGGCATACATTACTACTTGAAAGAGTTAAATAAATTGAATAAAAGTACCTTCTATCTTTTTCGAAACCGGTGGGTTAATAAAATTAAAATTAGATCTCTACTGTTGGTTGTCGTTTTTGGTTGGAAATTAATTTTAAAAGTATATTTTAGTCATCGAGTGAGAAGCTTGCGGGCACAAACAACCTCAGCGGTAATCTGTTACTGGGGTCGCGCCGTTTCGTTGGTAAAAAAGAACTTGTTACTTTATTTCATAAAATTTTATTAAATTAATAATTTAAAGTTAATTGTCATTTATTATTAGTTCAGTGTCAATATTTTTAAAATATTAATGAAATAATGCAAATTTAATGGATTTTTTATGGGCTTTTTCTGAAAAAATAAAATTTTATTACAGCAGATTAATTTTTTTTTTATTTATTTTTTGTTAAGTAAACAAATTGAAAATTTTTTGTTCGTGTTAATATTTAAAAATTTATTAAATTTTGAAGTGATAGAAAAATTGGGTATGTTTGAAATATACTACAATTATCTTTAGAATATTATTATATCATCAATTGGATTAGTCCAAGACAAACAATCATAGAAGTAAGACAAAGACAAGGACAACAGTTTAACCGAGAACGAGACGTAGATTTAGCTAGAAAGTATTTGTTTTTAATCAGCTGGCATCCTAGAAATTAAGATGGTTCTTTCTTTTGCTAGAGATTCGGGAAAATATCAACTAAAACTTCAACTAAAGAACTTGTTTAAAACATCATAAGTTCATAACAGTTTTAAAGTTATTCAAGTTTATTAAATGTATATATCAGTATGTTAAAATAATTCATTTGAAAAGACCGTTGATAATAAATCTTACACGAAAGAAATATTTAATTATTTTAAATTAATTTTTATTACAAAAAAACACACTTACTTATTTGTTCAGAGAATTAATTTATATTTTATATTTATTGACGCGATAACTTAAAAGTGAACTAGTAAAATTATTATTAACTTGATTTACCATAGGAAATAAAGAGCGTTTTTAACCCTTAACTGGTATGAAGTGTGAAAAATGACGGGCATATTTTTATTATAATTTTTTACTATGCACCTATGCTTTTGTTCACCCGTGTAATTTTAGTGCGGCACCGGCGTGAGCACGTCAGATAATAACAAACAGAAAAAGTTGTAATGTCTTAGATTTTCCTCCTGGCGTCACTTTTTATGTTTGATATCAAAATACAAAACGAAAATTCTAAAAGTTTCACGAATTTCACGATAAAAATCGTAGTAGATAGGGCTGGGAAATCATTTAAAATGATTTCATTTTGAATATATATTTAAAATGCAAAAAGACATTTTGCATTTTCTATTTAAAAAAAAAAAAAAAAAAAAAATATTCAAACCATTTCCTATTTTGCATTTAAAAAGAAAATTTAAAATTATTTTGTTTATAGGCAAAATTATTTCAATGTGATTATTACGATCTATGTTGGTGATGGAATTCGAGTTGGGTTCAATTTGAGTCACTTTAGTTCTACAAGTCGATTCACTCAAACTAGACTTTTCATAACTCATTTTCGTTTTAATTCGTGAAATTTCGTTTGTTAGTAAGACACGCTTTTAAATTTAAAGCAGATAGTTGTTCTTTATAATTTAAAAGTCGTAGTCCAAGTTGAATTACACTTTGCATTCATTTTTGGTTTCACATAACTTAGATTTTAAATTTATTATAAAGATTTTTTCGTGAAACTGCTATTATTTAAATTCAGTAGGTTTGATATTTTAATAATTTTATTTTATTGGTGTAACTATTGAACAATTAAAGTTAATAAATAAAAAAATTACATTTTATAATCCAATATAAAAGGCCCACTCGTCTGTTAGGTCACACGATTTTCGTCATTTTTAGACATCTTCAGTGGTATAAACTGGCATGAAAGACGATCTAAAAATGATCGTGAACATAATAAAATGAAAATTTGATTAAATTACTGAAAATCTGATTAAAGGAAGTATACATCGATAAAACAAAAATACTGGCAGTAGTCCCTCCATCCCCCTTAGCACACTTGGTCATTACTTGAACGCCCCAAATAGTTATTTCCTACCTTCTATTTTAAATATAATGTTTAACAAAATCGTCTTCCATTTTTTACCTTACATACATCCCCCAAAAACCATTTACCATTTCCTGTTTTAAATGGATTGTATGATCCATTTTGTTAAGCCCTAGTAGAAGTCACATTAAATAAATTAAAAATTTAGTTGAAATTTCCCCAACAATTTTGATTAAGGAATTTGAAAACAATACACAACAGTAACATCTTCGATAACAACAATCTTTCACATTACATAACCTCAAATCAGGTTATCTATAATTGGTTGTTGTATTTATTACTATTTATTAGAGTAGCAGATATCTTGAAGCTGATAATTAGTGTTCGAAATCTTGCGGTGCTGACAGGACCGTACTTATATTTTCAAAACTTAAAACGTTAAAAAATCGGGCTAAATACATTTTTTTTTTAAAAAATTGTATCGGTATATTCTCTATTAACCATCAGCTGTTAATAAAAATTAGTTTCAAGTTACAAAAAAGCGTTATTTTAAAAAAGTACAAAAATTTTAACTTTTTTTAAATTAAAATTGTTGAAAATTTGACTGACTGACTGTAACTTAAAACTTGTTAATAAAAAAATAAGCTGTCATTTAAAAAAATATTTTTTGGAAAACATAATAATGCGTTGTCTCTCTCACATTTTACTGGGAGAAAAAAGACAATTGATACACATAAATCATTCACTGGTTACATCAAAACATACCTACCTTAACACAATACATAAAATTAAAATCGGACCAAGCAAGTTGTGACAATAAATGTATACACGCATATCTAAAATATATTCAAAACATCAATATAAGAGGATATTGTCCGTATATAGGCATCCATAATTACCTGTTGTATATATTTAAAATCGCATCAAAATGTTTTATCTAAAATAAATAAACAATTTTTAATACCTTAAAAAAATAAAGACAATACTGTCAGCCCCGCAACCTCTTCGATCACTACTGATAATATTTTTAACAGACCATAAAATTTTTATTACGCTCGAAGTGATTTGTGTTGTGTCACTCTGCTCACGATTTCTCAATCAATGACTGAGTAGAGAAGAAAAAAAAAGAATGGTCTTTTTTATTATCAAACAATTATAATTATTAAATGTTCAAAATTATAGAGCACAACAAAAGATGCATTTAGAAAAAAAACAACACAAGAAAAACATATCTCAACAAAAGTAATTAAAATTCTGTCGAATCACTCAACATCAATTACAATACCATTTATAATATGTACATATAGATTTTAACTAGAATAATTTTATCATAGAGTAGCGCACACAAAAGAAAAAGAACAATGCCAAAAATCGAATAGGCGTTGCGCTGGGATTTAAAGAGACCAAGCTCTCCGACTTGGCGTTCAAAAGTTATAAGCAACAGAACACACAAACATTTAGAAAATGTTCACCTAATTTTTGAATTTCAGACTGAAATAATTAAACCACAACTTGGATACCAAAGGACTATCATTTATATGTGCACAGCATCCAACGATACCCTGATCAATTTTTACTGACGACAGCAATCCACCATGGCTTCATCATTAACCTTTGTGGTGTTATTATCGATTAATCCCGAGACTGAATTCGTCCGCAGTTCAACATAGGATTGTTAATCGAAATCCCATGAGAATTAAGCAAGGTGTCTGCATTCGACCATTACATGCTCTGCATAATTAGATTTCGTCCGTTTCAACTGACATGATCCTGTGAACTGACATGAACTTTATGAAGGTTATTCATTGAGGAATAATATTGAAAACTCAACACTTTGGAGAAAATTATTATACTTGCTGAGGAAAACATTTAAAATTTTGTTTACTTATATAGTAGGATAAGTTTGTAACTAAAAAAATGTCTATTTAATACGTAAGATAATCTTTAGTCTTTTGGACGCTGGTCTAAAAATTTGGGAACTTTTGCTCTATGAATTAATATAATTCTTGTCATTTTTCTGTGTATTTTAAAATTAATTCTAAGAATATGAAATTTAATGTTTATTAAATATTTTTTTTTTAAATTTAGAATTACATTTTCTATCAAATATGACGATAAATTTGTCTATTTGATTAATAACTAATTTTCAGAGAAATATTGTTTGTTATGGTTAGTATACGTTACGTCTGTATGGTGTCTAAAATCAAATAAAAATTTATCGAAAACTGCATTTTATTTTAAAAAATGTTGTCATTTCATTTAATTCTATGGTCATACTGTACATAATTTTAAATGTGAAGTCAATTTTGGAATCAAAGCATACGATAAACATTTTACATTCTTAACAAATTAAAGAATTGAAACGGATAACACACTAGTACCTTAACTGCTAACAAAAACTTTATTTATGTTAATTCTCGTTGATATCATCTATCCCAATTTATTGATTTAATACATCACATATTTTTCAATGTAATTTAATAATGTTTCAAATAATTTCGATCAAATTACATTAAAAGTTCCGAAAATATATTTTCTCCCTTACATTATTCGATTGCATCCGTGATTTAAATAATTGATTAAACTATCCCTTATCTCGCTGCGTACAGATAGAAAAAATTATATAAAAAAATCTTTCAATTGTATCTAATTTTTTTGTATCCACTGAAGATATTAATCAATGATCTAATCCTTGTAATACGATCGCTTTGGATATAGGTATTATTTATGAATGAAAAGTTTATTTGTTATGAGAAGATATTATTCCATGTAATATCTACATCAAAGTCGGCGGTGTTAAATTTTTAGCGATTAAAACGCATAAATGGGACAAAAAATATAACAAACGTGGCAAATACATAATGTATGTAACTTACATATGTGTTCTACTTATTATTTGCTATACTTATCGCGTTGATGTTAAAGATTATTAACCAATTTATGCAAGTTTCACACTAACATGACAATAAGTAAGTAGTAAGTAAATAGAATTCGTAAATACGATAGAAAAATACAATAACGTGATAGGCACGTAAAGCAATTTACTTATGTTTCTCATTTACTACTTAGTACTTAACGCTTCAGTACGAACGAAGTATTAGACGTACCGACTTTAAATGATTTAGGTATAGGCCAAATCAACTAAAAATGGTATGACGTCGTTAATAAATAAAATAAAATTAGACATATCTCTCTTTCTGTCTCTGTCTGTTAAGCATTACAGATATATTTAAAAGTCGTTCTTTAATTTTAAATAGTATTAATGTATCCTGGAATCATTTCCGCCATTAGTTGGAATAATAACGATGGTGTTTTTAGCAGAAAAAAACTAGCAGAAAAAAATCGCAGCGTCAACACCATGCGTTAAAAATATTCTTTGAGAATAACAAAACGATATTTGAACAGCCGAACAGTTAGCACATGTCATATCGACTAACTGAACTACCAACATCACGTTTCGTTTATACTATGTACGTACTCACAACATATTGAATGATCCAAAATCATCTAATATTTTTGTTCCAAAATAAAACGGAAAAATAACAAAACTGACAAGACTTAGCGTATAAAAATTGCTAAATTTTCAATAGCGCATTTGTACATCAGTTATCGCAAATTAGAACCAAAATTTCAGAAAAGCGGTCAGCCGTCTATTTTTGGTGGGCATGACGTCTTGTTGCCTCGACTCATAACAATCAGCGAAAATTTGAACCAGATCCTATGCGTGGTTTTCTGGCAAATGACGGCAAAAAAAACGTTTTACTGAAAAATGCGCATACAATATATGATTCGAAGTCAAATTTCAAGAAAACGGCTAGCCGTCTATTTTCTGCTGGTATACCGTTTTCTAGCTTAGTATATTAGTAATATACCAACGAAAATGTGAACCAGATCCTATGCGTGGTTTTCTGGCAACTGACCGTCATTTGCCAGGAAACCACGCATAGGATCCGGTTCAAATTTTCGCTGGTTATTACTAATGTAATAAGCTAGAAAAACGTCATACCAGCAGAAAATAGACGGCTACCCGTTTTCCCGAAATTTGACTTCAAATCATATATTGTAGGCGCATTTTTCAATAAAACATTTTTTTTGCCGACATTTGCCAGAAAATCACGCAAAGGATCTGGCTCAAATTTTCGCTGGTTGTTACTATGAGTCGAGGCAACAAGACGTCATGCCAACGGAAAATAGACGGTTAGCCGTTTTTCCGAAATTTTGGTTCTAATTTGTGATAGCTGATGTATGCGCTATTGAAAATTTAGCAATTTTTATATTTTATCATTTACTTTCCAATATTTACGGTGCGAAAAATTTTCTAAATTTTTCTTGTATATTAGTTATTAGTTGGGTAAAGTATCGATGTGGATTTCAAAACGCTAAGTCTTGTCAGTTTTGTTATTTTTCCGTTTTATTTTGGAACAAAAATATTAGATGATTTTGGATCATTCAATATGTTTCGCACATGTACATAGTATAAACGAAACGTGATGTTGGTAGTTCAGTTAGTCGATATGACATGTGCTAACTGTTCGGCTGTTCAAATATCGTTTTGTTATTCTCAAAGAATATATTTTTAACGCATGGTGTTGACACTGCGACTTTTTCTGCTAGTTTTTTCTGCTAAAAACACCATCATGGAATAATATATTTGATCATGTAATACGAAATGTCGTTTTCCAACCACTGCATCTACCATGTAATACAGATACATATCGACACTTTCTTAAGCATTAGTTAATTGTTAAAAACCAATTCTTTAATTTTACACCGAATTCTTGTAGCCTGGAATCATTTCCGCCATTAGATGGTATAACGTTTAGTCGTGTTATTTGTCGTTTTCCTATCATTTGGTTGACCATGCGACCCCGTTAAGTTAGCGCCCGTTATTTTCTTTCCCGAGGTCGTATCGTGGTCCGACCTCGGGACCTTCACTGTTTTACTACTTAAGTGTTTTCTGTTTTTACCCATCAATTATAGAATTTAAAAAAAAACTTTTCCAATTTTTCAAAATATCACACAAATAAAAATAAAGTCCAAGATTGTTATACTGTCCAACATTGACTAGTGAAAGAGTTGACCGGTTTACATTATAATTTATAACCTTCCAAGAGTACGCATTATATGTATATACTTTAACAAACTGCGCATTGCTGCGCATAAACTATTATAAAACCATGCATACGTTTGTAATTATAGTAGTCGACTGAGCAGTAAAAAAGGAGAAAATATAACTTATGAAAAGTTCAGAATATAACTTACGGAAGATTTATAACTTACGAGGGGTTCTACTGTAACTAAAAATGGTATAACGTTATTAATAAATGAAACAAGATTAGACGAACCCAATTTTTGGTCTCGTTTTCTTTTTATCAGTTTTATATCAGAATAAGAATAGTAATCTAAAGTTGTACGTCCGATTTTGTTTCGTTTGTTAATGATGTTATACTATTTTCAGTTAATTTGAAGTAGGTATAGCTAACTTGAACTTTGATTTAAAATGTTGGTAATAAGGTTTATTTATTACCATACAGGAATAGCTAGAGATGTTTCCAAACATCTATACTTACATATAATATTCTATGCATACAGCAATTTAATGGAATCGGCAATCGCATTATTATTGATTATTATAATATTATATCTGGCAAACGATTGACAGTTAAATATTATTTATATGTACTGTGTAGGTACACATATGCACGTAGTGTAAATACGATATCGATATGTATGGATCTGTTGATGAACTCAAACTCCAAATACTGAACAAATACAATACATATATACATACATATGTAAATGTACCGTTAACTTATTTGGTTTTAATTGATTTAAATAAATATGTTATCCGCATGTGTATGTATGTATGTATGAGTGTGGTATTATCAAGTATCATAAATGTATACTATCGGGTAAATACGTTCAAATTCCAATCCGATCAGTATTACTGATCGGATCAAGCATAAATCAATAACAATCAAAAACCTGATCCAAATAAAAACTTGGGAGTTATACTCTTTAAATATAAAAAAAAATTCGCCAAGTGTATGACGGACCACGCAAAATTGCGAGTTGTCATCTCTTATTGTTAGTGAAAATCGTTTTCGAAAAAATTTAAAAAAGACAATTAATACATCGGCATTTCGTCAGCTAAGTATTAGTTTGTATCAAGTCAGTTTTTAAAAAAATTTTTTCTGATAGTGGTTTCGGCTTCCTCAGTGCTCAAAACCAACAAAACAACTATCTAGAAAAAATGTTTAAAAAGCAGACTTGATACAAACTAATACTTAGCTGACGATTTGTTTTTACCTACAAAAATAATGAATGAATTAAATTAATCCTTAACTGGTCTACTCGCTTTTTGAAACATAAGTAGCCCACTGAGTAGCAAAAGTTATTTTCTTAAATTACTGGTTAATTTTCTTTGAAAATTTATTTAGTAAATTTCTAGACACTGACTGACAGACAACGCACAGACTAAACCGTTGAGTTTAGAAGAATGAAATTTTGCACAGGAGTTTCCTTTGTAACGTAAGTGAGCACTAAGGAAAAATTTTTGAAAATTCGTTCCCTAAGTGGGTTAAATAGGTGATGGAAATTTGTATGGAAATTAGTCATTTTTGAAATTAGAAGTATGGAAGTTGGTGCTTAGGATTCTGTTTATCAGTAAAAATTAGTGGTAGAAACGCTTTTGGAAATTCATCCATGAAGGGGGTAAAATGAACGACGAAAATTTTTATGGAAAGTTCGTTATTTTTGAAGTTAGAAACGTGAAAGTTGATACTTAGGCTTCTGAAGAACCTCAAAGTCGGATGGTCCCAGAGATGTTGCCGATGGGAAATCCCATCGGGCACCCAGCTAGTAGTAAAAATATTCAAAAAATACTAAAATATAACATTAATTTAAAAATAAAATTATATGTTTGCATATTTCAGAGAATTTAGTTACCTAGATTTCTTTACACATAAATTAAATTTAATTAATTAATTTAATTAATTAGTTAATTAATAACTGAGAATAAGTACTTCCATTTGATGTGTACAGTGGCCATCCAATGGTACGTACTCCGATTTTACGTAGTGACGTCAGCGATTTAGTGGGGTTCTCCTCTCACAGATATGTTGTTGTTTGTCTGTGTTGGTGAAAATTTATGTACCAAGCCAGAGTCAGGGTAATATTGTCTGAGGGTCACGTAGCCTTTAAAAATTTTAAAATTTCACTGCAGATATATATGCACATATTCTGCATACGTAATATGCAAAATGCAAATGCAAAATGAGTAACGTAACAAAACTTCAAAAAAACAAACTTCACCGTTGAATTGGTCATTAGAAATAAGATTAAACAGCGTAGTTTGACAAAAATTCTAGAATGTTCTATTTGTCAACTAGCAAAGATATTGAAAAATCGATTGTACCATTTAATTGTACATTGAAAAAGAGGTCAAATTACACATTTTGACAAATGTTCTGGAATATTCTATTCGTCAACTAGCAAAGATATTCAAAAACAAACGTCGCCATTGAATTGGGTACCAAAAAAGAGACCAAATAACATATTTTGAGAAATGTTCTAGAATATTCTATTTGTCAACTAACAAAGATATTGGAAAATCTACTCCACCACTTAATTGTCCAACCGAAATTAAACTAATGTAAACCAAATGTCCGATTTTGAAAAACAATTTTTGCTATTTGACGAATAGAATATTCTAGAACATTTATCAAAATGTGCTCTTCCGTCTTTTATTCGATGATCAATTAAATGGTGCAATCGATTTTTCGATATCTCTGTTAGTTGACGAATAGAACATTCTAGAATTTTTGTCAAAATGCGCTGCTTAATCTAATTTTTAGTGCGCAATTCAATAGTGAAGTTTGTTTTTTGGTATCTTTGCCAGTTCAAAAGTAGAATATTTTAGAATTTTTGTCAGCTTCCGCTATTTGGCGTCTTTTACGCTGATGAATGTGATAGTGAAGATGATTTTTCGACAGTTTTCTAAAAGTCGTCACTCATATTCATTAGTATATAACATTCGATTTTCTTTGTCTACACAACCGAATTTTAGGTGTAAATTGTCTCTTAAGATAATATTGTTTTAAATAAATTCAGACAAATAATATTTACGAACCCCCAAAATAAAAGTTTACCGACGCCCCTGATCTTCCGATTTTACGTACTTCCCCTTAAATTTGCACCGACCACTACGTAAAATTGGATTTGTGGTGTAATTACCTTCTCTTTACAAACTTATTAACCATTTAGTTTTTTTATACCCCAGTAGACTGGTAGTCTTACTTAAAATAAAAATTAATTAATTAAGTTCTTATTTTAAGTAAGACTACCAGTCTACTGGGGTATAAAAATACTACATAAATGGTTAATAATCGAAATGAAAAGTTTGTAAAGAGAAAGTAATTACACATCAAATGGAAGTACTTATTCTCAGTTGTGAATATATGGTGGTTACAGTCTAGTAGTAACAATTGAAAATTAACTTTGAAAAGAATAAAATAACATTGGATTTGTACCTCAGTAAACTAACTAGGGGTTAAATAATATGATTATATATACACGGGCTATATACGTAATTACCTATACTTTCCTATTTTCTCACCCTAAAGATAATGGCGCAAACTACAAATTTTGAATTTTTTAAAGATACATAGTTACTATTTCAGAAATTGCTGGAAATTCAGATTTAAGCATCAGTCACCCAAGCGACAAATTTTACAGAGGCACAGAGTTTGATAATTCCAAATTTTCTTTAATTTTACAGTATTTTAATTTTATTCAAAGGTAGCAACCCTGGAAGTCTCTGTGCAGACTATTACAGCAAAATATTTATAAGGAAGGAGTGGTCTGGATATAATGAAGATCCTGTAATGTAACGTAGTGATAGCCCAAAACGGAAATAAAAAAACCTGTTCGGCAAATGAGCTTTATTTTTTTATTACTATACATTTTACTTTTTCGGTATCTTTACTGACAATTTACATATTACTACTTTTTCGGTATCTTTACTGACAATAGGTATTTAAATACGGTAAAGAAAGGTGCCACCTAGTCCCGGAAAATAATAAAATTTCCTTCCGTCGATACTCAATTTTCAGAGTATCTTACATTTACAAATTTTCCATCGCAAAATTCCAAAATTTTGAAAAAAGGATAATATTTTGCATGTTTACCCTATATGTATATTCTTTAGTAGGTACGATAACAGTACGTTGTAAACGGAGATGATTCGATTCGTTTGTATTAAGTTATCTCATCTGTCTTTAACACATAAACATAAGTCATATTTCATATATTATAATTTATTATCTAGTTTTGATGACTGGCTGATAGGTGTGTTTGAATTATTAATAGAAAAAATTACTACAGAAGTACAGGCGAAACAAAGAAATACTAAAATATTATAGCTATGCTTATTGTATTAAAAGTATATGTAATTAGTTTTTTTAGTACCTATTTAACAATAAAAAATACCATCCTTTTTATTATTATTATTTACGATTTAATCAGTATTGATTTCAACAAAGAAATCCGTCAACCATCAAAATTCCTGCTTGGAACTGCTAGCTATAAATTGTACACGTAGACAGCATTTTTTTAAGTACCCAAAACCCCCAAAAATGTCAACACAGCTATCAAACTTTATAATACAGTAGCGTAAATAAACTAACCCTAACCAATCCTAACTGAAATTCACTTAAACTAAGGATATTAAATAAGATAAAATATTATAGTAGGAGGGTAAATGTTTTTCGATCGCCAAAGTCACGTTCTGATGTGTGATTCATTCCCGTTAATTATACATAGTGTTTGTGATAACGAAAAAGGGGTGTAGAACTTATTAAACTGATACAATATTTATCTATAGTTCGTTCCCGCATAAGCACACAAACGACCAAACGTCCGTCCCTAAAAAGTGTTCTTATTGATACATTTGAAAAAGATAATATAGTATAAGGTTATAGAAAGTTTAACAACGTTCAATTGATTTTTACCCACTGTTAACTCTTTGGGAACCAGATTACGAACGGATTCTGAAACTAATTTAGTATTTTCCCTTGATTTATGATCAGTGAACGTATGCAGAAAATACCAATATGGAAAAATTAATGCAAAAAGTTTGCATGCTTGATTTACAAAGTGTCAAAATTCTTTTTTTTTTTCTTTTGAAAGTGTTTATTCTAGTTATAAATTACCCGCTGTAGTAGTAAACCATTCCTACTTTTTTTTTTTTAATGCAAATTTTTACACCCATGAACACTATTCAAAAACATTTTAATCCTACAGTAACAAATTGTTTTTGTCTCCAAGTCAATTTTGGACTATGACTAATTAAGTTTACGAACTGAAACTAATTTCAAAAATTTACTATAAAATAAGTTATTTTTTCAAAATTACTATTGTTATTAAAAATAGAAAGAAACTCAACCTATATAACAAAATGTCATAAATCTTCGTCAATGTCCAACCCATATATTCTTTTTGAAAAATATTACAAATTTTTACAAATGATTTTCTAAACCTAATTAACAGTGTCATGTATTTGTATAACAATAAACTCATAAAACTTTGAAGATAATAGAAGATTTTTTTCAACAGGTAAGTCACAATAATAAATTAATAAATCAAACGAAGCTAAAAATATATTACAAAAAGGACACAGCTATTAATTAAGAATTGATTAATAGTCCGGAAAACACAGGATTAAAAATGAGTCATGAGCAATGAGTAAATTTTGGAAAATGGACTAAAGTAACTTTTATTTGTACATAATTTGATAGTAGCTATGTTATAAAAATAAAATTTATAAAGTAATATACTTTTTTCTGCTCTGTATATTTATATACTAAAATAAAGTATAGTATAGATTCCTCAAAAATAGGAATTAAACTAGGTCAACCTCTTTTTGAAAAAAAATCACGTGAACAACCCCTTAAAATAAAATATAATAAAAAAAGAAAGCACGTTTTTTGGACACAGTACCTGAGCTCAAAGTGCATACTCCATCTCCTTTTTTAAGTTATTAATGTATATTTCTTATGAAAACGTATGCCAATAAATTTTATGACCTAGTCCACTGGGGTGCGATATTAGGTACAAAATATTCAATAAATAATATTTAAATTTTAGTTTATTTTCTGACGCGTAAGTTTTGCTATCAAATTCTGATATATTTTTTCTGTGTAATTTTTAATAATTTTTTTCAATTTTAATATTATTTATAATTCTCTTCGGTTTTAAATCTTTAAATTTTATATTTTTTATTAATCATTTTTAAATTTTAATATTAGTATTATTTTTTATCTTTTGTATATAATTTTTAATTTTTTGTACATATTTTAATATTTATAATTATAATTGTCTTAGATTTTAAATTAAATCAGTTTTAAATTTTAGTACTCTTATCTTTTGTATATTATTCTTATCTTTTGTATATAATTTTTAATTTCGGTACATATTTTAATATATTATTATTAGTACTTTATAATTTTTCTGTTTATATCAATATTTATTTCACCACTTTTGTATATTTTTGTAACTTTTATAAATTATATATTTCCACCACTGTTGTATATTTTTGTAAATTTTATAAATCATAAAATAAATAAATTCTAAACTATATAAACGTTCACTAATAAAATCAAAAATATATAAATGAAAATTAATTGTATTTAATAGTATTCATATAATTACACAGTAGCATACATAATGCAATTCAAAAATAAATATTTTTTTCCGTAGTACGCACTCGAGTATACAAGGTACAGTTGTCATTTTCAAAAACATGTACGAAATGAGTGATTCGTTGACCTAGTTTAATTCCTATTTTTGAGGATACTATAGTAACATATAAATGAGTATAATAATAAAGAAAATTACAAGAACACATAAAGCTCAATTCAAATTATCTAGTTTCAAATTGAAAAGAATCTAAGCTACTTTATGTTGATTTTTTTAAAATTTTTTCACATAGAAGCATTGATTGAATTTTTTCACATAGAAGCTATCTCTCACCCAAATATTTCTAAGTAGTGATTTGAAATTTTAACGCTTAAAAGATTTTTTCAATAACATTAATTAATTAAAGAAAATAATAAAATATCATAAAACAGAAAATAACCGAATAAAATGTTTGTTTTTAGTGGTAAAAAAATTTTTATTGTTTAAAAATGACTAAAACCAAATTAATGGATTAAACCGATTAGCCCATTAATAAATCGACATCACTAGAATCTTACACTCTTTACACCAGTAGAACCTAAAATGTGTTCCGCGAGCAGTCGTTAAGTGTTCTACGAAAAAAATTTTGAAAACGGCTTCCGCCGCAGGGTTTATGAAAATAGGGAATGTCTTAATTTTTTTTGTTTTCCTCAGTAACAGTATTTTTGTTTTTTTTGTTTTTTTTTTTTTTTTTTTGTTTTTGTATTTTGGTCGTCAACAAAATTTTTGAAAATTACTTAACGATTTAAGTATTACACTAGCAAGGTTACTAGGTCTCGAAATAAGTTCGCCAACTCTGTATAAATTTAAGAATTTAAAAAGTGTTCTGTCATGGAAAAAGTTTGAGCAACACTGCTTTACATGTTTATTTTTTTTTTTTATTACAGATGTGAAACAACCTTTACCTGAAAAAGTAAACATACATAAAATTCTGTTAACATAAAGACGCAACTAACTGACCTGAGTTTTTCATTTCGTTCAAGAAGTATGTTACATACCTGCGCTAGATGAAAGCGTCTATATAGAATATCTAGCGTCGCCAACATCGTTCGTTGCCAACCTTTATTTTGTCGTCCATTTGGGAGTGAAATGTATATAAATACACATAATGTCCGAAAAAACATTACCCGAGAGTATGAGAACGTTGTGTACAAGGGGAAAAATGTAAAAAACAAAGATGATGTAATACACTAAAACAGATTTTATATATAACAGGGTATTCAGTGTGGTAGTCAGTTGGAAAACTCTTTTGGTTGCAGTCGTTGTTAGTATATTTTGAAGTAGTAGGAGTATATTTTGTATTGAAGTAGAAGACAGCCTGTAGAGTCGAAAAGCACATAAGTAAAACCTTTATAACACCCATGTGCATAGTTTTTAGATTTTTTTATATAAAGGAAAATAAAAAGAAGTTTTTCTTCATTCAATATCAGTGTCGTCTAGTCTTCGTATTTCAGTGTTTCAGTAATATTTTTACACTTGCATTCAAGTAAAAAGGTTCATGAAAAACTATCCGTTAATCATAGACGAAGTGAGACAGTGATGAGATTTTGATTTAAGTTAAGCTGCCGTCCTGGACAATCAGCCGTGTACTATTGCTCGCGATGGTGGTATAATTTAATTATACTACTTAGCCCAAACCCAAACTTAAGCAAACCATAATTTCTAAACCATACATAAAACCAAACAGATATTGATCTTAAATAAAAAAAAAAAATTGACGTATACTAGATAGATACATAGTTGCAATATCTCCATATCGGCACAGTTTCGACTTCAATGGTAGAGTTCCGCGTCTCGATAGCAACAATTCTATCCCAGTTTTCAAAATTACGTTGTATGCGTTCCCATATCTTTAGTAAGCGAAGCATAGCGATAGTTTCGTCCGTTGTAGCAGTCATGGAAACCAGACAGTTAATCAGTATTATCCATTTGTTCTTTTGGACTGACTGTTGTTTGCCCGGCTGTCGAAACGCAGCCATTCATTACTTATATAAGAGCATGAAAGGCACTAAGAGTGAATCTTCTAAAGAGTAGACGTGTATCGTATTGTGTATCTACAAGTTTTGAACAGGAAGTTTGGAGAAAAATTCCCTACAGTTCAAAACAGAATTGTTCATTATCAAAATCACTTAAAAAATACGTTTCGAAACGTTAGTTTCAACTTCAGGTGTCTACATTTTCTAAAAGATAAAGAAATTTAAGCGTATTACCTATTCTTACAATAAATTATCATCTGGCAGACCGATCACATCACATACGTGTGATGGCCAAAACGAGCGTAGAGGCCGATCGCTTTCAGTGATTCCTATTTCTTAACCTTAGTCTAGCCTTGATGTGTGAGTCTAAATTAACTTTTCGAACGGTATTATTTGAACGCAAGTGTACAATTCAAAAAAGGAATTATTGTTGACCAGCAATCCGCCAGTCACTGGACTATTTTTATTTTGTTTTACTGTTAAATTTGTAATAAAAATGAACAGAAGTTATAAATTTATAAAATATTGTATATTACTTTCTCTTTCTCCTCAATTCACGTCCCTTTCTTATTTCGTTTTATTATTTTTATTAGGTGGATGTTGAAAATACTTTTGTTATTTACCAACAAAAAAAGAAAAAAAAACGTAGAGAAAATAAAGTCTCCGGCTTTTTTCTTTCGTCTCTTTTAGGGAAAATTACACAACGTAAATGAAAATAAAAGTTTACTCTAAAAAGCAATTTAAAGAAAAGGTTTCTTTTGTTTTTTATTATTACAATAACATTTAACAAAAAATGTCCACCAATAAATTTGTAACGGGGTTTTATTTAGTCCAATTTTTGAAAAGAACAAATTAATATAATGTAAACTGGGTACAGTTCAGTTCCAATAAAAAGATGACTAAATAAATGAAACAATTCGTATATTAGTTGGAAACATATGGACCACTAATTCTTAAAAACTTATAAGGTACTTCCAAACCTTAAGTTTAACGTCAAAGAATTCACTTTATGATTCATACCTTTCTATTACATCCTATATTTTTTTTTTGAAAAAAATTCATGTTAAAGCGAAACAGTAACAAAAGGATCACATGTTTTTGTTCACCCCTGTCATAAGCATATGTATTTTATGGAAAAAAAATCACAATGTGTCCAGTGACTTCAGTATGTGACAAAATCGAAAAAAAATGTTTGAAATCAGTTTGAATTTTTCTCTTCGATCGGACAACAACGGGACAACAAACAGTAAATAGCCTATAACAAAATAATGATTTATTACCCGTATGTCTGTCGATACGATACATACAAAATGAGTGAAGAGGAGATACCCAGACATCTCTTTCTTGTTCTCCTTATTACCAAAACACAATTCTGTTCCACCAATTTATTGGCTATCTTTATCTTTTGACGATGTGTTATACCGAAAATAACAAGGAGGAAAGACATTGTGTTATGATATTGGAATAGGTATCTATGTGTATATGGTAAATATAGAGTGTTTCAAGAAACAGTGATTTCAAACACATTGTTTTTGTTAAAACTGAGGAATTCGACAAATTAAAATAAATCTTTAATATTTTAAAATTAGCTACTTATAAGTGATTCTATTATGTATTAGATTCCTCGCAGCCATAGAATAACAAATAAATATACATATTTATGCAGGATTTTGTCTGTTTTTTGTCTCTTGTACATAATTAGTTGTAGTTCAGAACTCACCGTGTAAGAATCAATTTTCAGAGATATTTTAAAAGGGATTTTTGTTATTTCGTTTATTAAATATGATTTTATGGAAAGGAGAGTTAGCGTTACCAAAACCATTTGGGTTTCGAGGCAACAGTGTCTCCTATTGAACACTCAAACGGAAACAGGCGTCCAGATGGTTGGTTAGTCCCAAAACCTAGACTCAAGTAGGTCATAATTTTTGAAGAATAAAAATCAAGCAGATATTGGATTTGAAAAAAAATTTATTCATGGTTTGGTAAATTTTTCTTCTCCCTATACAATGTAATAACTTTAAAATTATAGTTTTATAACCATTCGGATAGATCGTATACAAGAACCTGTTAGTTACACCGATCCTCGACACAGCTTTTTCAGCAAGTAAAAAACTGCTTTCTAACCTTATTAAATTACACCTTTAAAAGCAAAAATTACTGAAACAGTTTAATACAAACGAATTTAATAGAATCACTCCGTATATATTTTGACTGTATCATTCTCGTCCACCTAAAATAGATATGGCAAACATTTTGAAAATATTTTTCTAAAGGTTAGTTAGTTCGATCGGATAGTTAACGACAGACCAGACGGACAGGCGAATGAATATGAAACTTTTTTTTCTCCATACAAATACAACACAAATAACAAACAAATAATATGACAATAGTAAATTTGTCAAGTTTTTTTGGGGGGAAAAATATAATTTATGAGTTTTATATTCAAGGAAGAAGAAATTTTTTTTCCAAAGAAGAGAATTTTCAAAGGTTCCATTCAATTATATCGGATTTTGTTAGTTAAATATATGGGCAATATAATACGAGGAAGTATTCATCCAGGGTGGTCGACAAACAATTAATTATCCTGGATAAAAGGAATTTTTGGAAACGATGAAATACTGACCATATTTTTGGGCATCATCACATATTATTTACTTATTATATTTCCTCCGAAAACCTTCCGAAATTTTTCTTTCGGTACGTAACTTCATTTCTAATAAATTAAAAAATAAAAAATTATAGATTTTTAAGCGAACTTGCTTTCAATTCGCTTTCGAAACTATTTAAACTATGGTCCATTTCACTTAAATTTAACCATGATTCATCACTTACGAATTTAAATAATTTCCGTTTTCTTGGCTTTATCTCTTTCATTATTCCACTTACGTAAATTTCAAATTTGCAGTTTGTTTTTAGAAAAGAATAGAAGATTGATTTGTTTCGAATGTATGAATTATTTAATTTTTTAACGATGACTCATGATCAATTGTATATGAAAAGGCGTATACAAAGAAAGTAATAATGACTTACCATAAAACAGTCGGCATCCTGTAGACAGGCTGAATGTCCATTTTTTGGTGACCATTTACTTGAAAACTGTAAAGGAAAACAAAACTAATTACAATTTCAGTCACAGGTCTACAAAAAAATAAAGCAAATATAGTGAGAAAAAGTTAAAGGTGTATTTCCACAAACAGATCGCGCTTCTTAAAAAAAATTAATACGTAATCTAGTTTCCTTAGTTACTTCACGTGATCACGATCAGGTATTGACTAGTCGTACTGGTCAACTTTTAAATTGACCCAAAACTGCAATTTTCATGTCCTTTAAAAAAAAGTCGTTCTAAAAACTGTTTCAAGTAAAAGTACTGGATAAACTTTCAGATTCACATTTATTTTGTAGGTTAGAATCAAAATAATAGACTTCTGCTTAAACTTGGATGTTTCTCAGTTACCATATTATTATTCAGAGTTATATGAATAAAAAAACGATTTAGAACGTTAATTTCTCGTCAGAAATATATTTCTTATTTTTGAAAATGATGTAATTTTTGAATTGTGTGTCATTAATCAACCTAATTATAAATAATTACAAACATTAAACATAAAAATTAATGTAAATAAGCATGGTAATTAGAGGCAATCATAGCGTAAATAATTTTTAAATTATTTAAATACTGTGATGCAGTTACCAACTTACAAACAGAAAAAATTATTTTACATTCAATACGAGCATGGTAACCATCAAAAAATGTACCGATACAAATTTTTATTAATAATTATAATTTCCTGCCTGAAGGGAAAAGGTCGTAATTTTTAAATAATTAAAATTAAAGCGTCATTTGCAGCTACAAAATTCACGTAAGAATTGACTGGGTGGTAATACTATAGGTAAAAAGCTACGTAGCAAAGTATTATAAGAATAAAGTCTCAACTCATAAGAGAAAGAATCCCCAAGTTTTACTGGCTTGTTCTAATTTGTTAATATGGTTATCTGAAACTGTTTCTTTTTATATAAGTTAAAAAAATTTCGATAGAAGTTTTTAAAAAACGACACTGTCCATTAAATTGCGTAAGGTTCGACACTGCATACTAACAATGATCAAATGCTAGCAGATCACCTAAGACGATGATATAGGTAACCGAATCCATAAAAAAATTTCGTAGTTATGACTATGAAATTCTAAAAATTCTGACAAACTCAAAACAAGTATAATGACAAACAGTTGTCAACTCCACCCTCTTGGTTTTCGTTTCCTTGAACTACAGATTTAAATACAGATGTGAACCAAGTAAATATATATAATCCACCTTTTATTTACTTTAACGACGGTGTTAATTTAGAGTACAAAATCAGATTATTCCATTGAGACGCTAAATTTTTGTAGTATTTGAAATATATTTTAATCTGTTTCAAAAAAAAAAAAAAAAAACACAAATAAAATAAATATACTCTCATATGCTGCCCAACAGTAACATTATAACTAATATATGTTTTTTGCCGCATCGACCACCACTGCAATCAAATTATTTATAATTTTATACCTCTTCCCATCATACTGAATTCATTGTTAGCCAAACGGAGAGAAAATTACAACCAAATACAAAGAAATCCCTTGTTAAAAACCAACATTAGAATCCAATTAAAATATTTCATTAAAAAACGTAAAATATTAGCCACACAAATGTCATCTTTAAAATTTATGATCTCTTTTTTTAAGAAATAAATATATTGAACCGCCTTAACATTGTATATTATCATTTATCAATAATTATTACCATACGTCGTCATTTGTATCGATCCAGTCGGGTCAAATTAATTATGTACCAAGAATATCCTCAGTCTGGTTTAATTTTATAAGTTATTAAAGCGTTAGTTATCTGGTTTGATTCTCATTACCGTGATACTTAAGTATCATTAATAAAATTTTGTTTTTCTATATTATATTTTTAGTTTAAATATGTATAAATTAGTAACAGAGAGTGGTAATAAATAAGGCCCGATTTACATTAACGCTCCGCTCTCGATACGCTCCCACTCCACTCTCGCTCCGATATAATCTTGTTGTGTTCACATTACAGTGCTGATATGTAACATGCTGGTACCTATTCGTTCTCCATTCACATTATAATGCCGCTCTGGGTAGGCTTCCAGTTCGGTCTCAGTTCGATACAAACATCTTTTCATAACAACTGAATGCTAGCGGAGTGGAATGGAATCAAAAAAGTGTTTACACTATAGGTACAAGCCATAACAAGTCTGATATCGCTCCGATAAAATATTATCTTAGTGGTATTGGTATTGGAGTGGCATTGGAACGGGAACGAACCGCAACTGATATCGGACCGATATCAGCGCGATGATGTGAATACACTCATTGTTTATTGTGTAAGAATATTTTATCGAACTGGAAGCGTAGTGATATCGTACTGAGAGCGGAGCGTTAATGTAAATCGGGCCTAATTGATCTACAAATATAAATATTATCATTATTTGTACCGCGTTGTTTAAAATAAGTAGGTAAAATTAAATTGAAGTTGTTGATTTTAAACGTTTATTCGAAAAAAAAGTAATCAATCTGGTTAGAAAGAAATTATAGTTTGAATTTCTTATATTAAAATGTTAGTCTTTCCTGACAGCTTATTTAAAAAACAGCACAGAAGGCAAACGGAGAAAGGGTCGCTTAACTCTTAAGAGAGTTAACCTTTAACCTGTGCTTTAACTGAGGACGTATAGTCTTACAAATCTCATTATATATTTCCTAATGTCACATAATTTTCCACTGCTTAATTATTAACTCAAATTACTAAAAAAAAAAACTACTGATTAAATTTAATTAGTTAATTTGTGTTACTTTATGCTATTCCATATTTGCCAATAATCAATAAAACACTTTACTTTGCAAAAGTATCACTTTTTATTAAATTGATTTCGATGCAAATGATCATCATCAGACAAATGACACTTGTCTAACGATGATCACATTCATCGAAATATATTATGTATCAAAATTAATTGAATAAAAAGTGGTATTTTTGCAAAGTAAAGTGTTTTATTAATGCGGCCCCTGACGTCAGATCATCGAATTCGTAAAAATAATTTACATCTGTTGCAGGAAAAACAATAAACCGGACTATTTTATACCAGTTTAAAATTTCAAGTTTCTAATATGAAAATTACGGTTTTTGAAGCTTTTGTAGGGATTTTTGGCATTTTTGGTAGTGACATCATCAAGTTTAATCTTTTCAATTTCAAGTTAATAGTTACAAAAATGATATGAATCAGATATGTTGGAAAAATTTGAATACTCTAAAAGCGAAACTTTCATATTTTCTGTAAAAATTGCCAAGTTCATTCAGAAAGTGTGTCTTGTTCTTTGGAAGTGATTTTTCTGTTACACTATGTTCATATTTTCAATTTGTAAATTAAAATAGGAGATTTGTCAAAATTTGCTCTGCAATAGACCGGTCGACTGTGTTCGACGGATTAAACACCATACTATTATAGTGGAATTTAAGTAAAGAAACACATTTTTCCTTTGTGTTCTTGTTTACTTTAAAATTTTTTCTTAGCTTGCCAAATATACTGGTATTTACAATTTGGCCCACTAATTCAAAACTTGGGAACTGTTTACATGTTTAAATTGACTGGCTTCTTGTTCACTAGACAAAATTCTAGATTTTTAACACCATGTCTCATTGGAATATAACAAAAATTTCCCACATTCCATACGAATACATGCAATGTCGTCATATAATCAGCACGAAATTTCGATGAATCTGTTTTTTAATCCATAATCTGTTCAATTTTGTTGGTTTCGACTATTCAATTTCGTAACAACCTAACCTCCATAAAGGTAAAATGAACTATAATTATCTTTTTTAGATATTTAATAATTTCTACATTTTGTAGTTTCAGAAAAGAAAATTTTTACAAGAGTTGGCATCAATATCTAGTATAATTACTATCATGGACATAGAGAGACCTTTCCGTAAAATTGGGTTAGGAAGAGAATAAATTAGAGAGGATTAACGATACAATTTATTTTTAAATTTTTAAATATAAGGTAAATAAGACTGGCGAGGTAAAAATAAATTTTGAAAACATGAATTAAAAGACCATTCAATATTTTCTGAATTCAAGTGTAAACTGAAACTCTATCAATGAGTCAATATCCTCGGCATATTGTATTTGGCTATTTTTAATCAAACAACAGCAGTAATTGAACTCATATATCAAACATGTGTAACAGTAACAGTACAATAGAGTTCAAAAAGGTCTTGGGTTCAAACTTTTTTTTAAATATATCAAATATCATATTTTATGTTAGTTATTTATTAATCATAATATACAATATATATAATACAACATCTATTACAAATGAATTAACATTACTGAATGTTGTAAAACCAAACCGAAGAATGAGACGAAAAAAATTAAAACATTTATAAGAAAATTTAAAAAATTTACCTATATTAAATGTTTTGAATGATCATGAGTCATGACTCATATTACTTGAATATTATAATTTTAATGAGATTTTAAAACTTTTTCGGGCCGAAAATATTAAAGAATTAATCGAAAAATTAATCACTTAATCGAGTAATAAAAATTTCAAAAATGAATATTAAAATCTATAATAAAATGTGTTACAAATAATTTTGAAATGTATTGCGATAAAAACATTTAATGTTAGGGACAGACCTACATATTTTCATATTTATTTTTTACGACGCTGATAAGAATAATATACGGCGGTATCGATATTCTGTACTGTTTCGGTTTTTATTAATATAATAAATATTGTTGAAATTTTGATGAAAATTATTAATTTATTATTTCATATACATTCATAAAAGTTTAAAACGTTTTTACATTGTTTTAATCGTTTTGAAATATACCGCTCTTTTATGAGAACGTATCCAGAACTTTCCTCAAGAGTGTAGTTACACCTCGTTCACACCGAAACGGTAAGTAATAAGCCACAAGATGATTTTTATCTTTCTGCAACCGTTAATGCTAAGACGGAAAGCTTTCTGCGGGTGCGGGCGTTTTAATAATCGGATTTTAGTTGCGGATGCGGACATTTTAGTAATCGGGTTTTAGTTTTATAGGTGAGCGAGTAAGCAATTTACTCATGATTAGTTTTTTGTTTAGACGAAACTTTCGGTTGTACCCCATAAAAAACGATACGTTTCTGTAGCCGTCCATTTTGTTATGCAACAATGTGTGAACTATAGTGTGTAAGTGTGAACTGTAGGTATAATTGACCCGTGTGAATTATTACCCTAGGGCCTAGAGCCTTTGTTCACATTCGAGATCAAAAATCAGATTTTAGTCTTTTGGTGTATAACTACTGTTTCAAATTTTTTTATTTTTTGTTTTGCTCTAAAAGAAGTTATAAAAAATAAAGAAAGAAAATCAAGAACAAAGTCAATCGGTCAAACAGTTTTTCTTTTATTTGTCCCATCAATTTATTCCTGGCAAGTCGAAGCTCAAAAAGCCTTTAGAATTTGCTTTTGCAATTTTGTTGAATCATTAAATGAAACAAAATTATACTGAAATTTTGAAGCTGTAGCTAAACCAGGCAATCCATAAAAATGAAACTGTTAAGTCTGGAAGGCCCTGTTAAAATGTCTTCCATAAATTTGAATTCAAAAGAACAGCTTAGGACAATTAAGTACGTAACAAGTGTTAAAGGTCTAGAGGCCAAAAGAATGTTTCAGTATCCCGGACGTACTGTATTTACTAACTATTTAAACAATAAAATAAAAATACTTTTAATTGTATTTTAATCAGTCGAATGGTATTTCCGCATATTTCATTAAACGGTTAGAAGCACGAACGATCGGTTGATTGGAAATTCCACTTAAAATTTACAATTTGACTCACATGTATGTCAACACTGTCTATGTTGATTTTTCTATTTTAAATCAATCAATCAGTAAGCAGTATTCAATATTTATTCTTTTTTCCTTTCTATTTTACGTTAAAATTTTAACAATTAACTGAAAAAATTATGTGGTTAATTTAAAAAAACAAAAGATAATGGATTTTTTCGAGAAAAAGTTTATTGTTTAATGTTCAATTTGATTTTAAAATGTATAATGGTACAAGGTGTACCAATATTTTGATGAGTTACGTAATTTTCTAAAATAGGTTTTATATTCAATATTAAAATCAATTAAATTATCAAACAATGCAATTAATAACCGATACGGCAATACGACTAAATATAGATAGTGTGGTATAATTATTAATTATTAGTAAACACAAACAGAGGTAAGATGCAATAATTATCATTACAATTATAAATAATTAATAATTATTGAGGTTAGAAATAAAATTCTTCATGGAAATGATTAGATTTAAATTATATTTCATTTACTGGAATAGATAAACGTCCTTATTTATAAACTCTGCTATTAAATTACAATTTACATTGAAGCGATAAGTATTACTGAAAGATGATAAACAGATACTACATATACATATAATATGGTTGACATAGATGTTGACATACATTTTATATTTTATGCATAAGAAGGGTACAGGGAAAGAACTCCATTTTTATAGATCTTCAATTTTTTGTCATTAATGTTAATAGAATTCCGTTTCAAATGATTCCTGAGTAATCGAAAAAAAAAAAAAAAACATGAAAATTTATTATAAAAAATAATTTTTCCTAATACAGGAGAGGGGGACGTTTATCAAAGTGTTTTTTTATTCTGTTGGCGTTCTAAATTCTGAGAGTGTATTACTCATGTCACTTGTCCGTGGTAGCATCACACACATGTCACTCAGTTTATGGAAGAACGTCAGAAATGAAAATTTGGTAATTTTCAATACGAAGTTTAAAGGCTTTGTTATTTTTTATTTTAGCCAATATTAACCCTTTTAAACAAACCATATGGAACAATTATTTGTCTCAAAATGCCGGACTTTTTACTGCCAGTGATAAGTACAATAGATAAGGTTACAAAAAAAGAAAAAGAAAAAAATCAAAGATCCGAACATCAAAAAAGTGAACCCTGGGAATTTACAAAATATAAATTATACTAAACTATGTTGATAAAATTGAACATTATTTAGAATTATACCGTATTTCGGAAAATCAGTCACAGATGGCGGCACCTGTACCAGTGAATATATACATATCACAGCATTTTGAGCCGCCATATTGCAGGACGAGTTAACTCGTCTTAATCATTTAAAGAGTTTTAATATTTTCTAATTTATTACAGGTATTTATTTCTAATTTATTTATACAGGTACTTATTTAATTTTATCAAATTTTACCCTATTATTTATAGAATATTAGCACCGATCCACAGTATCGTGCCGCTCTTGGTACGATATCGATACGCTCCCACTTTGATAAAATGTTCTTACACAAGAAACAATGAGTGTATTCACATCATCGCTCCAATCCAAGTACGGTATCAGTCGCGATCGAATCCCGCTCCAATACCTATATACCACTCACAATTATGTGTATTATCAGAACAATATCAAACTTATACTGATAGTGTGGAAATTTTTTTGATTCCATTCCACTGCGATTGCACTCAGTTATGAAAAGATATTTTTATCGAACTAAGACTGAACTGGACACGTACCGACAACGGCATTATAATGCGAAAGGAGAATGCATAGGTATCAGGACTATAATGTAAAAACAAAAAGATTTTATCGGAGCGAGACTAGAGCGGGAGAGTAACTTTATCAATGTTAGTAAAATTTAATAAAATTAAATATCTGTGGTAGTTACTTAATTTTACTACCATAATAAATTAAAAACTAATAGCTAAAATAACACAAAGCTTTTACACATTTGTACTGAAAATTATCAAGTTTTGATTTGTGAAGTTCTTCTATAAAAGGAGCGATAAGTGTGTGAGGTTACTGCGGTTAGGTCGAGGTTAATAGGTAAAATAACACAGTCTTTAAACCTTCGCTTCGCTTAATTGTAATGTTTGTAAATCAAGTCGAAGAAAAATAAACTATTTAGAAATTCAGATTATTATATGCCTATCCCTAGGGAAACTTTCTAGTTTGAAAACGTAAACCATTTCATATCAAAACCTATTCCATATCAATTCAACACACCCATTTTATCACACCACCTCAGATTTTCTTAAAATTTGATATATCCATACTAGGTACTAAGACGAAGAAAAGTGCCAATTTTTAAATTTTTATCTGAAACCGCTTACGAGATATGGCTATGTAAAGTTTCCAAAAACTTGCCAAAAAAAAACGCGAACGTTCATTTTTAAATCGCTCTTTAAGCTGTTCTAATTTAGCTAGAAAGCTGGGAGAGATGTCATTTTGTAGCATTTTAAATGCTCTTTCAAATGATACATACAACATGACAAGGGTGTTAATGAAAATTTTTTTTTTCAAAATCCATGTAAAGACTGCTTTAACTTTTTTCCAAAAAGTACATAATTTAAAATCCTAAAAATATTTGTATAAATACTTAGTACTGTTCTAAATCATATAGTAAAATATGAATGTGGTGGGGTCTTAGTGGGTTCATTGTTAAAAAAAATATTTCTGTTGCTGGTTTGCGACCATTACCCAATTTTGTCAAGACAATGTATCTTTAACACTCAGGTACAGGGCCGTAACTAGGCCGGGGCATTGCCCCGGGGCCCCCAAGAGAATACAAGGGGGCCCCCAAGAGCCCCCAAATTTCTAAGTATCATTTGAAAGAGCATTTAAAATACTACAAAATGACATCTCTCCCAGCTTTCTATCTATATTAGAACAGCTTCTAGGGCGATTTAAAAATGAATGTTCGCGTTTTTTTGGCAAATATTTGGAAATTTTACATAGTCATATCTCGTAAGCGGTTTCGGATAAAAATTTAAAAATTGGCACTTTTCTTACAAGTAAAGGTCCCGAGGCCGGACCTATCGATTTTGATGAAACTTAAATATGTTGTAGAACACTAAAAACTAAGGGACACGTATTTTTTTTTATCTGCGGAAAAACGGTTTGAAGGGGTGAAATCGCCCTCCAAAAATTGGGGTAAAAATTTAATTTTTCAAATATCTCGAAAACAGTAAGAGATAGAGCAAAAGTTTAAATTGGTGATATTACTCTTTTTTAAAGAGCTACCTATTGATATGCAATTTGTTCAAATTACATCAACAGGGGTGGTTGGGGGTTAAAATTTGGGGGTTAATTTTGCAAAAAGGGGGTGAAAAATAAACAATATAAAAATTTTGTTTACAGATTTGAAGTCTACGTCAAAAAATCTAATTGACCTATTTTTGCTCAATGCCCTAATATTAGGTCTAGGGGTAGTTAACTAGAGGGTGACTATGTCGAATAATCGTACTATTTGGATATTTCAAGAAGTTCTTCTTCATGGAAAATAGCTTAAGACAATTAGAATAACGTAGAAATGAAATTCTGCAATTCAAAATTGAGTTTGAGCAACATTGGAGTGGGGGTGAGTCACCCTCTTAAATTATATACTAGTTTATATACACTAATTTTTGCTATTAACACACTGATAGTGGGTAAGATAATGTCACAATAAGTGGTTCTGAAGTCGGACTATCATATGGAAGGTCTTTATTAGGTTTGTTTTTTAATGGATATTATAGTTTTCCTTATCGAAAATTATCGATACCGAAAACTACATAACCTAACCTAAAATAACGAAACCTAATAAAAACTTTACATACGATAGTCTAACTTCAGAACCATCTATTTTGACATTATTACCCGCTGTCAGTGTGTTAATTGCAAAAATTAGTGCATGTAAACTAGTATGTAATTTAAGAGGGTGACTCACCCCCTCTCCAATGTTGCTCAAACTCAATTTTGAATTCGAGAATTTCATTTTAGTCCAACTTCAGAACCACTTATTGTGACATTATTTTACCCACTATCAGTGTGTTAATAGCAACAATTAGTGTATATAAACTAGTATGTAACTTAAGAGGGTGACTCACCCCCTCTCCAATGTTGCTCAAACTCAATTTTGAATTCGAGAATTTCATTTCTATGTTATTCTAATTGTCTTAAGCTATTTTCCATGAAGAATAACTTCTTGAAATACCCAAATAGTACGATTATTCGACATAGTCACCTCTAGTTAACTACCCCTAGACTTAATATTAGGATATTGAGCAAAAACAGGTCAATTAGATTTTTTGACGTAGATTTCAAATCTGTAAACAAAATTTTTATATTGTTTATTTTTCACCCCCTTTTTGCAAAATTAACCCCCAAATTTTAACCCCCAACCACCCCTGTTGATGTAATATGAACAAATTGCATATCAATAGATAGCTCTTTAAAAAAGAGCAATATCGCCAATTTAAACTTTTGCTCTATCTCTTACTGTTTTCGAGATATTTGAAAAATTAAATTTTTACCCCAATTTTTGGAGGGCGATTTCACCCCTTCAAACCGTTTTTCCGCAGATAAAAAAAAATACGTGTCCCTTAGTTTTTAGTGTTCTACAATATATTTAAGTTTCATCGAAATCGATAGGTCCGGCCTCGGGACCTTTACTTGTTAGTCTTAGTACCTAGTATGAGAATACCAAATTTTAAGAAAATCTGAAATGGTGAGGAAAAATTTCTTTCAAAAGTGTGTTGATTTGGCATGGAATTGGTCAAGTACTGAAAAATAAACTGAAATCTTTACGGTTGTATTTGATCCTTGGTTAAATTAGTTGGTCACAAATTAAAACTGAAAGTATCTAAAAACTAACAACTTTTCTAGTTAAAATTTCAATTGCACTCAACAAGTTTCAGACGAGAACAGGAAGTAACTTTATTCCAACATAATATTGTTGGAATTATGAATAATTTTTGGCTCATTCAGTATTCAAAATACCTAACTTATTTATTTATCGATTGTATTAAAGGTTTTGGATAAAAAAAAATAATATTAATATGTGATGATTGATTTCTGTGTGTAAGAAAATAGAAACGTACGATCAGCCGCGCGGCCCAAGTAACGATCGAACCAAACGGCTTTAAAGAGAAATTCTATTATACTTTGTTGAATGATTAATGACCTGTTTTTTTGTTGATAGTTAGATTTGAAGATAGTTCAATACACACACTCACACATGACCATATCCACACCATATGTATATTATGACCCATGGGTACGGTACGCCAAAGTAAACATCAACGGTCAATAATGATCCAACTAGCAAAAAGTCATTTAGACCAAGCGATACTATACAATTGTAAGTACTTATTTGAAAAAAAAAAAAACGGTTTTATAGAAAATACAGGCCAGGCCTTGACTTACGTTCAATCATCAAAATTATGTCAACAGGCTTAACATATTTCTGAGCAAAACGATATAATTTTTTAAACATATTACGTATCAGTGTTATCGAAACATATATGAAAATAGATACGGTTGTTTCAATTAACACTTTACTGTCCACTGTTTCGGCATCCGAAAATAATTACAACAACCGCAGAGGCCGATCGCGATCAAAAATTACACATTATGTGTGCGATGTTACCACAAACAAGTAATTACAAAAACAAAGACATTTTTAGAATAAAATAAACAATATACTTAAAAATATTTATAAAAAATATTTTATATTATTTTTATTACTCTTTGTTTTTTTTTTTTTATATTTATTTTTACAAGTTTATTATCTTACTGTCTGTTATTGATTTTATTAGAAATATCAATGTGTATGTACGTATGTTTACACATATTGAATCATTTTATGTATTTGTTTATATAAAGTTTCTTTAAAAATATTGCCGGCTCTTGGGGAAGTTTACTGTGAAAATGCTCGGACTGTATCGTGTTAATTTTTAATACCAAATTTGAAAATTTTGTATGTTTAAAGGCAATTTTAATTACTATATAGACTGAATAGTTACGCGTTGTCAAAGTTTCCGTATCAATGACCAATTCAATATTCGTACATACCTATTAATAATAAATTATTATACGATGATATTATACCATGTGTTTTCTTCAGACAATCGACATTTTTGCTTGTATATTTCTGCTTTTCGTTATCGGGACGGAGTAAGCAAAGCTCCCACGAAACAAGTCAAATGACAGTTGTTATCATTGGCCATACCTTTGTCTTCTTTCCTCGATTTTAGATATTTTTCTCCTTTAAATGTTCAGAATATTATGGCCAAAAGTTTTTCGAAATCAGAAAATCAAAAAAATTATTAATTAATTCCAAAAACCAAGACTAATTTAAAAATATCTTTATCACAGCTAACTTTTTATTAGAGATCTATTCATTAAAATATTAATTAATACAGCTATCGAATTCAATTATTTGTTTGTTTTCACAGAAATAAAAAAAAATATTTTACCTAACCCAAAAAAAAGAAAAAAAAATTTTTGAAATTGATTAGTAATATTTCTGATATAAATAAATGTAGTAAAATACAAACGTATAAATATGCTTTCGGCCATAAGTTAAGAATAAACAAACTGACAACTTTTAATAAAACTTATTCGACGTAAACTTTTCTGCAGAATTGTTTTTCAGAATCAACAAACACCTATTGAGAAATTTTAGTTATATTCGAGATTATCTTATAAAAATTATGATTTTATATGATACTTTGATTGATTGGAGCTGAAGTGAGCAAAGCTCCTACGAAACGATTCAAATGTGAATAATTCAATTATTGTTATTTCGAGTAAAACTCTATCGAATTTAGATATTTTTTGTTGAAATGTTCGGAAAAATGTGACGAAGCCAGATAACCAAAATAGATTATTAATTAATAAATAATAATAACTAAAGTGACACTAATTTTGTTTGTATTTTAGATATTATATACTCTACGGAACAATTTCAATTTTTTAAATAAAGATTAATATTAAAAAAAAATTGATCTGAGGCTATTGTGATCGTTGACTCCGCTCCATTTCTATAACACAGCGAAAGCTTATAAAAAGCAACTACATTCACCTAGTTATGAGTAAATTTGTTGTTACAGAAATGTCGCTGTATCATTCTTTTAGTAGGTCTTCATTGAATATTTCTAATTGTCTCAAGTCTCTAAATTACAACCAAATTTTTATGATCGAAATGGTACTGGAAAAGGTTTTTTTCTTGGATGTAATGGAAATGTAACCAAGAAAAACACTATCGGTTGAAGTAGCCTCAAGTACATATGCATATTTTTATCGCCTAACTGATAAATTAAAAAAAAAATTAAAAAATTAAACTTGTGTAAAAAATTTTTTTTGCTCATTTATGTTAAATTAATGCATTAGATCAGTTTTATAGAAAAATCAATATATAGTCTCATTTAAAAATCTATAAGTTTGTATCATAGCTCGAAAACCAGAAGAACTATAAAGCTCCTGACTATACCAATCGGTTGCCCCCGTCGATATCTACAGCTCTTATTTGAACAATTTTTCGATTAAATCAACGGTTTGGCCGTAATAAAAATGGCAACTCTCGAAAAACTCACACAGTATACATATATTTAATACTGTTACGCAAAACAAAAATGTCTATTGTCTGAACAGAATACAGTGTACAGTATTGTGCAGACATATACGAATATACGGCCGTTTAGGAATATACGACCATTATCAATTTATTGTTAACAGTAGACAATCATCCGATATTTCATTTGCAACAACCCTATATATGGGAATATAATACGAGAAAAAGTGGTTACGTAATTTCAAACCTTATATACAAAAGTATAAGGACTGGCTCTACTTCTAGAAATTTTGTATTTGTCAAAATAAATACCGATACATGCATACCTAGAAACTAAAGTACCGCACTGTTGATGTTAATTCATTACTGATAGAACTAGAACTGGCATAATCATAGACGAATGAACACTACACAGAGAAAAAATTCCAGTAAAAATTACTGAGCTGCCTCCGGTAAACGAGTCTTAAGTGACCAGTCCGTAGGAAATTATAAAGCAAAAATATAAAAAATGCGTTTCAAACATTATTTTTACGATTCATTTGAAAATTTTTCCTGTACACCTTAAGAATTTTTCCTATACAGCTGCGTAAAATTCGATGGGCTAGTAAAATTTCAAGTGGACACCGGGAAAATTTACTTAATTTTTTATAAAATTATACTGGACATAGAATAATTTTTACTGAGTCGCTGTGTATTTCACTTGTGCTGTGTATTTCACATGTCTCACACATCACGGCATACCAAGTACGCAACCACCCAGAGCACCCGTGTTAGAACACGACTTACAGACGCAGCAACCGTTGGTTCGATCAGTTGCTCAATAGCCAATATAGTGACTGGATGTTTATAAAGTGTTTTTTTTTTTTTTTTTTTTTTTTTTTTATAATAAATTATTATTTATTGGACTTTCCATTTAAAACAAAAAATTGTTGTGTTTCATGAATTTTTGTTTAGTTTTTATTTTAATTCTTGTATGTTTTTTATATGTATTGATATGTTAATTGAAACATGTTTTTATACAAATTATTGTAATATGCTTATTGTTAAGAATTTATATATTTTTTTCCACAAATAATAAAAAACCACAAAAAATTTTTTCTATATTAATAATTTGATTTTAATGCTTACCCTTGTATCAATATCCTTTTAAACTATATTTTAATTCAATTATTTATTAATAAATAAAAAAAAAACCTTATTTATAAATAATACGGTAATTTTTACTGAGCTATAGGGTAATTTAAAATTTTTACTATAAATTATCGTACTTTTGCTTAGCCTGTCCGCATTACCAGAGAGCTCAGTAATTTTTTACCAGAAATTTCAGTAAAAAATACTGTATTTTCTTCTCAGTGTATTATAATATAATACTTCTAGATAAAAGGTATAAAGCCAGTTTATAGACAGTTTCCCTGACGCGAGTAACGGGGTGAGACAGGTGAGATGGATGAGATATGAGGAACATAATGTGATGTCAATTTTCCGGTAAACAGGACTATATTTATTATAGGATATAATTTGTATACGTATATATTTTGAAAATAAAACGAATACCACTTTTCTCTTTCAATATTTTGCAGTTTCCTCTCAAGTAAGTTAAAATTTATTATCAATATTATATTTTGACAACAATTATTTGAAAAGGTTTCTACGGATACCACGGTTACTGCATTAAGTATGTGGATGCTTCATTTATTTATTGATACAGTCAGTCTATAAAATATATAGATACAGAATATGTTAATTGAACTACGGACATAATTCATAACACAGTCCAGCATCCAAAACTTACTTTTAAAGTTTTAACCAGTACAATTAGTAGATACATAAGCTGGTAATTTTTTTGAAGAAAAAATTGATCAAATGCAAATGGTATTTACCCAAATGGTGTAGCGTGCAGTAAGTTATTTTTAAACATGGATTTAAAATTACGAATTTTGAAAAACTTGTAAGAAAAGTTGTTCCTTATATTATGGCGAAATACGTTTTTTTAGTCGAAAAACTTTCCTTTAAAACCAACAGGTTCAGCAGTTACAAAGAGAATTAATAACAATTGCTGGCGTTCGAATTTTTCAATTCTGATAATTTTGACTTAATCTTCACCTCGTTTTCAACGTCTATAAATTTTTTCGGGTTCTGAGCAATCGTTTTGATGATTAAAAAAAAAGGACAGCAATTTTAAACGTTTTCCTCGAAACATGTTAAAAAAAAATACTTCGATAAGCTTTCCTTATTACACTACATTATTTCCTGGAAACATTTTTCCCAATTTATCCCCTGACATTACCCTTCAGATCAAAATCAAACTTTTTATACTTCACTTCTATGCATAATTAAGCCTAACACTATTTCTGTTAAATTTCAAATTTTTTTAAGTCTAATAGTTTTTCAGAAGAAATCCCCTGTGACAAACGGATAGACTCACGGATGGATGGACACTGAAATAATTTTATAAATCTCGGGTTTTGTCAATTTTATTATAGAATATTAAAAACAATCCGAAAAGCCTTAATATGTTAATTTGACCCATCGTCATAGGTAAATATGTATTCTTCTTGCTAGCCTTATAAAATAAATTTACACTTGTATCATTATTGAATTCAAGCAATCGCCGATCGAATATATTAAAGGTAAAAAATACACATTTAGTTATTACGTGGTCTTCTTCTATTCATCTTATGCCGTCCAATTATTGAATATTTGACTTTTTTATTATTTATTATTTTTTTTTTTTTTTATTAATTCAAATATTCATAACATAATATACGTACGGTACGTACGTATGCGTCTATTCAAAGTTAAATCTTTTATAATCAATTTTTGGTCAGATAAATACAACACATTTATTATTATAATGTGACATTTGCCTTGTAATTTTTGAGCTGATAATATTTTATAAATCAATTTTTACAGTAAGTAAGACTAATTTTAATATACAGTTACTATTTTGGTACCACTGTTAGGAATAAATTATTTTCTCATCAACTAAACTTTGTAATTTAAAATGAATTTACAAAAATAAATAGAAAAGCCAGTGTAGATATACATATGTATTTTCTAATGTTCACAAAAGTAACAGCAACAGGAAGTTTGTACGTATTTTTGAAACGGAATTTGAGGACATAAACGTTTTATATAAGGGGTTCTCAAATATTTGGCGAACCAAGAAAAACATTTAAAATAAGAAAGGACACAAAGGAAAATTACATTTTTTTTATTTAAATTCCGTTGTTTTGGAGAGCAAACTCTATATATAGGGTAGAACGGGGTAAAAAAAGACACCCGCGCAGGTGGGGTAAAAAAAAGACAAATGTTTTTAACTTCAAATTTAACAGTTGAAGTTAATAAAAATCTATCTCTTTTTTACCCCACCTGCGCGGGTATTTTTTTTTACCCCGCCCTGTCCTATAACAGCGGTGTTTAATCGGTCTATCTCGTATCCTAATTTATAACCTTTTCTAATACTGAAATGGGAGGAAACAATCTGATAGAAAAATCACATAATTCGGAAAATAGATCATAATTTCTGAAGATTGGCCATTTTGCAGAAAAATAAAAATTTGACACTCAAACTATTCAAATTTTATCATCTGATTCATATAATTTTTGTAGCCATTAATTTGAAACTAAACTTTAAAAATTAATTAAACTTTATGACTTAATTACGTTTTTATGAATAGCTCCAAATTTTGGAAAAAAAAATTTGGAGCTGCTCATAGATTTTCGATACCGCTTTGTTCATTTATAACAAAATTAGAATTTTATAGACAACAGGAAAGTCGCCAAACAAAAATTAGATCATTTTCTAAATTAATTTCTAAGTTGTGTTTTGGCCTAAGGGCCAAAGTAAATCACCGAACAAATTAAGTATAATAAGTAGAAAAGTAACTCCCATAGTATAAAAAACTATATATAATCTATGTAATAAAAAGATATATTCTAGATATGGAATTTAACATTTTCTAACGGAAAAATATTCTCGGATTTAAAGGATTTTTTGAAAAAACTGTAGGTAAATAATCATTTCAAATGCTACATTGTAGACGAGCAGACATCGCGGGCCATATTTTTGGTCCGCAGTCTGCATTTTGAGAACCCCTGCTTTAAACCAAGGATCTACAGGAAAATTAGAATATTATTTCTGTATAATATCAACGTCCGTCCCTCTGCAATTCAATACACTACTATAGGAGCCAAACGATTTCTGCAATATATCTTAATGCATGCGATAATGCTGTTTACTTTTTACATTATCTTAAAACCACTTCAGACTAAATGAATAGCAAATTTACAACAACCAACTGTATTTTTAGAGTTCAAACAAAATAAAAAAATTATCGAAACCCTCATACAGTTTCATCGAATCCATGCATCTCTTTACTTTCAATATGTTTCGGCCTAGAGACAAAAATTTGCATGTATCCAAGTGTAGATCTCTATTAATATTAAAAAAAAAATCTTAGTTTCTTGAGATACTTTAGAAAGTGGGAATGAAATATATTTACATATCACTTCATGTAACATTCTTAGAGTCCCGTTAATTTTTAAGACACATTTGTAAAATACTGTGCTTTAAAATGGGATTATTTTTGTCCCGCGCCTTGCAACTTTTCAATCGTAATTCCTAGAAATTATTTGAACCTTTTACTTTCTACACGAGATTAAAAAATCTTAAAAAGTTTTAAAAAAACGACACTGTTAAATTGCCTAACATTTGACATTAACTGTCAAAAAGTGATCAAGTACGAGTAAACTATCTAATGCGATAACAAACATGGCGAATCTGTAAGGATTTTGTAACTATAACTAGGAAAGTTTAATCAACCGTAAAAAAAATGCAGGTACTTAAATGCCCTATATTTATCCCGAAAACTGTAAGAAAATAGCCACTAAGGAACTATGACAATACGTGTCCAAAACGCACTTGACAATTTTTCTACAGCCCTCTCATAAAAAAATTAAAATATTTTAAATTCAGAATACAAGATTATCTAATCATCAAAGAACTCCCCTTCGTTTAAAGTGAAATAACTTCAACTGAAAAAAATTAAGTAAGTTATATCCATATTTAGTGAATCTAACCCTTAAGAAGAATCAAACATAATAAAACTTTTAATGTCTTATTTTTTGTTTCCTCATTAATTTTATGACAACAAAAATTTTAGTATATTTATTTAAATAAAAATTAAAAGCACCAGCTACCAAAACGGTCAACGAATGTAAATGGTATAAATTACAATTAATTAAAATGATTTAAAGACAAAAGACGAAACGGACGTAAAATAATATTTAACGACAAAAAAGTTATTACGTTTCTCAAAATAATAAAATTCAACAAAACTAACTTTACAGATTATAAAAATTTATATTAAGTTCATGTATAAAACGTGCATAGAATAAGAGAATAGCCGGTAACATTTTTAAATGCGAATGTTAATATTAGGCCTAACAATATTCAAAGAAATATTATAATAAACTGATAAAATCAGTATAGTCCAATATTCAAAAACTAGCAATAATAGCAATTTAAGAAATACGG
Source organism: Brachynemurus nebulosus (assembly GCA_035578155.1). NCBI lineage: Eukaryota > Metazoa > Arthropoda > Insecta > Neuroptera > Myrmeleontidae > Brachynemurus > Brachynemurus nebulosus. Next base: position 43,143,864 of record JAPWDM010000001.1, on the reverse strand, counting down.
TTCAAACCGGCAGAGTTTCCTTATTCCAACTAATTTACATTCTAACTATTTCTAAAGTGCTTCAAGCTATCAAAAAATCAGTATGATAACTCTCAGAGTACTGTAAACAGAATAGTTCTATTAGTTTTATTTAAAATATTATTTCTAATTAACAATCGGAACAATCAAGCCGATTTCCGTTTTGTGAAAATTTTATAAGTAAGGTACAAATAAGGAAAACTAATATACCAAAACTAATTTATACCGACATCAGTAATATCAAATATCAAAAGCGGTATAAGTAATAATTTTTATGCAAATTTTAAAAACAAATCTTTGTAATTTGCAACTATAGAACTCAATTTTAGTTTAAAAACTTTCAATTTTCCCGCAAGGTGTTACTGCAACATCATCTTAAATAGCGGACAAAACTTTAAATTATGTATTAAGACAAGGTAACTATCTACCTTTTAGCAAAGGACCAACTAAATTTCAAATGACAAAAGAAAAATAAAACTTTTTCTATGGCGTCATGTTGACAATATTAAGAATACATTAAGCACATAAAATCTACATTATTAAAGGGACCACTACACGTGACTGTCTACGATTTCCGAAAAAATGTGGTCCTAATGAATTTACTATAAAAATGCCCAGACAAAATAAAAGAATGGTAATAAAACTTTTTAAACAAAAAAATTTTAAACAATAAACAAGTAGACCTTTTCGAAAATAATTTAAAAAATTTACAAAATAGATTACCTATACAGGTAAAGTAAATAAACAAAAATGTAAAGATAAAAAATTAAATATAAGTATATAAAATTTACTGAACTCCTTCAAAACAGACATCTTTTATTGTCCCTTCAAGGACAATAAAATCTTTCAGTGCTTGATAAAAACCCAGTATACTTAATTGTTTAATTTTAGTCTATAAACAATTCCGTCAATTAATAGAAATTCTTAGAAATAGCATTCAAATTTTTTTAAGGAACTCGAAATAAAGCTTGACTACTATTACGGTGTTTAAAATGTTATCAACAAAATGTACTCTTCGTACTATCGGTTCTACTAAAAGACCTTCAGTCTGTTTTAGACCTACTATTTATCAGAAATTTAAACAAAGTTAATTTCATTTTAAAATAATTCATAATATAAAAGGGTCGTACTGTACACGCCGGGCATATTATGTATCCAGTCAGTTTTATGTTTTACCTGTAATTTTGTTAAAAGTACAAAATTACAGTCGGTTGAACAAAAGTAAATTATCACTATAAAAGTGCTTACTAACCTTAACCATTAACTGAAATAACCTTTATTATGGTCCATTATATTATATCCTACACAAAATGGTTAACCCAAATTATCTAAAATTACAACAGAAAAAAAAAAAAAAAAAAACTAATCATCCCTCACGTATAATTACATTTAACAACTAAAAATAAAAATTGGGGTTCCATTAAAAATTTCATGTTACGCTTTATAAACTTATAACCGCAAAAATAAGCGCCATCGGCATATACGTCCGTCTGTACTCGTCTACCTCACTCTATAATTAGCTAAAAACTTTTCTGACCAATTATTGTATTTTTATAAAAAGTTGAAATGACTTACTTTTTCTAAACATGTAGCCCGACATTGGGCTACGCGTAACGGCGAACTAACCGTGTCTGGTTCCGCACCAAAAACACAAAAAATAAAACTTAACAGAATAAAATGCAACATTTTCGGTAAACAATGAGATCCTCGCATTTTATAATTTAATTAAAAATATAAATTATAAGTTGAAAAACAAACACAAATTAACATAAAAGAAAACCAAAATAAAAATCCACACACAATTCAAAATTTCCTCTAAATCATTTTTCATAGGACTTTTGAATGACTATTTATTTTCAAAATACACTCATCAAAACACAATGACACAAAATAAACAAAAAAGAACGCAAAAAAAAAAAAAAATTGGTGAAAAACAGAATAAAAACAAAACACAAAAATAACACAATTGATGAAAAAAACAATAAAAAAACGTATTTTTATTTAAAAAAGTCAAATAAATGTTTCATTGTTTTATGTAAAAATTGTTTTTTTTAAATTTTATTATTACTAATTGTTGATAAAATGACTTTAACTAGTAATCATACTGTTAGAAGTTTTTTGAGATATTTGAAAAGAATTAAAAGATCACATGAAGACCGTCGCTGGTGGATGGTAACGAACGATGTCTTTCCGTGATCAAAACTGACGATAAACTAACAATGTGATGTTATATTCCTTCAGCTGGTTGTGTGTGGTGATTCTTCGCCGTTGAAGTGTAGAAATACGTATGTACACATTTTGAAACACGACAAAGAGAGGAGAATACATACATACATATCATACGTATCGTCTCGTTCGTACTCATGTTATTTTCATTCTCCGCCACCAGAGTGTAGTAGCGCTCGGAATGTGAATGTTTTAAAGGTGGTACATACATGCACATTGTGTAACAGCATCCGTTGTTTTTTGTTTTTAAGTGTGCGGTGGAGTGGGGATGAATGAGTATTGACTGAATAAAAATAAAAAAGAGAATAAATTACCCTAAATAACAAACACGGGAAGGCTGACGGGACAACCCATTATAACCACTAGGGTTTATACCCTTTGGTCTTTTGATTATATTTTTTTCTTCTCTGCGATATAGGTACATATGTATGCACACCTTTTAGACGCGTACCTCCTTTCCAGTAGCATTCTAATGTTTCGCCGAACATTTCTCATTTTTAAAGTATTACCATATTACTTACTTATTCATGATGGGTTTATCTATCATTGGTTAAATAATAGCTTTTATCAACGGAACCATTATGTATATGCCCGTATTCTTTGTATCCTGGAATGCTTGTAAGTACGACTCTTATAACATATGCACTGACATAAATATGCATTTCAAAAAAAGTAAAAATATGAAAATTTTTCAATTCTTTGTACAGTTAGTATTTTTACATATGAGTAATTTCTTTGTATGATTTATAAACGAGAACTCAAACGATAACTAATTTTTCCAGAGTTGTCTTTCTAATCTTTTGATTTCTTTCCTTATTGTAAATCTCATAGTTGATTTTTCACAAAAAAATTCTAAATTTCAAAATAATATTTTTAGTAGTCAAGCTGGAAGTAGTATACCAATCTTTTCTTTTTTTTAAGATGCCTATTATGAGTTCTGGACGTAAATATCTAATATTTTATTCAAAATAGTTCGCCTTTTTTTATTTCAAAATTAGATTTAAAAAAGTTTTCTCGCGGTAAACTGGAAAATATACAAGATTTTCGAAAATGATGATACTAGTAAAGCAAAATAAAAGAGATTTTCACCAAACAAGAGTAAGATCTCGTAGCCTTGTAAACAATATGCAGAATTTCAATTCAGAAATTTTCTAGAAAAAATTTTATAACATCAGGAGAACCTTTGCTGTTTTAAGTTAAATATAGGTAATAATTATAATTTAATATTTGTATGTTATTATTGTAAACATTACATTTATTGAAGATAGTTGAAGTCTGGACTCTAAAAACAGGCTGTACCAAAAAATAAAATTAGGCTGAACCCGAAAAAGGAATCTAAGTGTCATTACAAAAAATCTAGGCAACATACTAATTTTTTTTGCCACTTTTTTTGAAGTTTAGTCTTTAGTTATGAAATATTGTTTGTAAGGTCTGTCTAGGGTTGCCAACTTTTTTTGAGACAAATAAAGTATCCAATCTTTTGAATAAGAAAAAATAAAGTATTTGTCAGAAAAAAAGGATTTTCCAAGTTTTTGTACATTTTTTTTGTGTTTTTAGCACATGCTAACAATTTTTGGTTATCTATGAACGTTTCATAGCTAGTTTTACACTCTAAGTTTAGATTTAAATAAATAAATAATCATTTTCTATTAAATTTATGGATGAGAATGTCTCTCTGCTCACCACTTCACATTCATCATCGGAAAAACTCTCTCACAATCAGTGAAAGCGAGGATTGCAGGAAAATGTTTTTTTTTTTTAATTTTTTTTATTTGGTAATTTACCACACGCGTTTTTAAGTATATATTGCGGTTTTTCAGGAGTATTTTTTTTTGCAAATTCTTTGTTAATATTATTAGTAGATTTCTTCTGGATTTTTTTTTGATTGATTCAGAATATAGGTCAAACATCTATCTTAATATTTAATAAATCGTTTGGGAATTACGTATCGGAGAGTTTTGTTTAGTGTAAAGATTCAAAATAAAGTATTTTAGCATACTTTATTCTTATGCAACAGTATAAAGTATGTTTGTGAAAAATAAAGTAAGATACTTTATTATAAAGTATGGTTGGCAACTCTAGGTCTGTGACAGATGCTACATTATTATATTGATAAATGATAAGTTATAAAAAGCTTTGATAAACTTAAGTAGAAACATTTAGTTACAAGATAATTTTATTATACACATAATTATGTTGCAGTGAGTTTGATCCCAAAGGTAAAATAATTTTCGCTTTAAAGCATATGGTTTAATTTTGCCGATGCCGACGGGCTGAAAAATGACAATTAGTTATAAATTTAATTAAATTACAGTCAATTGTGAAGTTCTAATCATTTTGTTATTTTTTTTTTTTTTTAATAATATAATTTTTATTATTTTGATGTTTTATTCCATTCATTACAAAGTAGGTACATAAGCGAGTAGTGAGCAGAAGTCAAAAGTGCGTTTGGTAAAAAAAACCTTAAATAAATAAATAAACCTATAGATTTTTATTGCGCAGACTGGTTAATTAGATAATCATAATAGGTAGTATATTACTCTTACCAAGGATCGTAAGAGTTATTTTCGTGGCTTAATAATATGCAGTTTGAAAATTCGAGGTTGCAAGCCCAAAATTCTTAAGCATCCACAAAAATAAACTTACGAGTCAAGTACAAGTAGTACCTAAGTGATTATTCCAAACCAAAAAAATAATGAATAAATTAAAAAAAAGTACATATTTTAATAAAAAAAAGTAACAAAGCTCGTATATTAAAATGGTATTTTAATAAAAGTAACTATTTCTATGAGGAAATTTGTTTATTAATTGACGGTAAGCGATTACATACGTGCCTAGGAAGGTAAGTGTCTAAATTTATTTGAACTGTTATTTTTTATAATACTTTTAACAGGATATTTTACCCATTGCCATTGCAGTAATATAGCTTAACTTTTTTACGCAAGTAAAAATTGGTTTTATTCATAATTTTATAACCTTTTTTCATAGCGTTATTTCTTTTCTTATCTAGATCAATTTCTTTCTCAGCATTAGGTAAAATATTTAGAAAAATTATGCATGGATTTGTACTTATTATAACTCTATTAAAGTAATAGTTTTAGTGAAAGGATGGGGGGTTGATAGGAATGAAAATTTTCAGACATAAGTGCGGCTACAAAAAGCAAATTTCTATTTAAGGTAACGGGCCTAGTTTCTGACCTTTTAAGAGTGACGGCTGAGGTTAAACGACTGTAATAAATATAAGTTTAAACTTAAGAGACAATTAATAATTTTATCAACTAGTTTATGGCTTTCAAAATAAAGTCATACAAGTAAAATAATTATTTGAATTGAATTAATAATTTAAATTAATGTTTTAAAAATTGACAAAAAGGACCCAGTTTCTGACCTTCAAAATTTCTCATGTGACAGTTTTTGACCCTGACAGTGGCCTAGTTTCTGATCCTTAAATTTAAAAATACAGTTTTTTAAAATTTAATTTATAAATAATTTTTTATTGATAAAAATGAATGTTTAATGTTATATACGTTATGAAAATTAACAAAAACTAATCGAAGATAACTATAAATAATAAAATAACTAACAAAAACTGGTTAGAATTTAATTGGGCCATACCACTTTAGAAGTGAGCCTAGTAATTGACCCTCATATTTCAATAATAAAAATCATTCTAAGATATTTTATAAATATTTTAAAATAAATTTTAAACAAATATTAACCTGCTCATATATTTTTAATTAAGTTTTCATACTTACATGATGAATATTGCACAGATCAAAATGAGTACTTTGTAACATAAACTGTTAGGAAACTACCAAAAAAAATAATTTTTACACACATTTTAAACTTAAAAATTTTTTTTTATCTAGTTAATATATTCTAAACTTTTTAAATTGCTGTTCATTAGACACAGAATAGATTACTTTAAATTAAGAATTTATTTTTTTTCTTATTTAAAATATAGTTTTTTTATTAATTTATAACAAAGTTGAAAAGTTCAGAAACTGGGCCAGGGTCAATTACCGGGTCTTTTACCTTATTTGATATTTGATTTGCGGACTTTATTTAATAACTTACAGATTTAATCTATTTGTTTCATGGTCAGATAAAACATCTAAATAATCTTTTTATTAAGAAAGTTACGGATTTGTGAATTTTGACCCCAAATTAAACGAATTTCAGTGGCGTAGGTACTTTCATTTTTTTTAAATGCCCATCAAAGTGCATAATGAGAATGAAAAACAAGAAAAAGTAAGAAATTTGTACAGTAATTTGCGGTCAAATTAGTTATTGACTGTTTTTACGTATTTCGTCATTTCTAGGAAAATCATGAGTTTTTGAGCCTTTTGAATTATGTATTTTCTAGGAAACATTTTTGTGCGGTGGATTGGAACCGCAATAATCCCTATCCACCGCATAAAAGAGAATATGCTGCAATCATAATATTCCAGACCCAAATTCTTCATTGTATGCATGTATTCAAATATATATGTTATAAGTATGATTTCAAAAACAATTTACTACCAGCAGCAAACAATATTTAACATTGTCCAAAATATACTTAATATCTTTTGCAGTATACATGACGGCTCTCAGAATTTGTTTTCATAGATAGGTAAATGATTCAAACTTGTGATATAATAAAATTTATACCTAATTATCCTTGTTATGATTTCTATGTATACGCTTATGTCAATCATACATAAAAGCAGTTCTTGTTTGTATTTGTGACTGTACCTACCATTTTAAGCCACCTCTAATTGATAAGAGAATTAACCGTTGAACGTAAATGATCCAAACCAGCAGAGATATCCATTGGCACTCACTTAAAGACAAACTTCCTGGATAAATTGTATTCAATTTAATTTTTGTGTTTCAATATTTAATTAGACAAAATTATTAATTTTTACTAAATCTTTATTCTTAAACCGAAAGAAATTTTCATAAAATTGTTGTTCCGGGGATTTAGTTATAATTCAAAAAAAAATTTAGGCTTACAGACGAACAAAATATTAAACGTTATTTGTTTCATAAAAAAAAATTATTTTCTCCCCGTTTTCTAAAAAAAAAAAATACTTCTACTAAGTAAATCTAAAAATTGAAATGTCTTCATCATGTTTGAAACATATTTTAGTTTTTTCTACTAAAGAAAGTTGATTTCTATAGTATATATGTAGTCATTAATTCAAATAAATCAATAAAATAATATGTTAAGTTGATAACAGTTTCCATAATCTTGTTCCTCTACATTTCGGGCCTACGTCTTATTACGCTACACAAAATTTAAGCGACTTTTTTCTTTTAATCGCTGGCATTATTTTTAGAAGGAGTGGAACGAAATGCGACGCTGAAGTAACGAAAGAGCTTCTCTAAGAATTTTACACCATATGCTGAAGTGATATAACTCGAATCACGTTTTGCCGTTATACATTTTCCATATGAAATGCTCTGTTAGATTCTACACGAACTCTTAGTTGAATTAATATTTCACTAAAAGATCAAAAAGTCTTAAAAATTTAGCTCAAAAAACGTGTATTACTAGACTTGTTTTTTCTTTGTATTCATACATACATGTCTGACTAACATGGATATGCACTATGCAACAATAATTTTGTTATTAAATCCAAAACTTTTTTCAAACTTTTGCCATTATTTTTAAGTCATGTTGTTTTGCTCAAAAATATCAACAGTAACTTAACTCGAAACAAATGCCGGTATAAAGAGGAATAGCGTAAAAGCTTCAAATATTGTTTGATGTAACTCGGAAGTTGAAATGAATTAATTCAAAAACTTTACTATAAAATACTTATCCACTGACAAGCTTAAACTTCACACACAACATGTCATTAAACTACGTACTATAGTAGCACCAATTATGTAATTTTGATCGTATATAAAACAAAAGGCTATTTTGCAGAATTATAAATTCAGTAGGAAATTAATTTCCTTTTTTTTCTATTTCACCTTGTTAAATATGTGGGTACCTAGTGTAGTCTACGGACAAACCGGGACGGGTGACCGTTACAATTGCCGTGTGGTCAACCGCACGGTCAATTCAATATATGTATTTAAATGTTCGTATTCAAACCAACCTGATATTTACTGCGGTCACATTTTGTATACGGTTACCATTCGACTAACTTTAAAATGGACAATAAAAAAGCCTTTGAACAAAAAAAATTTTTGAATGCAGAAATTATAAAGCCATAAAATAATTATATTATATACTTGACGTAAAAGAGGAACACGTGACAAACTGATCAAAACATTTATCAATTTTGTTTTTGTCCAAAACCAATATCTACTTGACTTTTATTTTCTTATATTATTATGTGCTTGAGTGTTTAGGTATGGATTAAGCAGTAGAATAAAATTTTATTATAATAGCTCTTCTACGTAATTTCAAAATTTTTGTATGTCACGTCTAGACACTTCAATGCTATCATTTTTTGTTTGTCATATTTTGCTCTAAATAGTTTTACAATTTGACTCGTCTAGTGTGAATGTCCCATTTGACTGCATTGTACTGCGTGCCACAATTCGGTCAAGTTACGGTAGTGTAACGGTCTGTCGTATCGGTCTGTTAGATCCTTTATGACCCAAAGGAATTTTAACAGAAAAGGTAGATATACAAACCACATATACAAACAATTGAAAACATACAGAAAATACATATTTTATTAACACAAATAATATTTGTGGTGAATTATAAAAAAAAAAGTATCATAAAATGTTAATTGATTGTTAAAACCATCCTTACACAGTGGGTGGGCCAGACGTTGTTTAGTTTACTTCCCTTACTGGACAGACTTGTAATAAATTAAATATCATTTAATAATAAAAAAAAAAAAATTACCAGACAATTCAACAAAAATTAATTGCCATGATATTTCCGTTGAAAATATACTTTATTTTCCACAATGCCAGACTATCAGTACGTCACCGTGGTTGGGTATGTGTATGTTTCTATTTGTGTGTGAACATTTCTAGAGTATTGTATGTTTGTATATTAAAATTGTCAGTTAAAATTATCATCGAAAGAGGTTGTTTGGATTTAATTAAGTAAATATGTTTTATATTTTTTAATTGTAAGAATAAAATTAATATTTCTGGTAATGGCTAAGAGACAGATATTCAGCAGATCCAAGTGGCACAATTAATATCAAAAGTCTGTGATCAAAAATTTTTTTTAAAATATTCAAAACATTAGCTGAGTAACAATTTTTAAGTGTCTTAAAATATTCTTAATAATTTCATTGTACACATCCCCTGTCTATTTACTTATATTTTTATAGAAGAAAGATAGGTATTTAACGTAATTCTATGACCCTATCGGGGAAAGAGTTTTCTTAGGATTTCTTGTCCGTCTGTAACTTAGCCAAGTTGTGGACGGCGGACACGGCAAACGGCACACCATTTTTGTCGGACAAATATATTTTCGCGTAGCTTATTTCATTATTTACGTAAATTTAAAAGTAAAACGTTGGTAATAATTTACGATTTACGTGTAAATCCGTACTAATAATTAGTAACCGTACTAATAATTAGTTACGCTTATTTACGTAAATTTAAAAGTAAAACGTTGGTAATAATTTTTAGTCGAATTTTCTCCGGAAAATTAGTCTATACGATAAGAGCTGCGAGAGGCGAGACTAGGGGCGCTATCCGTTTTCGGACCCGTAGAACACGAATATGTAGAAAAAAAAATGTCTGATATATATATATATATATATATATATATATATATATATATATATATATATATATATATATATATTCCCGCCACCTTTTAATTTGTGTAGGGCCCCCCTATGGAAGTTAAGAGATGAAATTTGGTAAATGGGACTCATTTTCGAGGCACCTCGTACTATCAAAGTGGGGTCAAATTTTGGGCAAATTTTTTTTCTGACCCGACTTTTAAGGGGGTGGTGAGGGGCGGAAAAGCAATAAAACTTTTCCAAACCGGTTTTAAATAATGTTTCGGTCAATTATCTACAACATATCCAAAATTCAGCTTCCTAGGATGATTTGATGAGGGTAGAGGGGGGAAAAACGATTTTCGCTGGATCTAACCGGCCCCCAGCCGCCCAGAATTAACGTAGAGGGTTGAAATTTGGTGTGTTGATAAAGTTCGTACCTAGGTTGTGTTTTTTGTACGTTTTAATATTTTACCCCCACCCCCTTCTTTTTAAGCTACAATTTCATGCATTTTCGACGTTTTCGAAGTTTGTACCACTCGCACAGGTCACCCAAATAAACCTAGAGGGCTGAAATTTTGTATTCGGATTGAGTTAGTATCAAGGGGGTGCCTTTTGGGAGTCTCGACTTTCAAACCCTACCGCCACCATTTTTATACCCAAAAGAACATGATTTTTCTTGTTTTTTAACAGTTTCGTTCGGGTCAAAATCTCCCCAAATAAACCTAGAGGGCTGAAATTTTGTGTACAGGTTAAGCTAATAGCCAAACACTGTTTTTTGGGGGTTTCAACTTTTAACCCTTACCCCCACGATTTTTACGCCAATATTTCCTTAATTTTTTTGCTTGTTTTCTAACACGTCTAGAGACTCTCTAAACCTAGAGGGCTGAAATTTTGTACGTGTATTCAGTTAGTATCCAGCTAGTACCTTTTAGGGAGTCCACATTACTTTTCCCCCCACTTCTTCCATTTTTACATCGGAATTGAATGCTATTGTTAAATGTGTTTTAAATGCATTACTTTTATTCTAAATACAAGTAGGCGAATAGTAATTTTAAAGAATTTAAAAAAAAAGTGAATACAATTTTTTAACAAATGAAATACATACATACTAAGTAATTTGAAAATGTTATTAAAGTCACTGTTTATTTATAAATTAGGAATTTTCGATTTTTATTATCTATAAAATAGAAATTTTGGATTTTTTTGGAAAGAAAAAATATCTTCATAAAAGCCTTCCAGTTTACTATTTAAGTTCCTTTTTTAATATTTAAAAATAAAACACAAAGGCAATTGGCGGATAAGCATGGATAGAAATGCCCTCGTACGAATTGTGTTGGCTTTTTCCCTGTTAACTGCTATCGGCACAAAATTGAAATTTACTGAGATTCAGCTCTTAAAAACTTAAAACCGTTTTTTAAAGCCCCGATCAACCGGACACTCATCATCAGTTTTGAAACCACCAAAATTACAAATCGCTTGTGGACTTTCAATTATATTTCGCTTGTAGACACTCAATACCGAAAATGAAAGGAAAAATTCGACTTCCGTGATGGGGCTTCGCTGCTCACGGCGTTTTTTAGTCGAATTTTCTCCGAAAAATTAGACTTATACAGTCTATACGATAAGAGCTGCGAGAGGCGAGAGTAGGGGCGCTATCCGTTTTCGGACCCGTAGAACACGAATATGTAGAAAAAAAATGTCTGATATATATATATATATATATATATATATATATATATATATATATATATATATATATATATATATATATATATTTTCCCGCCACCTTTTAATTTGTGTAGGGCCCCCCTATGGAAGTTAAGAGATGAAATTTGGTAAATGGGGCTCATTTTCGAGGCACCTCATACTATCAAAGTGGGGTCAAATTTTGGGCAAATTTTTTTTCTGACCCGACCTTTAAGGGGGTGGTGGGGGGCGGAAAAGCAATAAAACTTTTCCAAACCGGTTTTAAATAATGTTTCGGTCAATTATCTACAACATATCCAAAATTCAGCTTCCTAGGATGATATGGTGGGAGTAGAGGGGGGAAAAACGATTTTCGCTGGATCTAACAGGCCCCCAGCCCCCCAGAATTAACGTAGAGGGTTGAAATTTGGTGTGTTGATAAAGTTCGTACCTAGGTTGTGCTTTTTGGAGGTTTTAATATTTTACCCCCACCCCCCTCATTTTTAAGCTACAATTTCATGCATTTTCGACGTTTTCGAAGTTTGTACCACTCGCACTGGTCACCCGAATAAACCTAGAGGGCTGAAATTTTGTATTCGGATTGAGTTAGTATCAAGGAGGTGCCTTTTGGGGGTCTCGACTTTTAACCCCTACCCCCACCATTTTTATACCCAAAAGAACATGATTTTTCTTGTTTTTTAACAGTTTCGTTCGGGTCAAAATCTCCCCAAATAAACCTAGAGGGCTGAAATTTGGTGTACAGGTTAAGCTAATAGCCAGACACTGTTTTTTGGAGGTTTCAACTTTTAACCCTTACCCCCACGATTTTTACGCCAATATTTCCTTAATTTTTTTGCTTGTTTTCTAACACGCCTAGAGACTCCATAAGGAAATCTAGAGGGCTGAAATTTTGTACGTGTATTCAGTTAGTATCCAGCTAGTACCTTGTAGGGAGTCCGCATCACTTTTCCCCCCACTTCTCCCATTTTTACATCGGAATTGAATGCTATTGTTAAATGTGTTTTAAAAGCATTATGTTTATTCTAAATACAAGTAGGCGAATAGTAATTTTAAAAAATTTAAAAAAAAGTGAACTTACTTTTATGACAAATGAAATACATACATATTAAGTAATTTAAAAATGTTATTAAAGTCACTGTTTATTTATAAATTAGGAATTTTGGATTTTTAGTATTTATAAAATAGAAATTTTGGATTTTTTTGGAAAGAAAAAATATCTTTATAAAGGCCTTCCAGTTTACTATTTAAGGTCCTTTTTTAATTTTTAAAACTAAAACATAAAGGCAATTAGCGGATAAACATGGGCAGGAATGTCCTCGTACGAATTGTGTTGGCTTTTTTTCTGCTACCTGTTTTCGGCACAAAATTGAAATTTACTGAGATACAGCCCTTTAATACTTAAAACCTTTTTTTAAGCCTCGATCAGCCGAACACTCATCACCAGTTTTGAAACCAACAAAATGACAATTCGGTTGTAGACTTTCAATCACATTTCGCTTGTAGACATTCAATACCGAAGATGAAGGGGAAAATTCGACTACCGTGATGGGGCCCCGCTGCTCACGGCGTTTTTTATAATATCGTCGAATTAATGCCTTTCGCAGCTGCGTACTTAGTAAACGCCGCACTTATAAGAATTTTCGTAGATAAAAAACTTGGAAGAATCGTCAAAATGAAGCCGCACACGTATAGTTACAGAGGAGTGATAATCAATGACGAAAACACCCCCTGGCCTCCGGACTAAAAAAAAGTATATATAAAAAAGTACCCTTATTTTCGAACATACTACCAACTTTGGCAACTACAGTACAGGATTCTGAACCACTCTTTATATAAATTTAAGAATAATGAAATTTTTTTTATAGCTATGTAGTAGGTATCTATAATACGAAGTGTATTTTCACAACTGTGGGACATTTGATATACCTATTTTAATTCGATGTATAAAAATGTTGGTACACACAAAACCGGAGACGCGGTCCAATTATTTAACCACTCAAAATAAAATCTAGCATGTCATTGTCTTATTATACCTAACCAACTTCATATATATAACTAATTTTATTGTCAATTGTGAAGTATTATGTGATATGATTAAAATACTAAATACTGGAGGAAATTATTACAAGTAATAATAAAATTCCTTAATATTTCATATAGACAAATGGAAATTTAAAAAAAAAAATTTTAGGCGGATAATTTAATTTTAATATCAGTCAAAATTACAATTTATAGTTAACTAGCTGTTACCCGCAGCTTTGCAAGCGTGAATTTCGTAATTTAGTAAAAGTAATTCCTTTTAAGTAGTTTGCTAAAATATTTGGCCCCTATTTTCCTATCATAAGCTGAAATGATAGGCTTTATTTATTGGTAAGCTCGCTCATCAATCCTCTTTAATTTTAATTTCTCCCTTTGGTTAGTTATCTACGAACAATTGAAAATTTTCAAAAACTAATTAGTCATTTCTTCAAGCACATAACATAGACTAAAAATCCAAATTAAGCCTACTAAGAAGGTGTCAACGAATTTGGTATAGAAGTAAAAAAGTATGTTGATTTAAATTATATATTTTTAAAATACCTAATAATTTGTATACTCTAAATAAGTATCCTCTTTATTACTATTGGAAAATTTAAGTCCCAACATCCCCTATAAGTCTGTTTTCATTATATTTGAACATTTCCTAAAGTAACTGACTCATTGTCGGAGACGCTAGAATTGTAGGCGTTGAAAATATAAAATTTGACCTCTCCCCCATTTTTTTTTTGGCGTTTATTATCTATTTTACGCATTCATTACAGGATTAATTTTCAAAAAGTGATGAAACATGTATTCATTAACTAATTTTTGACCTCCTTTGACTATGCCCTCCAGTTTCATTCGTGTAAAGTTATCTTAATTCGTGTAAAGGCTACTTTAAATCAGTTATTCCGAAACAAATCGGATAAATTTAGTTTTAAATCAATTCTTTAAAAAGCTTCGCTTCGCTCGCCAAACAGTTCAAAATTCTATAAAAGGTTAATTCCATGTAATGCTTCGCTCCGCTCGCGAAACGACTCGAAAGTAACCATTAACATATCTAATTTTCACACTCTGAGATCTTTTCATAGATGCCCATATTGATGGTTTTAAAATTCATTCAATTTTAGATCCTTTTCGGGATCCCAGAACCCTGGTGGACCTTTTAAAATTATGCTCAGTTCCTCCGTAATTAAACTTTACTATTATCTATTACTACTTTCCAAAATGAAATTTTAGTTAAAAAGTTTTGAAGTTAACATTTTTAGATATTATTTTTATCGTAACCTAGGTAACCTTTTGTTTTTCTTTCTTTTATTTCCGTTTATTGTTAAATTAGTATTTTTGTCTTGAATATATCAACCCCCCTAAAGGATATTGTAATAATTTTGACTAAGAATATTGTCGATGTTGAGATGATGATGCGTCTAAGGAATAAATTTATAATGTTTCACTGAAATCTGTCCCGTGGTTTTTGTGTCAGCTGTGCCCATAGAAAACCTAACTGATAATTTTATTATATAAATTCTATGTAACTTCAAAAATATCAGTTTTAGATATTAGAATATCTTACAGTAATAGATAGACTTTACATTTTTCTACATAATTATGATAAAAAATACAGGTGATTCATTTGAAAAAAAAAATATTTGAAACCAAAGATTTTTAAAAAAATGCTTTATGTGACCATCCTGTATCAAATCAAAAAGATGAAATGTCACTGTCACATAGAATATTAGTAACAATTTCCAGCGAATTCAAATTTGCAGTCAAAAACACTTTAAATAACAAAATTGATGTCAACTTCCGGTATGACCGGAAATGGCAGCAACTTAAAAATATTTTAATTAAAACCTGCATAATTGAAAACTTCTATAACCAAATTTTCAAAAATCTAATTTACTTAGAAGACCATAAACTTTTAATGAAAATTCAATCTGAATCATTCTGTACATAACCATTTGGGAGATTACATTAAAATGTTGCTAAGATTGATCGGGAGGTAAATATCTATATTTCCTGTAAATTTCAACTCAATAGCTTTAATAGTTTTTGAGTTAAATCGGTTCGTGCAAACAGACAGACAGACAGACAAAAATTTTTTTAAAGTTATATTTGATATATATGTCAAATTTGCTAACTGGAAAACATACTAATACCTAAAAATTCGAAAATCACAGGCAGACACTTCTATTTTATTTATAGGTATTGATTCAAGACTTATATCTATTATGAATTCAAGTTGAATCGACTTTCTCAATTGATTTTAATATATTACACCTTGACTCTGGATGATAATATTTATGTCTTGTACTTTAGGTGGAATCTTGTGTTTTGTTGGTCATGATTAAAGACGCCTGCACACATACGTATACTTATTGTTAGTGATTTAATTTACTCTAATATGTGTCAGCAACGACAGCTTCATTTAAGTCTTCGAAAACATTCGCTGGTATTATCGCTGCAACAGTAGCCCAGTAAATACATACACTGAAATAAATCTTGATTGATCAATTTTGGCAGTGGACATTGGAATCTATTGTACCGTTACCCCCTTTTGATACTTCAGTCAATTTAAATGTACGATCTAAAGTACATTTTTTAGCTTTGTTTCCGATAAGAAATCAAAAATTTGAATTACATCTATTGCACCGGGTAAGTTTATTCCCCACAGCTATCTGGTAATTATTCTGGCATTGAATTATTTTTGATTTAATGCCGCGCAATGTATCAGTCAACAGAGTTTTAAGTAAATTTCCATTTTCTTGAGGCCGGGACTATAGCAGAAACCCGTTTTGAAGCCTCGAGAAACAGAAAATGCGGTTCACTAAAATTTGTATATATATATATATATATATATATATATATATATATATATATATATATATATATTTATATATATATATGTATATATATATATATGTATATATATATATATATATATATATATATATATATATATATATATATATATATATATATATATGTGTGTGTGTGTGTGTGTGTGTGTGTGTGTGTGTGTGTGTCTGTGCGATAACTTTCGAAGGAAGCCTCCATTTGTTATGAAATTTGGTGTGTACGTCGAAAGTCCCAATAGTTTGGATAAGTTCGTCAGCCAGATACATCCGATTTTTGGGAGCCAAAACTTTGACCAATTTTCGCTAATTTTAGTGGTTTTTTGAAAAATTTGGCCAGAATTCAAAAATCTTTTGATTTATTTTTACACCATCGAAAAGAATGTAAAAAAATTTCATAAGACAAGCTTTTAAAACATTGTTTTAAATGAACTAGATTTTGAAAAAAATTAAGAAATTTGCTGAATTTCTTTACATTGTTTTTATCATTACAATAACCATATTTATATCTGTTTCATTATTTCAAAATACAAATTAACTAACTTTTTAAGAACGCGTCATCACCGATTTTGAGAATTTGTTTACTGTTAGAGAGATAAACTATTTTAAATGGATATAAGTTATGTTGTATGAGGTCTGCCAGGGTCCCGGGGTCCCAAAGTGCCAAAAATAAAACTATCCAACCGATTTTGAACATTTTTTCACTTTTAACAGTTTGATTTCAATTAAATACATATATGCTATACTATATGAGATTCGCCAGGGCCCTGGAGACCCAAAAAGCGCCAAAAATTAACTACTCAACTGATTTTGAAAATTTTTTCTCTGTTAGAGAGCTAAACTGTTTTAAATGGATACAAGTTTTAATTTCAAATATTATCGAGTGCTTGTGAGACACTACTACGTATGACAAACTTTTGTTTGCATTTCAACACACGCAGTATTGATATGTTCACTAATCGTTCAGCTAAACTGAAACTTTAAGCACTCGATTTCTTTGGTATAGTATGACCAAAAACCACATGTAAATTAAAAATCACAAAGTGATTGAAAAAATATCCGGATCGGCCGGGAATCGAACCCAGGATCTTCTGGTAACTAGCCAGACGTGTTAACCTCTACACCAACGATCCCATACTCGGTAAGCGGCGGAGCCGGACACCCATTCAATCACCTATGTGTATTAGTACTCTCTCTGATTCGAGAAACAGTTACAATTTTAATTTCAAATATTATCGAGTGCTTGTGAGACACTACTACGTATGACAAACTTTTGTTTGCATTTCAACACACGCAGTATTGATATGTTCACTAATCGTTCAGCTAAACTGAAACTTTAAGCACTCGATTTCTTTGGTATAGTATGACCAAAAACCACATGTAAATTAAAAATCACAAAGTGATTGAAAAAATATCCGGATCGGCCGGGAATCGAACCCAGGATCTTCTGTTAGAGAGCTAAACTGTTTTAAATGGATACAAGTTGTTATATGAGATCCGCCAGTGTCCAGTCTTTGGAAATTGTTATATGAGATCCGCCAGTGTCCAGTCTCCAGACTATGTTATGCAGATGCTGTGACAGGGGTATTTTCTTCTTTCTACAAAATCTGTAGGTGATTTCTGTTTCCATGCCACCTCACTTCAACAATTTTGTACAATGATTTGGGAAAGAATTCATGCGTATTTAAATATGTACTTTGCTTCTCCATATAGTAGTACCGAGTTTCCATCTCTTCCGGTTTTAATTTCTGCGAAGCTTTTTGGTTTGCTTCAATCCTGAGATGTTCTAAAAATACATGCATTTTTTTTTCTTAACCCGTTATTATTCTCGCTTTTTATTGCTGACTTTGACAATTTCCTAGCAAACGACGGAGTCGAAGGTATTAACATTGATCATAGCCATAATATATCGAGCCTTTTTTATGCGGTTGATTTGGTACTTTTTGCAAATACACCACACAGTTTACAGAGAGCATTAAATGCTCTTGAAAAGTATTGTAAAATAATGAAAATACAGGTTCACACTGACAAATCTAAAGTAGTGATTTTTAAACGTGCTGTAAAACTCACACAGACTCCATTGTTTACAGTTGACTCCTGTAATTTAGAATTCGTTATTCAGTACGAATACTTGGGCGTCACTTTTACAAACTCAGGGCTATTTTTAAAAGAAAGTAATCAAATGGTACTTAAAGCCAATGCGGCTATAGGTAATATAAAAACGTTAATGTTAAAAACCAAAATGCAGTCACATAATTCCCGAATGAATTTTTATCAAGCGGTGGTATTAAGTACTTTACTATATTGCTCAGAGATATAGGCTCTGTACTACCCCGATGTAATAGAAAAAACACAAGTAAAATTTTTAAAATCTTTATACTACTTGAAAAATTCTACGCCTGGTTATGTTATCCCTTAGAAATTCAAAGTAGAATAATTGTGGTGGTAATAAAAAGGGCTTCAAGATGGTTACATAAAATGTTGGAAACGGAAGATGATAGATTGCCACGAATTTGTTTCCAAAAGCTTTACACATTGTGCAGTTCAAATAACAGTCAATCTGTTGATAAATTCAACTGGGCTTCCCAACTCAGCAGCTATTTCCTGCTAATTAATAAAAATGATTTAAGGCTGAACCATAAATGAGCCTGAAGTCCATTATTAATCTAAATCTAAATTCAAAAAAATGAAATAATAGTGGACAGATACCAGAAGCACTTCATAAATTCATTTTGACGAGACAGACAAAACTTGCAAAGACTGTTTATTTTATTCCTATTAATGAATTTTCACATTCAGGTATAACCAGATATCAATTTAAAAATTTAAAATTTATCTTTTTTGGCAAAAGGAAATAATTACTATAATTATTACAAATTATCACTTCCTGTCCTTCACGTGTTTAAATTGCATGGAAGTAGGCGTTTATCCTTATGTTTGTAAAATCACAGAAAAGTATTCTTTAATGTTAGGTATAAACTTTGAAAAACACGTATTACAAAGCGGGGCATTTATTATTCGATATTTCGGTAATTATTTTTACCTGTACTTTGCAGTCCATACGACACCTAATATCCTTCTTCTTGATACAATAGCTAAATAATACAAGACCAAATCATAAAGGACATTATTTAGTGTCATATGTCATATTATATCCTTTTGTGTACAATGCATTTATATTTTGCTTTTAACAAATATTTTAATTTGTAATTTGAATTCTCTATTCTAAAAATACCATTGAATATTTGAGAAAATAATAAAGCACGGATCGGATCAAACCGAACAACCGTACCAGTACCTACATTTGTCATAAAACTACAAAGTAATTATACTGTAGCAGTTATTATAATCACAGAGGAATAGGTGACAAATTACAGTAGCCGTCCAAGATAGTCACACAAATGTTCCTCTAGTGACTATCTTGGAAGTCATAGACGTCCGTCAGGTGGGGTAAACGTTTAGCTAACATAACAAATTGAAATTTTTTCAACAATATTATTATAAAAAATTATGTTCAAGTCAAAGTAGACAGAGAAAGGTACACTACATTTGAAACCAAAATAAGCTTTTTTTGCGCAATTCGCCATCTACGTCATAATTACGTTACATATTTGAATTTTTAGAAAAAGACAACATTACAAACATTTATTATTTAAATTAGTATGAATATTGGTCCGCACAAACTCGTTCCCAATTTTTTATAGTGGGTTCTAGCTTCTAGTACACATTACGTCGTCAAAAGTATGGCGACACCTTGACCCGGGGGGGGGGGGGTCCCACAACATTAAGTACAGTACCACGGCAAAAGTGTGGGCACACCCTGAGTCAAGGTGTCACCATACTTTTGACGACGTAGTGTGTACTAGAGCTCACTATAAAAAATGTGTGATCTCGTTTGTGCGGACCAGTGTCTTCACTCTAGACTAATATACGTACATAGTTACGTATCACACACGACTGACGACACAAATTACACGGTAGCTATCACAGAATAATCAGAAGCCAAGTTGCTATCTCTGCACTAGTGATACCAGTGTAGACAAAAAATCCCCTCCAGTTCCCATTACTATGTTGTGTAGGTATACACTGTTTATAGTGGTGTTGGTTTGATATTTGCAACTGTGTCAGTTGTCACACACACAATTACAAAACACGTATTGTCGGACAGAGCAAGGTGGGGTCCAAGCTAATAATGGTCTAACAATACATTACAATTCGTTGTGTATTCGGTGACGGACATCGACTAACTAAATGCCTTAACCGGTATCAAGCACACTCAAGCACACTGCTATCCACAATTTTTTACACATACGCTTAGGGCTTGGTAGCTACCTTACAAAGTACCACACAGCAGGTACACGGGGTATGTATGTATGAGTATGCAAGTATTACATGTGACGCATATGGGCGTATAGACAAGAGTAAACATAGTGTGTGGATGACGTATGTGTATGTCTATTTCACTCGAAATGTGACTATCTCGGAAGTGACTAACTTGGACGGCTACTGTAATCAAAACACGTATTAACTTTATTTTTAATCAAATCAAAAATATTTACTTGAATTTTGGAAATTCCAATCTCCACTTGAGTTTGGATTACCGTTAAAAAGCATAATAGTCCCAGCAAATTAAATTTTTACCTGCCAAAATTAGTGCCTGGAAGGAAAAATATGGAAAAGATAGGAAAAAATCTGTAGAATTCGATGAACTATTTTTAAACAGCTGAATCATTGGAGAAATTCCTCAAAATGGCGACCGAAGGAGGCCAAATACAGTTTTTTGTATTTTTTAAAAAGTCTGAATATCGTACAAAAGAAAGTTTCGTACAAACGTTCTAGAACTATTTAATAACAACAACATGAAACCAATTTCATGCAAATTAGTGCATAAACAAATTAGTTATCGCAAAAAAACCACCAAAAACGCGAATTTTTCAGTTGCTTATACCTTAAAGGGAGAAAAATATTTTTTCATGAAACTTGGCGAAAGTATAGTCCTTGGCAAGTAGAACAGGAACGCTTTTTAGAAAATTGCAAAATATTTGGTAGTTTTTGTAAAAATTAAATTTTTCGAAAAAATGACGTTTCCGCAGAATTCGATTTAACCAGGTTCTGGACCACCTACAGGCACATTTACGGACTTAAAATTTTCTTAAAGACTTGTACTAACGCATAAAATAAGTGCGTGCATTATTAAGTTGTTCAAAATATGCAAAATAAATGACCGAAAGATTAATGATTTTTATGAATCCAGTAAACTTCCATTATTTTTTATATTTTGAAATTTTATTTTTTTGATTATGTCTTTAAAAATCATTAAGTTAGAGCTGTAAATAGGTTGAAAAGTATTACTAATGATTCTCTAGCCTCATTTTTTAGGATAAAGTTATTTTCAATGGCTAAAGTGAAATACTAATTATAAGTCAATTTTTTCCAGTTTTAATTTTTTTTTACTCTTAAGAGCTTCACAATAATGCTAGGCATTAATCCACCAAATTTCGATTTCCAGTCTTATTTTGTTAGGATAAAGTTCATTCCCAGGCCAGATTCTTTGTTGGTGCAATAAAGAATCTGACCTGGAAAGTGGAAATAAAACACTGATAACATTTGATAAATTGTATAAAATACAACACTTGACAACAGCGTGTATACGTTGTTTATTGAGCTACTGCGGGTTACTCATTTACAATTTTGTCTAAATATGGTGGATTTGCTCCCAATAGTCACATATAAGCAGTAGCGTAGCTGAGGTAGCTGGCGCCCCTGACCAGACTTGAAAGTGGCGCCCCATTTTTGATAAAAAGAGGGAGGAGTTTAGTAACTTAGAAATATCCGCCCTTACCCACAATCACATCATACGTCTCCTCTCCACCTTTGCACAAACTACAGCCACCTGGACTTCTGGGCATGACTCATCAAACTTCACGAAATTACGGAATAACGACACTTAGTTCCTTTGTTTTCTAGACTTGTAAAAATGCTAGAGATCTGTTTATTTTCAAATTGTAGTCTAGTTTAAGACTAGCCAGTGTAGCTTAATTTTTATCTCAGTCTATGTTTTTGAATAATTTTTTCAATGTTAGTATCAAAATCAGATGACGTCTATACCTTGACGATGAAGCGAAACGATTTTAATATAAATTTATTTTGTTGTTAATTAGAAACATTAATAATTATTTTGAAAAATGAAAATTCAACATGGCAGTTAGCATAATTTTTGATTTTTTAAAAATTTGCTTCGTTATTAGTCTTGTCAATTCTATTCTTATTAATTTTCTCCTTAAATATATTGTTTCTGACTCATATAAACTACTTACAGAAGTCAGTTAGGGTTGTGTAAACCAAGTAACGAAAGTGGCTAGATTTATTACTGTTACCACTTATTATCATCTCCATTTGCGCCGAAATATTGACTAAAAATTATTGTGATATAAAATGTGTCAAATATAAAAACGTAAAACATGTTTTGTGTAAAAACGGTCCAACGTGTCCACCGAAATCGCCATGTGAAAAAGTTGAATTGACCGAAGACATGAAAAATAATATCTTACAATGGCACAATGAAATCAGAAATCTCGCAGCACTGGGAAAAGTCAAAGGACAACCATCAGCCGCTAACATGCGTGAAATGGTCTGGGATGATGAGTTGGCTAAAATTGCACAATGTTGGGCAAATCAATGTGAATGGAAACATAGCCAGTGTTCTGATACTGGAAGTGATTTCCAAGACCAAGTAGGTGAAAATATGGCTCAAGAAGGAAACACCCGGCACATAAAAGATGTAAAGCCTTTTGTAAAAGCGGAGATTCATAATTGGTATAATGAGCATACGTACGTAGAGTGTAGTGAGTAAATTTAGAAATGAAAAATTCGGGGAAAAACTTTTCGGCCATTACACTCAGTTAGTTTGGGCTCAATCGTCTAACGTAGGTTGTGGAATCATAAAATTCAAGGAAGATCGATTAAACAATGTTCGAATGATTTGTAACTATAATGGACTTGCTAATATGCCTGGAGCAAAGGTTTATGAAATTGGTCCACCAGCTACTAAATGTTCGTACGGCCGTTCCAGAAAATTTCAGGGACTATGTAATTAAAAGCAACTATACAGGTACGTATTTATACATTGAAAGAATATTTCTTTTGGTTTGTGAGAATAAAGAAAATCAATTACTCCACTAAATATGTTACTGCGTTTTAATTGTTTCATATCCATTCCAACCAGAGTTATCACCAGTCGCGATTCTGTCGGGACAATCTTGATTTCAATGATAAAGTTCCATATCCCGACATCATATTAAATTCGTGCCGATTTTTAGCCGAATCTTCATCGAAAAATTAGACTATTATACACAATCTAACACCCGACATCAACGGATTGTGGCGAGAGTCGTTTTAGAACCCGTAGAACATGATTCTGTGAAAAAATGTCAGATATCTATATATTTTAACATGTGTAGGTCCCTCGCCCAATATTAACAAAAATTTAATATTGATCTAGTGACCGATTTTGAAGAACAGTTTATTTCGCTTGTAGATACTTATAATTTTCTGTCACACTTATTTTCTGGCTATATTTGTACGTACTTACATTCAAATATTTTCGTATATTAGAACCTCTTCGAATAAGCTGAAACTCTTTGCAGAATATTCGAATATTCGAAAATTGTTTTCTAATTTGGCGAAAAATTTCGAACTATTCGTAAAATTTCAAATTTCTTATTCCAAGTTACGATGCAATTGTAACATTCGTAAGAAAGTAAAATCTTTATTTTTAGATTTAGAATTTTATTATATCCTTTAAAGTTTAGATTAAAATTTAATTTTTTCAAATATCAGGAAACTTTAAAGATATGAAAAATTTAAATTAACGCTACTTCTGAGATAACTTCTCTGAAAATGTAGGTATAATTTGTTTGAATTTCACTCCCAAGGTGGTCCAAGAAATTGTAAGTTAAGAGTAAAAAGAGGGGTGAACGAAAATGAATTATAAAAATTTGGATACTGAAAATCAAAAAATACAATCTACATTGAAGTTAAGCCGTGAGTAATAGCTTTTATAAGAAAATCGTAACAAAACTTTAGAATTCTATTAATAAAATTTGCAGAAAGATTTTTTCTATGAAATTGAATTTTGGATTTCAAAAAAAGGTCAAACTGGTATTTTTTTTTTTTTTTGAAATAACTTTTTGTTAAATACGATTTAGTTAAAATTAGTCACAGTTAAAAAAGGAAGCATTTTCAGGAAAGTACACAATTGCATAACCATCTGGAACTAATGATTGTACTAAATGTTTTTCAAACGCAATAAATCACGAGCGAAAACTGTTTGCTCTCTTAATATTTTAATAGATTTGTAGTTACGACAATATCATGTACCGCATGTACTACACGACAATGGGCCATTGTGCAACATTTAGTCATTTGATTCATTTTATATAATACAAATTTGTTCTCTAGTTTATTGTATGTAATTCCTTTTTTGAAATTGTATTTATTGTTAATTGTTACACCGGAAATATTTGTCTATTATTGTCATATACATGTGCATAGCCACGTATAGCTTATACGTTAGATATTGATAGTTTGAAATTTTTAATAGTAAACACAATTTAGTTGCGTTTACGGACCAACGGTGTTCACAGTTATTTCTAAAAGTCATTGTTCACTTAAATATAATAAATGTTAAATAAAACGGACGGACTCTCTGATGGACTGATTGTGAGAAAAAATATTCGCACGCAATTGTTTTCCACTTTCTTTTTTAAGTAGGTAAGTTGCTAAAATTTATTGCACAATATTCCACTAGGACATATAGTAAATATAATATTATATTTACTGTTATGACTAGGATCAGTGCATGGGCTAACAAGACCCCCCGCCCCTCGTATGAAGAAGAAATTGATAAAATTAGACAAATCATTCCAGAATTTTTTTTTCGTATTTTTTAATGTAAAAAAAACTGTTCCTAGACATGTTTCTCTAAAACCAATGTGGTTTCCGAAAAAACTGGAAATTTTGCGTTTTTCCATGTCACTAAAAAGAGCAAAATTTTGTGACAGATTTTGTTCATGGGCTTCGTAATTTTTGCCATTTTTAACTTTTTGGAAAAATTAAAATTTTTTTTTTCGATTTTCTCCGGATCTTGTTTATGAAAATCGATGAAACTTAGAAGAAAGATATAACAAAAGGCCCTAATTATTTTAAAAGCTAATTTTTCTTCATATGTAACGTAACTTTTCTTCATATAATGTAAGAATTTTGACTTTGACTAACATTACGTCAAAACTGAAAGGGATTGAAATATTGCAGCAAAATACGAGTAGTCACATAAACCTAATTGGCAACCGATTATTTCAAAATGTCGTCAAAGTTGGTGGGGGCGACTTGAAATATGAAATTTTCTCCTTGGAAGGTTGCGGAGGTAAAATTTTGAAAAAACTTATAAAATATAATTTGTAGAAATTCAACTGCAACAATTTTGTTTCGGACAACTTTTCTTAAAAATATACCCATCTACCCTTAAAATCGCAAAATAAGTTTTGATTCTTTGTTATCTTTGAACGGAATGGTTCTTTTCATTGAGATTTTTTTGGTTATTAATTATAAATGCTTATGTAGGTATCAAACGCTTTTCAGTTACTAACTTCTGTTTCTCAGCAGATTTTTGAATATAGTATAAAAAATTGGACGGTAAAGTCCTACATTGCGTAGTTAGCTTTTTTCTTTACTTTTTGATTTTCTTATTTACACATTATAAAAGTTTCCCAAAACGTATAAAATTTTTATATTCTTGAAAGTATGTGAAATTTTCACATAGTATCTACTCAACAAATTAAAATTGCAGCAGATTTTGATGCTGAATTAATTCTAAATTTTGGTAGAACTGTACTTACTAACTGCTAGGTACAAATTATTCCAGAATTGTTCATTGAAAAAGTGCAATATTCATACCCGCTATTTGTATAAATATAGGGGGTGACATTAAACTTAATGATATTTCCTATATGCACATTTAAATATATCGGATACATGACATATTAACAATAAGAAATGTGCCTACGTTTAACTTCAATTCTACTTAATCGTTTTAAACAAGCGTTTATAATTCTGTTTCATTTTAAAATATATAGCAAAAAAGGATAGAAATATATTACATTGATTTTGATATGCAGTTTTTATTATACGTATTGATACATATTAAAATAATATATTTTATTTAATTTGTTTTGGTATGGTTTATGGGGTGGTTTTTGGATACACAATAAAAATATAGTAGGCTCATGTCGCGTCCGTATGTTGAGAATCTAATGCGATTAGATTTCTTTTGTCGTCGATATTATTTATTGTTAGTTAAATAAATACAGTACATTGTTAAAATTTAGTCCAGTAATTGTTTAATAATACAATCAAAAAGTATTTTTAGAAAATTTAATTAAACCTTCATCAAATCAATTCAAAATATATTTTTTATAGAACCATAGGACCAGAGCTAGCGAAAAAATAACGGACCTCCGGCCACAACAAAAAATTTTCAAATAATGTTTCCCAATTTTTTCTTCAAAAATACAGTTGACTCACCTCGCCCCCCTCGCGTCGGTCCAGCATATGGCATCATGAAAACCGAAATCGAGCAATAAGTCTAAACTTGCGTCCAGTCACGTTTAAAACGAGCACATATGAATATAGTCAAATATAATAATATGGAAATCTGTGCTTCGGGAGAAGAAAATTAGTAAACGAGCTGAATAATCAAAGATTCATTGCCTAAATTTAGCTCGTCCTTATTTCTACTTGGTATATAATCTGAACTCAGAAGTACAAATAGAAGAATTGAAAAATAGATCATGAATAAAAAAGAAAGAAATTCAACAAAATTTTTTTTTTGAGTCTCTCATTTGTGACCATTTATACTCGTTTACAGTATCTGAGTTCAGCTTTACTAACTTTAAGTTAAGGATGTTATGCGTGTCCGTAACCGTAACCGTAACCGAAAATACCTTAAAAAAGGCTTAAGATATGTTTTGGATAAGTAAAAAACAATTGCCGTTAAAAATAAAGTTCAAATCGAAGAAAAATTTTGATGCATGTACTTGTTCTCATAGATTTTTGTTGGAGCGTGTCTGGCCTTCATTATTTTTGGTGTAGTTTTCCCTTTTCTTCTAAAAGAAATTGCATTAAAACAATATTATTTGTGACCGTATGTGCGAAATATTATTCGAAACTTTTACACATCCGTAATAGAAACCGAAACAGAAAATAATGTTTTTATATTATGTAATTCTGCATCCGTAACGGGCTTTGTAATTTTAAATTAATTAAAATATAGAAATTGTGATTTAATTTGAACAGGCATTTTCCTATGCCGTAATAGAAAATGATTTTCAACTCACTGTATCTTGAAATATGCAATTTCCTCCTTGGAAGGCTGCGGAGGTAAAATTTTGAAAAAATTTATAGAATATAATTTGTAGAAATTCAACTGCAACAACTTTGTTTCGGACAACTTTTTTGAAACATGTACCCATCTACCCTTAATTTGGCAGTATTATTTGGGGTAGTAAAGGGCTAATTTAGCCCTAACTAGATTAAAAATATCATGTTCAGTGGCGTCCCGGAAAGCACCTTAACCAATATTTTTGACCAACAAAATCTGCGCCACTGATTTTTTTGCCATTTTTGTATTGTTTTCGCATTAAACTACTAAAACTTTTTTATTCCTAGCCTTTTTTCATATTTTGCTTTGCTTTTGAGAAAAAAAAAATAAAAATCACTTACAAGCTCAGCTCTTGTAGATAGTTCACGCGAAGTATAAATTCAGTTGGGCTAAATCTTGATATAGGTACATATAATCGTTGGTGTGTCTATTAGTGATTGTGAAACTTCTGAACGACTTGATCGATCGAGGCCAATTCACATAATAGGTATTATGGTCGCAAGCTCAAAAGACTTCCAGAAACTGAAGTGAGGGGAACACAAATTGAATTATTTCCATAGTTACCAACCAAACGAAGTAATTATGTTTTTATATCGGTGAGTGAGTAAAATTCTATTTATTAATATGATAGACAAAGATAAATACAGATGTAGATAAAAAAGTTTTTTTTAGCTTGCGCTCATAATACTTATATTTGTTTTGTTATGAGATGATGGTTCACAGATAACAAAAATGTATAAAAAAATTCATATTCACAATTAATGTAGGGTTGGGCGGGGTAAAGAAAAGACACTGCTCGAGCGGGGTAAAAAAAAGGCATATTAAACTCAACAGTGTTAAATTCAAAAAATAAAAAATATTACAACAAAATACATTAGCATTTTAAGCTGTCTGGGCCAAAAAATTATTTTTTGGAACGGGCTTTATAACATAAAAAAATTGTCTCCCAAACCTCTGTTATTCATGAGAGAAAAACTTTCATTCCGCGGCGATAAACTTTTTCAGTAAGTAAAAAATCTGATAAGATAGAGTATTCTATTTTTTTCTTGTTATTCTACATGCTTTAAATGTAAAGTTTTATTTAAATGATCCGACTGCTTGTAATTTTTTTTTTATATGTTAAAAAAAAGGTGAACATTTAGAAAAATTAAAAATTATTGACAAGGATTTTCATTTTAAAACTAGATAATGGCATGTTTATGTATATTTTATGGATTAAAAAAGTACTCATTCTTCAATAAAACAATTTTTTTGTTAGTGAGCAGACGGTTTTCATGGATATCAATTTCATCTCATTCGAAAATTTGTATTTTTGATCCATGAAAATTTATTTATGTTTTTATAATGTACATATAACTATGCTTTACTGCACACATTTAGTATTTTTAAATCATTCATAGATTATTTTGATTTATTTTTTTTACTTTATGTAAAGTGGTGTAAAAAAAAAACAGCCTCAAATTAACATATTTGGTTTTTTAACCAGCTACAATAAATTTTGTGTTAGTTGTACGTTTGTGAAATAAAAATTATTTTAATTTTTAAAGTCCAAAGAAATTTTCTATGAGTTAAGCTTTTACATCAGTTATCTTTTTCTGACTTTTCTTACTGCTAAATTTTAGCTAAAGTTTTTGGTAAAATACGTAAAATTTAAATATATCTATAAAAAATTTTGTAGTATAGAGATATAGTTGTGAAATAAAAAGTGTTGTACTGCTAATTACCCAAGCTGTCTATTTTTTACCCTTCCAATCATGTACTTGCAGTATCCTATTAGTTAGAGGTCTCTCTTTTATTTACCCTCCACTGTCTTTTTTTACCCCATTTGGCGGGTAAAAAGAAGACAAGGTTTTTATCTTTTTATAAATTTATGCCATTAGCTTGAGTGAAAAAACAGGCAAAATTTTAAAATACATACAATTTAACATCATACAGTATTTTTTTTTGTCTAAAAATTCAAATATTTTCTACATGAAAAATGAAAAGATTTGATTTTGTCTTTTTTTTTTTTTACCCCGCCAACCCTACATATATTGATTTATTGCCACTGTCGGGCTACCTATCGGAAAGGGCAAAATAACATCAGCCGGGCCAACTAGTAATATATATTTTTGTAGCTCACTCTACTTATTAACATATTATTATTACAATTTCATGTACTTACTGTACAATTCTGATAATAATAAGACGGTAAAAGGGACATACATCCACGTGTATGTATGTTTTGTATTTAATAAATAAAAATTTTATATACTTTATTTGGGGTGGGTTTTTCACATTGATATTGTATTTATAAAGATTTATTAATATCGTGTGATTGAATGAATCCAACGAACATTGTTTAGCTAGTGGTGGTGTAGCATTTGGCAACACTAAATGAAATGGATTAACTTTTACTACTCAATTTTTTTTTTTTACTGTCCATGAGACCGTACTATTTAATGTAAATATTATTCTGTAGGAAAAGTAAGTAATATTTTTACTGTTTTATTGAATTATTAAAATTTCTTTGCATTATTATTATTATTAAAGAAAATTTTATTAAAACCAGAAAATGTAATAACAGTCTAGTTCTTAAAAATTGGCACTAATTTCGTTTTTTCGAAATAGTATATAATTAACTAAGCCCCCATTATGGAACGGTATCTAATATTGGAACAGTTTTGACATTTACATATTTATTTCTTTAATTAAGTAAGGAAACATTAAATGCCAGGTGAATTTAAATTGAAAAACAATCATTCTATTAATAATAATTTTTGTTATCAGACGTTTCTATCAGAAATAACTTCATTAATATGTAAATGTCAAAACTGTTCCAGTATTAAATACCGTTCCATAATGGGGGCTTTTACGTTATATATAAAATGTATTTACGACTTTATTTTAAATACTTTTTAATTGAAATGAAACTGTAAGAAGTATCTATACAGGGTGTTATGTAAGTACGTGGCCAAACTTGAAGAGGTCATTCTTTGAGTAATTCTAAGACGAAAAGTTCATATAAACATAGGTCCGGTAATGCTTCGTTTCCAAGATACAGTGAGTCACCTTTTTTAAAATAAATAGTTTTTTCCTAAATGACTTAATAATCCTTTAATTAATTGTGTTGAAATTTGGCAGTATTATTTGGGGTAGTAAAGGGCTAATTTAGCCCTAACTAGATTAAAAATATCATGTCCAGTGGCGTCCCGGAAAGCACCTTAACTAATATTTTTGACCAACAAAATCTGCGCCACTGATTTTTTGCCATTTTTGTATTGTTTTCGCATTAAACTACTAAAACTAAAACTTTTTTATTCCTAGCCTTTTTCATATTTTGCTTCGCTTTTGAGAAAAAAAAAAAAATAAAAATCACTTACAAAAAATCACAAAAAATATAAAAATTGTAAAAAATCAGTGGCGCACATATTTTTGGTCAAAAATATTGGTTAAGGTGCCTACCGGGTCGCCACTGGACATGATGATTTCAATCTGGTTAGGGCTAAATTAGGCCCTTACTACCCCAAATAACACTGCCAAATTTCAACAAAATCGGCTGAAGGATATTTAGGAAACGACGATTTCTTTTAAAAATGTTGACATACCGTATCTTGAAAAGAAAGCAGTACCGGACCCTTGATTTTATAAACGTCGTAGAATCACTCAAAGAATCACCCCTTCGAGTTTAGCACAGAACAATAGAAAAAATACAACTATCTCTTTTCTGTAACACTGATGAGCATTTCTGAGCACATTAGGCAACTAGGTAGTCATTCATTCGGCCGCACTCGATGGGTGTGTTTTAATTGTTGTCATATTGTTACCGTCATATTAACACGGTATATGTGGTATATGTACATGATACGTACCACATAAATATTATGTATATGCGTATTCAAGACACCCATACACACAACCATCCATCGCACTAACACACACAATTCCGCGTGCACATATATAACATACTGGTGGGATATTTCCTATCCTTTGTCGTTACACTGGTTTCAGTAGTATAGAGATACTAGCATTCGTTCTGTAATATTCTGTGGAGTTTAGCTACGTACTTACATAACACCCTGTATTAACCTTTTTCACGATAAAAAAAAAGAATTGTAAATTTTGTACTTAACTTGTTTATTCTACCAGTTTTAGATATAAAAAGGAATTTTTTTATGGAATTAAAAAAAAATTCATTCACAGTTTAGTGTAAAAGCAGGTTTAAAATAATGCACAAATTTATACTATTGGGAAAATCCTAAAAATGCCGAATATTCGTCTGTTACGCATCTGTTACAATATGTTATACGAACTAAACTTTTCCCAACTACTTGGCCGACTATGTAATGCAAATAGACATCGACACTTTTTTGAGTATTAAAGAAATGTTTAAAAGCGATTATTTAATTGTAAATAGAATTCTTGCATGCCGAAGTCAATTTCGTCATTATTTGGAATAATATTAGGTTGTGTAATATAAAATGTCGTTTTCCGACCACTGAGACAACCATGTAATTCAAATAAAAAAATATCAACACTTTTTTAAGCATCAGAGAAATGTTTAAATGCAATTCTTTAACTCTTGAATAGTTTTTTGTAACCTCGAATCATTTCCGTCATTAATTGGATTAACATTAGATCGTGAAAATATATGAAAATATGTCGTTTTCAGAACACTTGGCCAAACCATGTATTGTAGATAAACATGGATACTTTTTTGAGCACCAAAAAAGGTCGTTTAATACCTAAAAAAATTTAATAAAAAATCACAAAAAGAGATAATTTGTGAAAAGAGGTAAATTTAGTTAACAAAAATAACATACAGTGCTTGCAAAATTTATAAATTTTACATCCCCAGATTTCTGACGTCCCTCGATTTCTGGCACCCTAGGCGATTGCCTTGGTCACCTATATATGGTCGCGCCGGCCCTGGAAAATGGCGAATTAAGGTTAAAATGTGGTGATGGTGAGGGCACGCGTAACTATTAATAATGTAGGCATTTTTTTTACCATTTGGATGGAAAAACTAATTTTTTTTTTTAAAATATTTTTTGCAAACTATTATCAAAATTTATTATTTACAAATTGTTAATTACACACTTTTTTATTGAAAGGTAATAACTTCTATTATTATATTTTATTGCATTTTCAATAATAAATTAATATAGTAACAAAAAATACAAAAGAATAACAATGGAAAAAATATAATTAGAAAATACCACTGTTATGTACATAAATATATGAATGTAGGTATATTATTAGGTGTTAACACATTACAATAATTAATATCAAATTTTATCATAAAAAAGTAATTTATTGAGCAAATTGTCAATTTTATTTATTTTTTTTCGAAAAAATAAACAAAAAAATATTAATAAAATGTTATTTATATTTAAATACAAATTTTTCAATAAATTTTCGTATTTTAGACATAAAAGTAGAATAAAAATTTTTATGGGCGAGTAAAATTTTAAAAAAATTTAAATTACCATGCTACTTGTATTATGAATATTTAATGTCAATGATTTTTTTTTATTTTATCGTGCGATAAAATTTAAAAGTGTTCAGTAAGCAGTTTATTTTTGTAAATTAGACAGTCAGTTTGATTTAAAAATTTCTTATTTATAATAGATTTTGAGTCACGGTTGTAACGGAAGTGGAAAAGGTGCCGGATATGTATTATTGACAATAGTATGAAGAAAACACTTTCTCACAAGCATTTTATAGGTGACAAAAACTACCCGAACTTCCCAGTCTAGTACCATACTCACTGATAGAATGTTTCGACTATATTAGAAAAGTTGTTAGTTTCTTCAATTAAATTCTCTTAATTAATTTTCTTCAGAAAACATAAATGACTTATTTTTGTCATTCGACTTACAAATGTACCAATGTATCAACTTAAACCTACCTACATACCTGCATAAAAATATTTCGGATTTAATGATTAGTTTGTGCGATAACAATCAAGAAATTTAGATTAGTTTGTCGTCTTTTATCTGTCCCAAATTATTGCCTTGACTTCGAAAATCATATTAAAACAATTAGATTATATCTTCGTTTTTTACCTAAAGAAAAAGTAGTCTGATTGTGGAAGTACCTAGAGAATTTTGAAATATTCTTTGAAGCAGGAAACTATGTGTGAATGTCATAAAATTTAATAGAATAAATGCTATGTTTCGTCAGAATGTACTTGTATGTAATAAATATTGAATGGTTCACATTTTCACAAGCCAAATCGATTAAGACCATAAAAAAGTAACATGTGACAAAAACTGAAAAGTGAAAATAATATACCGTAAACGGATTGACGAAAGACAGTGAATAGCGAAAAAACAAATAAAATTTTGTCATTACTGTAACTAATAGTTGCAGACATGAGTGGATGAAGGTGTTATGTAACATTTTTTTATAATTTTACAGTAGAAGCGTTTGAAAGTCTTTATTTACCTTCACTTCCCATGCAATAGAACATGTTTATTATTGAATTTCTACAAAACTATTGGACCTAACGAAACCAAGTTTTAATATATGATACTTGAGCATAGAATATATCAAAATTTGGCAAAAAATGAATTTTTGAAAAAATGTTACATAACACCTTCATCCACTCATGTCTTCAGTTTATAGTGTGAGGATGATTTTTTAAAAACTAGTATTAATTGATAAATAATAAAAAATTATTTTAAAATAATGTTTAAACTGATAAAGTTATTAAAAAAAATTTAGTATGAATGTTATAATAGCGTAGAATTTCAAAATTTAGGTTAAGTTCTTTCGAAATTTAGTTATATTGTGTTTATGTTCAAAAGGATACTGAAAGAAATTCATATCCTAGTTTCTTTAGTTATTCAAAATATGTAAAATTTTGTTAATTTTTTACCAATATCCGATATATTTATCTGAATTAATAATCTACGTTAAATAACATGTAATTGGAGTAAATAGGAACAAATGAGAGGTGAGAAAGAACGACACCAGGAGTGCATAGGGATGTCATTGAAGTAAATGGGGACGCAAAGGGAGTTAATAGGAACAAATGAGAAGAGAATAGGATTTGACGTAGCAGGGCTGACGAAAATTTTAAGAATAAGTCATTATAATTCAAAATATATACTTTTTTTTACTCGTACTTTTATTTTTTTGTTTTGATTTCATTTTCATTTTCATATTTTTTTATTCATTTTATTAAAACTAAATAAGGTTACTTTGCTGGTTATATTGATAAATAATATTCCCAAAAATAATATAACAAATTTATCAACTGGAACTACTTACAATTAGTAAAAAGGAAATTTTATAGCCTTGTATAAATTTCCTATTGATCCTCATTCGTCCTTATTGACCTCAAAAGCGAGGTACATAGGAAATCCCATATTTTAGGATTTTCTGATTAAATGGAAAAAGAAAATCAATTTTTCAAAAGAGTAAAAGTAAAGAACAAGCTACCAGAACCAAAATTAGTCTATTACATATTAGATGATATGGAATAGACTAATTGAAACACTATTTGAAGGTGTATGAAAATCGAATGTAAAGGTCAAAAATATCTCGATTCATCCTATTCTACGGTACATATCTCTTTAAAACTTAGCTATTCGTCCAAACAAATTGGTCATTAATAATGTGAATAATTAATCTTAGCAAAATATACTATAATTATAAGGGCTAAATCGATTGAATTTTGAGCCATTATATATATAGGGGAGAGTCTCCTATATTGGACCACTTTTGCCATTTTTGTTTGCAACAAGGAAACCAATTAAGATACAGCCCTCATTTTTGGTTGTGTGATTAATCAATCTTCATGCTATAAAACGAAAACATTAATTCGCCTCTAGTTGAACTCTACCTTGTGTAAAAAAAATAATGTCATTCGGTCCAATTTAGGAAACTAGTATGCTAAATTGGACCGATTGTTTCTTAAATTGGACCACCGTTGATAATAGCATAATCAAGCAAAAGTTGAAGAAAAAAGCTCAAAAATTATGATTTTATTCTACTTTTATTATAATGTATTACAACGGAAATCATTATTACATAGGAAAAAAATATATATGTAGTTGAAACAAAACGTACATCTCAATTCTAAGATTAAAAGCTCAGAAATTATTTTTTAAAGTAAACACAAAAGTACTTTTTCATTCTCTCCGAAGAATTTGCACATTTTAAGTGATTCCATTCTTTGCATATCATGCACTGAATAATTAGCTCAATTCCATCTTCACAAATTCCACAGCACCAACTTTCAGTTTCTTTATTAGATTGACCACTAGTGCTATTAGCTACTGTTTCAAAAATCATTTTTTCTCCTTTATTAAAAGCCTGAAGTGCTTTTTCTAATTATTCTTGGTTCCATTGGCCGTACTTTCCTCGTGATGTCATTCTAAAAATAATAAAAATTGGAAATATTAAATGGTTCTTAAATTGAACCGGTCCATTTTAGGAACTTATACTAGGTCCAATTTAGGGGACCATAATGTTTTTCTACAAAAACCGTGATCTACATCTAATCCATGTATATATTTTTAAGATTATGTCGTTATAATAAATTACATATGACATAGATAAAATATAAATATAAAAAGAAAAAGTTGTATCTATACCTGTTAAGTGTTTAGTCGAACGGTAAGTAATGAAAATTTAACATCGACTTAACAATTTTTCATAAATTTGTGAGTTTTCAAAGACTGCTTACTTGACAATTACCTAAATTCGTACTAAGAAATAAATTCGAATGTTGTTTAATATATTTATTGTTAGATGGCTCTAACTGTTTTTTAATTGCTTAAAACTGTCGCGGTCCAATTTAGGAGCCGGTCCAAACTTGGAGACACGTTTAAAGCAATAGTGATACTTTAAATTATGTGTGAACTTGATATGGTATAGGTAAAACGTCGTACACGTAAGGAAATTTGGTTATTTAATAAATT
The DNA here is from genome assembly GCA_035578155.1 of Brachynemurus nebulosus. Taxonomy (NCBI): domain Eukaryota; kingdom Metazoa; phylum Arthropoda; class Insecta; order Neuroptera; family Myrmeleontidae; genus Brachynemurus; species Brachynemurus nebulosus. The sequence continues at coordinate 43,106,990 of JAPWDM010000001.1, read as the reverse complement.
TTTAAGGAAGATGGTTTCTAATTCTATGCGTAGCGGCATCAATTACCGTTTCAATTGTTAAAAGGTTTTCAAATTTAAGTTCTATTGTTATTTCTAGATTCTGATAAATTTAGTGATTCGCTTTGGTTAATTAAATTAAATATTCACTTAATGCTCACAGTATTAGAACTAGAAGTGATGAAATATCGAGATCCACCGGATATGATAAGTTTTTAAAAGTTGTCTTTAAAAATTCAATCGAGGCAAATTGTCATAATTATATGTAAATGGATATTTTATGAATTTACTATTAGAGTTTTGGTAACTTTGGAGATTAATTTTCGATTTTGAACATAAAAATGTCTAAATACTTACCATCGAAAATATGATTTAAATTGTAGAATTATATTTTTAAAATAATATTTTCGAATTTTGGCTACGTTTCTAATGACATTACTTTAAAAAATCTCTGCCGCGATCCTATTCGTTAAATGTATCAATTTTTTTTTCTAAAATTTTATTCTTTTTACATATCTATATATAACAAATACCTCTATATATCTGTTTTTTAACTGTAAAATAAGAGATTAAATTATTTAAGCTCTAACTAAACTGACATATCTGTTGATTGAGATCAGTGAAGTCTTCTGATCCGAAGTTCGTTTCCATTGGCGGTGTACAAAGTATATAGCTTTTTTTTTTCTTAAAGTAGGCAGTAATCATTTCATCTTGTAGATATGTCACAATATATTATTCGTTTTCAATCAAACGTTCATATGTATTGATATTTGTACATATACATATATGTTGATGTATGTTTGTATGTGTGTATTAATCTTTAATATATTTATGTGACAATAATATTAAAAGGAAAAAAAATTAAATCATGTGTCATACATATACATTTATAAATTTTTATTTTTTTTAATATAATTACAATGTGTTTTAAAAGTTTGATCTTGATATTGTTATTATTATGTAATATTAGATGGATTGTTATGGTATTTTATCCGCTCAAAAATGTGAAATTTGTATAGGATTGAAAGAAACAAAGAAATCCTGATTTATCTATATATATAAAAATCTCATGTCACAATGTTTGGCTAGGATAAGCTCCGAAACTACTGAACCGATTTTGATCAAATTTGGTAACTATCTGTAATTTGGTACAACTTAAAATAGAGGATAGTTTTTATCTCAATTGTTGACCTTAATATTTCTTTTTTCCAAATCAAATGTTTTAAAAACCATATACTACTTTGTACTTAAAATCTATATAAATCTGAAAATATACATACGTATGATTGCTATCGATTTTTGTTTCCATAATTTCAAAGTATGCATTGGCAAAAATTTGAACATCTTTTACAACTGACATAAATTAATAAAAAATTTTACTATTTATTTAAATGAATATTAATATAAATTTTACGAAAAAAATGTTTTCGTAGAAAAAACAGAGGTTAAAATACGTGAGAAATAAGCCATTTTTCCCACTTATTGTACAATATACTATTATTATTATAGTGTGTATTGTGTTATAATTGTGCAGTGTATCTAAAACCATCAATATGGGAATCTATGGAAAAATCTCAGAGTGTGAAAATTCGATATATTAATGGTTACTTTCGAGTCGTATGGTAAGTGGAGCGAAGCATTACATGGAATTAACCTTTTATAGAATTTTGAACTGTTTAACGAGCGAAGTGAAGCACTTTATTCTCGCGCCTATTCTCAACCCCATATGATTTAAAATTGGCTAAACTATTTTCAGCTTTATTAGTAAATATTGATTTGATTGTATCAAAATGATAAGAAAAAATTAATTCAATCAATTATAACTACTGAGCCACAGCAACGCGTGGCTGGGTCAGCTAGTATTTTATAGATATACCTATATATTGTGTATTGTGATTGATGTCCGTCCAAAGCTTCAACTTATTACACGATGAGGCATCTTATTACATGCAATGCAATTTTATTTACTCCTTTTTTCTTTAGATTACTTTTATAATTTTGTATAAGCCAATTACGATTTCCGTGGCACCGCTATTTGACGATGAATTTCGATAAAATGCCTCCGATGAAATTAAAGAATTTAATTACAACTTTTCGATATTTGACTTAGTTTTCTAGATACTGATACCACTCATTTTTAGACAAAGGGTAATTATTTACAATTTGGATTCCTCAAAGTATCATATGTCTTTTGGCGAATTTTTCTATCACATCCTTTATTTGTATCTAATTTTTGATGTATTGGGAGACTTTTAAGTATAAATATCTCAGAAACTAAGCGAGATATCGAAAAAATTTATTCATTATTCCCATTTCATTTTCGAGCGTGTTATCGAAATTTATCGTCAAATGACTGCACCATCGAAATCGTAATATCTCCCTTAAATCTATATATAACAGTTTAAAAAAATGGATGTGGCTATTTATACATACAGTATGTATAACTAATTGGCTATTTATACATACAGTATGTATACGCAATTGGCTATTTATACATACGGTATGTATACGAAATTGGCTATTTATACATAATATATAGTGTGTATATGAAATTAGCTGTTTATACATAATTATGTGTATACTGAATTGGCTATTTAAACCTACAGTATGTAGTTATGTACTACCTAAAGCTAAACTGTATACGCAGTTGGCTACTTATACATACTGATTGAATGCGCTATTATTACAATTAATATTTTTTTAATAACTACACAATTATAATAACCGAATACCTCCGATTGAGCTGAATTATTTTTTTACATAATATTTTTGGCTTAAGAAGTTATCCCCTAAACGGATTCCTGGCGACGAGGACGGGAAGTGTATTTTTCAACCCTTTGAATGTCAAGCCTAGGAATTACTAAAAAATGTTTTCCGTTACCATAGCAACAAAAATTAAAGATCGATTCTTATGGAACTTGATGAGTAGCACAAAAAATAAATAATGAAGTTTTTCGATATTTTGCTTAGTTTTCGTGATATTACGTGTCAAATTTGAAAAACTTACTATATTGGATAGACAATTACGGTAGGTATATTACGGCTTGTATTGATAGAAGTAAGTGGAAAATGGACCGGACAACATCATTAACACCTCATTTTCAGGCAAAGGGTAATTAAATAATTTTGAAGTCATTACACGCCAAGACATATTTGTAAATAATTACCCTTTGCCCAAGAATGAGGTTTCATTGGTGATGTCCCGTTCATTTTTCACTAATTTCTAAGAATAAAAACCAAAATATATCATTTAAATTTAATATAATTTCAAAAATTATATTTAAAACTGAGTTTATATCCGTGATACCCCTGTCGCAGCATCCTGCATAACATAGCGAATTTCCATTTACAAAAGTACGTTTTTCTCGGAAACTAGTTGATATAGAGTAATTGTAAATAAAAAACCTTTTTTATGTGATCTTTCCGCCTCATTCCGCCAAATTTTTTTCACGAAAAATGCCCAAAAAACCGTAAACATTTTCACGAAATTTCTTAAAAATAGGATGTTTCGTTCTTGGGTTATCGTGCGGCACATTTATATATATGTTTACTAAGTGTCCGCACGATACCTCAAGAACGAAACATCTTATTTTTAAGAAATTTCATGAAAACGTTTACGGTGTTTTGGACATTTTTCGTGAAAAAAATTTGGCGGAATGAGGTGGAAAATTCACATAAAGAAGGCTTTTTTATTTACAATTACTCTATATCAACCAGTTTCCGAGAAAAACGTACTTTTGTAAATGGAAATTCGCTATGTTATGCAGGATGCTGCGACAGGGGTATTTTTTAACTATGACGCACCCGGAGAAAAAATCTGAAAAAATTATATGTTATATCGGTCATAGTAGGAAGACTGCAAAAAAATTTTGGTGATTGTACTATAGCTACAAGTTGATGAAAAAAAATATTGAAAAATTAAACAATTTTTTTGGGGGGGTTATAATTTTTTTTTGAAGCTGATAATTTTTTCTGAGGTACACTATAGAGGTATCTAAAACATATAAAAATTTCAGCCAAATCCGTCAAGCCACTAAAAAGTTATAAATTTTTTGTGATTTTCAAAAAATAATTTTTTACCCCCAAAGGGTGAGTTTTTAAGGGTTGAAACTCAGTAAATTGTAATCTTATATCGAAAGCAGTTAGCAGAAAAAAAACCAACACAATTCGTGCGGGGGCATTTCTACCCATGCTTATCTGCCAATAGCCTTTGAGTGAATATTATTTTCGGTTCCTAGGGACCTCAAAACAAACTGCCATGGTCCCGGGCTTAAGTCACGTCATGACAGTGGCTGTAATAGCTGAATTCCACTCTTGGACGACTTTCAAGTTTTCAAAAATTTTTGAATAAGTGGAAATTTTGGCAAAAAACTAATTTTTTTCAAGAACAAAACCAATGTTCCTGGCATCCGACGTGTCTGGCTGGCAAACTCACCCAAGGGTTTGGGACTTACAATGTTTTCACCAAGTTTCGTAAAAATTGGATACTTCGTTCGAGAGTTATCGCGCGGACACACACACACACACACATATATATATATATATATATATATATATATATATATATATATATATATATATATATATATATATACATACATATAAATTTTAGTGACTATTATTTTCGGTTTCTAGGGACCTCAAAACAAATTTCTGCCACAGTCCCGGGCTCAGGTCATGCCCCCTGCGTCATGACAGTGGCTGTAATAGCTGAATTCCATTCTGGAAATTTTATCATATATTTATGTTAACTTTCAAAATAATCGCCTGTATACGTTAAATAATAGCTGAATTCCATTCTGGAAATTCGCTAAAATTAAAGACTTGTTTACATAAAAATTTTTGTTTACTTAAAAAATTTTCTCACCTAGACTGTATATGTATATACAACACACACAAACCGTACGCATAATGGTAGTACGGATAATGAAATGGTTTTGTACCCTTATACACAAAATATCCATATATATACTACCCCTTATACACAAAATATCCATATTGTGTCGAATATGTACTTAGGATGTGATTAAATCCACACTTTATACGATAAAATAATCACATTCTAAACAACATCGTTTTTCTCGGAAACTAGTTGACATAGAAAAAAAGTTTAAAGACCTTTTTTATGTAATTTTTTCTTCTCTTTTAAATGGTGTAAAAAAATTTCCCAAAAATTTTTGAATAAGGGGAAATTTTGGCAAAAAACTAATTTTTTGCAAGAACAAAAACCATGTTCCTGGCATCCGACGTGTCTAGCTGAAGAACTCATCCAAGATTTTTCGACTTCCAACGTTCTCACCAAATTTCGTAAACCTAGGACATTTCGTTCGAGAGTTATCGTGCGGACACATATATATATATATATATATATATATATATATATATATATATATATATATATATATATATATAAATACATATATATATATGTATATACATATATATATATATATATATATATATATATATATATATATATATATATAAATTTTAGTGAATATTATTTTCGGTTCCTAGGGACCTCAAAACAAATTTCTGCCATGGTCCCGAGTTCAGGTCGCGTCATGACAGTGGCTGTAATAGCTGAATTCCATTCTGGAAATTCGCTAAAAGTTGATACTACGTATATGTGTATGTGTGTAATATACAATTCATTATCTCATTATAGTAAATTTTCGAAATACAACACATATTATCTCGAAAAGTAAACAGGATATCGAAAAAATTTGTTCTTCCTTTTTTGTTCCATTGATCAAATTCTATAAGAATCTGCCTCTAATTTTTTATTACCATAACAAAGGAAACGTTTTTTTAGTCCTCAGATATGCAACTTCCGGTTCGCGTCGCCAAAAATCCGTTCTTAAGCTAAAAAGATTATGCAAAATTCAATCGGTGGTACGCGAGAATTTCGTTATTATTAGAATCGATAAATTTGTTATTATAAGTTATTTTACTGTCACCAGTGGAAAAGTACATTTTAATACACGCACCACGAAATTTTGACGATAGTTTTCGTGCTCAATGTGCGCATTATACATCAGAAATTAGGGTAATTCTGAATAAGTAGTCAACTGCGTATATATACTGCATGTTTAAACAAAATATTCCATATATATACTGTATGTATAAATAGCCAATTTCGTATACATACTATATGTATAAATAGCCAATTGCGTATACATACTGTATGTATAAATAGCCAATTGTGTATACATACTGTATGTATAAATAGCCACATCCTAAAAAAATAGTTACAACTGCATACAATCTTGTGGAACTTCTAACTCGGCTGTTTTTTATAGAAACTTAAAACTGATATCTTAAAATAAAAATAAATAATAAAAATAATAAATTTTATTGAAAATACATAATAACATACATATTATGTATTTAAATGTATAATTAACGATCGTAAATTCTGAATATTACTTTTTTATTTTCACTGAAAGGAAATATTTATTAAAAAATATTCTAATTAGTTACTAATTAGTAAGAAATACAAAATCTAAAATTTTAATTAAAAATAATAATTTCTTCTAATTACTTTCAAATATTTTTCAAGTTTTGCACATCTAAGATATTTAGGTACATACGTGACTGGTAAAACTATATTTAAAATATCTCTACATAATTTAAACCCTTTTAGGTACACAACGCTAAAAAGAGTGATCATTCATGCATATTTTGTTAATCTTATTATTTTAAAATTGTTTGTTACAAATTTAATTTGTTCTTAGAAATTGTAATTTGTTTAAGTTTCATTGAAATATAATCCCATATACATATATATTATGTAGCTATTTTTAAAATAGAAATAAATTTTGTAAATGAATTTTTTTAAACTGGATAACTCTTTTTGGATGAACCGAGGTGTAATGGTTAAAAGATCGTCTCCTTTAAGAAATAATTAAGTATTTTTATGATTTTGGAGTTAATTTGTTTCCTGTTCTACAACGTTATTGATCTTGTATTAATAATAACTGTAGTTAATCCATATTTTTAGGCAAAAAATAGTTTCATTTATATTCTATATTATATTATACTAATCTGGTAGTTTTAAAAGTTCAAATTAGAATCAGTTTATCAATATTTCTCTATATGAACAAAATTCGCCAAAAGTGTGTTGCACACGTATTAAATCGGGGCTCCTCAGTGAATAGATTTTCAGAGTTTTCAGAATAAAATATGGGACATTTAAGTACAATTTAATATTGCTTGTACATGTGTTATAGAAGAAACACATAAACTTTGGAGTTCAGCATTTCGTAAACGAGGCTTAAAAATGAAAAGTGATTAAAGGAAATTCAATTTCATTTTAAAGGATTTTTTAACGACATTCCGTACGATAGAGTAAGTGGAATTATTTCCGGAGATACCTATGGAAAACGGAAAATTTTATTCCATTTCCAGCATTTATTTTAATGATTTGGACTTGAATTTTTCTGGAATGTTTTCTAATACGGAAAGACACCTCAATGCAAAATTTCCTTTACTGGGGACTATCTTTCCTGCTTTAGTTGCTTTTTGAATTATCGAAAATTTACTTGTCTATATTTTTAAAAGTTACCGATGCAACTTAGTCAAAATTACTTTAACTGAGTGCTTTTAACAAGCGGTAGTATTTGTACCTTTCTTCTGATTTTTTTTGATGAAAATGAAAAATGAAAAAATGTACTTCTACTTCATCTTATAAGCCCTTTCTAATGATGTTTCACACGATATGGTACGTGAAAAAAATTGTCATCTCTATTTTTCTATATGGCAAAGACCCTAAAAAAATTATAAAAAAAATTTTACTATGAACTGAGATCTCATGTACAAGCAAAATATCTTGTTCGTTGATCGATAGATGTAAGAATTATGGGGGGGGTGAAGAATGAACGAACCACAGAACATTATAGAAGCAGTCCATATATAAAAATCTGTCGCTCGTACGTTGCAATTTACACCGCTTCTGATTTAGTCTGTTACTGTTCGTCACATTGTTCACATCGTTCTTATGTTATTGTATTTTTAATCTTAAAAAATTTAAACAGAAAAAAATATGAAGTGTGTCATATTTAAGTGTAAAAATTGTATTGAATAAAAAAATTAAATTCTTCAAAATATCTAGACTCTAGAAGTTTCTAAATGAGCTACTGCTCCGTAGGCGCTGTTCTACTTTTTTTTGGTAGGTGGCACTATCGGAGTTTTCTTTTTAGCTAGACAAAACAAACATTGTGTGTGAATGTAACCTCGATCGCTTAAGTTGTTTAGGAGTTACACGATCGCTGGAAGGTGTCTCAGTGATTATATACTTACATATTATAGTGATTGTTTCGACAACATAAGAAACATAACAGCGGTAAAGTACGGAATATAATATAATGCCTTTATAAAAAAAGTTACGAACACGCGTTAATAAGTTATTTAGTATAATATTTTTACAATTGTATATTATTATAAGCATATTTATTCTGATCTAATTAAATGTTTTTCTTTATTATTATTGTTATTGAAAAACTCGAAAACTAGAACATACGATCAAGATATTGCATATGTAAGGAACTGTATAGAACATCCACTCATACACACATAGATTATGGGAAACACATACATGTATATGCTTATATGTACTAATATATATATATATATATATATATATATATATATATATATATATATATATATATATATATATATATATATATATATATATTAATAAGAATAAATTTGTTCTCGAAAACTAATTTGCAGTGACTGTAGTTGGTAAATAATGCCCTTCCTACACCGATGTATTTTCAAAACCAGCTTCAAGATTTATTTGATAACGCGGGGTCTCCACTAGACATAATTGAAGTCAAGACATATGTCTTAACATAATTTATGTCTTAACATATAATCAATGTGGGAACTTCTTATGTCTTGACATATTTAATATCTAAAAACAGTAAATCCTATTATTATTTGTGTAGAAAGATTTTCAAAGCTGTAACATTAATTCTATGTTCACAATTACTAGAAAATTCAGAAAAAGAAACAAACAAACAGAATTAAAAACAAAAATCTCCCAAGTGTTGTGCTAATTCATCGATTCGCCATCTTTAAAATCTTAAACGTCAAATTTATGTCTGAAAATATGTCCGAGTTGATGTTATAACATATGTCAAGACATATATGTTATGACATCAAATATGTTATAACATTTAGCGTCTCCACAGGATATTTTTATGTCACGACATAGGTTTTAACATAATATGTGTCTAGTGGAGACGCGGTGTAAGGAAAAATATCGAAAAATTTTGTGAAAATCATCCAGCTAAGGCTACTTAACGGATTTCAACATGTGAGGTGCTTTCAATAGAAGATCACTCCAGAGGTGGCATAACGGAGCTCGGATTTTGAAATTCTGTTTCATTTTAGCGAATTTCGAGATTGCGAATTCAGCTATTATGCCCACTGTCATGACGCGACTTAAGCCCGGGACTATGATGGAAATTTGTTTTGAAGTCCCTAGAAACTGAAAATAATATTCACTAAAATTTATATTTTGGTTCTGATGGTAAAAATTTGATATACTAAAGTAGTAGGAATATAGCGGTTCTGAGCCCTCCATCCCTCCATCCAACTTTTTGAGCGACCTCGGATGGAGGCAAAACTACCGAGGCGGTTCTAGAAGCCTCCGGCGGTGGGTGGAGCAAAATTTTTTTCTAGCCTAGTGGAACTTGATCCAACCTAAGAGAACCTAAGGAAATTTGGTGTAACCTAACAAATATTTTCTAACCTAAGAATTCCCTAATAGATGGCGCAGCCACCTTCGAGCCCTGTAAATTCCCTAATAGATGACGCAGTCACCTTTGATAGCGTTGCTGGTCTGGATTCCTGTGTGTAAGTTTGAAAAATTGTCAATAGATGGCGCAGCCACCTTCGAGCCCTGTGAATTCGCTACTAGATAGCGCAGCCACCTTCGAGCCTGTGAATTCGCTACTAGATGGCGTTGCTAGTCTGGATTCCTGTGTGTAAGTTTGAAAAATTGTCAATAGATTGCATCGAAAACCTTTTTGATAGTTAAACTTACCATTAAAAGATGGCCTTGCTTTCATAATTTTATAATATTTTTATCTGAAAACAGGCTTAAACTGTCAGCTGACGTCACTAAAGGTAAACTGATATCAAATAGCGAAGATTTCTCTCTAATATGCAAAAATGAATTTTATCATATGATTGTATATTTTTATCTGAAAACAGGTTTAAACTTGTATAAATTGCCAGCTGACGTCACTAAAGGTAAACTGATATCAAATAGCGAAGATTTCTGTCTAATATGCGAAAATGAAGCAGCAGGTTTTAACCTGTATGGCTACATAAAGTGTGACAGCTGACGTCACCATACTATTTTTTCTGCTATAAAAAGGACGCGACAGAATTTCATCAGTTACAATTTTGTTCGAAACTTTAGTGAAAAAAACATTAAACCTTATTGTTGTGAATTTTCAATTGTTGTGTGTTAAGAGTTAATTGTTGCCAACAATGGAATCCATTACTGCTGGTGCTTCATCTGGAAACAGAGACTTAATTCAAAAAATGGCTGGAAATTTTGTGGATGAATTGAATCATCTTGGCGCTGTTAAACGATGGATTAAACTTTCTGATATGGAAATTGGAAAAGTATATAAAATAATGGGAGCCAGTCAACTACCATCGAAATTCGATTCATCGAAAATGAAGACAATATTGGAATTGGAAATTGGATACATTTCGTTACCAGCGAGATTTGACAATTTGAGCGAGCAGATGCTGGCATGGTTGCAAAGCAATCCAAAACTTGGTATTATGAATAATGGACCCATTGGACTAACTCATAAATTGCAATTTAAAACGTTGGATCTTCTTGAAATCGTGGAGGATGCTGAATGGTGAATTTTGTAATTTATTCTCTTCAAAATGTATTATTTAATTGTACTATGTATTTTAAAAATTTCAATATTGTATCAATTTTTATATATATTTAATAAAAAAAATTATAAAAAAAACAAAAAAACAAAAAAAAAAAAAAAAAAACAAAACAAAAAAACAAAAAAAAATTTCGATTTTTTTTCAATACCCATCGCTAGACATTGATTTATATTCTAGTTTTGATTATGCCAGATTAATAAATAAACATTATTTGGTGTTTAATAAAAAATTTAAAAAATCGATTTTTCAATTCAGGTCTCGTCTCTAAATCACAATTTTTGAACTAAGTATAAATCAATAATACATATGAGTAATATTTGATATGCATCGTATTATTAGGTTTTATGGTGAATAATTATAAAACAAAAAAAAGATTTAATATCCCCTGAAAACGAAAAATTTAATTTTTCACATGCTTAATAAAAATTATTTTTCAAGTTTAATAAAAATTATTCTTTATAAAATTGTCTATCAAATATTAGCCTTGCACATACATATAAGAAATGCTGATTTGCTAAAATATAAATCTTGGAATGTGGATACATAATGTTATAAAAGTCCAATACGTTCATACATATGTATATATGAATATTACATTGTAATACAGGTATTCGCTATATCTATATGAATCGTGTTTAAAAGCCAAATTTATTTTCCTGAATTTTTTAAAATATATATATATATATAGTAATATAATATTTCGCATATATACAGTACTCTGTTAAAAGTACGGGTTTCTACACCGTTAAAAACATATATTTTACAATATCAATATATTGTAAAAAATCATATTTCTTAATATTTTTAAAACTGAATATGTAATATCAAGAATTTAAAACAGTTTTGAAACATTAATTTCTCCTCATAATATTTTTTTAGTCTTAAATTAATAGCACAATGTTCCATATATTTTAAGAAAATTTTTCTTTTAATATTTTATAACTTATCTAAAAAATTTATAGCTATTTTTTATCCAAAAATTTATTACTTGCTATTGTTAAAAAATTAGTTAAATATATCTATAGGTATTAAGTGACCCCTAGTTTTGTGAAAGACGGTAGTAAGAGCAATTCATCTTAAATACGAAATTATTTTATCAATGCTAAATAAGCGTTTTTTTTCTCATATTATCATACTCCAATATATTGTATATTATTATAATTTATAAAAATGTGTTTTATTTATTAAAAAATTTAGCAAAATTTTAAATAATATCACGTCAAAATAATATTCAGAAGTCAATAAAAGACAATAGCAGTAAATTTATTAAGATAACTATAAATAAATATTAATCTAATGTTGAAATATTTATTAACAAATAGTACTGCTTAGTAGAAAATTAGGTACCTATTGTTTTGTTTTCAAATTTACCTTTTTGCAATTAAAGAAAATTTTAGTAACTATCGATACCTATATAAAACGATACCCATAAAAGACAAGCATGCTCTGATCTCAACAATTTTTTCCCATGTTAAATTTGTATGTTCTTACTTCGCTGAAACTTATTATGTTTATATATTCCCCCAATATTTTCTACCATAAACAATAGTTATAGCAAGCTAGGTAGGTATTGAATAAGTATTTTTTGTTTGTTAATTTATTGATGATAGAGAAAAAAAATTTATGATTTTATAGACAGTGAAATACATTTAAACTATTTTTTGCAGTTTAATTTTGTAAAAACACCTAAAAATTATCAGTCACAGACAAATATTTCTAAGCAAACGAATTGAAAATGTAGTTTTATATCATAAGAATAAATGCGTATATATAGGGTGGACAGTAAATAACTCTCATAATTTTTAAAGAGCGGATGAAAACTTTAATTTTGGATTACGAAATTTTATTTTTTTTCCGGAGTTAAGCTGCATTCAATTAATTAACCCTTTCCTGCACAGCAGTTTTAGATCATTACTGTGCAAACGATACTTCAAATTAGCAAATCATTAATAACATGGGTAAATACTTATTAGCATGAATTACATAGTTTACACATATGTTCTATCGCACCAGAATGTTAATAGGACAATGCGATTTAATTGCCTATATTCAGGAGCAAGCAAAAACATTACCTATTTTAATAACTTAGAAAATACACATTACATAGTTCGTTGTAAGAACAATCATTTCGGTGATCTTTTTTTTTTTTTTAACGAATTACTAAATTTGCTTAAGGACTATGGTATGTAAGAAATAACAACACTCACATAATTTTAAAATAATTAACATATAGCTATTGGAAAAGTTACAAAGATTTTTTTAACAACTTATTAAATGCTGATAGCTTATTTTAATATCTCCTATAGGGCCTTAAGTATAACCCTTCACCCGAAATTTTTTCATCACCATCGTTGGCGACTGTATTCTCGTCATCATCAGCTTCTCCTTCGCTCGCAGTATCTTCGCTATCGCTAGTAGATGTTTTTTCATCATCATTGAATACATATTTTAACACTGGTTCAATAATATCATGCTTTTCCAATTCCCTGGTTATTGAGATAATCCGCTTTCCAATGTCACTTTCCTTTAAATTATTAAAATGGCTTCGTTTTTTCTCGTTTTCGATATAATCCGCGAAGCTGGGATTTATAATATGACTCCTTTCCATTAAATTGCACACAGTATTAACCATTTCTTCTCCAATTTGCGTCTGAGTCGCTAAACTTCTTAGTTCATCAACTAAATGGTTCGGGTCATCAAAATATTCTTCTCCATCAACAGGTTTCGAATGGCCATTATGAAGGTTAGTATTTTCATCATCATATTTGAAACGTTTAGCTTCTCCATTTATTGAATTAGATGTTGAAGGTTGGTCCTTTTCTTCCGAATTTTTATCTTCTTGTTCTTCATCCTTTGCGCATGCGTTCTGAAGCTCTTTGACCATTAATATGTCTAGAGCAGTTTGTAAGAGACCAGCTATCTTTGGAGTAAAACTTGTTTCTTTGTAGTTATCAGGCGATGGTAAATGCTTTTGTTCATCAGATCGATTATCTTCGACATTTACCGATTGTAGAATATTATGCGAGTTTTTTAAAGCGTGGAATTTACTTCTGATTGCTTCTGCTGCAGCCATCATACTTTCATCAAAAGTATTCAAGTTTCTTTTAGATAGATCTGTATCATTTTCGTGTTGATTTTGAAATACTGGTGCTTTATCTTCCTTTTCTTCATTTCTTGCTTCAAAACTATATTCGGTTTCATTATCATCATTTTCATCATTAGATTTTGACGATTCACTTTGTCTCCTGTTCTCCGCGCTGTTCACTTGTGTCCCATTATTTACCGTGGTATATTCAAACTGATTATTTGCGATCTGGTCATTATTGTTTGTTTCATGTTCTCTTTTTTGTCATTTGGTGCACCTTTTGGTGTCATTTGGTGCACCTTTGGTGCAGTTTGGTGTCATTTGGTGCACCTTTGGTGCAGTTTGGTGTCATTTGGTGCACTTTTGGTGAATTTTGGTGTCATTTGGTGCAACTTTGGTGCAGTTTGGTGTCATTTGGTGCACCTTTGGTGCAGTTTGGTGTCATTTGGTGCAGTTTGGTGTCATTTGGTGCACCTTTGGTGCAGTTTGGTGTCATTTGGTGCACCTTTGGTGCATTTTGGTGTCATTACTTTACGTCAATTCTGCTCTGGTTGTACTATATAAGATCATGTCGATATAAAAACTAATCAGTGTTATGTTATAAATCGAACGCTTCACATCTATCAAAATGTTTAACTGTATACGTTGTGACAAGACATTTTCGCGGAGAAGTTCTCTTTTACGTCATATGAAAAGAAGAGTGCATACTCAGGAACATGAAACAAACAATAATGACCAGATCGCAAATAATCAGTTTGAATATACCACGGTAAATAATGGGACACAAGTGAACAGCGCGGAGAACAGGAGACAAAGTGAATCGTCAAAATCTAATGATGAAAATGATGATAATGAAACCGAATATAGTTTTGAAGCAAGAAATGAAGAAAAGGAAGATAAAGCACCAGTATTTCAAAATCAACACGAAAATGATACAGATCTATCTAAAAGAAACTTGAATACTTTTGATGAAAGTATGATGGCTGCAGCAGAAGCAATCAGAAGTAAATTCCACGCTTTAAAAAACTCGCATAATATTCTACAATCGGTAAATGTCGAAGATAATCGATCTGATGAACAAAAGCATTTACCATCGCCTGATAACTACAAAGAAACAAGTTTTACTCCAAAGATAGCTGGTCTCTTACAAACTGCTCTAGACATATTAATGGTCAAAGAGCTTCAGAACGCATGCGCAAAGGATGAAGAACAAGAAGATAAAAATTCGGAAGAAAAGGACCAACCTTCAACATCTAATTCAATAAATGGAGAAGCTAAACGTTTCAAATATGATGATGAAAATACTAACCTTCATAATGGCCATTCGAAACCTGTTGATGGAGAAGAATATTTTGATGACCCGAACCATTTAGTTGATGAACTAAGAAGTTTAGCGACTCAGACGCAAATTGGAGAAGAAATGGTTAATACTGTGTGCAATTTAATGGAAAGGAGTCATATTATAAATCCCAGCTTCGCGGATTATATCGAAAACGAGAAAAAACGAAGCCATTTTAATAATTTAAAGGAAAGTGACATTGGAAAGCGGATTATCTCAATAACCAGGGAATTGGAAAAGCATGATATTATTGAACCAGTGTTAAAATATGTATTCAATGATGATGAAAAAACATCTACTAGCGATAGCGAAGATACTGCGAGCGAAGGAGAAGCTGATGATGACGAGAATACAGTCGCCAACGATGGTGATGAAAAAATTTCGGGTGAAGGGTTATACTTAAGGCCCTATAGGAGATATTAAAATAAGCTATCAGCATTTAATAAGTTGTTAAAAAAATCTTTGTAACTTTTCCAATAGCTATATGTTAATTATTTTAAAATTATGTGAGTGTTGTTATTTCTTACATACCATAGTCCTTAAGCAAATTTAGTAATTCGTTAAAAAAAAAAAAAAGATCACCGAAATGATTGTTCTTACAACGAACTATGTAATGTGTATTTTCTAAGTTATTAAAATAGGTAATGTTTTTGCTTGCTCCTGAATATAGGCAATTAAATCGCATTGTCCTATTAACATTCTGGTGCGATAGAACATATGTGTAAACTATGTAATTCATGCTAATAAGTATTTACCCATGTTATTAATGATTTGCTAATTTGAAGTATCGTTTGCACAGTAATGATCTAAAACTGCTGTGCAGGAAAGGGTTAATTAATTGAATGCAGCTTAACTCCGGAAAAAAAATAAAATTTCGTAATCCAAAATTAAAGTTTTCATCCGCTCTTTAAAAATTATGAGAGTTATTTACTGTCCACCCTATATATACGCATTTATTCTTATGATATAAAACTACATTTTCAATTCGTTTGCTTAGAAATATTTGTCTGTGACTGATAATTTTTAGGTGTTTTTACAAAATTAAACTGCAAAAAATAGTTTAAATGTATTTCACTGTCTATAAAATCATAAATTTTTTTTCTCTATCATCAATAAATTAACAAACAAAAAATACTTATTCAATACCTACCTAGCTTGCTATAACTATTGTTTATGGTAGAAAATATTGGGGGAATATATAAACATAATAAGTTTCAGCGAAGTAAGAACATACAAATTTAACATGGGAAAAAATTGTTGAGATCAGAGCATGCTTGTCTTTTATGGGTATCGTTTTATATAGGTATCGATAGTTACTAAAATTTTCTTTAATTGCAAAAAGGTAAATTTGAAAACAAAACAATAGGTACCTAATTTTCTACTAAGCAGTACTATTTGTTAATAAATATTTCAACATTAGATTAATATTTATTTATAGTTATCTTAATAAATTTACTGCTATTGTCTTTTATTGACTTCTGAATATTATTTTGACGTGATATTATTTAAAATTTTGCTAAATTTTTTAATAAATAAAACACATTTTTATAAATTATAATAATATACAATATATTGGAGTATGATAATATGAGAAAAAAAACGCTTATTTAGCATTGATAAAATAATTTCGTATTTAAGATGAATTGCTCTTACTACCGTCTTTCACAAAACTAGGGGTCACTTAATACCTATAGATATATTTAACTAATTTTTTAACAATAGCAAGTAATAAATTTTTGGATAAAAAATAGCTATAAATTTTTTAGATAAGTTATAAAATATTAAAAGAAAAATTTTCTTAAAATATATGGAACATTGTGCTATTAATTTAAGACTAAAAAAATATTATGAGGAGAAATTAATGTTTCAAAACTGTTTTAAATTCTTGATATTACATATTCAGTTTTAAAAATATTAAGAAATATGATTTTTTACAATATATTGATATTGTAAAATATATGTTTTTAACGGTGTAGAAACCCGTACTTTTAACAGAGTACTGTATATATGCGAAATATTATATTACTATATATATATATATTTTAAAAAATTCAGGAAAATAAATTTGGCTTTTAAACACGATTCATATAGATATAGCGAATACCTGTATTACAATGTAATATTCATATATACATATGTATGAACGTATTGGACTTTTATAACATTATGTATCCACATTCCAAGATTTATATTTTAGCAAATCAGCATTTCTTATATGTATGTGCAAGGCTAATATTTGATAGACAATTTTATAAAGAATAATTTTTATTAAACTTGAAAAATAATTTTTATTAAGCATGTGAAAAATTAAATTTTTCGTTTTCAGGGGATATTAAATCTTTTTTTTGTTTTATAATTATTCACCATAAAACCTAATAATACGATGCATATCAAATATTACTCATATGTATTATTGATTTATACTTAGTTCAAAAATTGTGATTTAGAGACGAGACCTGAATTGAAAAATCGATTTTTTAAATTTTTTATTAAACACCAAATAATGTTTATTTATTAATCTGGCATAATCAAAACTAGAATATAAATCAATGTCTAGCGATGGGTATTGAAAAAAAATCGAAATTTTTTTTTGTTTTTTTGTTTTGTTTTTTTTTTTTTTTTTTTGTTTTTTTGTTTTTTTTATAATTTTTTTTATTAAATATATATAAAAATTGATACAATATTGAAATTTTTAAAATACATAGTACAATTAAATAATACATTTTGAAGAGAATAAATTACAAAATTCACCATTCAGCATCCTCCACGATTTCAAGAAGATCCAACGTTTTAAATTGCAATTTATGAGTTAGTCCAATGGGTCCATTATTCATAATACCAAGTTTTGGATTGCTTTGCAACCATGCCAGCATCTGCTCGCTCAAATTGTCAAATCTCGCTGGTAACGAAATGTATCCAATTTCCAATTCCAATATTGTCTTCATTTTCGATGAATCGAATTTCGATGGTAGTTGACTGGCTCCCATTATTTTATATACTTTTCCAATTTCCATATCAGAAAGTTTAATCCATCGTTTAACAGCGCCAAGATGATTCAATTCATCCACAAAATTTCCAGCCATTTTTTGAATTAAGTCTCTGTTTCCAGATGAAGCACCAGCAGTAATGGATTCCATTGTTGGCAACAATTAACTCTTAACACACAACAATTGAAAATTCACAACAATAAGGTTTAATGTTTTTTTCACTAAAGTTTCGAACAAAATTGTAACTGATGAAATTCTGTCGCGTCCTTTTTATAGCAGAAAAAATAGTATGGTGACGTCAGCTGTCACACTTTATGTAGCCATACAGGTTAAAACCTGCTGCTTCATTTTCGCATATTAGACAGAAATCTTCGCTATTTGATATCAGTTTACCTTTAGTGACGTCAGCTGGCAATTTATACAAGTTTAAACCTGTTTTCAGATAAAAATATACAATCATATGATAAAATTCATTTTTGCATATTAGAGAGAAATCTTCGCTATTTGATATCAGTTTACCTTTAGTGACGTCAGCTGACAGTTTAAGCCTGTTTTCAGATAAAAATATTATAAAATTATGAAAGCAAGGCCATCTTTTAATGGTAAGTTTAACTATCAAAAAGGTTTTCGATGCAATCTATTGACAATTTTTCAAACTTACACACAGGAATCCAGACTAGCAACGCCATCTAGTAGCGAATTCACAGGCTCGAAGGTGGCTGCGCTATCTAGTAGCGAATTCACAGGGCTCGAAGGTGGCTGCGCCATCTATTGACAATTTTTCAAACTTACACACAGGAATCCAGACCAGCAACGCTATCAAAGGTGACTGCGTCATCTATTAGGGAATTTACAGGGCTCGAAGGTGGCTGCGCCATCTATTAGGGAATTCTTAGGTTAGAAAATATTTGTTAGGTTACACCAAATTTCCTTAGGTTCTCTTAGGTTGGATCAAGTTCCACTAGGCTAGAAAAAAATTTTGCTCCACCCACCGCCGGAGGCTTCTAGAACCGCCTCGGTAGTTTTGCCTCCATCCGAGGTCGCTCAAAAAGTTGGATGGAGGGATGGAGGGCTCAGAACCGCTATATTCCTACTACTTACTAAGCCACTCAGGCTGTACAAGAAAATTTTCACCCTCCATTTTCACCCCCCCCCTCTCCCCTCTTGTGAACTCGACGTCAATTTAACCCATAGAGGTGGATAAATCTTTCGAAGAGTAACATTTCATTATTTTAAAGTTTTCCTCTATCTCTTACAGTTTTCGAGATATCTTAATAAATACGATTTGAACACCCAACTTTAAGGGCTGATTTCACCCCGTGAAAGTGGACGATGGTCAATAAAAAAAAATACGGGTCCCTTATTTCTACCTTTTCTCCACACCAGAAAAGTTTCAAGTAGGTTGACGATGGGAACTTGAGTAGTGTTAACTTGTAAGTAGGGTGAATGCGGGAGAGATGCCGCACATTTTGAAAACACTTGATAATTCCTAAAGCATGCATTTAATTGATTCGAAATTTGGTACACAATAAATGTATACATTGTTCTTTAAAATTATTTATAAATAATTTTAAATTGTGAGTCATAAAGGATTCATCATTAACATTTTTGTAGAGCTTGCAAAGCGGCGTCTCTCCCACACCTATGGGAGAGATGCCGCATCAAAGAAGGAGATACCGCATAGTTCATATTAAAAATTTTGCATTTCACACACATCTCCATACATGATGCATGCCATATGTAACCATTTTTGGCACTTTATACATCTTTACCAGTCAACTTTTTTTGGTTTCTGAGTATTTTTCAAAACATTCAATATACACGCAATCATCACTATTTTCGTTATCTTCACTAATATGAGAGCTCTTCCTGATCCAATTAATGGATCTTTTATATTTACGTGCCATAATTTACAGTCTAAAGAAAAAATTGCATAATTAAGGTATAAGTCTATGTTTTTAACATGTAATATGATGCGGCATCTATACCAACTTTAAATGCGGCATCTGTCCCTTTTGTTGGGATAGATGCCGCATGTTGCTATAGCAAGCATAGTGCGGAATTCCAACTTAAATTTTATTCAGTACTTTTAAAATAGGTATCCCTAAATTAATAACAAAACTCATTTTCATTAAAACAATGAAATATACATTCTTAAATTCTAAGGAATTAAATGCTTGATAAAATATTATGTTAAAAAACTTACATTTCAATTATAAAATGTTGAATAATTACTAAACTGATGGACTAATCATAAATGTTACCATATGCAGCTTAAATAAGTAACTTATTTTAAACATAATCCATTAATAGCGCTATCTATCAATCAACGGCCGAACTATGGCTACTGCGGCATCTCTCTCGCACTTACCCTACTATTCCGATGTGTTTAAATGCAATTCTATGCGTGTTTGTAGCAATTACTAATGATTAGTATTAAGATATGTGTATGAAAGGCTTTAGGAATCCTTTCATGCATTCTTTCCATTCCATTTGCGTAACTTTGAGGCATAATTATTCTTATTAATGTGTATACTGTACATATACAGTTTGTTAAAGTGTAAGTACCCAATATAGTGTAACTAACTGTAGTGTTAGACTGTTACTGAACAAGTCGTAGTAAGTTTAAAGTGAATGAACAATTTTATACATGAAAATAGTTTAAACTATAAATTCGATGTTCTCAAACTCGCACAACTAATATCATACATATATCGAAGTATGTACTTACATATACAGTTATTAAAAGTTTTCTATATGTAAAATAATTTAAATTTGATACGATCAGAAAATATTTAACATAGTTGTTCGCCTTTTTTCACTCGTACCACATTTCCAAACAGAATTCTTTTCGTGAATATATGTACTAAAAGGATATAAAATTTAAGTATTAGGATATATGTTTTACATTAGCTATTGACACACAACTTAAAGCCAATATCAACCCAAAGTCATGTCTTATTCTTACAAATAAAGGTCCCGAGACCAGACCTATCGATTTTGATGAAACTTAGATATGTTGTAGAACACTAAAAAATAAGTGACACGTATTTTTTTATTTACGGAAAAACGGTTTCAAGGGGTGAAATTGCCTTTTAAAAATTGGGGTAAAACTAATTTTTCAAATATCTCGAAAATGGTAAGAGATAGAGCAAAAGGTTATAAGTTGGTGATATTGCTTTTTCTTAAAGAGTTATGTATTGATAATAGATTTTTTACGTAGATTTGAAATCTGTGAACAAAATTTAATTTTTTTTATCCCCCCCTCTTTTTCCAAAATTAACTCCCAAATTGTAACCCCCAACTACCCCTGTTGATGTAGTTTGAAAAAATTGCATATCAATAGGTGGCTCTTTAAAAAAAGAGTTTTTTATTTGCTCTATTTTGTAGGTACTTACCATTTTCGAGATATTTGAAAAATTTAATTTTTACCCCAATTTTTGAAGGGCGATTTCACTCCTTCAAACCGTTTTTCCGCAAACAAAAAAAAAAAAAACAAGTGTCACTTATTTTCTAGTGTTTTACAACATATCTACCGTTGCTAAGATACATAGACCGTAGGAAAGTTTAAGACCAAGGAAGCTTATCAAAATATTCATGAATTTATTTAATGTATACATAACAATATAAGCAATAATATGTGAGCTTAATTTTATATTGTAAAAAACACATTAAAGTCTGAGGTTAAATGCAATAACCTAGTAGTAGTGGCTAGATTTGAATTTATGACCCTTCATGTAATTCGTGCCGCCACTCACTACTTAAATTTTTCAGTAATGACGGAAGCATTATAAAAGGACTCTTCCGGATAAGATAGATGAATCTGCCTAAGGAACTTTCAGAAGCATGTACCCTTAACAAAACTATTCAATAACTGCAATAAGAATTCAAGGATAACTTGTTTTTTACTTTTCAGTTTACCTTTTTGCGACGGAGGTCATGTTTTTTGATTTATGATATGTTGTGAGACCTTTCCACAACCATGAAAACACTGGTAGTGATCCCACACTTTTGCCCTTTTAAGGGTGGAAGGAAGGCGTCGCCATATTTTATGGCTAAACAAGCCTATTAAAGCGTTTGCAACACCTAGTGTCATTAGAGCCTGATGTATTTAAAACCTTAAATTAGCCTTACTTGGCCCAATTTTGCGAAACATTTTTAGACATGTATTTACTAACTCAAAGGCGTACATTTCAAAAATCGATGTCTCATTTTAGTCCAAGGTCGCGTTTTATGTGTTTTTGTATGTCATTTAAAAAATTTTGCTAATATCTTCTTCTAAACACAGTGTTTTGGAGAGCTGCATGTATTGTCCTATGGAGCTCTTAGACTCCTACATGAATATGTATAATACTTATGCACTTGGGGGGAAGGAAAGTGGAAAATCGGGAAAAGTCCAAAATTGAACATTTTCGTACAACTCGAAAACGTAAAGCTACCTTGACCTGATATTGCAGCTATGGAATACATGTGCAAGGGCGAACGCTATCATGGCACTCCTGACCCAGGTTGGGCCTTAGGCAGATTCATCTATCTTATCCGGAGGGGTTCCTTTCTTACAAATTTCTAACTTTTAAGTGATACCGTAAAAGGCTAACATCTGTGCGTTAAAAAATAAGTGTAAACAAGGATTTCAATCTTGATCGAAGGATTCATAGAAATTAAGCACTTTGACAGAATTAGGTATCATTTTAACAAGTGTCGCTATATTATTTCTTATTTTGAACAGTAATTTTTGTAAAAATCTAAAGTATCTTAAACTTTTTCAAATAAAATTTACTCTTTTCAAAAGTATACAAAATTTTATGCTTGTAAGTAACATAACGTATGATGTATCTACATGAGTAACGTAGATCTAGTACAATGGCCTTACATACACAACTTGGCTTACCTACTCATATGATCTCGAATTCTTGATCTACATACTGATTGCAGTAAGCCGTAATATTTGAACATGCATGCACTTTATCTACAACGTACTTTACCGTACGAAAGTATAGTATTACACTATTTGCCAACAGACATACTTTTGGTTAAAAGTTTCAAACTTTTATAGTTTGATCAGTAAATGATGTAAGTAACAGACATATGTACGTTTACTGCACATGTAGTGCCATGTGAAGCCGACATGGCAGTGTTTCAGGTTTGAGTATTTCAGCAAGACTAAAGATGATTTTGTATATAGATTAATTTCGTTTCATTGTACGTTCTAAACTTACTAGAAAACCGTTTGCCCTAATGTTGTGAAGTACATATCTTCTTCACACCGTATTAAATCCATATTATATGGGACGATATATAGCCAGGTCGAGTTCCCAACTACAACAAAATATGAGTGAAATTATGCAAGATATCCATATATAAGTCGCCTATTTCCAAAAGTTGCTAAATACATATTTTTAAATTTTTCTGTTTTTGGTACTACTAGATGTTGATAAGGTATAAGTATATTTTATATGCATTTTCGCTAAAAAATTTTAATAAAATCATATAAAAAAATGATAACAAAAAAGTCCAGTAATTTCATAACAGTTTAAATGCATTAAATATTAATTTCAAATCAATCTTAATGTGAAAGTAAATATGTTTCAAAAGTTACTAAATGTATATACATTATATACACAGTTTGAAGCTATTAAAAGGAGCAATTTCAAACTTTGCTATATTTATGTGTTAGAATAATACCCTAACCTCAAAATTATTTGTGTCTTATATAACTGTAAAACGGTTGGAATCAACTTTAATGTTTTATTGTTACAATGGAAGAAGAAATATCACAAAACACAAGAAAACATAATAGAAGTCCTGAAAACTGGAAAAAATATCGTCAAAAAAAAAAAAAAAAAACAAAACAAAAAAAATTCGTCAAGTGCGTGTTTGACACGCACTAAGTAATATCGTCTCACATCAAAATCGGTTCAGTAGTTTCAGAGCTTATCCTAGCCAAACATTGTGACATGAGATTTTTATATTATATCTTATTAGTAATTAGCATAAATCTTAAGTTCATTGTGATGAAAACACAGATTTAAATACGTTTATGTTGTGTGTCCAAAACTTGGAGAGATTGGGACAGAAAACGAGCGATATGTATATATGTGTCCGCGCGATAACTCTCGAACGAAGTATCTAATATTTACGAAATTTGTTGAAAACATTGAAAGTCCCAAACCCTTGAATGAGTTCTTCAGCCAGACACGTCGGATGCCAGGAGCATGGTTTTTGTTCTTGTAAAAAATTAGTTTTTTGCCAAAATTTCCACTTATTCAAAAATTTTTGCTAAATTTCTTTACACCATTTAAAAGAGGAGAAAAAATTACATAAAAAAGCTCTTTAAACTATTGTTCTATGTCAATTAGTTTCCGAGAAAAACTAATTTCTATAAACGGAAATTCGCTATGTTATGCAGAATGCTGCGACAAGGGTATTATATCATCTACTCTTTGATTTTTCAAATTAATCTTTCCCAAGCCTAGCTTTTTAAATACAATAGTTTTCACCCATTAACGTTCGTTTTAAATGCAATAGTTTAAATACCAACATCTAAGGTCTATTGCAATTTAGCCATCTTTTATATATTGGGAGCAAGAAAAATCTTAACCATATCACAGCCGCATGTACCCTAACTCAAAAGAATAATTAACGATGTTTATTTGATTGTTCGGTTATTTTGTCGTACAGTTATTTTATCGTTCGGTTATTTTGTCCACAGTTATTTTGTCTAAGTTTATCTTGTCATTCAGTTATTTTGTACACGGTTATTTGGTTGCGGTTATTTATCCACATACTCTAAATTAGAGTAGAGTCCCTATAATAAATAGAGTCGTGACATGTCATCCATTTTGTATCCAAAACAGAGCGGGAAGCTTCAAAATTAATTATCACATATTTGGATGAATATTTTTGAGTATATAATTATTGATAATAAATTATGAATTAATGAACAATTCAAAATTTTTAATTTAATTATTCTTTCTATGTTAAACTAAATGGTTTTTGTTAACATTTAATTTAATTCCAATATATTTTACGAAAACTTTGGATACAAAATGCGGGAACCAATCAGCGTTCAGCAGACATGTCACGACTCTATTTATTATAGGGACTTTAAATTAGAGTAAAGTCCCTATAATAAATAGAGTCGTGACATGTCATCCATTTTGTATCCAAAACAGAGCGGGAAGCTTCAAAATTAATTATCACATATTTGGGTGAATATTTTTGAGTATATAATTATCGATAATAAATTATGAATTAATGAACAATTAAAAATTTTTAATTTAATTATTCTTTCTATGTTAAACTAAATGGTTTTTGTTAACATTTAATTTATTTCCTATATATTTTACGAAAACTTTGGATACAAAATGCCAGAACCAATCAGCGTTCAGCAGACATGTCACGACTCTATTTATTATAGGGACTCTAAATTAGAGTAGAGTCCCTATAATAAATAGAGTCGTGACATGTCGTCCATGTTCTATCCAAAACAGAGCGGGAAGCTTCAAAATTAATTATCACATATTTGGATGAATATTTTTGAGTATATAATTATTGATAATAAATTATGAATTAATGAACAATTCAAAATTTTTAATTTAATTATTCTTTCTATGTTAAACTAAATGGTTTTTGTTAACATTTAATTTAATTCCAATATATTTTACGAAAACTTTGGATACAAAATGCGGGAATCAATCAGCGTTCAGCAGACATGTCACGACTCTATTTATTATGGGGACTTTAAATTGGAGTAAAGTCCCTATAATAAATAGAGTCGTGACATGTCATCCATTTTGTATCCAAAACAGACCGGGAAGCTTCAAAATTAATTATCACATATTTGGGTGAATATTTTTGAGTATATAATTATCGATAATAAATTATGAATTAATGAACAATTAAAAATTTTTAATTTAATTATTCTTTCTATGTTAAACTAAATGGTTTTTGTTAACATTTAATTTATTTCCAATATATTTTACGAAAACTTTGGATACAAAATGCCAGAACCAATCAGCGTTCAGCAGACATGTCACGACTCTATTTATTATAGGGACTCTAAATTAGAGTAGAGTCCCTATAATAAATAGAGTCGTGACATGTCGTCCATGTTCTATCCAAAACAGAGCGGGAAGGTTCAAAATTAATTATCACATGTTTGAGTGAATATTTTTGAGTACATAATTATTGTTATACCTCATTTCAAATACAACTGATCATGAGTTATCGTTAAAAAATTAAATAATTCTTATATTCAAAGCAAATCAATCTTCTATTCTTTTCTAAAAACAAACTGCAAATCTAAAATTTACGTAAATGCAATAATGAAAGAGATAAAGCCAAGAAAACGGAAATTATTTAAATTCAAGGTGATGAAACATGGTTAAATTTAAGTGAAATAAACCATAATAAGTTATGAATTAATGAACAATTAAAAATTTTTAATTTAATTATTCTTTCTAAATTAAACTAAATGGTTTTTGTTAACATTTAATTTATTCCCAATGTATTTTACGCAAACTTTGGATAGAATATGCCGGAATCAATCAGCGTTCAGCACACATGTCATCACTCTATTTATTATAGGCACTCTACATTAGAGCATTAGAATCGTGACATGTGTGCGGAACGCTGATTGGTTCCGGTATTTTTTGTCCCAAGTTTGCGTAAAATAGATTGGAAATAAATTAAATATTGACAAAAATCATTTAGTTTAACCTAGAAAGAATAATTAAATCAAAATTTTTTAATTGTTCATAAATTCATAACTTATTAACAATAATTATGTATTCAAAAACATTTTCTTAAATATGTGATAATTAATTTTGAAGCTTCCCGCTCTGTTTTGGATAGAAAATGGCTGACATGTCACGACTCTATTTTTATTATAGGGACTCTACATTTATATAGAATCCCTATAATAAATTTTATATCTCTTACTAATAAAAGATAAGGAACAAGAATTTAAACAAAAATATTCTTAAATAATAGCTATTATGTATTATATAACCGGGTATAGTTATATAATACCTGGGTATATAACCGGGTATAGTTACCTATATATTATTAAAATTAAAAGAATTTTACAGCAAACCTTTGAAATGGGCCATTTCGTATCGGCGTAAGCCAAAGTCGCTTACTTTTATTTTTAATCACATTACACTTGTTTTGAAGCGCACTTAGCTTGCTTTTGAGATATTTGTATATTCCTGTCTCACTGTCCAGAAGAAAAGTAATTTGGGACAAGCTCATCAATTTGTTTCTCGTAATCATTGATGCACAAAAGTCGAACGGCAAAACTTTCTTTTGCATCTGAAATAGTGGCTTTTCTGCTGCATTTTCCAGAATTGTCCTTAAATCTCGCTGAACAAGGCAGTATTCCGTTGAGAAGTGTTGCAAAAATATAGTCTTGGGAATCTAAACAATAACAAATGTTATTCATTTTTAATTTTACTTAAATTACATTATTACCTTTATTTGCGGTGCACTTAGCTATTGTACAAAGCTCCTTGCAATAATCATTCCGCGGTTCTGTCTCATAAAATCTTTGAATTTATTTCTTAAATTTGTCCCATTTCGCATACAACATAATTATGCTCTTTGTTGGGATATAGGAGGTTGAAGCCTTTTTTCATCTGAAATAAATCGTTTTTTGATTAAAATTTATTTTAATTCACATAGAATTTTAGTTACCAAATCTGAGCTTCTGGAATCGGCATAAATAGGCCAGGCCTTTAAAAAGTCAATGTTGCTTAAAGTTGACAATTCCTTTCGCCGTATAACAAAGGTTTTTTGCCATTTGTCACACACTTCATTCCAATTCGCTGTATCTCTGCCTAATGACACTTTAAGAGCTAAAGCAATAGAACTATCTATTTCCGAGTTTTCTTCAACTGAATCTGCTGCTGACTGCGCTGTGGATTCTGCTACTGAGTCGACTGGAGATAGCGTCTTCGTTTTCCTCTTCTTGACTTTGCTGTTCACATCTTTTTGATACAGCCTACCACAGGTGTTTTTTTACCTTCCCGTGGGATAAAGTAGTATTCCTGAAAAAGCACAGAAAAGAAAGATAAACATCAATAGTTATTCCCAACACATCAACGATCTCGAAAAATTTTATTCTTGTTTTTCGTTTTATTTTGTCAAGTTATATAAGGAAGTGTCATCAAATCTTGGCGCCGTACTAATCGTAGTATCCCCAAAAATAATATTTGGCACATATAAGAAATTGAAGTAAGAAAACTTACTTTGTAAATATGGCAAAATGTTTTCCAAGCCAGACTGCTGTAACCACTTGGTTAATTTTTCGCCGTCTTCGTCCTTTTCATTTAACTGATTTCACCACAAATTAACTATTTCACCACACTATCACACCATCGATTAACATTAATTATAAATCACTTTTAATTCCCGACATTTTTTCACACAAAAAATTTAGTATCTGAACACAACTTACCAACTGTGAAATTCAGTTTGTTTAGGTATGACTATAGCGAATGAATGTGTTTAAATTGTTTCCATTTCAGATTAAAATGTCGCCATATTGATTTGACAATCTTTCTTATTGATTTAATAACGTTTTTTATTGATTTAATATGCTGGAAACTTACCTTCCGAGTTAATATTGTAAAAAGCTTGAAATAATGCTGTTCAACGTAAAAACAATATTGATTTCATATCGTGTGCACAAAGTATATGAAAACAACATTAATTCAAAGTAGAAAATATTATTAAATAAAATAAAATAAGGATTTCCAATATCATTTTTTTGTTAAGTTGGACATTATTGAAATAATAATGACCGTATTTATTTTTAAGTTGCCATTTTTCTCTCAGTGTAGTCAATTTACCCGTAATTAACTGTAAAATATAAATTTATTTGAAAAAATACAAAAAATTATGTTAATCTTTTGAAATGGCCGGTATTATAGTTTATAAATTCGAACAGAGATGACACTAGCTATTCTGAAAACAAAATATGTATAGTTCAGTTTACATGTGTCACATGTGACACATCACTTAATAGTCAATTACAACTTACTAAGTTATAAATTCCAATAAATTAGCTTTTGAACATGCAAAATGAATAAAAAAATATATTTAATTTGCTATTAAATGTCCTCAAAGCTATTATAGGAAATTAATATTGTTCAGTATCAAATTTAAAGATATCTTCTAATTATGGGACAGTAAGAAAAAATTATTGTATCGTGTAAACTACGCTTTCAACATCAGTATAATACATATATTTGTACACAGGGACGTGGGAAATTTTTTAATGTTATTCGGGTGTTTTCTTGTCTCTGGTTGTTAAGTTAGCCTTAAATTTAATAATAGTACGACTATTTGAATGTCAAACTATCTGTTTTGGTTAAAAAATTTCATTAATAGTTTTTTTTTCTGTTTTAAAAATAGCCCCAGCAAAGTGAGAATAAATTTTCATAGAAACGTAAATGAACTTTTCTATAATAACAATAATAATAATGTTAATAATCTTCCTTTGGTCACACAACAAAATTATTATATCGTCGAATTAAGCCGAGGTTCGACGATATAAAAACTAAGGTTTGTACAGAAAAATATGTTTCTTTTATGTATCTGGATATACCTACATATTGGCTGAAATATACGAAATTTTGATAAAAACCGTTAGCGGTTATTGTTAGTTTCCACTGCATTAATGTCTTACGATATTTTGTTATTAAAATTAACGGCTTTGCAATAAAATTTTTTAAATATTATTGCTATAGGATTCAAGTATTAAAGATGCGAATTTTAATATATTGAGCCACTTTCAATTTAAGATTATTGGGAAGGTAAGAAGTTCTTAAAAAACTTAGAAATGAACTTCACAACAATCTTTAAAATATGTCGTTAGCTTTTATATATAAAAAGTGACCATAAATAAGGCTATTTTGTTATTTTTTTAAAGAAATTTTTAATTTTTGTAATAATAATAAAATAAAGTAAAAAAAAATGTTTTTTAAGAAAAAGCATTTATTTAAAACGAGCTAAAAAAATAAAATAACTTTTGAGTGAAGTTTGAAGCAATATGCAACATAATTTATAAAAGCTTCAGGCGTTATCAATAATTATTTCTGTTTTGGATATGAGTGTAGCTATTTTACTTTTCAGTACTTACCAAACTTAATTAAACGCCTTAAGCTTTTATAAATTATGTTGCATATTGCTTCAAACTTCAGTCAAAAGTTATTTTATTTTTATAGCCCAATTTTAAATAAAAGCTTTTTCTAAAAAACATTTTTTTACTTTATTTTATTTTCTACTTTTTAGTCTGATTACAATTAATTAAAAAAAAAAGTAAAGAAGTAATTTTTTTATCTATATTTTAATCGGTTAATTTATCCTAATGAGACATAACTATGGAAACAAAAAGTTGCAATGTAAAATCAATGGACAATATTTGACAATTCGAAATGTCAAAAAGTTGCATAGGACTAAAAATCAACAATTCTCGTTTGGGGCAATTTAGGGAAAAACTAATTAGACAATATTGCATTGTCATCAAGGTTAGACACATATGCAAAATTTGAAACCTCTACCTCATTACAACCTGTCTAAATTTTGATTCCAAGATTTGATCTAAACCAACATACTAACATAGCAAGTTAAATAAAAGCTTTTAAAAATTGTCATTCAATAAAAATATTGTTATTTTTATTTCAAAACCTACTAAATTTCAATTAATTTTCAAAACTTGCTAACTACAACTCATTTTTATCAAAACTCTATAAAAATTTATTATTTATTTTTCACAATTTGCTAATCGATATATAAGTCCTTTATCTTCGCAAGTTTCTAAAAACTCTCCTCATTTATACTTAGTGACTGAAATACAGTTTTTTGCATTTACTCAAAATTTTATCTGAATGTATTTAGCAACTTTTGGAAATAGGCGACTCATTTACTGTTTTTATGTTTTCCCATACACACAGAAAGATTACTAATTCTGCAGTTGCACTGAAACAGGAAAGCATCTACAATTTTCCTAAAATTTTCCTTTCCTAAAATTTTAGGATCACTTAGACGCAGACACACAGAAAGATCAACAGAGAGACATGGAAACAAAAATCATGTCGAAAGATTTGACACGTGAAAATGTGGCCGTAGAATATTTTATTTTGTAGCATAAATTTTTTTTTAAATTATACTAGTGATTACATGTCACAGTTTTGGTAGACTGGAAAGTAAAATACCAACTTTTGTTAAGTTTCCATTTTTGTGCTTTCAATTGTCTGTAGGTATAAGAAACATTAACACAGGGGAAGACACGGGTTGGGAAATTGACTTGGTGATTGTTATGTAAAAATAAGAAGTCATAAACTGTAATCCATATATTGCAAAAATGAACATCTGTTTTTATTTATAGTGATAATGAATATACAATATGATAATATAAATTTATTACTATTTATCTTAAAAATATATTTATTTGTATTATATTTAATTATATTCTATTACTACGTATCTAAAAAAGAAAAAAAAAACTAGAAGATGCATACTAGCAAATGAGATAATGTATAAAGACTGCAGTGGTAAATAAGTGAAAAGTATCTCACTGACTAGCTCATTTAACTTCAATGAAAGGCGCCACCGATGAATATGAACTTTATAATCACTTCTGAAGAACTAACAAAAACATAAGAGGTTAGAACCACGTAACTCTAAATATGGAGCATGCAACTAGCGTCGAACCTTCCCTATCTGAAAATTAAAAAAAGTTTGAAAGTTTGGAGACTTTTTTCTCGAAACGGCTGGCTAACGAATTTTACTATTTTACTGTGTTAACACCTTGAAGGTATATTATTAATATATAAAGTCTTATGCCGAAGTCAATTTCAGACAAAATGATTTTTTTTTTTGAAATGCCACCTTGTGGTTTAGTACGGCACTATAAGTACCATTCAAACAGATTAGAGAACGAGTGAAAAGGTGTAGGTGCTACCTTACGCGAATATAACGTGTTCGGAAAGTTAATACGAACAGAAGTTATTTCAACTATTCACCCACTTGAATGTATACGAATATAATACTGATAAATGAATTGATTGTAATTCGACTTTCTAGCCATATATTGATATTAGTTATTACATACATGCATATTTCGATACCATCGCGACTGTGAGAAGTGTAAGAGTTTAACACTGTGCTTTGAATTCATAATAATAAAATAGGAGAATAAGAAAGAATTGGAAAAACATTGAAGATTCCATTGTGTTTCCTAAAAATATCGTTATTTGCGAAAATATGGAAAAAATTTTTGCTGGATTTTAAAGACGCCCTCATAATACAACAAACTCTGTTCTCAAAATATTAAACTTATTTGAAAATAAACTAATATTTTTCGAAATAATTGTCATAACTGAAAAAGTAGTTATATTTTGTGAAGTGAAATATTTGATTTATTATCTAACAAAAAAATTTTAAATAAACTTTACAGACCGAAAAGAAGTTGGTGGCGGAAGTTATTTTTTGTTTTTTTTTTTTCTTTTTTTTTTTTTTTTTTGAATATGACTAAATTGCTCCTTTGAGATCAGTAATTGCATCACCTGAAACTTAATTAGGCGTATAATTAGCTATTTATAAACAAAAAAAATTTTTCTTTCAGTATTTCAATTGCCAAAATCTTGTCAAACAATGCTCTTTTATATAATTTTTTTACGCCAATAAATAGCTCCCACTTTGCATCATCTAATTTAAAAGTCCAATTTTAATTTTTTTGAATAATAATTAAAATCTAAATATTTACAATTAGGTTATGTATTATTAAAACATATAGGCAATCAGACATACACTTTATATCGTTTGCAAATAGTGGAGACTGGGGTAAAGTGGCCACTCTAAGACGAAATCTTGTTTAATTTATTTATTTG
Source organism: Brachynemurus nebulosus (assembly GCA_035578155.1). Lineage (NCBI taxonomy): Eukaryota > Metazoa > Arthropoda > Insecta > Neuroptera > Myrmeleontidae > Brachynemurus > Brachynemurus nebulosus. The sequence continues at coordinate 43,073,750 of JAPWDM010000001.1, read as the reverse complement.
AGCCATTTTTCTCAAAATCACATTTTCTTAAGAAACCTACAATCGGTGAGTGAACAATGATATTAATCGACTGTTTTCGAAATTTGTAGATATTATATCAAACACAAATCTTTCTTAGGCCCGATCCACACTATAGTGTCGATATCGGTACGCTCTTGTTCCAGTCTCGCTTCGATAAAATTTTGTTGTATTTACATTACAGTGCTGATACCATGCTGGCACTTATTCGTTCGCCATTCACATTATAATGCCGCTCTCGGTACGCTCCTAGTACGATAGAAACATCTTTTCATAACAACTGAATGCAAGCGGAGCAGAGTGGAATCAAAAAAGTGTTTACACTATAGGTACAAGTCATAACAAGTCTGCTATCGCTCCGATAAAATATTACCTGAGTGGTATTGGTATTGGAGTGGGACTGGACCGCGACTGATATTGAAGCGGTATCGGAGCGATGATGTGAATACACTCATTGTTTCTTGTGTTAGAATATTTTATCGAATCGGGAGCGTAGCGATATCGTACCGAGAGCGGAGCGATAATGTGGATCGGGTCTTACAGTTAACATAAAACCAAGCAAAGGGATTACAATATTATCTTTAAATAATCGTCGCTTTTTTTGAAATTAAGTTTTTCCCAAAAATTATATTTTCTTACAATTATTTAGTAAAAATTTAACTTTTAATTTCGTGTTTCTTAACTACGTTTTCCCTTTATAATAATAATAATGCGTTTAATGTCCGTTTTCCGGACAATTCAGTCCATAACAGACGCCACCCACATCATTATTTTGTATATTTTTTTATTTATTCATTACATTATATTTGTTACATTATACATACATTTATGATGTGGGTGGAGGAGAAGGAAAGTGGGTGAGAGCTAGGATTTGGTGGGTATGCGTCTGCAGCCGTCTTCTTAAGGAACTATGCCGATATTCATCTAGAATTGTGAAGGGAAACTGCAGAAAACCTTCACGAGCATAGCCGGTCGTCGGAATCGAACCCCCGACCTACCAGTCGCAAGTGCCAGTTAGTGCTTAAGCACGCTCGGCCACTTCGCTGGTTCACGTTTTCCCTTTATACTACTTTGCACTGAAAATGTACGCGCTTACACCAGTAAAGAAATCATACATTTCCATGAAAACCTTTAATTGTTTTTGAGTTATAAACTGATTGTTTCCATTAGAAGACAAACTCACAAAATTGTAACTCAAAAATTTCTTCAGTATATTCAGTATGTTTTTCTATTTTAAAAGTGGAACAATTTTGTTCTAGAAACCATTGAAATATATGACAATTTCCAAAGGAAAAATATTCTATTAAAACAATCAGAAAACAGTTCAGGAAGTCCTTGTAGAACTTTTATTACACTGATGTAAAAATTTTTCTTCTACTAACCTATATTTTTTACCATCTATTCTTTCTTTTTTTCAAAAACAGTAATTAAAAAACTTAAAAACAAAAACTCTAATATTACTTTTTCAACTTCTTTTTTTTTTCTTACATTAGAAAAGAATATTTTTAAAAAAAGATGTTAGAAAAAAACCGTATAATATTACGAAGGAAAAAAAAAAGAAAAAAAAATTTAACCTCGTATCATCCTCACTCTAAACGATTGATTAGGAAGTTTAGTTTTAAAATACTTTTGAAACATTTCCGGTTCGTGGACTTTAATTACTTTTAATGAATAAATTCTTCAAGTGCAAATCATCCTCCTCGCTGCCGTTGGTGGTGGAACTAACCGTTTGTTAGTAGGTACTCTGTTGCTCATCGCCCCCATCTGTACATAGCGTACACACATAAAGAATTTCCAGAAGTATGTAACCGGGTGGGAATGGAGAACGGTCGATGTAAGACGAACCTATATACTTAGAAGGATGACTTGCAAAAGAAAATGAGAAACGAACGACCGTTTCATGGATGTAATCGTACAAAGTCAATACTGGTATATATAAAGTTTTTAATGTTACATGACATGTTATAGTAGAGGTTTGTTGTATGGTTACATTGTTTTTGAAAATGTATACTTCATTCCATAAAAAATATGTCAATGAGGTGTCCAGTGGAGGATTAATTACTATTTGTTAACGTCTAAAGCGGGTTCTACACGATGCTACGAACGTTCCTTCCAACATTCGATCGAACGTTTGAGGCAATTAAGTTCGATAGTTGGTGCGACGAATGTATCTGCTACACGGTGAGTCGAATGTTTGATCCAATACGAATGATAATGTGTTGGTACTCAGTGGGCGACGATGTCATCTGTCTGATGTTATCTCTAATGTTATACACTGATGTTGTCTCTCTTGTATAATGTGTTGGGACAAACGTGACGAAGATGTTATCTGTCTGATGTTATCTCTAATGTTATACACTGATGTTGTCTCTCTTCACATGAACGAGTCGTGCGCAACCAACGAACACAACCAACATTGACCGTCAAACGTTCGAAGCATCCCTTTGACTCGGTGCAAGAATACCGACATCGAACGGGACACGACCAAATGCGAATGTTTGACGCTCGACATTGGACACTCGTAGGTTCGAACAACGGCTACACGATGCTATGAACCATCCAACGTCGAATGTTGGAAGGTGTTCGTAGCATCGTGTAGCAGCGGCATAATACTACAGCTGTAACTTCACAACAAAATTTTACAGAAATTACAAGAGAATGTAATTAACAAGTGACATTAAGGATCCGTTACATTCTTAGATCGTGGCTATTCTTACTGTCACATTAGTTTAAACGTAACTGAATAGTATAGCCTAACTTTTAAAAATTTTTTCAGAATATTTTGCCAACTAAGAGTATAATATAAATACAGGCGACTCTCGTTAATTCGAAACTCGAGGGACTCTTAAAATATTACGAATTATCGAGTGTTTGAAATGTCAAATGGTTCAAATGGTTCAAAATCAATCAAAATCAATCAAAATGTACTTACAGTCTTTCTGTCTCTTTCTCTCTGCAACTTTGAATTGTCGAGTGTCTGACGCCGATGAGTTTGAATTAACGCGTCGTTTGGTTACGTAGCAATGATTTTTTCGTTTGAATTACCAAGTGCATAAAAATGTATTGAGATTTTGTAGGGAACTCGTGATAACTTTAAATTATAGAGAAGTTCGAATTATCGCAGGTTTGAATTAACGAGAGTCGACTGTATTAATATATAGAAAACATTAGTTGGTATAATTTAAGACTGCTTTATCTTGTTATTGTTAGATATTTAACATAAAACAAAATAATACTGTACCAAAATAAATTATTTCAGCAAGTTTCCAAACGAAAATACATCCATTAAACCCACTGTCATGGTGAGACTAAAGCCCAGGAGTATGACAGAAATTTGTTTTGAGATCTCTAGATCTTGAAACTGTTTTTTGAAACGGGTGACATGATACCTCAAGTTCTATTGGACTGATTGCTTTAAAATTTTGTAAAGAGGTGTTTAATATATTCAAAATTTGTTTGACGAAAAGTTTTTTTAATTTTTTTTACTATTTTTAAAAAATTTCCAAAACTAAAAAAACGATGAAAAAAAAAACTCTTTTTTCCACATGGATGTCATTTTGCCAAAATTGTTTTTTTTTTTCAAATCGTTCCCGTCTAACAAAAATAACATCCTTGCTCTTTAAGAATTCACTAAAATTCTTTGTTTCAGATCACCGAGGGGGTTGAAAACATGTCAACCAGGAAGCAATATTTTTGTTTTTTGAGTCGTTACTTTCCCGGCCTGTAGCTTTTTCAATTTTTATTTTTTTGTGTGTACTTTCCCAATGTTAATAAAAAACTGATAAAAAAACTGATAGTATAAATGTTTAAGGGTTTTTAATTATTACGCCTGGAAAAACATTTAAAATTTGGCCGTCTAGGCCAGAATACCCCCTCAAGCAACAAGCCGTTCAGTGGGACGCAGCGATAAAACTCTTCACGAAATCATCTATTACTCTTACCTTTGTATATTTAATTTTTTTTTATACATACAGAGGTAGACACAATATGATGCAGAAGAATATCTTATGTTTCTTATACCAATTGTAAGTTATGTACAACTTTACAACTTACAATACACTGCACGATTAAGTTGTAACAATAAAACTTTTGTATTATTATTTATACGTCGTACTACAATATGTTGCAATAATTTAAATCGGTAACGACTCGGTTTTATGGACACTTCAATAAATGATGTACGAATGGTATATGATTTTATTACACCCAATATAATTAAAACTATAAAAATAAGTATAAGTAAATAAAACAAAATAAGAATAAACGGATGATTTTTTTTTTTTAAAATTGTAAACTTGATGAAAAAATTAGAATTTTATTACACCTGTCAAAAAAAAATGGTGAAATTAAGTCAGAATTACAATATACCGTAAATTACGAAGAATCGAGACTTAAGAGGAATTGGGCAAAATTAAAAAAAAATTACTCATTTTAGTTTAAAAATAACAAACGTCAAGGCGAATATAATATATTATCTTTCTTAAATTACAGTAGAATAATCATTCCCTTGGGTAGCGATGGTGAGTAAGCTTGAAGCTGGATGAAAAATATTAAAAAATCAATTTAAACTGGTGTCTTCAAACATTGTTTTTTTTGTTTTTTAAAATTTTATCTAACAACAATTTATTTTTTTATTTTTATGAATAAAAGGATGGGGGTCAGTAAGATAAGTGTATTTTCCCCTGAAGAGTTTTAGGTTTTTATTCATATATATGTATGTTAACTAAGGGTTAGTGTATTTAAGATAAAAGCCAAATAAGTTCAAATACTTTTAATATATATGTAGCAAGAAACGATCAAAGGGTCTCGCCGGGTAAGCATATGGGATTTCGGGCCAGCGGCTTTTTCGACCATTATGTTGCTTATGGTGAGTAATGTTCGAAAATATGGGTATTAGACCTCTACCCTCTATATTATAAGAGATATGGGGGTAACAACCCTTAACTTTAAAATTTTTTTCTTCAAAACTATTGAAGATAATTAGATGAAATTGGCAGAGGATGTTGATATAAAGTAGCTTTATATTATACAATTTTTTTTACATTCGTATGACGTCATTTACTACATTAAAATAATAATTGAATTTTTGAGGGTGCGTGTTTTAGATCAACCCCCTGAGTGACAGCTACCAAAAAAATATATGTTATTTCGCTCTAATATAGTTATCGTGTGTAGAAATTTCAGCAGGGTCAGATTGGTGGAAGATGTCTTAAAAAAATATAATTTCAGGTTAAGTAACAATAAGATATCACCATGAAAAGCCAAGGTCGTGATCTGGATGACTGACTACGGTATTTCTATGTATTTTTCGACGTTGAGTACCTACGAATCTGAGGTCAAAAAAGTTCTTATACCCCTTAAATTTTTGTATATTTAATTTAAAAAAAAAAATCCGCAGTTATTACGTATGTATACGGTTGCGTAATATATGAGCGCAGTGGACCAACACTTTTATATTTACATATATTATTGCTTACAATATGCTTCATCATATATCTAAAAGGCAAAGTGTTAGGAGATTGCGCTCATGTAAAAAAAAAATGTAAAAACCACAAAAATGGTTAATTTTTGAAGAAATTCTCAAAAATACCCTATTTCTAGCTATAAAAAATAACGAAAATAATTATGAAAGGTAAGAAGTTTTGCTAAAACGAACAGAGTATAGAGTATATTATTGAAAAAATGTATATTGTAATGTAAATTGGGTTCTGTGATATTATTCAATTTTCCGTGATTTTCAGGGGAATTTTCTTAACTTACTGACCCCCATCCTTTGGTTTAATCTAATATTTAGTTGTCTTGAAACATATGTATATGAGAAAAGAAAACTGCAAACCTTTTATTTTTTGTATTTTTTAAGAGAAAATCATTAGAACTTGAAATTTAGATTTAGTTAGGAGTTAACAAAGATGGAAAAGAGGTGACTAGAGACTGGACATGGGTTAATAGGGACGTTACCTATATCAAGTATATAGGTAAGGACGAATGTGAGGTGTTTAGGGAGAGATGAAGGATGAATTGGAACCTAGGAGAGAGTATTTTCAGTGCTGTCAAGTTATTTTGAGGTTTTTGTAAATACATTGGACTCTCGATTCTGTCACATAAATGTTGGGGTCAGGGTGGGGAGGGCCAGAATCGAGAGTGACTATCCAGTGGCGGTTCACTTGCAAATCTTGTAACTTATGGAATCGTGCCTTCATTACACTAAATAATTATTGTTTAATGTAAGTCATTAGCCCCACCCTCGCCCCAACATTTATGTGACAGAATCGAGAGTCCAGTGTATGTACATTAACTGTAACATTTTTATATTCAGTTTCAATTTTTTTCAACCCTAAAGCATAGATTATTAAAAAAATCAAGAACATTTTCAGTAATTTTTGGGTACTAGAGTTGAGTCACGATGCTCGTACAAACTTTTTTAATGTATTAAAGATTAGGTATTCGTAAAAAAATACAAAAAAATATGATGTAAAATTTGCGTGCCGCTTGAGTTTGTCTACGGTAAGGACAAGAGTTTAATCGATTTATGGTAAATAATCATTTTATAATTTAAAAAAAATGCTCTTCAAGTTTGAATTCTACATTTACTTAGGTATCTTTTAGAATTTTGTTTTCATGATACATTACTGATACTAATAGGTACCTACTTATTGAAAATATCGAGCCATTACCGCCGATTTATCGTAAGCGACACTTTTATCGAAATCGAGATTTTTATTATAAGTAACATTTTAAATTGTGACAGACCAAGCACTGATAAAGTTTCCCTCCAAAATTCATTAGAATTATAGCTATGTTAAGTTTCAATTTAGTATCTTTCTATAAAAAAATAATTTAAAAAAACCTTCTCCTGTAAAATTTGATATTTCTCACTTACGATAAGTCGGCGGTAATGGCTCAATACGCGTAAGTCAGATATATACCAGAGCTTATACGATAGCTAAACTATTTTCATGGTAATGACAAATCTTGTACTTAATAAATCTCTAATACTGACTGACGACAGACAACGCACAGCCCATTGGGTTTAGAAGGGTGAAATTTTGCACAGTAGTTCCCTATGTAACGTAGGTGAGTACTAAGAAAGGATTTTTGAAAATTCATTCCCTAAGTGGGTTAAATAGGGGCTGAAAATTTGTACGGAAATTCGTTATTTTTGAAGTAGGTAAGAGATATATGTTTCTATGGCTATTAAAATAAAAAATACCTTATTTAATAAATCTTTATATTGTCGATGGTAAATCCTATCGGGTGGGTCTACGGCTAGTAAATATATAAAATTAAATATAGTATCACTCTATCAGTTTTATAAATTATACCAGCGGTTCAGTTACCCGAAAATAATTTAAGAGATAAGAAACAGATGCTATACTAAAACAGGTAAATATTCGCGAACCTAGTAGGTATTAACAAGACAAAGTTGTTTTCGATTTCCGAGAGACTTTTGCCACGAAAGCTATGATTACAGTTTTGTAGGAAAGAAAATGACGAATCCCATCATAATATTTTATTTGTCTTTTACTTTTTTTTTTTTTTTAAAAAAAAAGTTTTAGGAACAGTTAAGTGCAAAAATTTTATTGTTTTTAATTTTTTTTTTTTTTAAATTAGATTTTACGTTACTGAATTAAATATCTGTTTCAAAATTGAAACCATAAAAATCTGTCTGGTTTAATGTAATCAATCCGGTCATCTTGGTTCTAATCAAAACTCTATAAATCATTTTTATTCATATATGATTTTAAACATTATAATTATGTTCGTTTTGCAATTTTGAAATAATTTTAACTATAAATACTCAATTAATAATTGAGGAAACGTTTAATGATAATAATTTAATAATTAATGAGACAATAATAATTTTGTCTAAATTTACCTTAATTTTCCAAATATTGTAATTGTTTAAATATAAATTTATTGAATGCCAGATCGGATGTAAGAGCAGACCGGAAATGATACTTGGATAAACCAAAAGATTTCTTCATTATTATTTAATAAAAGTGGGCTCCTGCTATTTACAATAATTTCCGTTAAGATTATTTTAATTGCCATAGTAAGTCATTAGACAATTTCAATTTTCAAGCCTCAAACACAATATAAAATAATAAGAGTAAATTTACATATAAGTACATTTTATGAATTAACAGTTTTGATGTTTCTCTTGTTTTTTGCGAAATCGATTTTAAATAGTTTCAAAATATATATTAAAATACACTGCCAATGGGGTGTGGCACACAGCTTCCTCGTACTCGTAAAAGACTTAAAACAATATTCTACCAAATATATATATATATATATATATATATATATATATATATATATATATATATATATATACCGTGAAAGTATATTTTCGCCTTAAAGTTCATAAAAAATTGTTGTAGCTCAAAATACTTAAAAAATAGGAAAATATTGACATTTAAAGGGATTTCATGACAGCGGCGTAGCTACCGTTACTTCGATTTTGATTAAATTCATAGAGGACCATCTAGGAACCAAACTGCATAATTTCTGAAAATTTCATAAAAAGAATTGAATGGTTCAAAAGTTATACCACTTGGTGCAATTTTGGAATGACATGGTAGAGGCGTTGCTAGCGGTACTCTGATTTTGATTATATTCATAGGGGACCATCTAGGAACCAAACTGCATAATTTCTGAAAATTTCATTAAAAACAATTGAATAGTTATGCCTCTTGGTGCAAACTGGCGACACACAGACGGACAGACAGATACCAAACCAAAATTGTTCAGGAAGCTCTAAAACGTGAAATGTGTGTAAAAAATTTCATTTTGGAGAGAAAAAATTTTTTAATTTTCAAAAGTGATCACAATGCTTCCGTTACTTTAGTAGTCTCGGAAGCAAAATAGTATTTGTTTGAAAGTTGTTTAAAATTCCACCTACAGCTTCCTAGTTTACGAAGGATACCTTAAAACGTGTCAAACGAGATTTTTGCAACGTTCCCATTATTACCAACATATTTAAAAAATCCGTTATTATAGGGGAAGTTCTGCAAAAAAAATTTTTGGGTAGTGCAACGTCGTGTATAGGCGGCGTTATTGTTCAAAAATGATTTTGCCCGAAAGCTAGTAGATATCAATTTTATTTTTTTAAAATTTATTTATCTTTTGGCCTGCCAACCCAAAGCTTGTCTTAAATCATAAAAATAAATATTGTAGACATTCTTTACAAAACTCTTCACTGAAGTACAAAAATAGATCCATAGTTTCGTTGCATTCGTAACAGCTTAAGTAATATAAACCGAGAATATAGCCAGAAAACGTACTTTTCTGCGACTCGATTTACCAGTAGATGGAATTTCTTGCAGAATATTTAATTAATTGGAATTAAACATAAATAGTTTGTTAGTATTTTTCTTTTGATTCTACAAATAGCATTGCCTACCGATAGTACCAGTATTGGCGACTTTGTTTCACCTATTTTATTAAAAAAGGTATCGATCATTTAAGTCAGTCATTCCCAAAGTGGGGGTTCCCCTTCAAAAATTTATTTGAGTGGGTCGCATTTATGTACATAAATAATTGATTGCAGATTACACATCCATTTTCTACACATTTCCTATCCATTTTTACATATTTCGGGGGTCTTTTGAAATTTTTAAGTGCAAAGGGGGGTCGCAGACAGAAAAGTCTGGGAAACACTGACTTAGGTGTTCTTGTGCGGTGCACAGTCTACACTAGAGATGTCGATTCTCCAAAAAAAAGATCGATTTTTGAATCGATTTAAATCGAAATCAAAAAAATTGAAAAAAAAAATCGGCTAAAAAAAATCGATTCTGTGAGATCGATCTAAAAAATCGAAATTTTGAAAAGTTCAATAAAATTAGCTGATAATTTTTGTTTAAGGGACTTACTTAATAGTACATAGGTAATATCGGTAATATCGTGTAAAAACGCCTTGTAAGGTAATATATTTGTAAAGGCGATGAGTGAGTTAACTTTTCAATTATAATTATAAAAAATAAGGCAATTGAATATGTAGGACGAATACCACGAATTGAACCAAGTTTATTCAAAAATTTCAAACAAATTGACAAAAAAATGTTTTCTAAATAAGTCGCTTTTGTGGCAAAGGGATCGTCGTTTGCACAGATAGGTGGTCTCTTCCTTCCTTTTGTATTAATAGTCTGACTTCTATAGAGCCATAGGAGGGGTTCGTTGATATAACGAGTAAAAAGTGACAACAATAGAGTTTTTGGTGTTTCATTTTAACACATGTTTCTTTGTAGAATTACTATTAAAATGAAGTTATTTTTGGAAGAAATCGGTTATCCATCTCTTACTTTTAATAATCGAATCATGAATCGATTCAAATGAGAAAAATCGAAAAAAGAATCGATTTTTTAAGCTTCGATCAATCGATTTTCGATTAATCGATTTAAAATCGACATCTCTAGTCTACACAGCCATGTGACGCGACCCTGATTATGGGTAGGCGTAATAAAGAATGTTAAGAAAGAAGAAGAATTTTAAAAACCGACTATTACAAGGTGCTGTTGAGAAATTATTTCTTTGCTTTAAAAGTATTCGAAAATACTTTTGAATTTTAAATTGAACATAAATTTCATCAAAAACACCTTATAAATAAGTAAAGTATTTTTGATTGAACTTTAAAATTGGATGCAATTAAAACAGAGAAATGTTTATTACCAGTATTTATTGTATACTTTATATGTGTTATTTCTGCTTTTTTACTTTACAATTTCTTTTTGATTAAGCCATAATCAAACTTAATTGGCTGTGTAATAAAGTTAATTGACATATACACTGACTGAAGGCTGTTTGTTCTTCGTTTTCTCGTTTTTTGTGGTAATAATTGTTCTATTGAAAGATAATCATTTGTTATATTTACACGTACATGACGTAAACTGTGTGTTCTTCTATCATACGTCTAACAATCAAATCAAGTGTTTATGCAATAAACGATGATAATTATTTTATTACGGTACCCTCACTGTGTGACCGGCCGAAAAATAATCAATTTTCGCGATTTTTTTTCGGATGGATAGGATGGGGGAATGGGGATGACTTTTTTTTACGATTAATACCACTATTTAACAATACAAAAATATTTTTTTATTCATTTTTAATTATTTTTTATAATTATTATAATTTCTTGAAAAAAGTGTCTTTAAAAAAGGGCAGAAATCGGTACACACGATTCCGTATTTGCGTACACACGAAAAAAAAAATTAAATAGATTATCAATCTGTAGGTAAGCCGTTTTATACCTATGGTAGCTTTTTTTTGGAATCTTCCTATTTTCCCACACGAAAAACTATAAAAAATTTTGTACTTTTATTCAAACCGCAGCCATTTTTTCAAATTTCAAGAAAAAGAAAAAAGCTCACATAAGTACATAGCGGCTTACCTACAGATTGATAAATAATCTATTTAATTTTTTTTCGGATGAAAACTGCGGCCACAATCGTGTGTACCGATTTCCGCCCGTTTTTAAAGACACTTTTTTCATAAAATTATAAGTAATAATTATAAAAAATAAATTAAAATGAATAAAAAAATATTTTTGTATTGTTAAATGGTGGCATTAATTGTAAAAAAAATTTATCCCCATTCCCACATTCCATCTATCCGAAAAAAATCGCAAAAATTGACTATTTTTCGGCCAATCACCATGGGATGGTACCTTAAAAAAATATTTTAACATTATTAATGAGGGCGCCAGTGGTGTTTATAAAGTTGTACAATTTAGCCCAAGAGCCCGCCGTATGCAAAACTTTTGTATAAGATGCATGAACGATTTTTTGTGAGTAAGCTACACTAGATCTAAAGGGAACCCCCTTTAGAATTGCAAAATTTTGCTTGAATGATAAAAAACTGACGTCACTTCCGGTTATGGTTTTGTTATGTCATCAAATATACTGATAATATTTACGCCAAAATGAAGGTTTCTAGGTGCCAAATTAAAATATCGAGGGCAGCCAGGCCTTAGTAATTCGCAACACTGAAGCTGCTTTCGTTGAAAAAGATAACTTTTAATGATGGCAGTCTCAGTGTTGCGAATTACTAAGGCTTGGCAGCCCTCGATATTTTTATTTTGCACCTTAAAGCCTTCATTTTGGTGGAAATATCATCAGTATATTTGATGACATAACAAAACCATAACCGGAAATGACGTTAGCTTTTTATTATACAAAATATCGCATTTCTAAAGGGGGCTCCCTTTAGGTTTGGGGTAGCCATATGGTAATAGAGACAACATATCTATCCCTACACTACTGGAACCAGTGTAACATGTAAGAGATAGACAATATGTTGTATACACACACTGGGTTTACATTGTATTAGTGCGATTTTGTGTATTTGTGTGAGTAACGGAGATAGTAAGGGCGGTCACGTGGCTCAGTTATTGCATACATAGCTATGACACCACACGCATGTACTAGGGGATGTAACAATACCAACAACAATCAAGTCCATTATCGTGTGGTTGATCTTCAATCATCGATTGCTACTGACAAACTGACAACTAAGAAGCCTAATAATGAGCACAGAAGTACACACTCGTGATTTCAGAAAAGAGATAGTTGCTATACCTCTGTACTCTGGGGGGGGGGGGTAGCACTATTTATTTACAAAACACCGTTCTTGTATCTTAAACATAGGTTTTGCAAACAGTAGGCTCTCGGGCTAATTGGGATATGGTCGTTCGTTACAGTAGTTGCAGTTGTATTTTTTAAAATTTTTGAATAAAATTAAATAAAATTATAGTGAATACAGTGACTCTATAATATTCTTGAGAACAGTGTGACCATTGGAAGCAAATTCGCCATATTCAAAAAAATTTTGGGACAGTTTCAGAAACGAAATCATATTTCTAATTAGAAGTACGTTACGGTGTATCAAATACTATTTATACTTACAAATAGTTCAGTATTCTCTTGTAGCATAAAACGATGCAGATTTCATCAAAACCGTTTTACCGTCGTGTGCGTTTGGTGCATGTCCAATGCGTATTTGTCAATAAAATTATTATCTTGAAAATGAAGAAACCTATTATCTCGGATGGTACATGTATTTTAATAATGTAGCAATCTACAACAGCACATCAGCTATGTTTTGAACATAAATGGGCAGCCAATAATCAACTTTTTTGTCCACTGTAAAATTGACTTCTTTCATGTTTCACGAAGATTTGCTTTCATTATTTCAAAAACTTTTTTTTTTGTTCAGCACATATTTAAAAATAATTTTTTTTTTTGTTAGTAAAGAAACAAAGGTAATGATGAAAATACAAACATAATTGTTTTGTACTGAAGCAATCAACTAATATGTGTGACTGATTCATATGTGGTTGTTCTTGACGCAATTCGTAATTACCGTCTTTTTATGTGTAAGTATTGCGGTGAGCCAACAATGAGTAGGTACCATAATAACCTTTCTCGGTGTCATTTTTTGCAAGACCAACACAAAACCAATACAATGTATAATTTAGGGGGGCCAATACCGGGAACATAAGCATAATTACGAGACCAATACTAAGATTTCAGTGAAAATAACCTAGGAAACAACAAAATACGAACCACTTGAAATTTTTCAGATTTTTTCAGGTATTGCGATTAAAACTTTGAAAATTTTCCACTATGGCTTTTACTTATAGTTTACTAGGCTACATACATAACTAAAAAATTCAAAAGTAAGCAAGATCAGTCTTGTTCTTGCAGTACTTTTGTACAAGGATACGATTATTCGAAATCCGAAATTAAAATTGAAATTTATAAGATCGAGACCAAGACCGAGGCCAAGATAATGTGTGTGCCAGCAAGGCTAAGCTAGAAACTCTTAGTGCAAGAAAAAGGTTAAGACTATTACAAGTGTTATGGTCTTGCATTCGCTCATCATTGTCTTATAGGGAATATCTCTACTAACTTTAGTTAGCTTTTAGGCGCCCTATATTGCACTTACGATTAGAATTTTTAATTACAAGTGGAGAAAATTAACTTTTTTCAAACTTCTTGGAAATAGTAATTTAGATTTTTTTTTGAAATATTAGTAATGATAATTATTTTGAAAAGCGACCCGACAATACCTATGCGGTTAAATTATTTATAGCTAATTTTAATCGCTTTCAGCAATTCATAATTCAATGGTGGTACATTTTCTTAAGCAAAACGGACTGGACTAAATATAAAGGAATATTATTGATCAGTTTTTACTAATTAGTTATCAGAGACTTTACAGATTTTGTCACAATTTAGCACGTTAGCGTCAATTTAGCACCTTGAAAACATTACCAAAATAGTAGTTTGTTCGGCTACCACAATAACTAGCTGTTTTTGGTTTTGAGAGCTTAGCTGACTCCTGGGTAATCGTTCTTAACGTGCTTATTTAAGATTTCCGTATTTATTGGGTTATCATTTTAGTTTCTGTAACAAAAATACTTTTGGTTTTGTTTGTGTGAACATAAACTTATGCTGCGTTGTGCACTTTGAATAGGTACTTTCTAATTTGAATCGATCTTTACTCAAACAAAATGTCTTTTTATATTTAAAATATAAAAACAATAGGCAGTTTTAGGTGATGTTTGTTTGCTTTATTGATGACAATGTAACAAGTTTTCAGTGCGGCAAACAATTTAAAATTGCCTTGAAACGATTGAAAAAAACATAAAAACCCATTAAATTTTTATAATAAACATTATTAAAAGACAGAGACTACCTCGCTACCTAACCTTGCTGATTGCTCGTATAAGTTAACACAAGCCATTTTACATGGTAGTAAATCTTTTCAATATATTTTGAAGTATTTTAAACTTTTCTTTTTTTCTGCTCTCGCGTATTCAAACAAAGGGACAAGTGAACTATTATCATAAAAACAGTAGTTGAAATTTAACTACTTTTTGGGACGATGTTTTCAAAAATGCCAATCGAGTTGAACAAATGGTCAACGGCAGCTATCAAAAGTGACGTATGTATATACTTTGGAGCTACCACAGAAGATTCTGATATAGTTTTATGTTTAAAAATGATGTCAGATTTAAATCTCATTTAGGAGTGTCTTTGGTAGATTAATAATAATAATAATTAACGATTTGTGTGGCCTTTTGAAATATTCAAGTACCAAGTACGATGTGTAGTAAGGAAATGCATTGCGGATGTTTAGTCCAAATGTATTGCTTTTTAAGGTTATATAATAATAAACTTACAAAGAACAGAACTCTTTTTCAAACGCTTTTGGCATTTTTGTTATAGCTCCTAAACTTATTATTCGATTTTTATCTTTGTTTAGTAACAATCATCACTGAGTACGAGATTTACAAAACAAGGCTAGCCTATTTCCATTTCGTGTTTGCGTTAAATGTTTTTATGTTTTTTTTAATTTAAAGAATTGTTGGTTTCTATTTCACATAACTTATTGTAGAAAAGGTTATCTTAGCTGCCTACAAACTGCACCTCCTTATGACGACTGTTTTAGAAGCAGTAGACATTGTAAAATCGAACAAACGAAAATTATTCCACATTTTTTTTAGTGATTTTTTAAAAAAAAAGTTTTTTTTAATTTTTTCCTAAATATTACCAATTTTATACTTAAAACAATTACCAGTCTAATTCGACGACGATTAATTGAATAATTTTGTTAGTATATGATATATCTATAAAACAAACAACTTTTATAGGAGCATTAGCCTAAATCTTTACTGTAGCAATTCATATTATTAGCTTTCGTATGTAATCAATAATAGATAAACGTTTTTTGATCCATCGAATTTCTTAATCATAGTCACCTATTTTCTAAAAGAAAAAAATAATAATTCACTACGGCTGACAAAAATACGTAAACAATTATCTCAATAAAAAAAAATTATTGTCGCAGACAGTCACTTTTTTTTTTAATATACAAAAAAAGTCTCATTTTACCGAGAGACAGTAAATATGCAGAAAGAAACTAATCTAAACTTCTTTTAAAGCAAAAAAAATATATAAAATAACAATAATTTGATTTCCTCGCGTTAAAGAAGTTTTTTAATGAGACAGTTAGTCAACTTTATTGCAGACTTTGAATAAATTGTAAGCGTATATATGGTTGTAGAAGAGCGGAAAAATTGTATACTCTCAACAATTTCTACTAATAAATGTTCAAGTTGGAAAGTTAGTATGAATAAATTTTTTTCTTATATTAAAAGTCATTTGTATCCATTTAATGGTGAAAAAGAAGTTTAAAAATTACGGGGTATAATATATGTTATTATACACTTGCAATTTTTTTTTAAGATTTATTAACTTCACATAAAATTTTTTAGCCTTTCTTTTTTATCAAATAATAGGTGTAGGTACATAAGTAAATTTTTTAAAATTATAGAATTGAAATTATAGGTATTAAAAATGTATAAAAAAAATATTAACTCAATGTTTTACAATTAAAAAGAAACTTGGTTTTAGCATTTCAGAGTACACCAAATATTCAATATACATATTGTTACCACTTGGGGAAAGTGCACACTTGACGCATACACGGCTAGCCTGGTAAAGCTGGGGGGGGGGGGGAAATTGGTATATCCTCTAAGAGAATGTTCACTCTAATGTTCACAGTTAAAAAGTTTGAAAGCAACTAAGAATATGACAACGTAAAGACAGCAATAAGACAGTAGTACGGAAGTACAGTAGGCAAAAACATGTGTTAGGTAATTACAACAAACCAATAAACGGATTTCTAAGAATCCCTTTGTGCGTACGAAATATTTACGACTCTGTATCACTATTTTGTTTGAAAGCCAGTGAAATAAAATTTTTTTGGCTTAAAAAATGACGCATTTTTCGCTATTTAGAGTGGCTATTACGTTATAAAGTGTGTTTCAATATACGAATGATAATGTAAACCAAACAAACCTTTGTAATTTCTATGTTTTAAGGAGTTTTTCGTTAAATAGAAGTTCGTTATATAGAATTTACACTGTATTATTATTAACAGAATTGTTTCATACAACTGTCGAAATTTATTAAGTGTACAATGACTTCGTTGTGAAGATCTGTATTTTACAGAAAAGGTGAGTAGTGTATGTAAATGATATTTAATTATTTATACTTAAGAACTGATACCTGTACAACCTTCAATTATGTGAAACAGCATCAACGGCGTTTCCAAAAAAATAAATCCGGTCAGTGACGATGGCTTGGACGCCCAATTCTAATACGTCAAATTTAAATTAATTCCACGAGAATATTTTTCACGTAATTTAAAGTAAGGAATTAAAAATTAAATTTATTAGCTTATTACTTTTTTATAATTTTTCTTTTTCTGCAGGTACGGGGAGAGTATGATATCCGAGGCGACAAAGTTTGACAAGCGGATCTGGTAGATTTTGGCATTCTAAGTAAAAAATTAAGAGTAAAACTTTTTGAAATTCGCCTTAGTTTTCGAGATACCGATCGTTAACCTTGTATTTAAGGTTACCCTTTGCCCGAAAGTTAGGCTAGTTATGACAATGAACTTCGATTTTTGATATAAAAACTAAGTGGTGAGGTTAGTTAAGGTTACCCTTTGCCCGAAGGTTAGGCCAGTTTTGACAATAAACTTCGATTTTTGATATAAATATATTTCACCAATCACTCTTGTTTTGGTGACCAATCCAATGGAACAATCAGTTTTTCAAAATCTCTGCTAGTTGACGGAGAGAATATTCTAGAATTTTTGTCAAATTTTACTATTTAGCCGTATCTTGAATGACTAATCAAATGGTGAAGTCGGTTTTCTAATGCCATTGCAGGTTTTCAAATAGAATGTTCTGAAATTTTTCTCAATGACTAATTACATGGTGAAATAGATTTTCGAGATCTTTGTTAGCTTTTGAATAGAATATTCTGGAATCTTTTTCAATGTTCAATTCAGTTATGTAGTGGGTTTTTCGATCGTTTTTAAAATAAACTTAACAATTTTTATTTTGCGTCCCATCATTTACATTGTATATTATATAATTCACTGACGTCACTATGTAAAATCGGAGTCCGTACCATTGGGTATTCACCGTATAAAGTAGTTTAAACTATAAAAGTTTATTTTATACATATGAAATTTCTATTTATTTCCTTATTATTAAATATCATCAACCGACACTGGTGATTCTCAAATGGAAACACTGACTTACCAGTCCCGACGTGTTTCCATTTGAGAATAAGTACTGTAGAGTCTATGTCAGAATAAACTTTTTAATTTGATGTATGCTTTGTGCAGTTTCCCTTCACAATTCCAGATAAATATAATCGGCATAGTTCCTTAAGAAGACGGCTGCAGACGCACACTGCAGACCTATCAAATCTTAACCTTTACACCACTTTCCTTGTCCTCCACCCACATTATAAATGTATAATTGTGCTGTAAAAGTTGTTGTAAAGAATATAAAACTAATAAATAAAAGATACAAATAATGATGTGGGTGCCGTCTGTTATAGACTAAATGGTCTCTAAAACGGACGTTAAAGGCTTTATTATCATTATTATCATTATCATCATTATTTGATGTATGCTAATTTCATATTATTATTTTACATTAAATACACTAATTATTTTATAATAAGTAGTTAAGTACCTACACTAATTGTTTTATATTAACAAGGAAAGGTTCTGAACTGTCAATTCACAATTTAGATGAAACTTAGTAAATGTGTAATGCAAGCAAAAATAACGGACCCGTATTTTTTGTATCTGCCACCATCGCCATTTAAGAAGTGACATTATCCCTCAAAGTTAAAGTAAAATTTAAATTTTGTTTGATTATTTGAAAACTACGTTAGATAGAAAAAACTTTAAGTTAACAAAACACTCTTTTTAAAGAGATTTCTTTCGATATATACATAAAGCCAGGGTTGGACCTACTGCAGCGGCTGTTCAGGTAAAATTAGGGGTAAATTTTGAAACAGGGTGGATATGATTTGGTATCTTAAAATTTGATATAGTGCCTAAAGAGAGAACTACGTTTATTTATATACCTATCTTATATTAAACGTTTGGTGTAATGTTTATGATATCAAAGATAAAATGATTATAGTGAAGTGAAAATTTTCGTTTTGGTTCTCGTAAATTTGGAAGTGTTATATACACTGCGTATAATCCGACAATGCATGTATAAAGAATGTATAAAACTTGTATAAAATGTATCTAAAATTTTGTTCGGGTTTATCTTAAAGTATTTTGATTGTAATATTTTTTATGTTACTAAATATCCCGAGACTATAATTTATAGCAAATAGATCGAACTGGTTGGCCAATTCTTGCAATATGCAAAAACTAATTTCCATACTTATATTGTTATTCTGGCGGAGTAATTATTGATCTCAAAGGAGCAATTTGAGAGCAATATAGCCATATAAGAAACCAAATGATTTTTCTACTTTCGGCGGTAGCCACATTTTTTTCAGTCAGTTGCTGTATCACAACACTATAAATTATGCCTTATGTGTTTGTATAATTACTGCCACCACTGTATTTATTAATAATACCAGTATGTATTCAATAATAATAATAATTCTTACGTATATTCATACGAGACTAACTGTTTATTATATTTGTTATATTAATCAATCGATTTAACATGTTAAATCGTTAATTTATTCGTTTCCGTCAGTCAAAAATTTTTTTAAGACATCGTTTAATATATAGTTAGGTTTATATGCGCGCACTTCTCTTCTCTGTATATAAATACATACATAATTGATTATATTCAATAAAGTTTGGCATTTTCAATTATTTTCAAAACAAAAAAAGCAACAAACATTATTAATAATACATATTTTATTCAGAATTAGGTAGTAAATATAATATATTTAAGTAACGGTAAATTTGTAAATATGCAACTTGAAATAAATGGATGGTCCTATACTGTCATTTTATAGGTATACACAGAGAGAAAATTCATATAAAAATTACTGTGCTCAGCACTACAATCGACGTGTAAAAGGCGAACATATTCAATTTTGTACGGTAAAAATATAAAAATTATAATTAATCATAGAAAATTTAAAGGATAGAATGTTCTTTCCGTAATATTAGCTCCGTAAAATTTGTAAAACAGCACAGTAAAAAGTTCCATTGCCGACAGTTTAACTGTTTTTCTTACAAAAATTACCATGCTGTCTTATAATATTTCAAATGCTATCTGTTAATAGTAGAAAGAAAGAAAGAGAAGGTACCAACGCT
Organism: Brachynemurus nebulosus; assembly: GCA_035578155.1. Lineage (NCBI taxonomy): Eukaryota > Metazoa > Arthropoda > Insecta > Neuroptera > Myrmeleontidae > Brachynemurus > Brachynemurus nebulosus. The sequence continues at coordinate 43,053,560 of JAPWDM010000001.1, read as the reverse complement.
GTCACATAGCGAGGTAAGCTGCAGAAAGTATCAACACAATCATATATGAAGGTCACATAGCAGGACTGTTGGTGTTGCAAGTAGCTGGTTAGCTAGTGTGGTGTCGTGTGGTGTCGTGTGGTGTCGAATCAGTGTTCATTAGAATGTCTTGACGGATGGTCACCGTTTAATTCATCATTTTGTTACTCCACTATCTTCAGTATTAGAATATATTGTTGCCAATCATTTTTGTATGGATCATAAAGAATTAAAGTTCGGAAAAGATCGGGCATCTTTAAAGTTTTTACAGGTACAGCCGAAGCAACATAAGGTTGCGGGTCAGATCCGCAAATGAAAGAGTACGACAACAAGAATTAAACTATAACATATATGCATAAGAGTGTGATAGAAGTTGTGTTACCACATTAAATTTTACCATGCTATAATATATTTTTTACTTTGGTCGTCGATCGCGCACGCATTAAAAAAGAGCATGGTAATTTTTCTGAAATTTTATTTACAAAAATTATATGATTTTTCTCTCCGTGTAGTATTAGGATTTTAGTATAACTTAGGGTCAACTTTTCTGATTTCTCTTGTGAATGGCACGTACCTACAGGGGCGTATTTGTCATAAGGCGCGCCTAGGGCGGGAAATTTTCAGTATTAACAAGTTTCTTTCATTTTTTTTGCTCGTCGCTTTTAATAGAAAAAAAGAAACGAGGTGCCCATTTTTTTTGCACGTCAGTTATTTTTTAATGGGAAAAAGAAAAAAGATGAAAAAGTTATCAAGATTTTTTTAAAAATTTTAGTAAAAAGCAAGGGCGGAATTTTTTACAGTGCCTTAGGCGGCACTTAGGGTACATATATCCCTGCGTACCTACATTCTAGAAATCTATATTTAGCGTACAATATTGATTTAATTACTTTAAAAACAAGAGTGATAGTACAATCAGCAGAAAAAATTAGCTCCAAATTTAGGAGTTCGACTTCTAAAAATATAATTAGATGTACTTGATGAGTTGGTGACATCATAAAGGTGATTTAAAGAGGGAAAAGATATAAAACAAAACAGAAAAAGGAAAAGAAAATTCAGAATAATTTCACATGGAGTTATTGGGGAAAGATTAATTATTTTATAGTAAATTTTCCATTTTAAAGTGTTGGACTTTGCTTTCTATTATGTTTTATCTCCCAATTTATAAATATTCCTTTGGTTTTAATTGTATTAAAAAATCAATACAATAGTTACTAGCTAGAATTTAGTATAAGTCGTAAGAGTAAATTCATTAAGATTTATTATATCTGAGATTGTCTACAAATATTTGAATGAATGTAATATCCTAATATTTTCGGAATAAATAATAGAGATTTTCTTTTTTTTTTTTTAATTTTTGGAGTTATGTTATCAATGGAAAGGAGAGTAACATAAAATTTAGGAAACATTTAACTCAAAAAACGGATAGTAATATCATGAATTTAAATCTTTAGGATTTGATTTGTCTGTTGTTGATAATTGTTTTCCAAAGAATTTTCAACGGTTATCCGTTTTTCCAAAGAATTTTCAACGGCATTATAATAAGAAATGACTTAAATGAATAAATTAAACAATCTATACTGATATTATACGTCCTAATAATATTTATTATAAATATTGGATATATCCGAACCATTTAGAAATTTGGTGAGAAACCATTTTTATTACTGAAAAATTAAACTTTAAATTACCCATATAATCTGTTATTTCTTTTGCCTCTGTTTTGCCTCAAAACTAAAAACAAACAAAAAATACACACCCAAAAGAACAAAGAGAAAATGTAGACAATTAATTTTAACAAAAAATTGTCATGTACAATTTTAAAAAAAAATAAAATAAAAAACTAATAATTGTAATGTGGTGAGAAAACATTTCAAAACTGTCTTATCTGTGAAAGTACCGAAATCCTCTAAGTGATATTAATCCAACCAAATATCCTAGTATGTCTGTAAGACCACGACATAAAATTCAATGTATCTATCTACAATATGTATGCCAAGCAGTTAGCAGTGAGCAGAGTAAGAAAATATTATTTATATTTCGATTGAGACAAGTGGCTGTGCGCTAAAGTCATTAATCATTGCACAGTGAAAAAGTCAAATTTACCAAACAAACCATTTTTAAAGATTACTTTATATTTTTCTACAAGGAAAATAATAAAAAATTTACAAGATGATACAGCTAATTTATTAATATGTTCAGTGTTAATGGTTGAGACTTGTCCACTAATACGTGTGTGTCTAATGAAATATCCTTCGATACGGGCCCAGGGCCTAATTTCGGCCGGAACATTGTTCCGGCACCTTGAACAGTGTTCCTTTCAGAGATTTTTAGTTTTTGGCGGAACAGTTTGTTATGTGCCAAGATTATTATTATTATTATTTTTTTTTTTTTTTTTTGATGAGTGTCTTTAGGAGTTGAAAGCAGAAGCACATGATAAGTTAACAATGTTTTCTTTTTGTTTGTCACTTAATTTGTTGGGATGATTTTTGCGAAAAATTGGAAAAGGCGTTCCAGCACCTAAATTTTAGAAATTAAGCCCTTGATATGGCTCTGCTCTTACTCGTTTTGTTTGTAGACGCAGACTTAATTTGTTCCTCAAATTTTTACAATCGAGTTAATATAATGATTTAATTTGTAAGACCCTGTACTTATATCATCTACCTTTGTATACTGGTTGACTCTGTAGTATACAAGCAAACGGCAGTATTATTATTCATTGTAAAAATTACAGGTAATGTTTGTGTATGTATGTATATTTGCCTCCTACAGATATTCAAGATAGTATGTTCATTAATTTTATCATTTATGTCATGTACTTTTCTATCTTTGTCTATTAAAAATAGTCCTAGGTGTTTTGAAGTAGAAAAAAAATAACGTATGAGTATGCATGCGTATGGTCTACGAGTACGAATACAGTAGCGATAATGGAAATTATATCATTTTATGCCAAGTAATTATAAAAGATTTCATTTGAAAAAGTTCAAGAAAGAATACCTACCTACTTATACATTCTCCTTACCTCTCTCCATTATCTCTATTTCAGCGATAACGTCTCGTGTTGAAAAATTTTCAATTAATTTATAAAACTGAGTTTGTGTTGGTATATATAATCACCCAAATCTCACATTAATTTACAATAATCATACTATCCAAATACACCAAGTGCGTGTCGGACACGTATTTAAACAGGTTTCTTTAGTGGCTAGAGTTTTATCCGAGCTTAGACACATAAAGCCTTGAATTATGGCTACAACATGGAAGAAGGAAAGGTATATAATATTGTAAAGGAAGGAGCATTTCCCAAAATACTGAACAACATATTATGTTTATGAATGTTAACGTGCTTACAATGAATGACGTCATTTTGTAAATAAACAGTAACTGTTTCGATGTAATAAAATATTTCTATTGGCTATTGCTTTTAAAACAATATATTTAGTATATTTTTCTTATAATGGTGATTTGGATTTCTATATAAAAAAATAAAAAAATAAACAACTAATTAATTATTTTCAATAGCTGTTTTATTTGATTCAATAATCCACTCCTTAAGAATGCTGTTCGACTATTTTATCAGTTAATTTTTCGAATTCTTAATTGTCTACTAAATCATTGTATTTTTTAACAGTGCTTAAAGAATATTATAAATTTCTATAAACGGAAAACAAAAATTGTTCAAATTAATCGATTATTTACAATTTTCTTTATAACTATCTTTTAAAAAAAAGATTACGTTTTGGTTTATAGTTTTGCACCACTAATAACACATATATTCTTGATAAGGGTAGACAAAAAACATAAATAAAACTATAGGTATAGTTCTTAAATTGTAATTTTATTAAGAAATAAATAAATACAAACAAAATACATAATCTTGAAGTTAAACTTTTATATGCTTATTAATTTTACATAAAAGACGCCACTGAAATGAAGTGTAAATTTAACCTATATTTTAATTTTTACATAGTTTTTTTTTTACAATATTTTTAAAATTTTTTTCGTTATTATCACATATTTTAAATAAAAAACGAATTCCTTATTTACGTAGAGTAATTCCTTTTCCGGTATTTCTTTTACTTTGTGTAATGCCAAAATTGGTATTCTTCCGCTTATTATAAACCTGTTTTTTAAATGAAAAATTTAAGAAAATTAATAAATTTTCGGTAGAAATAGTTGCATTTTTTGATAAATACAATATTTATTTGTCCAAATATCATATCTGTATACGGCAAAGTTCATTATATAGTAAAATTTAATTTTTTTTCACCAAGACCTAATAAGCACAATTTAGACAAATTCACATGTTAACGTGTATATCCTATTCTTTTGTTTCGTATTTTTTGTGGTACATTGAAAGGAATCTACGTATTCATTCTAACACATCATATTATAGATATTATATTATCTTGTCTCTCTCTTAATACATAGGTTCCATCCATATTCTTCTATACCAATGGGCTATAATAAAAGTATATCAGAAATTGTTGAGGAAATTTCCTTAAGGGAGGTTTGGAGGAATTGAAATGAGGATAAATAGTCTTACAAATGCCTTGATGTGTTAATTAGTGATGAGCAAAATTAGTCTTGGTCTTGCAGTCCTGTCTTGGTCTTGCATTTTTTGCAAGACCAAGACCAAGACCAAGACTATAAGTATGAATGCAAGACCAATACCAAGACTCAAGTGAGCAAGACCAAGACAAAAGCAAGAGAAAAGCAAGACTCTAGCTAAACTATTTAAATAGTTTGAAAGTATAATTAATACGTAAAAATAGTAAAAATTCTGATTTTAGAAGAAAAAAATTCGCTAATAAAAAAATGCAAGAAAGTGCAAGATTTTTTAGCAATAACAAGACCAAGACCAAGACTAAGACTGCATTTTGCAAGACCAAGACCAAGACTCAAACTGCTCTAGCAAGACCAATACCAAGACTCTTAATGCAAGAACAAGACCAAGACTAAGACTGCCAAGTGTTGGTTTTTGGTCTTGCATTTGCTCATCACTAGTGTCAACAAAATATTTATGTTGTAAAGAAATAAGAATGCTGTGAAGTAAGAACAACAATTATTATGATGTAAAACAAAAATTGCTTAGAATAATTTACCTTCACTTATCCCACTCCAATTGCTCTTATTAACACAGCCCTAGATGAAGCGACACAAATAAATAGCTCTGTTAACTAATAAAATTTGGACAACTACAATTTTTCTTAGTTCTTTTTAAGAAAATCTTAAGAAAATACACAATTTTAGTCACCAAATATTGGGTGTTTTTTTAACCCTATGTAACTTCATAACAGTGTAAGATACATACAGTCTTTCCAAGTATTATTGCAAAAATTTTATTCAGCAGAACATTTATTCCGTACAAGAATACTTACCCTAGTTTTTTCCTCTACAGCGCCTTGTTAACTCAACCACTGCTTAACCCACAGGAATATGGGTACGTTAAGGAATAACTTTTTGTCAATGTAACTTTTACTCCATTTATACTTTTCGAGATATCTAAAAAATAAACATAATTTTACTTGAATGGCCGTTTCCAGTTAAAATTAGGTAGGAAAGTTCATATTTCAAGTCACTTCCCTCATTGTGATTCCAATTTGGAAACATCGACTGATAATTAAAGATTTTTTACTATAATCCTACCTAATAGTGACTTTATAATATAAACTTGAGAACACTATGGGCATTTTTTGTAGGTTTAATTTTTGGCTGGTTGATGCAATTCACAAGCCAAATACACTGAATTTATATACGTTGTTTATTGAGTTACTACGGTTGCCTATTTAAAATTTGACATGCTTATGGCGAATTTTTCCATCCCAATAACCATACTGTTATCAGGTGCCGCTGTAATCGAGTCTTTTAAAAAAAATTGCACTCTGATTATAGGAGATAGATAAAGGATAACATTGATTCCCCTAAGATAATGGTGAGCGTCTGTACTATTTCCACTCACATTTCTTCGGTTTTTATAAACGGAATTTGGAAGAAAATGAAAATAAACAAAAACACTGGACAAAAACGCGACCAAATTTTTCTTCTCTCAATGCTACATATATAGAACTACCTACTTTAAGTTTGGTTTCATGCCTCTATGCTCTTAATTTGAAGATATTAATTGATTTAATTCTTTGGTTTCCTGGATTCCTTAGATCTGATCCCACACCTTTTCTCTTAAATATAACTATAGCTTCGCTATATAATCTGGACAGAATTATAACTATATAAGTACTACAAACCGAAACTAATTGGAAAATATTTAGACGAGTTTCTCAAGTTTTCATTTCTAAATATGATTCAAAAATAAAATCTAACAAGCTTATACTATTATTAAATAAATAAAGACACCCAATAACGATTTGACAGCGACAAGACATGGCAGTGCAAGAATATTTTCACGTCAAAAAAAAAAGCGAAAAAGGCGCGCGTACAGTGAAAAAAACACCTTATTTATGTTATTCATGTATTTTTATGAATAATAATATGTCATGTTATAACGAACCATGTATACCTATGTAAGTAGTTGCTTGGCTTGATGCTACTCAATATTCACTGTTAGAAAATTCATGTCTAGTATATATAGAAAGGAGACATGACTATATTATTATTTGAGATGAGATGTTACCAGAGAAAAAATTGTATGTCGCTGGTATGTTTTCACAGCACGTTTTTAAATATTTTGTCAACATAATTCGTTTTTTTCAAAAAAAAAAAAAAAAAAAAAAAAACTACGAGAAAGAAAAAAATATTATTCACTTTATCAAAACGAAAAAAAAAGTTCAGCAGCGGGAGAATGTTTGGTATTCATTTATACTGTACAGTGTACATATAATCTTAACAACTACTTACATGACATGCTATCTATTATAAATTTGTGTAATTTGAAAAAGAGAAAAATATTAGATGGGTTTATTTTTGAAATTAGAAAAATTCCATTTAATATTAATTTATTACACGATAATTTGTTTCTTATATAATTTTTAAGTTTTGTCGATGATGAATGTTTGTAATTTAAATTTGAAAATTCCAAATTTGTTTCTATAAATATATATGTATCTTATTATGATAGTTGTTCCATAATAAAATTGTAATGTAAAAGTTTTACTTCTCCGTTTTCTAAATATTCTTTTTCTCCATTGTGAATGTAAACATTCCGTATATATTGTAAAAACATTCTGGCGGAGAGTAAAATATTTTACACATTATTTATTATATTGGAAAAAAGCTGACGCAGGAAATTGAAAAATCTTTTTGTTTTTTATTTGTTTAAATTGTTCCCTAACTATTTAACTAATTATAGATTAGTGTTTTATTTATAATAAAATAACTAAAAAAAGGCTAATTAGCAAAATTTTGAAATTGATGAATCGTACTACTCTATTTTAACTATATTCTGTACTATACACGTAATTATATCCATTGGGCAGTTGGTAGTATGAACCTCCCGAGTCGCATCCATACTACACCACTCTTGTCTTGTGTAACGCGATGGGGGCCAGCGTGGTTTAAGAACGGTGTAAAAATGGCTATGTAAATTTTCGTATTGAAATATGTAATGATATGTTTGTTTATTTAACTGGTAATTTTACTTCGGAACGTCAAACCACCGCGTGTACAGTTTACAAAGATGAAGTTGAAACTTCGAAGTATTAGTCCCTGAATTTTATACGCACAGAGGATAGACGTGAGTCCGGAAAGGTTGTAAAATAAACAAATTTTGTACGACCATAAAACAGATTTATTAATGGAAAAAATCCCTTAGTTTTTATTGTAGAAAATGTACATGTTGTTAGCAACGGCAATACCACACACATTAAATACAAACGTATAAAAGATAATTATACATTTAAAATCTGATGTGTCATAAGTAACAATAAATTTAGGATGTGGCTATTTATACATACAGTATGTATACGCAATTGGCTATTTATACATACAGTATGTATACGCAATTGGCTATTTATACATACAGTATGTATACGAAATTGGCTATTTATACATACAGTATGTATATGGAATATTTTGTTTAAACATGCAGTATGTATACGCAGTTGACTACTTATTCAGAATTACCGTAATTTCTGATGTATAATGCGCACATTGAGCACCAACAATATCGTCAAAATTTCGTGGTGCGCGTACTAAAATGGACTTTTCCACTGGTGACAGTAAAATAACTTATAATAACAAATTTATCGATTCTAATAATAACGAAATTCTCGCGTACCACCAATTGAATTTTGTATAATCTTTTTAGCTTAAGAACGGATTTTCGGCGACGCGAACCGGAAGTTGCATATCTGAGGACTAAAAAAAGGTTTCCTTTGTTATGGTAATAAAAAATTAGAGGCAGATTCTTATAGAATTTGATCAATGGAACAAAAAGGAAGAACAATGTTTTTCGATATCTTGTTTAGTTTTCGAGATAATATGTGTTGTATTTCTAAAACTTACTATAATGAGATAATGAATTGTATATTACACATAGACACATATACGTAGTATCAATTTTTACGGATATAAACTCAGTTTTAAATATAATTTTTGAATGGTATATTTTGGTTTTTATTCATAGAAATTAGTGAAAAATGAACGGGACTTCACCAATGAAACCTCATTCTAGGGTAAAGGGTAATTATTTACAAATATGTCTCGGCGTGTAATGACTTCAAAATTATTTAATTACCCTTTGCCTGAAAATGAGGTTTCAATGATGTTGTCCGGTCCATTTTCCACTTACTTCTATCAATACAAGCCGTAATATATCTACCGTAATTGTCAATCCAATATAGTAAGTTTTTCAAATTTGACACGTAATATCACGAAAGCCAAGCAAAATATCAAAAACCTTCATTGGTTCTTTTTTGTGTTACTCACCCAGTTCCATAAGAATCGATCTTTAATTTTTGTTGCTATGGTAACGGAAAACATTTTTTAGTAATCCCTAGGCTTGACATTCGAAGGGTTGAAAAATACACTTCCGGTCCTCGTCGCCAAAAATCCGTTTAGGGGATAACTTCTTAAGCCAAAAATATTATGTAAAGAAATAATTCAGCTCAATCGAAAGTATTCGGTTATTATAATGGTGTAGTTATTAAAAAAATATTAATTGTAATAATAGGCGCATTCAATCAGTATGTATAAGTAGCCAACTGCGTATACAGTTTAGCTTTAGGTAGTACATAACTACATACTGTAGGTTTAAATAGCCAATTCAGTATACACATAATTATGTATAAACAGCTAATTTCATATACACAGTATATATGTATAAATAGCCAATTTCGTATACATACTGTATGTATAAATAGCCAATTGCGTATACATACTGTATACGCAATATATTTATACGCAATTTATACATGTATAAATAGCCACATCCATAAATTTATAAAAAGTGAAATAAAAGAATAAATTTTATTGATAAATTGAATCGAGCCAGACACATCCTTTTTATGGAGCCAAGCTTTAAAACGACCGGCTTGTTCCAACATAAAACCCGATGGCCTCGTCCTCACATTGCTACAACGACCAAGGCACCCAAGGGGCCAAACTACTATTATGATAGTTAGCATTCCGACTATAATCAGAATTTTACGTCATCAGTCTTGGCAGAGAGGTGGGAGGTTATATACGAATTTAGAGTTTTTGTTGGTATGTGTAAGGTAGTGGATGTTTGTGTGTGTAATACTGTGTATGTATGTGGCGGTGGTCCAGGGTGGGAATGGACACGTATACTCGAACAAGCGTATGCATGTACCTGCTACTAATGATGTAACAATGAACAGCCACCACTGTGGCCACGACTTAACAATGAATGTGTACGCTTAATACACTCTAGAACCGCTTGGATGGCGCCACTAACGTTAATAAAGCAATTAATCTCGCTATAGGCAGTACTTCAGACGTTGATGTAAAAGCGGTTGCCTACATGAACATATAGATAAGCCTGTTCGCCACACTTGATACCAATTTAAGTTGGAAATATAGAACATTAATTAACTCCTATCGAAATTGTCCCAGGTCTCCTATGTAATTAAGAATTTGAAAGACACGGTTTTACAGAAAACTCTTTTTAAGCAATGCAGTATGCCCATTCTGAAGATATTCAGTTTAGTCTGAAGGCGTAATTAAATTGCGTACAAAAAAAAAAAAATGTGTACTGGTAATTATAAATACTAAGTCCCGAGATTTTTGTAGAAACGCGTTTCGTGAATTATAAATTTTATCTTTGTCTACTGTTTATTGTTTCAAAATTAACCTATTGGCTAAGATCTTGAGAGCTTGAGGTAAACTCTCTATGCAGACTCTACACAGAAAAAGTTTCCATCATTTGAAATAAATTTAAAAAAAAAAATATTCTAAACTCATTCAAATCAATACTGTCTATATAATTTTATCTTAAATAATAATGAGTGTTTGCTTTATCAAAAAGGATTATGTGATACACACTGAAAAAATTCACATGTCCAGAACGGTCCATTCAATTTTTTGTGTTATTTTAACACAAAGCATATGTGTCAAATCTATACACAAGATTTATGTTAATGATTTAACAGAGAAGAGGACATACATTTTGTGTTAATTGTTCAGATTTATCAGAGTTAGTTGTTAAACTTTTTTATTCAATATTTTAATTCCGTTGATGCTTAAGATATTTGAAAGTCGTCAAAAATTATAACGATTTTGTTGATATATTATTATAAATGAGACTCAAAGAACGTAAGGTAACTCTGTTCTTTGTAACAATTCTTACTTGGGTCCATGTATATCTACGAAAATATATATATAATAGAAAAGATGAGAGTAGTTCTTATTATTAAACGAAACTGAAAAATTATAAGTTTTTTCAGTTATTGACAAATATAGTTTTATTAAACGTTTAAAAATGAAAAAATTTTCTTACATTTTAAGGTTATTTTGTTACCGATTCAGTTAAAAAAAATCATGTTTGTTTATTTGAGATTGTATTATATAATATACCATCTTACATGTAAGTAAGCTTACATGATTTTTTGTAACTGAATCTGTAACAAAATAACCTTAAAATGTAAGAAAATTGTCTCCTTTTTAAACTTTAATAAAGCTATATTCGTCAATAACTGAAAAATTTTTTTTTTCAGTTTTTTTCGGTTTTTTTTAAGTAATAAGAACTATTCTCATCTTTTTTATTATATATATTTTGGTAGATATATATTCTAATCTAATTTACCTACTTATCACATTCTTTTGCCCTACACAAATATCATGTTATTTCTTTGTTGTACAAAAAAGGTTAACATTTTTATTTTGTTAAATCGAAATTTGTGTTATTTTCACTTAACACAAACACGAAATGTTACATTAAAGCAGGTTGTGCTAGTTATTTAACACAAAAATTTTAACCACTAGTTTTTTTTTTTTTTTTTTTTTTTTTTACGCAGAACACAAATTTTTTTACTGTGTTTTTATTAGGAAGAACGTTAGTTATTAATATAAAATTAATTATTAATAGAAAGAAAATGGTCTTTAATATTTAAAAATTAAAAAGTATAAATATTAATGAATATTTAAAATTATGTTTCAAAGTTTGTAATAATTCATATTTATTTAAATTATAAAAAAAAAGTTTGCCTAAAAAAAATTCTTTAATATTTTATTTGTAATATCTGTGTTTTTCAGCTGAATACTATTGGAGCTAAAATCCACGTAGTATTAAATACAGGCGAGCTGTTTTTGCCACATCGTCGAATTGTTAACTTTAGCAGATTACACAGGACACACGAAATCCGGCTACCTGTAGTAGTACAAATAAGAATCCAATATTATTTTTCATCGCTGTGGTTCTTACAACCTCATCACTATAGACCTGATGAAATAATTTTTCACAGGACCGGCTTAACGATTTCAGTGTAATACTGTTAGACTGTTTGTATTTATGTATGAGTCTGCTACATCAGAAATAACAGAATCCTGAAAATTTATTGAAATTCAACATAGAGAAGCAAAAACTTTTTAGAAAAATTTGATTATGTGAGATTTATATCAAAAATAAAAAGGGGCTCCAAATTTTGTTGAATTAAAGTTTTGAAATATTTATTTGTCTAACTAGCTGGCAGGTACATATAAAACAAAATTTATTGTCTTCTTTCCCACCGGCGGCTGTCTTTCAGTATCAATTGATAAACAAACTCCTTATCTCTTTTTAACTTTTTAAAATTTAATATATGTACCTTGTTTACAATTTTTTAAAATTTTTAGTTTTCTACATAGGTACATACACATGCAATGTAAATCAAGCAGTATTTAATCTAGTTGTCCATTTCATTCAAACGCATGAACAAAACATCATTTTGATGACATCGTAAGTGTCGTACGTATAAATATGTACGTATGTATTATTTGTATTTAACCACAGATACTATTGATATTAGAATATTTGTATGGACCATACAATAGAAGTTTTTTAGATATTATTTTTTTGAAGCAAAATCGTCATATTGATTAACACCTTTTATAATCTACAAACACAGAATACCTACAAACTATCGATGGTAATGAATATTTTTTTAATTTTTATGTGATTTTTGTTGTAATTTGTGAGTATTTATTAATAAATGTTCTAAAAATATTTATACTAACAAATATAACATCAGTTAATCTAGAAAAATTTTAAATCCCCTCTTGTTTAACCATCCATATTCGTCAACACTTTAGTCACTTTTCATTTTCATATAGATTGCGTATATAAGTGTATTCCCACTATTTATTCAATGCTCAAAAGTATATACAAAAAAATATTTGTTAGCAAAAATGAAATAAATACCTACATAATATTTTATTAGATAACACATTATTAACGTTACATCTTTTTTTCAATGTATACTTTTATTTGTGTATAGTTTGCTGGCAAGATATACTAGTTTTGTATGAACATTTTTTAAGGAAAAAGTAGTAATAGTTTCTAAAATATATTATGTTAATTCGATTTAATTTAATCAGTTTATGTATGTATGTATGTAAAGGAACATTATTTGCTCTAGCAGACTCATACATAAATACAAACAGTCTAACAGTATTACACTGAAATCGTTAAGCCGGTCCTGTGAAAAATTATTTTATCCGGACTATACTCATCACGATACATATATTACACACGAGTAAATTAAATATGTATAGACGGTGAAAATCCACTACTAGTATTTCATCATTTTTGGATACTGTTATGATACCTACATGTAAAATTGACGATCATCTGCCATCGTCTGAATATGTTAAGCAAATTCGTCACGGTTATAAATCTTCTACAAAAAGCTACTTAATAACACGAGCTACCAAATATTTAATTTCCCGTCTATTTTTAACCACACCGGACAGGTGAACCGTGTTTTCTAATATTCTAATTATAATTCGTTTTTGTCTAAATGAAGAAATTTCATTCGTTTGTCCACCATAATATAAATAAGACAAAACATTTTTATTCAAATTTCCATACATTAAAAATTCATAATTAAGATTTAAGTAAGAATCGATGTCTGTGAATGTTTTAAGTCAACACACACCACAACACCTTCATGAATAATTTATATCATCTTTATTCTTCTTATAAATATATAAAACTATTTTTAGAGTTTAATTTCAAAAACTAGTTATAATTCTTCTTCTATTGCTTGTCTTTTGACCACTTTTAAAACCGCCTTGATTGACGTGCAAACAATATTTAAGTTAACCTCAATAAAACTAGCCGTCCCCCCAAAAAATTTGCAAAATCCCAAAAAACTAGTAAATAAAAAGTAGGTGTATTTTAGGTGTAAATTAGGTGTGCTAATAAAAAAATTAGGTGTTCTAACCGTTTTCGAGAAAACATGAAAAACAAAACAAACGGTTAGGTTTACGTAAATCTAGCCGTCCCTTAGGTAAAAAAAAAGTGTTTTGGATAATTTGAAGTATGGAGAATTAGGTGTAAATTAGTTGTTTTTCGACCATGCTGACAAAAATTTTGTAAAATGAAAATTTTTGAAATTATTCAGTTATATAACAAAATATATAACATTCAACAAATAGTGGAAGCGCCGCGTATAACGTTTTTTTAACGTTATTCATTGCGCTTCCATGGTTTAAAATATTTTATATAATTTTTTTTAAAATTTTGATTTTACAAAATTTTTGTCAGCTTGGTCGAAGAACATCTAAATTACACCAAATTTCCCATACTTTAAATTACCCAAAACACCTGTTTTTACCTAAAGGACGGCTAGGTTTACATAAACTTAGTCCCTTTTGTTTTTCATGTTTTCTCGAAAACGGTAAGAACACCTAATTTTTTATTAGCACACCTAATTTACACCTAAAATACACCTATTTTTTATCTTGTAGTTTTTTGGGATTTTGCAAATATTTTTATTTGGAGTCGGCTAGCATTATGAAGGTTTTCAATTATGTATGTATGTTATTAGCTATAAATATGCAACATACTTTAATAAAAAAATATAGCAATAAACTTCACTTGTAAAAGGGAACAGTGGTTATTCGGGTTGATCTCTGGATGGTTCCCTGTGAACTTCAGAAGTGATTTGCGCACGTGTAAATATGAAATCCGTTAAACGTCAATATTTAACCTGTACTCGTCCTTTTTTGATGTAGGGTAAATGCGGGAGAGATGCCGCAGTAGCCATAATTCGTTTGCTGATTAATAGATAGCGCTAATAATGGATTATATGGTTAAAATAGATTGTTAATTTACGTTGTATATGGTTACATTTATGTTCAGTGCATTAGTTTAGAAATTATCCAACTTTTTATTATTGAAATGTAAGTTTTTTAACATAAATATTTTATTAAGCATTTAATTCATTCGAATTTAAGAATGTATATTTCATTATTTTAAGGAAAATGAATTTTGTTGTTAATTTAGGTATATTTTAAAAGTACTGTATAAAATTTTAGGTTAGAATTCCGTACTATGCTTGCTACAGTAACATGGGGCATCTATCCCAACAAAAAGGAGAGATGCCGCATCATATTACATATGAAAAACACATATGTACCTTAATTATACAGTTTTATTTTTGGCTGTAAATTATGCCACCTAAATATAAAAGATCCAGTAATGTTTCAGGAAGAGCTCTAATATTAGTGAAGATAACGAAAATAATGATGATTTCCTGTATAACGAATGTTTTGGGTAGTGCTCAGATACAACGAAAAAAATTAACTGGTTAAGATGTATAAAGTGCCAAAAATGGTTACATACGACATGCACTATGTATGGAGATGTGTGTCATATATGTTCAAGAGAATCGCTGTGCCAAGAAAGTGCAAAATTTTTAATATGAACTATGCAGCGTCTCTCCTTCTTTGATGCGGCATCTCTCCCATAGGTGTGGGAGAGACGCCGCTTTGCAGGCTCTACAAAAATGTTAATTATGAATCCTTTACGACGGAGAATTTAAGTTTATTTATAAATAACTTTAAAGAACAATGTTTACATTTAGTATGTACCAAATTTCAAATCAATTAAATGCATACTTAAAGAATTATTAAATGTTTTCAAAATGTGCGGCATCTCTCCCGCATTCACCCTAACTTTCATTAAATTTTAAAATAATAATAACTAATAATATTATTGTCTCAAATTTACTCTTATCAGAAGGTGTACTTATTTCTATTATTGTTAGTGACTTTTTACCAGAAGAAAGACTCTTTATTTTTCCAACTGTTATGTTAAACACTTGAGGGTAACAAAAGAAATCTGATTACAAAAAGCCTAGAACCGATGCTCCAGAAGGTAATTTAATTATAACGTATTTTAGTCAATTTGTGATTTCTTTTTCATATCTATAAGAGCTTAATTTAGTTTCTTCAAGATGAGAAATACCTGTAGACAAGCGAAAATAAAGACATTTTCGAGAATTTTTTTAACAAGGAAGAAATTTATTTATATTTTTAAGGTTTGAATTTTTATTTACTATAACCTTAAAATGTTGCACATTTTTTTTTCCTTTTTTCTTGTTTCAATATATATCAAAATTACGGCTGGAGAAGTTTTCTATAGGAGCGTATCACTGTACAAGTTCCTCAATGGTTAACACTCGAGCAGCCGTAATTATTATCTGAAAAATTAAAAAAATTTTTCCATGTCTATGAACCACACTCCCAAGCAGGTTTTGTGTTTAGAGGCTAAAACATATGAAGGACTTCGAATATTGCTCTAAAAATTTGGGAGTATATTCTTGGAATGTTATCTAATACTTTATGGGAAAAAATTTCCATGTTTTTTTCGTTCTATAGGTACTTTTTCTCTTAATTATTCTAATATGTCTATAATCAGTTAATCACGCTCATCTCAATCGAAATAAATAGACCTTAACATTCTCTTTATCGGCATGTAACATAGACAAAATAATTTTTTGAAATTTCACTCCACATATATGTACATATTTTGTTAGTTTTTTATTTATTTATTTATATATATTTCAATTAATCAAATTGAACAAACAGATTAAAACAGATAAATTTCTTTTCATACACACTGTAATTTTATTGGTCGGCGTGCCGGTGCCCGTGTGATTGTTAAATTTAAAACATTTTCAACCAATCGTTCGCTGCGAGTGCAAGAACAGCAAGCAAACGGCAAGGTACACAAGGTAAATGGTTTGTAAAAGAACAAGATTCTCCCACTTTGTAACTTAAAACTATTCAAATAGATTAGTCATTTATGATTTTATTAATTACAGGAAATAAAAGTCAAGTAGGCGTTGTTTTAAAGATACATAATGTATGTTGTATACCTGTATGTGCGTCATATATATATAGGAATGTTTTTGTGATTAATTATTCGCTGTATGTGTGAATTTTTTATATTTTGAAGAGAAAATAAAGTAAATACTTACACATATACCATATTTTTTTTGTATTATTTAATTTCCTTTTTTGCAGTTCTATTATATTTAGTTAATTTATTCATTGTGAATTGAATTTTAAATTTAAGTATCATTAATCTTTTCTAAACAGAAATTTTTTTTTATCGTTAGTGGGACAAAAATCTCAAATTTTAAAATCATACTCCCCCTAGTTACCAGTCCTGTCGTCAGAAATTGGGATCAGATTTACGTCCATTTGCGCCGTTTTTGACGAATATATAGACGGTAGACTATCAACAGATTCTAACGTCAGGAAAAAACAGCAGAGATCCGTAAGTCTCATGAATAATTTTTATAATAACTCGGTCGACAGACTTACGGCAGGAAGACGGCAGCTACCTGCTTTAAATTCTCCCCTCCCATAAGTTTTCAATTGATCTCATTTTCATTTTTTTTTTATTGTGTTAATTCAAAGTAAGTCAGTCCCTTGTAAAAATTCATATATATATACATATATACATATATATACATTTATACATATATATATATATATATATATATATACATATATATACATTTATACATATATATATATATATATATATATACATATATATATATATATATATATATATATATATATATATATATATATATATATATATATATACGTATATATGTATATATATGTACTAAAATGTATATAATAAAAAAGATGAGAGTAGTTCTTATTATTAAACAAAACTGAAAAATTATAAGTTATTTCAGTTATTGACGAATATAGTTTTATTAAACGTTTAAAAATGAAACAATTTTCTTACATTTTAAGGTTATTTTGTTACAAATTCAGTTTAAAAAAAATCATGTAAGCTTACGAGATTGTATAAAGCTTACATGATTTTTTGTCTTGACTTTCTGTCGATAATCTTCCGTCTGTATATTCGTCAGAAACGGCGCAAATGGACGTGAATCTGACGAAGGGTAATGTAGACCTAAGTACGTGGTTCTGATGTCAGTTTGACGTCAAGTTGGTTACTAGGGCCATTTGGACAAAAAAAATTTTCATATTCTTAGAAAGTCGTCACAGATCTTTAAAAATCAGTTTGTGTTGTGCAATGTATTGTTAAAATGGAGTATATAATTTTAAAATTTTTTCAACGACATGCCATAACGCGGCACAAATGTTGTATAATGCAGCACAATTGGAAAAATTTCAAATTTCAAGAACTGCGGGGCTGGTAAAAAATTTATTTTTTGACTTTTTCTCGAAGTTTTTGATTATTTTGAGTTGCCGTTTGCGGCATAATGCGGCACAAACGTAGCACAATATAGCACAATTTAAAAAAATATAAATTTTACAGCGCTCCCATGGTTTAAGATATTTTATCTGAATTTTTTTTTAAATTTACCTCCTGTCATCTGTCCTGTATAAATTAACACTCTTGGCAAATTTTTATACTTGACAAGGCCTTTTAAAGGTCGCTTTTGGTAAGTGGAATAATCATTCTGGGTAATAATTTTCAGTAATTTTTTTATTTACCTTTATTGGCCTTTAATAATAACAACATGTTGTATGAAAATTAGGTTCCGTGCATGCACACAAAGTTATATAAGTAGCAGTAACAAGAAACTACTAATTAACTATATAATTAAGAAAATATCAAATATTATTAATTAAATCCTGGCCCACCCTCCTTTTGAAAATATGGCTATGTAAATTGTTCACAAATGGCTAAAAATCGCACTTAAACAAGTTTTTTAAATTCTCAAAAATTATTTTTGAAAGTTGAGTTTGAATTGAGTTGCAATTTTTGGGTCGGGTCGATCTTTTTCAACCGCGGGATGCAATTCATTATCAGCTGATAAAATAAAGCTCATAATCTAGTTTGCATTTTGAAATTCCCAACTTTATGATTTTTTGCTCTAATTAATTAACTGATATTGAATCCCACAGGAACATTTAATCAGGATAAGATTACACCATGTGTTAACTCCAGGGTAAATAGTGTCTCTCTGTGTAGTAAATTTCATCGACTATGGTTTAGTAAGTTGGAAGTGATTTAGCAGTTGATTTTGTTCCCACCGGTAACCTTCAATCGGGATAAAACTATCCTATGTATTATTATAATTATTGAATTCACTATAAATTTTCATAACTAGTTCAACACATTTTTATTTATAATATAGTATTATAACTTTTAGTTAAGTTACATATAAATCCATATAGAACTTAAACTTTTTTTTAACTGAATTTAAAGATATTGAAAAATTTAAACGGTAAAAAGAATTTTTACCAAAATAAGTCATAAAATTTATTACGGTCTTTAAAAGTTGAATTTTTTTTATGACACTCGTATAATGTGAAGAAACCAGAAACTTTCAAACCCTTTTTTTTTTACTCTTTTAAGGTTTTCGTCAACCTAACCGTCCCTTTTGTTTTTCACGTTTTCTCGAAAACGGTAAAAACACCTAAATTTTTATTAGCATCTAAAATACATCTAAAATACACATATTTTATAACACCTAAAAATAACATCTAAAATATACCTATTTTTTATCTGATAGTTCTTTTGGAATTTTGCAATTTCTTTTTTTTTGCGGATGGCTAGCTTTATGGAGGTGTTAAATTAGTATTTTATACACGAATTTCAATTTACTTTATTTTTAGATTTTTTGGTAGATTTTGTTGGGCCCACAATCTCGTTCTATTCACTCACCAAACTAAGGAGTAAAAAATATTCCAAACAACCGGTGCGGACAGTCATCTGATTTTTAATTTCAAAATATGAGAATGTAAATCAATCATATATATTTTTTTAAATTTTTCATAATGATTTCACAAAATCAAATTATCTCTATTTCGTTTGAGAATTTTGTCAAAATTACTTATAATACGATTACGCCCTCAGCAAAAGGAATTATTGTGCCGTTTTGTTTAAATCACCTCACATCTAATAACCTAACCCTAATTATTCGCATCTGTTATTCATCCAAAAAATAAATTAAAAATTGCATTTTGTCTAATGCTTCTTGATCTCTTTTTCAAAAAAAAAAAAAAAAAAAAACGAAAGAATTTTTTATCTAATGACTTTCCTTGTAATTTATTTCACAAAAAAAAAACTATTAAGCATCACCTGTTTCGTGATACGAGCTCGTAGTGTACCGGTACATATTGCTTTTTCCTTTTTGCGGTGGCACAAGGGCGTTCATAGAAAAGGAGATATAAAAATTTGCAAGATCATTATTTATAATACCGGGGGTCGTCTCTCAACTTTCGTCTTTTAAATGATGGATGAATACATATATTATAGTTTTAGAAGAGTCCGTCAGCTCGTCCGTTTGTCAGATCGGTGTCTACTACATATACATATATAATATCTAAAACTAACAGAACAGTATGCTGTCGTGGAGTTAAGTGCCGACGGTGAATGATTACGTGCAAAAATTGACTGGTTTTCGTTTTATTGGCTAACACTATGTTTTGTTGACCGCGTCACGTTTTTTTCTGTTTCCGTTAAAGAATCACTATAGATGTAATAATATTTGTCTACTCTATGACTAAAATGTGCCTTTATTAAACACAATGTGTATTTTCTACCAAATAATGATATTCATTACTCAACATTTTCATTACTCAAGAAATTGTAGGTTAATCAGAATACTGTATTTGGGTAGTTGTACAAACGAAAGAAAAAAATTGACTTAATTCCGGCACGACATTCTTTTCATTCATAAGCTTTGGCAAGTAGTTTTCTTTCAAGTTGATGACATTTTTCAGACTATTTCAAAGTGGCCAGTCAAAAATTTAAAAATTATAAATTTTATGTCCATTATAAAAAAAAATACATATCCAGGAAAGTGAAAAAGTAAGTAAAATATTAAAATTAACACCAGATAATTTCTTATATTTATTTTTATTATTAAGCACAATATATATATATATATATATATATATATATATATATATATATATATATATATATATATATATATTAGTAGTTATATAGTGTATATATATATTACAAAAAAAAATTTAAATAAAAAAAATTGCGAATTTATTATTTATTAAAAAGTATTTGAAGTCATTTACGACAGTCTAATATACATTGTATTTTAGTAGTATACGTATCAGTAGTTATATTAATTATATAGTATATATTATACAAAAAAAAGAAAAAATGGGAATTGATTTTTTATTAAAAAATATACGGAGTCATTTATTACAGTATTCTTATGATATTTACCTAATTTATTTACATTATTTAAATTTACTCCCGTTTTTGGAGCTGCCAGGAGACTGAGACCAGGAGACAGAATTCTTTAAGGGGGCAGGTATGACCGCCTAAAAGAAAGGTGATTTTGGGGAATTTTTTTTAAAAAAAACTACTATATGGAATGTTTTAATATTTTCACGATATATTCGTTGATATATATTAAATTCATGATAAAATTTTTGAACCAAAAATCGAAAATTCAGTGAGTTATTCAAGATCTCCCAAGGCTCCAAAACAAAAGTTCCCCCACTGTTGCAGTAATAGCGGCCTTCACACTGCCTGAAATAAAAAAAAAAACAAAAAGCCTATTAAACTAGAAGGTATGGTCCGCACCGTGAACCTCAATCGAAAAAAAAAGTTGAAATTTAACAAAATGGCGGAGTTTTTTAAAAAAAGTTTCAAATTTTGCGCGAAATTTGCGAAAATTACATTTTTTATTTGATCGGAAAACTGGATGTTCATGGAACGAAGAAATGTATATAAAAGAAGCTGCAATAAGAATCAAATCGATCGAATGATTTGTGTTCGAGTTATAACTGCAGCAAATTTGAGGAATGTAGTTTTTCGTAATTTTACCTTTTAGTTTTAATTACTGAGAATTTTTACTAAAATTATTTACGATGTACTCACTATAACGGTCATAGTAAAACTAGATGAGTCGTTTAAATGTGCCAGGGCCTAGCTTCTCCACAACATGTGACTGGCAGCCACGTCCAGAAACTCCGGAAATATCAACCTACATACATTTCTCAATACCTCAAAGTTAACAATGAAAATCAGCATCCACTCTTCGGATGGCTGTAACTCAAAAACTATTTGAGATATGCACTTAAAATTTTAGTATGTTATTTTTAAAGGTATAGACTATCGAAACATGCAAAAAAAAGTTTCCAATTTTTTGAAAACGTCACACTAATGGTCTCCCCTAAATATTATTTAAAAATCGGCTAAATAACGTTTTATAAAAAAAAAAAAAAGAAAAAGACGCCGTGGGCAGCGGGGCCCCATCACGGAAGTCGAATTTTTCCCTTCATCATCGGTATCGAATGTCTACAAGCGAAGTGTGATTGAAAGTCTACAAGCGATTTGTAATTTTGGTGGTTTCAAAACTGATGACGAGTGTCCGGCTAATCGGGGTTTTAGAAAAAGGTTTTAGGTTTTTAAGGGCTGAACCGCAGTAAATTTCAATTTGGTGTCGATAGCAGTTAGCAGGAAAAAAGCCAACACAATTCGTACGAGGACATTCCTACCCATGCTTATCCGCCAATTGCCTTTGTGTTTTATTTTTAAATATTAAAAAAGGACTTTAAATAGTAAACTGGAAGGCCTTTATGAAGATATTTTTTCCAAAATTTCTGTTTTATAAATAAAAATCCAAAATTCCTACTATATAAATAAACATTAACTTTAATAACATTTTTAAATGACTTAATATGTATGTATTGCATTTGTTATAAAAGTAACTTCATTTTTTTAAAATTTTTAAATTTACTATTGCCTACTTGTCCTATAGTATAAATATAAAGCATTTTAAACATATTTAACAATACCTCTGAATTCCGATGTAAAAATGGGAGAAGTGGGGGGAAAAGTAAGGTGAAATCCCTAAAAGGCACTAACTGGATACTAACTCAATAGATGTACAAAATTTCAGCCCTCTACGATTACTCAGAGAGTCTCTAGGCATGTTAGAAAAAAGGTAAAAAAGTCATGGAAATATTGGCATAAAAATCGTGGGGGTAAGGGTTAATAGTTGAAACCTCCAAAAAGCAGTGGCTGGCTATTAATTTAACCTGTACACAAAATTTCAGCCCTCTATGTTTGTTTAGGGAGATTTTGACCCGAACGAAACTGTTAAAAAACAAGAAAAATCATGTTCTCTTTGGTATAAAAAAGGTGGGGGTAAGGGTTAAAAGCTGAGACCCCCAAAAGGCACCCCCTTGATACTAACTCAATCCGAATACAAAATGTCAGCGCTCTAGGTTTATATTTGGGTGATCTTCGAAAACGTCAAAAAAGCATGAAATTGTAGCTTAAAAATAGCGGAGGTGGGGTAAAATATTAAAACCCCCAAAAAGCAGACCCTAGGTACGAACTCTATCGACATACCAAATTGCAACCCTCTAAATTAATTCTGGGGGACTGTGGGCGCGTTAGATCCAGCAAAAATCATTTTCCCCCCCTCTACTTCTTCCAAATCATCCTAGGAAGCTGAATTTTGGATATGTTGTAGATAATTAACCGGAACATTATTTCCAACCGGTCTGGAAAATTTTATTGTTTAGTCACCCTCCACCAACCCCCTAAAATTTGGGTCGGATCCAAAATTTGCTCAAAATTTGACCCCACTTTGATAGTATGAGGTGTCGCGAAAATGAGCCCCACAATACAACTCCTCAGACAACTGAAAAGTTTCTTATATTCACAGTATTTTTCAGGAAAATGCTGACCAAGATACTTAGAAATTGACTGGACCGAGTACGATCTCACTTACAATGTTAACTAAATTAATTGATACAATCTCAAATTAAGTAAAACATGTACTTTATTTTATTTATTATATTTCAGTTAATTACTATGACAAACGATGATTTGATCGGAATATAATTTTTTTATATTTTTAAGTGTTTTGGTTTTATAGGAGAATGATGAAAATTCGGGGGACAAAATTCAATAGAATATTTCTTGAAGAAAATATAAAAAAATTCAAAAATTATTTATACAATAAAAAAGTACCAATATTATAGATTACTACTGCAGTTTATTTTTTTTTTTACATTTAGAAGAAATAATTGTTTAGTCTGCGATGTTTTACTTTGGAGAGGGGACATGCCAGGAGACAGAATTTTACATTTTAAGTGTAATTTTTTATAAAAAATATATTTCGAAACCGGGTTATTTTGAGTCACCAGTTAGACGCAGTAATAGTTTACAGTTTCCATCTAGGAAAAATGTATTTTTCAAAATATTAATACACAAAATAGGTTGGGCCGTCCAAAATTCTCTCGTTTGTAGAACTACCCATTTACCAAATAACCAAATAATTTAGAACAAACGGTGGTTTTTTGAAATAATATATTATTTGACATCAATTTATGTGATACAAATTGTCAGTTACTTTTTGAATTTGTTGTGAAAGCTTCCAAGAATTTATTGAATTTTTTTTTGGTAGGGGTGTCAAACATGGAAATAAATGATGTAGACGAGCGTTTCTCAACTTTTTTTTAGTCACGGCCCCGTAAAATCTTGGATAATTTTGTGCGGACCGGTCATGTATGACGATTATCAGTTTTCTAAATTATATTTATATTTAATACGAAAATAAATGTCATTTTCTAAATAGGATTTTTGTAACCGGGAGTCATTTCCACCATTAATTGAAATAACATTAGGTCGTGTAATATGAAATATCGTTTTCCGACCACTTGATCTACCATATAATTCAGATACTTATCGACAACTTCTTAAGCATTAGAAAAATGTTTAAAAGCAATTCTTTAATTTTCAGTAGATTTAATTTAAATTGGAATCATTTCCGCGATTTATTAGAAAAACATTAGTTTGTACTAGGAAATTTTCCGTATTGACTTTTTGCTATTAAAGTTTATGTAAAAAAGTAAATTCTTTGAGTTTATACTGTTTCATCTGTTTAATCCAGGGGTGGCCAACCCAAATGATCTTGCGGGCCACTTATTTGGACGTGTATCAGAACTCCGCGGGCCGCATATAAAATTATGTGTTCCCATATTAGATATACAATGGTTTTCAATACCTAAGTCATAATAAAATAAATATATTTTGTACAAGTGTGATGGATCTCGCGAGTCAAAAAAAAGTTCGAGGCGGGCTGCGGGTTGACCACCCCTGGTTTAATCAATATATTTGGTCTTCAATAACCTTTATCTCTTCAAAAATTAAGTATTTCATTATATGAATGCCTATTAGAATTTTGATTTAATGAAAAAATTTAAATTGGTGGTACTATACTATGATCAAAGCCTCTAGTCTCTTTGAAATATCATAGTCAATATCTATTGAATATAAAATCATCAGAAATATGTGACCATTTTTTGTACGATACATTCTATTGTAGATAATATCGCTGTCTCTATTGTTTAAAAAGATTTTAAGTGTAATCAGTTATATGTATATGGATTTTACATAATTATGTGCAAACCGAACGTCAGATGGTTAAAGTAGATATTGACTTCTTATTAATGTTTTATAAAGTAGCTTAAATAAAGTTTTATAAATTCTTGTAACCTGGAGCTAAATAAAAATAAATATTCCTTTGAAGCAAAAAAACGATATTCCAAAAAATTCGATTTACGGTTCCTTTATAACAATTATTCAGTTTTGAACAAAAATTTTGCTTACAGGGAATTATCTCAGGTAGTCCGTTTACAGAGGAATTATTTTATTTTAATAAAAAAAAAATTATAATTGGACTTGATTTTTTATCTTTTAAATAAAATTAAATTTACAAAGAAAATTGTTAATTATTTTACTAAAATGATTTTTTCTTTTTACACTTGATTTGATTTCCTTCTCAGTCACATGAAAATTTGTATTACAGTTAGTACCGGCTGGTAACATATAAAACACAGGAAAGTTAATGATTGGTTGAAATTAAAACGAAAAAAGGAACTATTCAACCGTATTACAATAAGGTACACAATCTCTTGAAACAGTTGACTCAGTGCATCACTGATGTGCTATCATTTACCAGCGGTTCTAAAACAATTTACTTCTTATCCTTAAAAGATTATTTCCTGCAGTACATATTCTGATTCGAGCTTGGAAGGTTATTATCGAAGACTGCAGAGTTCCATGAGAAACAATATTCACGTATGAAAGGTATAAAAAGAAATATGATTTTCATGAACTTGGTTTAAAAACACTGGACATAAAGGCGAACATATAGGTATATCTTTCTTAAATTATAGTTTATTATTTTGGGTAGCAATAGTGACAAACCTTGAAATTGGATCAAAAATATTAAAAAATCAATTAAGATTGACGTCTTCAAACAATGCTATTTTCTGTTTCTTAAAACTATTTAAAAAAATTAATTTTGGTGTTCTTATAATTAAGTTGTTGTTTAATCGAATCTTTCTTTATTTTTATTAACTTCCCATTGGAAGTTATTGTAATGAGTCCGACTTTACGAATCGCTAATTTTGACATATCTCCACGTTCCAAACTTACTAGAATCCGAATCCATCGTTTTTAGCGTGATGTCTGTGTGTGCGATCGTTAGTTCGGTCGTTTGTTCGTTCGTTAGTTCGTGAATTTTTTTTCGTTTCGTATATCTCGAGAACAAGTGGTGATATCAACTCCGGACTAATTTCATAAGATGCGTAATTAAAAGATTGAAGACCGGATAAAGTTTTCATCAAATTCGGATCAGTGGTTTATTTTTTATAATAAAAGACAAATTAAAAACTTTTTGGGAAATATTTATTGTCTGGCATATATCGAGAATAAATGATGATATCATTTGTTTAATGAGCGGTCGAGTTCCGCACGAGATACTGGGCGCGAAGCCCCCCTCCCCCCAGCGGGGTACAAAGGGCAAAACTTCTGTCGGGGGTTCGGGGGAGGAGCTCCCTGAAATGAAAAAAGAATTATTTAAGTACAGTAGTCTCTAGTCTTTAAGGACACCTAATGGGATGTTGACAGTGTGGATAGACCTGTGCTCCCAAATATTTATTTATTTTTTTAAAAGAAAATCATGAGGCCTCGACATTTGGGTTAAGTTGGAGGTTAATTGGGAAAGAAGAGAAATGAACAGATACTACAGTACATGAGATAATAGCAGTAGTGGATTTAGGTTCGATGCCACCCTAGCCCCTTGCTAATGTGCCGCTATTTTTTTCTATGTAAAAGTGAACTTGCATAGATCAATAATTTTTGCGCAATGCATGCACATGTTCAAAGTGGTTTTTAAATTTTCCCGAGGGAAGGAGACATTTTACCGTAATAAAAAGTACCTTATACCGGATGTCCCATACGAATGTATACATGCGATTTACACGTTAATTGATAATATTGGATTCCCATAAGGAAAAAGTTATGTCACAAGAGTGCTCTGGATAAACACTTTTATATTATTGGTAATTTTCTTTTATAAAATAATTTTTTCCACCTAATAATTTGCACTATTTCTTCAACAGAATATTTTTTCGGTATTTTTATTATTTTAATACTTATTTTCAAGAATTTGGAATGTACAGAAAATGACACAAATGTTTATTATGTAAAAATGTGAGTTGCTTGAAAATTGCGACATTCATTTTTTTATTTTACCGCATTTTTGTTGTTAAAGCGATAGTAACAGTAGTTACAATATTAAATCAGTATTATTAGTTTGTTCAAAGCACTGTTGTGACATAATTTTTTCCTTATGGAAATCCAATGTTATCAATTAACGTGTAAACCGTATGTATACATCCAAACGGGACACCTGGTATATTGACCCAAGTAATATCACCACACCAAAATTTCATAAAAATCCGCGTAATGTGTGTACACGTTTAAAATGGTTTTTCTATTTTGCCGTGGGAATAAGACATTTTCCCGGAGTAAAAAGTATCTTAGATGTTGACTCAGGTAATAAGTTAACAACAGACCAAATTTCATAAAAATTCGTTCAATCCGTTGCCTGATGTGTGCACATGCTCAAAAAAGTTTTTCTATTTTATCGTGGGAATGAAACATTTTACTGAAGTAAATAGTATCTTAGAAGTTGACCCATGTAATAAGTTATCACCGCACCAAATTTCATGAAAATCCGTCCAGTAGTTTTTTTGTAATTCGTGAGCAGACAGTCAGACAGACAGACAAAAATTTTAAAAATCGCTATTTTGATATCTACATCGATAGCTATTTACAGTACTGGTACAATTTTCAAAAAATATTCCATATACAGAAACGGTCTCGTTACAATTTTATTATATGTAGCTAAAGATTTTTGCGCCTTTAAAATAGCCGTTCTTGAGCCCGGGCCTCACGGGCCTAGGTATAAAGTGATGAGTGTGGCGTGATTAGGGATGGATAAAGGACATATAACAGAGCACTTTCAACGTTATTAACCTGTTAACTGAGCGGGACGTATAAATACGTCAAACGTCCTTTGTGCTTTATATCTAAATAAACGAAAAAATATATTATACCTCATAGTCTTTTCATTTATTTTAAGCATAAATAAAAAAATAAATAAAAATAATATGAAATTACGTCCTCCGGGCGTGACGTACTGACAAGTCCTAGTGAAAGAGTTCACGCCCGTCATATGCTGCGTAATTAAAAATTTAAAAATGGGATTTCCCCGGTTAACAAGTTAAGAGTCATTCTAGATTATTATAAACACATTAAGCATGACATTTATATAGTTTATAAACTACACTTAAGGTTTTACGTTTATTTCTACATAAAATCGTGAAATATTATTCCTTTTTTGGATGTATAAATAGAGAAAATTTGAAATTATATTATATTTCCATTTTAATTTTTTTCGACCCAGCGAATCATCTCCATTCATCCTTTTATCGACCCCGATTTATCACAGAGAAGAAATTACATGATTTTTGGTGTTTTTTCAAAAGCCAAGGATATTCTCAAAAATTTTTGATTGCTATGATAAACTGGCTATCCGTGCGTAAATTTGTAATATATTAAAGATCGGGTTTTCGGTAGAACGGACTTCACTATCGATCTAAAGACTAAAATTTCACCAGATTAAAGGTAAAACTTTTAATTTTATTATTTCATTAGATGGCCAGGTCTTACCTTGTCCATTTTGTCTGCCAACCAAATTTATGTGTGGATGTATGATCACGCGCTATTTATTAATAAGTTAGTTTTTATATGCTGTTAGTTCTGTTAATAGATACAGTGATGGTACGTACTGCGATTTTACGTAGTGACGTCAGCGATTTAGTGGGACTTTCTTCTCACAGATATGTTGTTGTTTGTCTGTGTTGGTGAAAATTTATGTACCAAGTCAGAGTCAGGGCCGTAGGTAATATTGTCTCAGGGTCTCATAGCCTTTAAAAATTTTAAAATTTCACTGAAAATATATATGCACATATTCTGTATACGTAATATGCAAAATGCAAATGCAAAATGAGTAACGTAAAATTCTAGAATATTCTAATCGTCAGCTAGCAGAGATTTCAAAAAACAGACTTCACCGTTGAATTTGTCTTTAAAAATGAGATCAAACAGTGTAGTTTGACAAAAATTCTAGAATGTTCTATTTGTCAACTAGTAAAGATATTGAAAAACCAATTGTACCATTTAATTGTCCATTCAAAAAGATGTCAAATTACACATTTTGACAAATGTTCTGGAATATTCTATTCGTCAATTAGCAAAGATACTCAAAAACAGACGACGCAATTGAATTGGCTACCAAAAAAGAGACCAAATAACACATTTTGAGAAATGTTCTAGAATATTCTATTTGTCAACTAACAAAAATATTGGAAAATCTACTGAACCACTTAATTGTCCAACCGAAATTAAACTAATGTAAACTAAATGTCCGATTTTGACAAACAATTTTTGCTATTTGACGAATAGAATATTCTAGAACATTTATCAAAATGTACTATTCCGTCTTTTATTCGATGACCCATTAAATGGTGGCAATCGATTTTTCAATATCTTTGTTAGTTGACGAATAGAACATTCTAGAATTTTTGTCAAAATGCGCTGCTGAATCTAATTTTTAGTGCCCAAGTCAATAGTGAAGTTTGTTTTTTGATATTTTTGCTGGTTCACGAGTAGAATATTCTAGAATTTTCGTCAGCTTTTGGCGTCTTTTAGGCTGATGAATGCGATAGTGAAGTTGATTTTTCGACAGTTTTCTAAAAGTCGTCACTCATATTCATTAGTATAACATTCGATTTCCTTTGTTTACACAACCGAATTTTAGGTGTAAATTGTCTCTTAAGATAATTTTGTTTTAAATAAGTTCAGATAAATAATATTTACCAACCCTCGAAATAAAAGTTAACCGACGCCCCTGATCTTCCGATTTTACGTACTTCCACTTAAATTTGTACCGACCACTACATAAAATTGGATTTGTGGTGTAATGAGACCGTTCATTTCGGATGGGCATCAATTTTGTTAGGAAATCAAAGGGCAGTATATCGTAAGTGTAAAACGGAGTTTTTGGAAGTCGATGTGTTGTAAGTCGACCGCCATCTTAAATTGAAGGTTGAAAACATTTACTCGATTATCTCCGTAGCCGCGAGTCTGACAGAAATTTTGTAAGACTCTTTAGATCGATCCGTAAACACTTCCATATTACCGCCTCCCGGTCTATCAGTATATTTGATATTTCTAGTATTTTGTATTATATAAACTGCTAGTATTTCTCAAAAGCCTCAAATATTCACAATTTTTGAAGAATTTTTTTATTATTTTCATTTTATCATTCAGGTTGATTATAAACTTTGATGTTATTAAATTGGCATATACAGAATTGAAAATATAACGGAAACACATTTCTGTGTCCGTAACTATGGAAGTTTTTCAAGAATTTAAATATCTGTTACTGATTTCGTTTTTATAATGTTCTAGCAGATGTTGCAAAAGTAAACAAAATATTCGTTTCTACTTCTGTTCCCGTTATAACATTTCCGTTATATCACCAATTAGAATATACTAGAGAATTGATTCAATAAATATTACGTACCCATATAGTAAGGTTTGCTTGCCACTGATTTTTGATTTGAATAAAACTAACAAATGTTTTTTCTTATTGTTTTCGTATTTTTTCCTTTTTTTTTTATACAAAAACTAATTTACTTTGGGAACTGTATATGTTCTTATAATTTAGCAGTCAAGTGTAATAATTTCAATTCCAAACTTTTTTTCCATATTTTACATTTTTAAGTGTACTTACAATTAAATATAGTTTTATTTCTTCATATCATTTAATTGTTTGTCTTACAAGTAAAGTTCCGAGGCCGTACCTATTGATTTTGATGAAACTTAAATATATTGTAGAACACTAAAAATTAAGGGACATGTACTTTTTTATCTGCGGAAAAACGGTTTGAAGGGGTGAAATCGCTCTTCAAAAATTGGGGTATAAATTTAATTTTTCAAATATCTCGGAAACAGTAAGAGATAGAAAAAAGTTTAAATTGGCGATATTGCTCTTTTTTTAAGAGCTATCTATTGATATGCAATTTGTTCAAATTACATCAACAAGGGTGGTTGCGCGTTAAAATTTGGATGTTAATTTTGCAAAAAGGGGGTGAAAAATAAACAATATAACAATTTTGTTTACAGATTTGAAATCTACATTAAAAAATCTAATCGATCTGTTTTTGCTCAATATCCTAATATTAAGTCTAGGCGTAGTTAACTAGGGGGTATCTGTGTCGAATGAGTCGTACTACTTGGGTAATTCAACAAATTCTTCTTCATGGAAAATAGTTTAAGACAATGAGAATAACGTAGAAATGAAATTCTCGAATTCAAAATTCAGTTTGTGCAACAGTGAAGAGGGAGTGAGTCACCCTCTTAAATTACATACTAGTTTACAAACACTCATTTTTAATATTAACACACTGACAGTGGGTAATAATGTCACAATAAGTGGTTCTGAAGGGGGTCCGCGGACGATTAATAAGGGGTCCGTGGGATGTCATTATGATATATTCATACTGTATGATATACACAAGAGTATCATTAATTAATAGAAACTAAGGATTATAATATTATGTTTATACAAGTGTCATTAACTATTTGCGAGAATACAATTTTTTTCTTTTTAAATTTTTTTGGATTTATGGATCTCTGTCAAAATAGTGATTAGATAAAGGGGTTCGTGGAAAAAAAAAATTATTGGGAACCTCTGGCTTACACCATAGACCAATGAACACTATTATATTATACTACTCAACAAAGCGTAAAGCCAGTTTTTTAGGCATTTTTCTTGAAGCAGGTACCAGGGTGAGACGGGCGACTGTAATTACTGCAGGACATAATTTGTATACGTATGTATTTTGAAAACAAGGCGAATACCACTTTCTTTCTGTCAAAATTTTGCAGTTTCTTCTCAAAAAAAAAAAAAATTTTATTATCAATATTATATTTTGATAATAATTATTTAAATAAAAATGTTACTACGGATACTATTAGTTATTACATTGATTACTATGTTACAGAATACTAGCTAGTCGTATCCTGGTCGTATCTGGCTGCCTCAATTATACATCTATATAATTAGTCTATATAATATAGTATATAATATTATGTTCATTGGTCTGTGGTCTACATAATCCTCTGTATTGATTTAAAAATAAGTTTGTGGTTTGGCAATAAATAAACATTTTATTTACATACTTTTATTAGTATTAGGCATATATTGTAACCTATAGGAGTATTTATACTTTTTTCCTCTTAAAAGTAACGTTTTTCCGTATTCCTTCCACCTAACACCCATTCTTATTAAATTGACATGAGTAGTTATTATTTATTGTCTATGACTGTTATAACTATTTGACCTTAATATTTAAATGCCTATAGGTACAGTGGCCATCCAATGGTACGTACTCCGATTTTACGTTGTGACGTCAGCGATTTAGTGGGGTTCTCCTCTCACAGATATGTTGTTGTTTGTCTGTGTTGGTGAAAATTTATGTACCAAGGCCGAGTCAGGGCCGTGGGTAATATTGTGTGAGGGTCTCATAGCCTTTAAAAACTTTAAAATTTTACTGCAGATATATATGTATATATTCTGCATACGTAATATGCAAAATGCAAATGCAAAATGAGTAACGTAAAATTCTAGAATATTCTAATCATCAACTAGCAGAGATATCAAAAAACAAACTTCACCGTTGAATTGGTCATTAAAAATAAGATTAAACCGTGTAGTTTGACAAAAATTCTAGAATGTTCTGTTTGTCAACTAGCAAAGATATTGAAAAATCAATTGTACCATTTAATTTTCCATTGAAAAAGAGGTCAAATTACACATTTTGACAAATGTTCTGGAATATTCTATTCGTCAACTAGCAAAGATATTAAAAAACAAACGTCGCCATTGAATTGGGTACCAAAAAAGAAACCAAATAACATATTTTGAGAAATGTTCTAGAATATTCTATTTGTCAACAAAAATATTGAAAAATCTACTGCACCACTTAATTTTCCAACCGAAATTAAACTAATGTAAACCAAATGTCTGATTTTGACAAACAATTTTTGCTATCTGATGAATAGAATATTCTAGAACATTTATGAAAATGTGCTATTCCATCTTTTATTCGATGACCAATTAAATGGTGCAATCGATTTTTCGATATCTTTGCTAGTTGACGAATAGAACATTCTAGAATTTTTGTAAAAATGCGCTGCTTAATCTAATTTTTAGTGCGCAATTCAATAGTGAAGTTTGTTTTTTGGTATCTTTGCCAGTTCAAAAGTAGAATATTCTAGAATTTTTGTCAGCTTCCGCTATTTGGCGTCTTTTACGCTGATGAATGCGATAGTGAAGTTGATTTTTCGACAGTTTTCTAAAAGTCGTCACTCATATTCATTAGTATAACATTCGATTTCCTTTGTATACACAACCGAATTTTAGGTGTAAATTGTCTCTTAAGATAATATTGTTTTAAATAAATTCAGATAAATAATATTTACCAACCCTCCAAAACAAAAGTTCACCGACGCCCCTGATCTTCCGATTTTACGTACTTCCCATTAAATTTGCACCGACCACTACGTAAAATTGGATTTGTGGTGTATATAGTAAAGCACAAATATCTTTTTTATTTCCAATATTTTAATACCTCTATAATATAATCGGCCGAATAATTACTCAAAAATAATTACTAATTATAATATAAATATACCAAATAGATCGAATGCTGAAATACTAAAAGTTTGTCTAGTATTCGTTTAATTCTTATCGAATGATTTCGAAAATTTTGGCAATCTCATAGCTAATTTCTGATCTTTGTCATATGAATGTAATAATCTCTTTTAACGGAGTATATAACTTACAGTTTGAAATTATATTTTTTGTCAGTCTTAAAAATGTAATTGTGTTAATAGTAAAAACTGACTGAGTATAGACCTGATGACGTTATAAGAGGAAATTTTCTATTGTAATATTTTCGACGCTACTGTCTATATTATCGACGTCTTCTGTCAAAGTCATGTAGAGGTTAATGATTTGATAAACTGTAGGTTCATACGTCTGGTAGGTAAAAATCATATATATACATGATCAGTCAACCAATTCTGTGGTTTTCGTTTAATACTTCAATAACTACGATAATTTTATTTGAAACTATTGGAATAAAAATGTTTCAATTTTTGTTTTTGTTTGCTTCAGTGTGTTCTTATTTCTTTCAGACATCTGCTGTTAATTATCTTCATGCTATTAAAACAGAAGATATTTTAACAAATACAACTGTTGCAATGACGTGACGTAAAAAGAAGAAAACATAAAATTGGGTTTTTATAAAATGAAAAAAAAATTATTTTTATTGAAATAAAGTAAGAAAAAAAATATTCTAATATTTTTAAGAATTAACGTTTGACTTAATAAAATTATAACTTTATGTACCGTTCGTGTTGGTCTCTGTCGTTTGTCTCTAACTGCTGTACTTAAACAATACCCCTGTCGCAGCATCCTGCATAACATAGCGAATTTCCGTTTAAAAAAATCCGTTTTTCTGTGATTTTTCACCCTTTTAAGTGATTTTTCCTCCTCTCTAATGGTGTAAATAAATGTCAAAAAAATTTTTAACTTTAGAAAATTTTGGCAAAAAACTAATTTTTTTCACGAAAAATGGTCAAAAAAACCATGTTCTAGGCATCCGACATCGCTGGCTAACGAATTTGTCCAACGGTGTGGGACTAAATATAAATTTAATACATAAATTTTAGTGAATATTATTTTTGGTTTCTAGGGACCCCAAAACAAATTTCTATTATAGTCTCGGGAGATTTATTTCGGAGCTCTAAAAAATAGAACTTTCTTCGGAACCCTAAAAAACGGCATATAAGTAACATACAAACATATACATATGTATGACGTATATATGACTTATATACAATCTATCTTCCTGTACCACAAACACATTCTTTCATATAATTATGCATATAGGTCATATATAGGTATACCCCTGTCGCAGCATCCTGCATAACATAGCGAATGCCCTTTTATAAAAATTAAATTTTCTCGGAAACTAGTTGACATAGAATAATAGTTTAAAGACCTTTTTTATGTAATTTTTTTTCGTCGTTTAAATGATGTAAAAAAATTTCGCAAAAATTTTTAAACAAGTGGAAATTTTGGCAAAAAACTAATTTTTTGCAAGAACAAACACCATGTTCCTGGCATCCGACGTGTCTGGCTAACGAACTTGTCCAACGGTTTGGGATTTCCAACATTTTCACCAAATTTCGTAAACCTAGGACATTTCGTTCGAGAGTTATCGTGCGGACACATATATATATATATATATATATATATATATATATATATATATATATATATATATATATATATATATACATATATACATATATATATATATATATATATATATATATATATATATATATATATATATATATATATATAAATTTTGGTCAATATTATTTTCGGTTTCTAGGGACCTCAAAACAAATTTCTGCCATGGTCCCGGGTTCAAGTCGCGTCATGACAGTGGCTGTAATAGCTGAATTCCATTCTGGAAATTCGCTAAAAAGCGGTAGAGTATTAATAACATATGACATCTTATACTTCGTCTGTAGTTTTAGCGAATCTGATTTTCATTTTTCATCTGTCTCAGCTATTACGGTCGCTCGTATAGTAAGAATTGAACCGGGGACTCTAATAGAAATTTGTTGTTTTGAGGTCTCTAAAATCTAAAAATGATATTCACTAAATTTTGTACATACAGCAATCCCTCGAAGAACACGATTGATTGGTTTCGTGTTCTTTGAAATCGTGTTGTTCGAGACTACAAAAGACGGGATTCCATTTCATAGGTATATCACTATATTTTTAAGTAATGTGTATGTAATGTGTATTTATTTCAATTAAAATGGAATGGAATTGAGCATTCGTAAGCTCTAAAGTCGATCTATCATCAAATGTACCTGTCTTTTATTATGTTTGTTGATAAATGATGCTTTACGTTACTGAAAACTTTGATCGTTAATATCTCGTACACGGTGTATCGTCGTTCAAAAATAACGAAATTTTTGAAGACTTAAGCGAAGCAAGTTGTGGTTTTCCAAACATATTTAAATATGTAAATTTCTACACATTCGTTATCATTTTTATTATAAAATTCTCTAAATTTTTAGTAGTCCTTTATAATGACAGATTTAATTTACATGATTTTTATTCGCGTAAATCAAATTCACATGGAACGGATATATTCGCGTACATTGAGCATCGGTTTAACTTTATACTAAATGTATAATATATGTATTTTATATTTTTTTAAAAGAATTACTTAAAAATCGTGTTGCTTGAAACCGTGTAATTTGAGGGAAAGTATCCGTGTTCTTCGAGTACCGTGTTCTTGGGGGGGGGGGTATCTATATATATATATATATATATATATATATATATATATATATATATATATATATATATATATATATATATATATATAGGTTAGAGATGTCGATTCTCCAAAAAAAAGATCGATTTTTGGATCGATTTAAATCGAAATCAAAAAAATCGATTAAAAAAAAAATCGGCAAAAAAAACTCGATTCTGTGAGATCGATGTAAAAAATCGAAATTGTGAAAAGTTTAATAAAATTAGCTGATAATTTTTGTTTAAGGGACTTACTTGATAGTACATAGGTAATATCGGTAATATCGTGTAAAACGCCTTGTAAGGTATTATATTCGTAAAGGCGATGAGTAAGTTAACTTTTCAATTATAATTATAAAAAATAAGGCAATTGAATATGTAGGACAAATACCACGAATTGAACTAAGTTTATTCAAAAATTTCAAACAAATTGACAAAAAAATGTTTTCTAAATAGGTCGCTTTTGTGGGAAAGAGATCGTCGTTTTCACAGATAGGTGGTCTCTTCCTTCCTTTTGTAGTAATATTTTGACTTATACAGAGCCATAGGAGGGGTTCGTTGATATAACAAGTAAAAAGTGACAATTAACAATAGACTTTTTGGTGTTTCATTTTAACACATGTTTGTTTGTAGAATTTTGAATTACTATTAAAATGAAGTTATTTTGGGAAAAAATCGGTTATATATCGATCTCTTACTTTTAATAATCGATTCATGAATCGATTCAAATGAGAAAAATCGAAAAAAGAATCGATTTTTTAAGGTTCGATTAATCGATTTAAAATCGACATCTATATATATATATATATATATATATATATATATATATATATATATATATATATATATATATATATATATATATATATATTAGAGATGTCGATTTTAAATCGATTAATCGAACCTTAAAAAATCGAATATATATATAATCATTGTTATCAAAGTTATACACGTATGCGAAGTCTGAAACCTCTAGCTCAGTTAGAACTAACAAAAACTAATTAACCAACTAACATATTGAAAGTACAAGTTCAACAAAAGCTTTTAAAACGGAAACTAGGCTTCCGTCACCGTAGGATCAGATTTCCGTGAGGCAACCTAAACGAGCAGTCACTAGTGGTGAGCAAATGCAAGACCAAGACCAAGGCTTGGCAGTCTTGGTCTTGGTCTTGTTCTTGCATTAAGAGTCTTGGTATTGGTTTTGCTAGAGCAGTTTGAGGGTTGGTCTTGGTCTTGGTCTTGCAAAATGCAGTCTTGGTCTTGGTCTTGTTATTGCTAAAAAATCTTGCACTTTCTTGCAATTTTTTATTAGCCAATTTTTTTCCTCTAAACTATTTAAATAGTTTAGCAAGAGTCTTGCTTTTTTTTTGCTTTTGTCTTGGTCTTGCTCACTTGAGTCTTGGTATTGGTCTTGCAGCCATAATTATAGTCTTGGTCTTGGTCTTGCTCTTGGTATACATAGTCTTGGTCTTGGTCTTACAAAAAATGCAAGACCACGACAAGACTGCAAGACCAAGACTAATTTTGCTCATCACTAACAGTCACTAGGAGCTTTGCCTGTCCTGGAAGTTCCATTCTCTGCCAATTGGCTAATGTTGTTTAGATTACAAAATAAAACTCAATAACACTACATAATGGGTGTACAATTTCTAACAAATGTATACTCGTGAAAAAAAATTCATAATACTATCGCCTAGATAGGTACTTGCGACACGTTTTTGATTTTAAACAAATTTTTGCAATGTTTATACAGAAAGCAAATAAATATTATTGCGCTAGGTAACAGGTAGGTTTTAGATACCCCACCACTTATTAAATAAATTGAATTTATATCAAAACGTGTTTTTAACGTTTTAGTTGAAATAGCACCGCGCGCCATACATATTATACTGCAAGTATGTACGTATGCCGTGGTAAAACATAATGTTTGCTGTCAGCATTTACAAACTTTTGACAAATTGCATTTATCTTTCATGATCTGTAATTTCATCAAGTACTGGAAACTGAAATATATTGACTGAACTGTCAGATTTTATCAAAATATTACACTGATATTTTGTTTCATTGCTAGCTCGCTACATTATACACATTGCACATATTTGTATTATGTTATATATAGGTAGGAACATAGACAAGAGACAGATATATGTATGCATAAAATGTAGCTATGCATATTGAAAAGTACATATTTACAATATATCTTTTACTATTTTTTTATTATAGATAAGTTGTAATTGCACGGTAACTTTTAATTTACATATCTACATTCTATCATATTAAATTGGGCTACGTATTTCAATTATTTTGAAATCACGAACACAAATTCGTGTGCAAATATTATATATTACAGTAGAAACTCGATATTTCGTCACTCCATATATCGTCCCTCCTAAAAAAAGCCTGTGCAGGCTACAAATATAATCTTGCGTCTCTTTTCTTTAATAACGGCTTGAATTGATACATGCACTCATGTCAGTATCAATTCTTAGCAGCATAGTACAGTACATCGGATGTCCGGTAATTCAAATTAAATAAATGGAATAAAATGGTTTATGTACTGTACATTTCTTTTTTCTATTTTCAGATATATTCTATAATTCGTCTATTTCTCTAATTCGTTACCCGTCCGGTTTCGGGCATGACGAATTATCGAGTTTCTACCGTACTGAATAAAAGAATGAGAACACTCAGGCCCGGCCCGACCGAAAGCGGAGCCCAACGCAGCGGTGATTTGCGGTGTCGTGAAATAAATTTCGTAAAACCACATAATAATTTAATGCATTACTGCGACGTTTACGTTGCACAAATTCGTACAGTAAGAGGTAGGTTGAATCACACGGAAAAAATTTGGAAATTTTGAACGAATAACAGGTCTTTATGGGATAGAAACTGTTCAACGGCGTTACCGGCATAATACGTTTTTGACGTACGCCAGAAATCCAATGGTACGTAGTAGTCTGTGCAAATTTAAGGGGAAGTACGTAAAATCGGAAGATAAGGGGCGTCGGCTAACTTTAATGTGGGGAGTTGGTAAATATTATTTATCTGAATTTATTTAAAACAAAACTCTTCTAAGGAACAACTTACACCTAAAATTCAGTTCTATATAGATAAACGGAATTGAATGTTATGTTAATGAATATAAGTGCGACTTTTAGAAAACTAGCAAAGATGCCGAAAAACCAACTTCACTGTCGGATTCATCAGTGTAAAAGACGCCAAATAGCCGAAGCTGACAAAAATTCTAGATTATTATACTCGTCAACAAGCAGAGATATCAAAAAACAAACTTCACTATTGAATTGGTTACTAAAAATTAGGTTAAGCAGCGGAATTTAACAAAAATTCTAGAATGTTCTATTCGTCAATTAACAAAGATATCGAAAAACCAGTTGTACCATTTAATTGGTCATCAAAAAAAAGACGAAACATCACATTTTTATAAATGTTCTAGAATATTCTATTCTGGCTGACGAACAGATCATTCTAGAATGTTGGCCAAAATGGAACATTTAGTTAATATTAGTTTACTTTTGGTTGGAGAGTCAAATGGCGCAATCAATTTTTCAATATTTTTGCTACTTGAAAATTAGAATATTCTAGAACATTTACCAAAATGTGCTATTTGGTGTTTTTTAGGTGGGCAATTCAATGGCGACGTCTGTTTTTGAATATTTTTGCTAGTTTAGGAATAAAATGTTCCAGAACATTTGTCAAGATTTGCTATTTGGTCTCTTTTTCAATGACCAATTAAATGTTGTAATTGATTTTTCGATATTTTTACTAGTTAACAAATAGAACATTCTAGAATTTTTGTTAAACTGTGCTGCTTAATCTCATTTTTAGTAACCAATTCAATAGTGAAGTCTGTTTTTTGATATCTCTGCTAGTTGACGATTAGAATATTCTAGAATTTTACGTTATTCATTTTGCATTTGCATTTTGCATATTACGTAAGCAGAATATGTGCATATATGTATGCAATAAAATTTAAAGATTTTAAGTCTACGTGACCCTCATACAATATTACCCACGGCTCTGACTCTGGCTTGGTAAATAAATTCTTACCAACACAGATAAACGATAACATATCTGTGAGAAGAGAGAACCCCACTAACAAGGAAATGCACCCAGAGTGAAATTCGGGATTTTGATGAAACTTCGCTGGTGTGTAGAATAGGTAAAAATAAGGGAACTGTATTTTTTTTATCGGCCATCTTCCACGTTTAGGGGGTGAAACCAGCCCCTAAAGTTGGGGGTTCAAATCGTATTTCTTAAGATATCTCGAAAACTATAAGAGATAGAGGAAAACTTTAAATCGACGAAATGTTACTATTTGAAAGGCCTACTCACCTGTATAGGTTAACCCAGGGCTGGGTTCATAAGAGGGGTGAAAATGGGGGTAAATTTTCTTGTACAGCCTGAATGGTTCAATGTATCAAATTTTTGGCATCATAAATAGAAAGAGCACCAAAAATTAGGGGATACCGGTTTTTGGGTTTTTTCGAAATGTGTGTAGTATCCAAGCCATATAAGGAAGAAAAAATAGAGTAGATTATATTGCATTATTATTCATTGCAAATACGTTTTATATTTTTTAATTTTTATGTTGATTTTCATCATGAAAATGTAAAATTTTACTTTCCGATAATGATTCATATATTTTTCAGTACGAACTTAATTGGTAAATCATGGCTAAATTACCAATTAAGTTCGTACTGAAAAATGTGTGCATTTTGTTACTCATATTCGATATTTTTTATACCTATTTCTGCGAAAGTTAAAGTTTTTTGGTGTACTTGTGTTAATGAATGCTCGACAAGAAGCAATAATTTTTTTCGCTCACTGTTCAGGTGCTCTGTAATAAATTTTGTAATTTGGGAAATGGGGTTGACACCTATAAAGATGCAAAAAGAATAAGAAAAATAGTTTAAATGTTGAGAAAGAAATAAACCGCGTTTATTTGGTTAAAAACGAATTTGTAAGAAGATAAAGGCAGTTGATGAACGGAAGATCAGTCATTAACACTTGCAGACCAGAGAACTTTGGTAGAAATAGGTATAAAAAATATCGAATATTAGTAACCAAATATTCAAATGGCTAAATTACCAATTAAGTAAGTACTGAAAAATACATGAATCATTATCGGAAAGTAAAAATTTACATTTTCATGATGGAAATAAACATAAAAATAAAAAAATATAGAAGGTAATACAATCAATAATTTTTCTTCCTTATATGGCTTAGATACCACACATATTTTGAAAAAATTCAAAAACACGTATCCCCTAATTTTTGGTGCTCTTTCTATTTATGATGCCAAAAATTTGATACATTGAACTGTTCAGGCTGTACAAGAAAATTTACCCCCATTTTCACCCCTCCAGCCCTTCTTATAAACCCAGCCCTCGTTTAACCTACACAGGTGAATAGGCCCTTCAAAGAGTAACATTTCGTCAATTTAAAGTTTTCCTCTATCTCTTATAGTTTTCCAGATATCTTAAGAAATACGATTTGAACCCCCAAATTTAGGCGCTGGTTTCACCTTCTAAACATGGAAGATGGCCGATAAAAAAAATATGGGTCCCTTATTTTTGCCTATTCTACACACCAGCGAATTTTCATCGAAATCCCGAATTTCACTCTAGGTGCATCTCCTTGTAAGTCGTTGACGTCACTACGTCAAATCGGAGTACGTACCGTTGGATATCCATTGTAAACAAAATATGTTTACAAAAAATTTCAGTTAAAAAAGTCTGTGGGCAAAATACGTTGCTGCCAATACAATAGACAAAATGCAACGCACGCATAATATATGCGGTTTTTAACCCGTAGAACCCGTAAAGCACGATTAAGATTTATCAGACAGTTTTTTCTTCAGAATTGTTTTCTGCACGTTCTAAAACGGATTTAAAATCCACTCTCGCCTCGGTCCGTTTAAGTCGGCATACAGTGTCTACAATTTAATAATCTAATTTTTTCGGTGAAAATTCGACTAAAAATACTGATTTCAGCCTTTTCAAAAAGTAATGAAATGAAATAAAAATGACACTTATAATGCGAATTTAAAGAAGAAATATGATAATTTTTTTCAATTTTTCCACATTTTCTTTTGTTATAAGTGCGTGGCGTTAATCAACAACAAAAGAAAATATGTAATTTAATGAAACACCATTTCTTATAAATAAATGACACCATATTTTCTTATCAACACAATCCAGTACGCATTTATGACACGAACGAAAAACTGAAATATATATAAACGCAATTGGATATGATTATTCGCTTACAGCAATCGCCTACAGTAACACAGTAAGTAGGTTTTAAGTAAATATATGTATAATCAAATAAATACAATATTTACGTCTTGTTTATTGAAGTGTACGAATATAATATTTTTTCCATTCGATAGATATTCGATTTGTTTTTATATAAATTGATACAATTACAAAAAAGGGATAGAGTTAGAGGGTTAAATAGTCATCTGTTTTATTCAATTTTGACGTTGTTAATGGAATGTTATTAATAAAAATATAAAAGTGTATAGTAGAAGTTTAATCGAATTAAAGTTGGGCATTAGATATCAATTCTCGAGTAAAGTAATAATACAGAAGTTAATATTCCAATAATGTACTCTTGTCGCAGCCAGAGCCGAATTTACCCTAACAAGGAGAGGACACGACCTGAGAAATTGACTTCGGGATGAGATTTCGCAGGATTATAGTCCCACCAAAGATTAATTAATTTTTAAGATATAAAGACCCATTGGCCAGTCAGTTTCAAGAAAAATGCTTTCAAAATTTTAGTTTCATTTACTGAATGTTTATATATAAGTTATTGGTGTGTTAAATCAACTTGACCATCACTTTTTAACAAGGCATCACAACGTCCTGGCAGTGATTCAAATAGATGTTAAGATGGATAGCGAAATACATTGTTCTTTCGAAGAAAGAATAAAAATTGTAACTCGACGA
The DNA here is from genome assembly GCA_035578155.1 of Brachynemurus nebulosus. Classification (NCBI taxonomy): domain Eukaryota; kingdom Metazoa; phylum Arthropoda; class Insecta; order Neuroptera; family Myrmeleontidae; genus Brachynemurus; species Brachynemurus nebulosus. The sequence continues at coordinate 43,009,852 of JAPWDM010000001.1, read as the reverse complement.
GACGAGGGAAAATCTCAACGTGAAATAGCTAGAATTGTCAGTTGTTGAAAGAAAATGGTTGAAAATGCATTGAAACCAAAACCAACTAAAGAAAATCGTGGGGTAAAAAGAAAAAGTACGGTCCAAACTGATCGGCTCATCATTCATACTTCAAAGAAGATCCATTCAAATCTTCGATAAGCACTAAGGATGAATTAAATCTTGATGTTGGTTCACGTACTATACGAAGAAGACTGCAAGAACATAATTTTAACGGTAGATAAATGAGGAACTTTTTTGACGACTCTTAAAAATACCAAAAACCCGATAAAATTTGCATTGGTCATATTATCTGGAATGGTCCTAAAGGCATAAAAAACTCGAGAAAAATAAATGATGCGACAAAAATAAATTTATTCAGTTCTGATGGTCGGGTTTACATTAGAAGGCCCCAAAGCAAAGAATTTCTTCCACAACATATCAAAAAAATTTTGAAACATAAAGATGGAAACATAAAACTATGGAGATATTTTTTGATTGGTATGGAGTTGGACCAATTTCTTGGATCAGAGAAAATAAGAATTACCACGAATATGCCAATATACTTAAAAATACTGTGCTCCCATTTACTGGGGAAAATGTGCCACTAAAATGGACATTAAAACCAGACAGGGTTCTGAAGCCTACGTCTTCGAGAGCAAAAAGAGCTTTCGTGGGTCACAAATTGTCGGTTTTACCTTGGCCTTCTTAATCATCCGACTTCAATCTGATTCAAAATTAATGTATATACAATTGTAAAATACTCTTGGAAATTATAAAATCAATAATAAAGCACAACTATGGAAGGAGGTTCAAAAATAATAGACGTCTATTACCATCATCCGGTGTCAGCACTTATTTGAATCACTGCCACGATGTTGTGACGCCTTAGGACGGTCAAACTACTAAATGACTTTGTGATTGGAAAAAACTGAGTGTTTGGAACTTAAATATTTGAATAAATTTAGGGTTATAAATACAAAATATGTAATGGCTCTATTTTAATGACCACATAAATTTGTTTGCTTTGCACTGGTTTAGGTGGTTGATATGTAGGTTTAGGGAAATTATAATTGTTATGCCAAGCAGGTTGATGATAAAATTGAATTGGATAATTAATTGGTTTGGGTTTTGGTTTGACAGCAATTTATTGTTTCTGAATCTAATTACTTCTAGCGTAATAAATATTTTGTCCCTGAATATACACTGAAAATGCTTCGTGAAGGGTTTTGGGTTGGCGAGCCCTAATTGCATTACCTATTGGTTCTTTAAGTCCTATTAAGAATGCATCCTTACATAAATCTAAATACAACTTAATTTTTGCTCTAACTATTATCTGGTCTGTTTCGTGTAACTTTATAAAATTTGTCATGGCGGAAAATGTTTCAATAATTGAACCGTTAAACTGCTCAATGATTTGGTTTGTCTGTCGTAAATTATGTAAGTCGCGTATTAGACTAGTCTCGTTTCGCTTGTCTGCTTAATGGGAAATAAGATTACTTTTAATTTCACCCCAATCCATACTAGTTCGTATATGTTTAGTACTTCGCTAGCTTCATCTGTTATTTTATTTCTAATTGCTCATAACCATAGTTTACTTTGCGGTTTCCCATTGATTCCGGGTACTAGTGCTAATATTGCTTCTACAGTACTAATGAAATCAAATAACTGACAAGGGTTACCGTCAAAAGGAGTTAAATCTTTAATAATATCGGGTAATATGAAAGCTTCTAAATACTTACTAGCTTCACTTCTCGTCATTATATTATTTGTATTATTTCTTTCTAAATCTGAACAATTATTAACATTTTCAGTATTTGTTTCGATATTTAAAAAATTAATATGGTTAGAATTTGTTTCGTTCTTTAGATTAATTGGTTCTAAATTAATATTAACTAAACTAAACTGAACTTCTTCAATCGTATTCAGCGAAGAGGAGGTGTTTTCAGCACTTGCGTTTACTGGGTCGGGAGTTTTGGAAGACTCTCGTTGGTGGTAAAGAGAAAATTCTTTTGGACATTAAGCACTCGCAAAAAGAGAAAGAAGGTAAATAATGTACTTACATGCACAATATTACACCTTTCATCGCCAGTGATATGTTGTTGCTGCATTGTGTGTTGATCCAATTGACCGTTGTCGAATAGTTGTGAAACCACTGGTCCAAGTAAGGCGCCTGGATTGAACTCGTTACTGGTAAACCGCCAATAATTTGTTCACAATTTCACAAAGTTGTTATGAAACGACCGGTTGATTTTTTAATGTCCGTGTAGATTCTTTGTTATTGTTAAAGGATTAAAATCAACGCACTGTTGAGATGTGTATCACTCTTCTTGAGAAACCGTCAAGACCGAATTGTTGTCTTGATAACCCGTCAAAATACAATTCGTGATAGCACAAATTTTCTTTAACAATGCTAACAAAATCCCTACGACTGTGCCAAATATGTTTTGTATGCTCGGCTAGGTTCGTTAGCCAGACACTTCGAATGCCCAGAAGTAGGTTTTTTGGCCTTTTTTGTCATTCGATCCTACCATTAGACAGTTCGATTTTTACATCGTTGAAAAGAGAAAAAGAATTATGAAGTTAAAAAACTATGTTCTTATAATTATTTTTCTGTGTTAAGTAGGGAAAATTGTAATAATATGCATTTAATTGATTTTATAAATATGAGCATTGTTCTTTAAAATTATTTATAAATAATTTTAAATTTTAACTCATAAAGGATTCATAATTAACATTTTTGTAGAACCTGCAAAGCGGCGTCTCTCCCACATCTATGGGAGAGATGCCGCATCAAAAAAGGAGAGACGCCGCATAGTTCGTATTAAAAATTTTGCATTTTTTTGGCGCTGCGTCCCTCTTAAACATACATTATACACATCTCCATACATGATGAATGTCATATGTAACCATTTTTGGCACTTTATACATCTTAACCAGTCAACTTTTTTTGTTGTTTCTATGAGTACTTTCCAAAACATTCAATACACAGGTAATCATCATTATTTCCGTTATCTTCGCTAATTTCAAGACTCTTCCTGATCCACTAATGGATCTTTTATATTTACGTGGCATAATTTATAGTCCAAAAAAATTGTATAAATAAGGTGTAAGTCTATGTTTTTAATATGAAATATGATGCGGCATCTACACCATCTTTAAATGCGGCATCTCTTCTTTTTGTTGGGATAGATGCCACATGTTGCGATAGCAAGCATAGTGCGGAACTCTAATCTAAAATTTTATACAGTACTTTTAAAATATACCTAAATTAATAACAAAACTCATTTTCATTAAAACAATGAAATATACATTTTTAAATTCTTATGAATTAAATGCTTGATAAAATATTATGTTAAAAAACTTACTGTTCAACAATAAAACGTTGGATAATTACTAAACTGATGGACTAATCATAAATGTTACCATACACAGCTTAACGCCTTTAGGACTAATGACGAGCTCAGCTCGTCATACTAATTTTTAGAAAAAATTTAACTGACAAATGTATATTGTCTTATATAGGTAACTGAAGGCAGTGCAGTAAAGAGTGATCATGTTGTAAATAAATTAAGCAAAACGTACCAAATTTGCAATTATATATGTACTTACAGAGATATTAAATTTTTTATCTAAAATATTGGAATATATGGCGGTACTAAAGGGGTTAAATAAATAACTTATATTTAACATATAATCTAATAATAGCGCTATCTATCAAACAACGGACGAACTATGATTACTGCGGCATCTCTCCCGACGCGACATCTCTCCCGCACTTACCCTATGCTTTCTTTACGATATGAAATAAAAAATTTCATTTTCTACTCCTATTCAAGAACACACTCATTATATATCCGTTAATTGTTGAGAAAGTTAGGCATTATTCAAAGGTGTGGAGGAATGTTCATTACTCAATACCCTCTTGACCAATGAAATCACAGTATTAATCATTATTCCATGGGTTTGCTTTTGTTTTGTGTATATATGTATGTATCAGGTTTTTTGTTTGTTTAAAATTAGCCAGACTTTTTAAGAGTACGTTGTGGAAAGGAAATTTTTGTATTATGTCCTCCTTTAAAGAGAACATATAATTTATATATATATATATATATATATATATATATATATATATATATATATATATATATATATATACATATATATATATATATATATATATATATATATATATATATATATATATATATATATATTTGCATACCTAGAAAAATAAATCGAAAACTATAGTTATGTAATGTAACAATACATATATTGATCTATATGAGATCCGTTAGGATCCTGAGGACCCAAAAGCGCCAAAAAGTAACTACTCAACTGATTTTGAAAATTGTTTCACTGTTAGAAAGCTAAACTATTTTAAATGGATACAGGTCTTAGATGAGATCCGCCAGTACTCAATATTTGGAAATTCGCTATGTTATGCAGATGCTGCTACAGGGGTATTTCCTTTTAGCATTTCCGAATAATATCCTGACCTTTCAAACTCGAAGACTTTTATTTAAAAAAAAATGTGAAGGTCAAATTCAATTGAAAGAAAATTCACAACTAAAATTTTCATTACTTTTCAATTTTCCTACATCGAATATTTTTCTTAATATATTAGCTCGAACGGTAATTTTTCCTGTCAAATATATATTGTATACCTACGTACAATTTACTTTCTCACATAACTTACGAAGAATAAAATTGACACATACAAAACACGCAACAGACTTTACCTATATATAAGAATAGCAAGCAAGCTACGAACTATACTTTCTCCTTCTCCCCGAACATTTGTAGTGTTCGTAATCGTACGTTCGGCACCGAAAATTTATATACAATTTCATTTTGACATAAATGTAATTTATAAGTTGACTTACAACCATTAACACAATCACTTCTGTTTCGTTTCGTTACTTCATCAATAAAATACAACACGATCGCTGTTCGTTGCCGCACATACTGTTTCGTACAAATATTACGTACACGTTGACACGAATAATTTGGCCTCTGTCTGAGTAGGTGAAAATTCAAGCGAAAGAAATAAGATTATTGGATTGTAAATAATGCGGAAATTGACTAAGTACATGGCTATTGTTTACAACGAGCTGGTTCAAAACTACTATTTAAAATAATTTTAAAATGCTAAATAAGTACCTAAAAGAGATTAATCAATTTTCTGACTTACCAAATGTTAAATTCGGTTTAATGTATCCAAACGGAAGTTGGTAAAGGGGAAATATTAGTATTATATAGGAATGACGGTTTACCAATTTCCATACTTGACGTTGATTTAAATTAAGTATTCACGTTGTTACAGTTTTTTTTTTGTTTTCAATTACTTTTATCACTCAGTCGTGCGAAGGATACAGGTTGATTGACAAGAACATCAATTTAAAAAAAAAATAGTTTTTTCTACTCCTGTTGAAGAACACACTCATTACATATCCGTTAATTCTTGGGAAAGTTAGGCATTATTCAAAGGTGTGGAGGAATTTTCATTACTCACAATCTTTTTGACCAATGAAGTCACCGTATTAACCATTATTCAATGGGCTGGCTTTTGTTTTGTGTATAATATACGTATCAATTTTTAATTTCAAATATGTTGCATAGTAACATCTAAGTAAAGAAAGTAGTTTGTATATTGTTTTCATCGTTTGTAAATATATAAACATTTAATGAAATTAGAGACAGATAAAAAATTGTATTGTTTTGATTTAAAAATATTCAATTTCATTTAAATCAAAAAAAAAGTCGTAGAAAAAATATCGTATTCTACTCGCTTGCAATGGCTATTACTCACTCTGATGCATTACGACACTCGCCTCGCAAGCTCGGCTCGTGTCGCAATTTCATCTTCGTGAGTAATAGCTATCATTACCAGCTTTTTGAATAATATATTATTATTTTTCAATCATTGTTACAATTCAACTTTGTACAGTGTAATATGAACATCGACTGTTTCCATTGAAACTGTTTCGTGCACCGTTGATCCTAAAAAAGAAAAAAATTTGTATTAAATTATTGTAAATTATATTAAAAAAAAAAGAAAAGAGAGAAAATTTAAATATAATACCAGCATAGTACAATTTACATAAACTGAGTGAAGGAATTTTGACAAGTGTCAGTTAGGTTACAACTTTGACGTTTCAATGTAAACAAGCCAAGTTATATTAGAGTTGAGTTTGGCAGTATTGGAGAAAATCTTGTCACCTTGGTGTGCGCATGTGCGGAAGCATCGAATCAAATAGAAAGATCTTCAAAAGGGAAATTGGTGAAGAAAGGAAGGAATTCACTCTCTTTCAGGTTTTGGAGCTCAAGCAAACGAGACGTGGCCCTAGTGGGATCACGCGCTCTAAAATAATGGAAAAGGATACGCCATGTGGGAATTGCTGGTACAAAGCACATTTTACTAGTTCAGCTCGGTATTCTAAAATGGTATAGGTTTTTTAAAATAGTATGGTACTTATGAAGTAAATTTCTCCAAGTGTGCGATGTTTCGTACGGAAGCATCTACAGTCTGCTGAGTGGTGTTCAATTGACGGAAATTATGTAAGATTGGTTTCCACGTGTTAATAGTATTTTGGCTGGTGCCGTGAAAGTATTGTGGAAATTAATCAAGTTTTGGCTTGTGCCGTTTGTGATGTTGAATTTGTCTGGTGACTGGTGTCGCATCATTTTTGTGGTTTCCGTCGAATTGAAACATCGTGTGTGAATTGGACAATGGACGCTTAGTGAGCGCAAGTAAAATTTTGTTGTGAGTACGCCTAGAAACTTATGAAACGTTAGTGACTAAATTATTCAATTTAATTCAGGACTTGTTGGTTATATTTATGTTTTTAGTTGTTATAAATTTTGTAAATAATAAACAAATACCTACTTTACCACTTTTAAAAATACCACTTTTATTTTTGACACTGTGACAATATTGTTTCGAACTGTTAGTTCATTTTCAAACAGAATCTGTTTGAAAATGAACTAACGGTTCGAAACAATATTATCACAGTTTCAAAAATAAAAGTGGTATTTTTCAAAGTAAAGTATTTGTTTATTATTTACAAATATAGAATACCATAAAGTAACGCTCAAATCTATTAATGTTATAAATTTTGTAGATTTTAACTCAGTAAGACTGAACGAGCGTTTCTGAAAAAAAATATTTTAATAAACAAAAGTTTGGTACTGTCAATTATATTTGCTTACCTGTACTGGATAAGTCTCCTTCAGTTTTGATAATTTTAACTAGGTTAGATGTTATTAATACGATAATTTTATTGAAATATTTGTCTCAGCCGGCCTTTATAGTACCTGAAAATTAATAAAAAGTATTAAGTTAATAAATCTAAAATTTTTTCGCATTCAATTACTTGAAAAGTGCATCTCGTTGTGTTAATATTTATTTTGACAGATTCGATGTGGGCATTGACGTCATTGCCAGTGAGATAGCATACTTTTTCGATTCCTCCGTTGAAGCCGGATCACGTAATTGAATGTTTTACATTCAAAATATAAATTCGTTTTTTAATACTTTTCAAACACACAAATTTTCCAATTTTTCCTAGGACACAAAAAAAAATTAAACATTTCGTACAACAATTGGAAATAATTAATCACCAGTATACATTTTGGAACATAATTCGTAAGATTTAATGAACAATAAGTAGATATGGCTACATTTCTGTCTTATCCTCGTATCACAAAAACTACAGTTTTCAGGAAACACAAAAAACATATTAAGTACAGTATTTTCATCACTATGAATTTAAGATTTACGTATGTTATACTTTTTAATGTTTGCTACTTATGTCGACACGAAACATAAATTTAAATATTATAAACTACAAGCTTCCGTTGTTTTTAGTAAGTACGAGTTTACTGTCCAGTTTTTTTGTTGTACAGAATTATCAAGATACGAAGTTATGAAATAAATCCATTTTATTTTTTTGCATATTTTGATAGTATAGTCAGTAACTTTAAACGAGTTTTTATCAAAATTACATTTTTCAAATTTGTTGCAGTTATAACTCGCAGACAAATCATCCGATCAATTTGATTCCTATTGCAGCTTCTTTTATATATGTTTCTCCATACCATGAACCTCCAGTTTTCCGATCGAATAAAAAATGTGATACAAATCATTAAACAATATTTATTTTATTATATTTTAAGATATTACAAGCAGGGACCGGATTGGGGGGGGGGGGGGCAGCGGGAGCACGCGTCTCGGGCGCCAAAAAAATTTATTTATGAAAATTAGTAACTGTCTCATAACCAAAAATATAAGTTTTAGTGTCAAGTTTAAATTATTCAATATTGTTGCAGCAACAATAAAATTATAAATTTTTAATGCAAATTCCCAGTAAGCGAAAACGTTCAAGTATTATGTAACATTTTTACCCAGGGGGAGGGGTTCAGTGAAGAAAACTAAATTTAGTTCATATCATACGAGATTAAATTTAATTGAATAATTATTATCCCATTAAATATTTTGCAATATTTCTTAGTACATCATATAGAAGAGTGAATTATATACACATGTAACTGTCTAACACAAAACAGCCAAAAACTACATACGAGGTTAAGACGGAAATGTAGCGATATATAGGTAGAATATTTTGATGTGTAGAGTATCTTAATATTTCATCAGAATGTCAATATGATTCTGCTTTTTGAAAATGGCAAAATTATTCCTGTCAGATTTGTGGCAAAAACCTTATTTTTGGTTTTACTAGCTAACTTGAGATATTTACAGTACAATTCCAATTATATTTGATCAATTTTAGTTTTTTGCTATTTCACTGTTGTTATCAGAAAATTATCAGTGTACGATAGTAGCGTTACAGCGTAAAATTGGATATTTATTGTAAATTTATTTTATTTATTTGAAATTTCAAATATAATAAATTTTGTTATGTCTTCTTTTTTTCCATTAATTTGTGAAATATTAAATGTCAAATTATATACATTTTTTGTAGGTTATGACTTGAACATCCCCGTGTAAGGACCTTTTTAAATAAGAAATTGGACCCCTTCGTACACGAATGAAATACAAGTTAAATGTTAATGGATATTTTTTTCTAGGACATTCACAATCACAGCCTCTTGGTTAATACAGGACACCATTAAGCCAGATAGTAGAAATAATGGTACTTCTTCTGTGAGGTAGCTCTCCTCTAGTGTTACAGCTGAAGAGGAAACATATTATAGCCAACGATTCATGTCGTATCCGAGTACCAGATGAATTGCTTCATGCTAAAAATCAGAAACTACACTCCGATATTCAGAAAACAAAAGATACAGCGTACATAATAATGTTGTTAGATTGCGATAATGTTAATACAATCAAATTTCTACTATTTTGTAGTATCTAGGTTACGAAAAGCATTTTACTACTTTGCTTTTGCTAGCAAGCTCCTTGAGTAATGTTGCCGTGGCAACGAAAAGCAGTACAAGCGATTTTGATTGAACGAAACGTGTACTAAAATTGACATATTTTGACATAAATTGACAGATTTTCTACTTTGCAACATTTAATACTTTCTACATACAAACTTTTAAATTGTCACAATTACATTATCATACAAAGGAATCAGATATGGAAATTCCTTCCTTGAATATAATGTACAAAAATTTTACCCACCTCAATTAAAAAAGAGCAATCAAAATTTTCCCTCGTTATCTCCTGTCAAAATTATATTCTCGTTAAAAAAATATGTATTTTCAAGTTGAGCAAAACTTATTCAAAAAATATTCTTTCTTTATGAAACGACAGTAAATTTTCTTTATAACATAAAATATATAAAAGATTTTTCATCATAAAAAATTTTCAAATATTCCTCTGAAACTCGCAGTAATTTTATTTCCTTTGTTAAAATAATTTATATAAAAATGTATATAAGTAACTTTTTATTATAAAAATTTTTTCAAGCATTCCTTTAAATCACTGTCAAGTGTAATTTCTTTCCCTAAGATGTATTATACCTGCGTGTTACATGTTACTTCTCGATTTTCACATACGAATATGTTTCTGGAAGAAAGATTTGTATATGTTTCTTGAGTTATTTTTTGCACCCCTTAGTCTTACGTCTTACTAATTTTAGTATTCATCGAACAGTTTTATTGCATGGTGTGTTAAAGCCAGTTTTTTTATATTTCCGGAAATTTTTTCATTTTTATCTCAAATAGGGAAAAAAGCAGAACGTAATATTTTTCATTTCCATAATAAACACGTCAGTTTTTGAGAAAAAAATAAGATCTCGTATTTAATAGATATAGTTGTTTGTGCCAGAAGAATATTAAATGAAAAAAAAGACCAGATGGGAAGGGAAAAATGACTAATTCTTAGACAAATAAGATTCGCACTTTGAACTTGATTAACAGACAACTTTTTTCCCCAAGTTTTTTGAGTATGAGATCCAATATATCTCTTGAATAAAGAAGACACTGGTTAATAATATAAACAATGGAAAAGGTTTATTTATTAAAAATATTCTTATATATAGGATAAATGTATATCTTCTTTACAATTCCTATCTAATCGAATTTTTTATTTCGTTGTCCGTCAATTAAAAATTATATAGAAATTTTTTGGATTCAAAAATACAAATCTAATTTTTTTAACGATACACCGCGTGGTTCGTTCGGTTCTAGTGTTCCGTATTTACACATAAAATTATCAGAGTAAGATACATAGGGTTGACCGGGGTAATTGTGAATGGATTTTCATGAGTTGAGATAAAAGCCTTGTTTTAAGTATTTTTTATTTTATATATCACATTATGGTTGATTTATTTTTAATTCTACAGGATGCACCACACAAATTTTGAGCAAATTCGTATGAAAAACAAAAATTTTATAAGCCATTCACATTTCCTCGGTGCGGTTTTGCAAATCTTATGAATTTCGGGGTAAAAGTGGATGCCATCAGAAAAATTATTTAGAATTGATTACAAGAGAAGTGTCGTACGTCAGAGTAAAGCCCAGCTCAAATTTTTCATATTTACACTCCACTTTCAAATTTTTCATCATACTTTAGCGGTCACAATTTCTCTTTGTTTAATGCAAGATACGCAGACCTCAAATTTCTACAAAAAATCAAGGTTAAAGAAAAATAACAAAAATTGTAGGAACAAATTTATTACAAGCTAAAAATGATATTTTGATGATATTTTGTTATTTTATCATATAAAAAATCAAAAAATTCCATGTATTCACACAAAAACAAGGAAAATAAGACTTTTTCAAGGAAATATATTTAGTTTACATGAATAAAAAATAATTTTTTTTATATTGTTTGTACAACGGAAACTTGTACAATAAGGTCACCAGCACCTTCATCAACATTTTCAACTCTGAGAAGGACACTACTGAAATTTTTGACCGAATGGGGGAATTTGTAAATGACGTTCACAATTACCCCACAATTTTAAGATCATGGGGTAATTGCGAGTTGGTGATAAATTGTCCAATTTCTTTAGAAATTAATAAGGAACCCTCTCAGGGCTTAGACTTTTAAAAGTACTTTTAACCATTTCTTACCATTTAGAAAAAGAAAATGTATTTAAAAAAAAATTTTTTTTGAGGATTGGTCGAAGTAAGATACATAAAATTTTGCAAGGGTTTTTTCAAAATAAAAAAAGATGCTAATACTTGGAGAGAAAGGACAGAAAAACATATTTAGAGTTGATTTTTAAAAATATTAATGTTATTTTAGAAACTATACGCGCCGTTCACAATTGCCCCAATTCACAATTACCCCGGTCAACCCTACAAAAAATACATTTTCAGCTGATCAATAAGTTAAACTAAGTTAAATTTTTATGCTGCTTCCATGTATTTGTGCCTGTAGGCTATAAACTTATAGTTTAGTAAAATTCGATTAGTTATCGGTGGATGATAAAAAAAAATTATGGTAAAAAAATAACTTTTAGGAGTCTTCGAGTAGCATTAGTTGTTTATTGATATCGATATTACTTATTACTTTCTCTGTACAGCATTGAAAAGTCATATATGAATAAAAAAAAATTTATCGAGAAATTTTAGAAATATTCCTTATATTTTATGTGCTTTTATCAAAAAAAAAAAATATTTATTATTTTTAAGAACATTTATGCTGATTTATACTCATAGAATTTTTATGTAAGATCATAGTAGATTTTAAGTTACTCTTAATGTCATTATGGACTACGAAAAAAATTTTCACAGTAAAATGAATTTTGACAAGAACGCGTAGAGAGGTACACGAGAGAAAAAAAGGAAAATTTATATATGCTTTATTGGACATTTCTAGCCACTTACAACATAAAATAGATTCTTGAATTTGAGAGTTGCAAGCATATTTATTACCTTTTTAAGTACCTCGTACGCTACCAATATGAACCAGTGGCAAAACATAAGTGAATAAAATATGGTTAGGAAATTTTTCTGATTTGAGATACCACGTTTCATAATTTTCGTAGTTACAAAATATCGTTGAATATCCGAAAATGTTTTTGACCTGGATAGAGAGAAATATGTATACTCTATTTCAATTTTCCCACATAGATGCTTAATATCAAGTCTTGGAAAAAATAAAGAGATCTAATGTTATTGGCAATTGCTAGTTTTTCATTTGGGTAATTCCTTTGTTCAATATACATAGCCAGTATACAAATTTTCAGGGGTGAGTTTCATTCCCTTAAACCGCTTATAGGCACGAACGAAATATGGCTCATGATTAGTTTTAATAAGATCTACAATCCACCAAAGTGTCGAAAATTTTTGAGAGATACAGTTGGATAGCTTTCCTTGTTAGTATATTATGAAGGGGCCAGGTGGTTTCGCAAAGCGAATAAACTTTTAACCCGGCAAAATGGGATGGACTGTATGAGTTGAAAATAAAAAAAAAATACACTTCAAATCAACCGTTTCAAAAATGAACAAATAAAATTTCCAATATAAAATAAATTCAAAAAAGAAACTTACGTTTTGATCCGCTGCACTGCTGCACTATAAAGTTAACAGAGTTAGTCAGGAAAAACGATGGAAAATAGGAAATCTAGGTTTTCTGTAACTTATTTTTGAATTTGCACTTGATTTTCACTGATCAATAATAAATTTAATAGAAAATTATTAATAACAAAGAAAATAAATACTTGAAAATGAGCTCTGCGGTGAGCTGTGATTTTGCGGGAAATCGAGAACAAAGAAAGAAAAATGTTATCTGTTACTGCGAACCTTATAGTCACGAATGCTGTACTTAACTGAGTGCCTCGGTATACATAAATTATACAGTAAAAAGGATTAATTATATATTTTTTATAATTATGTAATTGCCAATATGTTTCCATTTATCAACAAATAAAGAAATTGAATTTTTTTTTTATATATAAATTAGTTATTCATAAAGAATGAAAATTTTATTACTAGGTGGCGCAACCATATTACTAAAAGAGTGGATAATTGACGATTTCAATTACGTTGTAATATTAAATGTAGTACATATTTTCAGTTCTAGAGTACTTTACTAAAGAAGTGTTGAACATACTATCTTAGGAGTAAATTATTGGTGGTGTGCACCACTCTTGAGTACTATAATACTAAAGTAGGTAGTAAGTTTGAGAGAAAATAAAGCCAAAATATATTCCTACACACTAGCAGGAGTATGCAAGGGAGTATTTTTAAAAAACAGTAGTGACCTGCATTTTGGTGCCTTCCTTTCGGTTTAATTTGATAACCGGACATTTTTCTCGGTTTTTAATTAGAAATATTGCAATATGGTAATAAATATTATATTCAGTTCTCGATTATTTTGGAGGCAAATTAACGAATGTAAAAATAATTTTGAAAAATAATTAACATATAAAATCATTATCCATGAAGAATAACAGTCTAAAATCTGATCGAACTGATCAAGATAGAAAAGACAGGCGCGTACACAGTCAAGCTTCAAGGAGGGCGGGGGAAGCATGTAGGGAAAAATGAAAAAGATAAAAATTTTTATTCATCTCCAAAATTTTCAGAAAGAAGAAATTTAGAAACTAAATGTTTGTTCTCTGCAGACTTCGTGTTTATAATGGACGCCACCCAAATCATTTACCTTTTATTGATAAAATTTGAACTTTACAATATATATTTACCTATGATAACTAAAATAGTGTTCGAAGAAAACTAAAGTAGTTGAAACTAAAGAAGTATTCTAGGAATGATAGCTCTCCAAGAAAAACTAATATAGTAAAATACTCCGGAAGTGTAATAATTCTTTAGTTCTATAACTAAAGTAGTCAACAAAACTACTCTGATTTGGTGATCGTCAACCTCAGTCTCTATAGAATACACCAATGCTTCGAAATAAAGAAAGGCATTTGCATACGTATTGATCACACGGATATATAAATAAAATTTACAAAATATTATGACCAACTTTTAAAATAAATTAACCATTATATATGGTATATACAGGGTGCAAATTTATTAATTTTCATTGCTTTTTCTTTTGGTGAATTTTGATAAAATTTTAGAATGAGGTTCTTATGACGTGAAAATCATGATATTTGTTGCAATATAATAGTCAAAGTTCGTATCACAAATCTATGAGATAAGACGATAGTAGCCAAAAGAAGAGTTAACAGTAATTTTAAAAGGTTGTAAAACGTTGTCAAAAAAATTTATTCAGTAGGTATACTTTAAAATTATTCATTTTCTATACCTACTGAAATAAGAACTACCTAACAAATGAACTATTATTATTAAGTTTTTGAAACCGTTTATCATTTCAAATTATCGTTAATTTTTTTTGAGGCACTATCATGCTGTGTAATAAATATACCATGCGAACTTTAACTGTTGTCTTGGAACAAATATCATGATTTTCACATAAGAATTTCATTCTACGTCATGTAAAATTTTTTCAAAGTTCTCCCAAAAAAAAAAAAAAAAAAAAAAAAAAATAATGAAAGTTAATAAAATGATGGGTGTCTATAACCTATAAGAAATTTCCCCTATAAAATACGGAAAATTAAATAATATCACCGAACCCTGTTGGTACATTTTTTCAATACTATATTATGTACTCCGTATGTTTAGGACAATATTCCTTACCTTTCATAATTATTTTCATTATTTTTTATAGCTAAAAATAGGATATTTTTCAGAAATTTTTAAAAAATTGATCATTTTTCCCGGTTTTTACATGTTTTTTCTTTTTACATGAGCACAATCTCCCAACACTTTGCCATTTATATATAAGATAAAGCATTTTGTGAACAATAATATACATAAATTTAAAAAGAGTTATTCCACTGCGCTCATATATTACGCAACCGTATACATAAGTAATAACTGTCGGATTTTTATAAGTAATAACTGGAGATCATCATTTTTACGTATTAGTTTGTACGAGTATAATCATGTCTCTGTTGAACGCTTACAGTGATATCTAAAGGGCCTTTTAAACGATCATATAAGTTCTCAGCTCAGTTTCAGTTTCAGTCAAACTGTCAGTTTTTTCTACGTGTAAAAATTAAAATCTGAAAGGAGAACTGAAACGGAGACTGACGGGATGGATAGACCTATTTATTTTATTTCAGTTCTTAGAATTCGTATGTGTAGACAAGTGCACCATGCCTCAATCCGTCCGCTCACGTCAGTTCTCTTGAAAATCAGAGCAACTCAGACTGTACAAAGAACTGAAACGACGGAGAACAGTGGGAACTGAACGGACCGTGTCAAAGCAAACCTTCCTTCGAACTGAAGTGAAACGAGAACGGAACTGAAACTGAACTGAAAACTGATATGACCGTTTAAAAGATCTGTTAAATATCCAGTTTTTTTTTTTTAAAGTCAGATATTTTTACAGTTTTTGTGCAAGAGAACAAAAAAGACGACTGTGAGACGTATAAAAGTCCTATAATATGCTATTAAGTATTTAAGCAGTAAGAAATGAGTATTTGATTCAAGTTTTCTAGAGTGACTACATCATAGATGCCACTATATCACAATGGTCTAATAGTAATACCGAATACTCAGATTAATTCTTTTTACTATTTTCTTAAGTAAATAATTATAATCTAACTTGGAAACTGATCAGCTGAATAAATTTGATCGTTTCTTGTACATATATATTTTAGTATTTGAACTTATTTGGCTTTTATCTTAAATACACTTGCCCTTAGTTAACATATACATGAATAAAAATCTAAAACTCTTCAGGGGAAAATACACCTATCTTATTGACACCCATCCTTTCACTTGTATATATACTATGGTTTATTTTAAAAGTTGTTTGCACTATTTTGTAATTTTTTTATATCCGTGTGACCGATACATACGCAGTTGTTTTTCTTTATTCATTGAGGACGCAGGGCTCACAGATGCGTCAGTTTTGTGTGATATATTTTATGGATGGCCCTTTGTTTAAAAAAATGAAACATAGGTACTTGATATCTTTCAAACTAAAAATTTTAATTTTCTATACTAATTATTCTTACGAATAATATAATAACCGTATACTTTGAAATTTTGCTCTGTAAATTTACACTTTAAGAGATAATAATTTATTTTCACCAATATATTATTTCCTTGAACGTAAATACGGAAAAGTTTAAGTTATTTACACAATTTCCAAGTAAAACACATAAAATATTTCATACGCACAAACATATTTTAAGTGAAAATCGTTTCGCAAACAACTCAAAGTATTTGATGAAAATGATAAATCATAAGTTCACATTCACTTATCATTCTGCACATATTTACGGGTGATAGCATGTTTGTTATGTAACTGTATCATCTTTCCCATTCTGCTAAATCTTTGAAGCGTCCCAAGCTCCTCTATTTGGAAATGAGAATTATAAATGTTCAAGTAATTAAATTTTTAAACATTAAATAAGGATTACCTAATTCTGTTTTACAAAGTTTGTTTTAAAATGTTTTGTAAGAACAAACACTTGGGGCTTATTTGGTTTGATTTCATACATATTTTGAACATTTTATGCAAAAGACGAAGGGAACTACGTAAAGGTATGATAAATATTTGTTAATTTTATATAAAAGCTAATGTTAACTTTGTTAATTTTACTAAAAGTATAAAAGAAGAAATTAAACTAACCGTTGTAGGTATCTATGATATTTGCAGGAGAATTTGCGTGGAATCAATGAAAAATATGCTTTTAATTATTATTATCCGATTGCGGTAGAGCAAAAATAAGGTTATGTTTTTGACGCATATCAATGTATGTATATAGATAGGGATTTATTTAGAATTTTTTGTTCCCGCACAGTATCCAAACAGCTGAATGGATTTTGTTACCTGAGGTATCATCTCAGTTTTGTCTTAAGAGTGGTGTAGAATGTATGAAATGCCAAGAAAATATAAAATAATGGTTATCAGCTGTTGTATGTGTACTTATAATTTTGGGTATCCTCTTATCTGCGGTCAGTTCTATTTCCTTGTCTTCAATAATCCATCTATAATATCTCGTTAAAATTTGTAACCGCAGATAAGACGACTGCAAATAATACAAAATTATATTTTTGTACTAAATAATTAAAAGAAAAAAAACAAAAGACAAAATTGAAAAACGAACAACTAATATACTTTTTTCTCAACTTGAAGTGGCCACGATTCTCAACTTTGAGAAAGCTATTGCATGGTGATAGAAAATATCGTGGACTTTACAAAAATTCACGATTGAATTTTCAATCAATCGATAATATGTAAGTATTATAGATTTATAGTATATGCATCTGGTATTTAGTAATAGGTTGAACAGAAATATTTGACAGCATGTTTTTCTTTTTCACTAGTATCATTTTACAAATGATTTATTTTAAAATTTCTTGTCAAAATTTTGAAGAATGAAACGGTATTATTAGTTTTTTTAGAAACACCGTCTTTTATGTCTCCTATGTTTTATTTTCAAATGGACGCATTGTATAATATGTAAATTCATATATTTTTATGGATCAATAGGAAGGAAAATTGAAAATCCACAGAATTTCTAAAGTTATTTTAGTCAAAAAGAATTATCAAACAGCTGAAAATGTTCTTGTAACACAGTTTTATTTTTGTTTTTTGTTTTTTGTTTTTTTCTTTTTCAAATTAAGGAACATAAATTTTTTAATTATTTCCCTTTGATATTTACTTACTTGGAAAAATAATTTTCAATATCTGTTTATTTATATATTTGTCATCTTTGTACTTGTACACTGGATGCAGCTAGTACGTACAATATTTCTCTTTTATCATAATTCCAGCTAACAGAACGTGTATATTATATTTATACCATCCTCATTCGTACCGAGGTATTCATCCGTATGTATCTATCTCTGTGCAAAGACAACAAGACAAGAAAAAAGTACAATAAAAAAAAAGAAAAGAAAAAACTCGGCAAGCAAAATGGGAACAGATTGTTGGCAAACCTAATTTCTCTTGGGAAATCAATTACAACAAATGTTACTACGACTAACTACACCTACGACAAATAGATAGACAAGAGCTAGGAGCGTTCACTACGAGCTAGTTCTACGAATGGCGAAAAGAAATGACTCCATTTTTAATGTCTCTTTTATTTTATGAATGATATTTATTATTACTTATGCTTGTCTATATCCATCTCAGTACTTACTGCAAATGTAAAGATTAATTTCAAACATCAGTTTGCACACAATTGCAGAAAATGAGGTGTTATTTATATTTACGTTATATAATCTTATTTAGACCTTAATTCGCCCACTTTTGGCAAGATTCTGTGAAAATAAATTGTGTTTCCAAGATGAAATTTATATAAGCTAGGTGTCGACTGTTATCAAAAAACTAAATCCTAGACCCATTATCTCTCCTACACCAAAATTGTATAAAGTTTATAGAAAAATAATGAAAATAATGATGTTGCGGCGTCTATTATAACCAGGAGTCTGAAAAAAGGGACGCTAAACTACTTTATAATTATTATTTATTCTAATAAATAAACTTGGTTCGGTCATTGTGTATTATGTTACAAAAATCACTATATCCACTATTTTTCATGCTGTTTTGGAATGCTTTTATTGTAGTATTCTACAGGACTCTCGAATAATATACAACACCCAGAAAGATAGAAAGTTTTTAAATAAAAGATAAAATACCCCTGTCGTAGCATCTTGAATAACATAGCGAATTTTCAGTTACAAAAATTAGTTTTTTTGAAAATCGGTTTACGTAGAATGTTTTAAAAATCTATTTTATGTGATCTTCTTCCCCTCTTTCCAATGGTGTAAAAGAATGTCGCAAAAAATTTAAACTTGGGGAAACTTTGGCAAAAAACTCTTTTTTTTACGAAAAGTGCCCAAAAAGCCATACGTTCCTGCATCCGGAAATCGGACGTGTCTGGCCCAAGAACACACCCAGTAATGTATGGATCATTTTTTAAAAAGCGTCATACAAATGTCTCAGCAGTCATGTGATTATTTGGTCAACTATGTTTCTTTAACACAAAAGTATTCTTAAAAAATGTATAGTTTCTCAAATTGCTCAGATCTTTTTGTTCGTAAATAGATTGATCTTTTTGACGAATTTTTTGAGATTTTACGACTTTTATCCTGCAGCAAAAAAATTTTTGAATTCTAGTATCAAAAAATTGACATTTCAAACTTTCAAATGGTCTTTTCAGAATCACTGCAGTTCATATTTGATTAAAAAAAGTAACAATTTTCAAAATTCTTCACATCCCTTTAATTTTTTGATGAGTATGTACAATTTATGAAAAAACTGAAAATGAAATTCTTTCTAAATGATATATTTTTTAAAAACAAGTTCCAAATCCACAAACTGATCAAAAATAAGGAGTTATGACATCACTGATTTACTGTAGATATGCCGAGTTGTCAAAACTTTTCTACTCTTTCTAATATTATGTATTAATATTGTGTAAATACTGTGAAAATTCTTTTTGAAAATTACACAAATTAATTGGACAACCGTCTTTTTGAAATTAACCTCCACAAGTTTTCATGTATAATTCACAACCTACAGATTACAGTCATCTCTTTCACAGAGCATCAGTTATTGTGTTTTAATGTAGAATAGTTTGTAATAATTTAATTTACACAAAAGAAAATTATATTTTAAAAATGTACATAATATTATTAAGTTTGGGAATACTGACGACGCTACAGGTTAATAATGTATGTATTAAACAATTGTTGCATTTTTAAAGTGGATATCTGCGAGCAGGTATATAGTTATATGTAATATAATATGGCGTTTAACAATCAATATTTAAATATTATTACCGTTTGTAGGTTAAAAACATACGTTTCGAAGTTGAAATATTCAAAGCAGAATTCGATTATTTTAGATTTTAAATTTTTTTGTTTATTGAGGCCACTGAATTGCGTTTTAAATATGTCATAAATGATATAGTCAAATATTATGGAAAAATTGTATCCCGACTGCATATACTATGAGTATTATAACGACCACATATGCGACAGATTAATTAGTAAAAACTATCAATAGTTTAGTTAAAAAATTTCTTAAATTCAGCATGAATTTATTAACGTAAAAGCCCCTATACTCGAACAGTTTTTATATTTATCGGTTTCTTTCAGAAATAACTTCATTAATATCAAAACTGTTCGAGTATTGAATCGCGTTCGAGTATGCTCGCTTTTACCTTACTGTTAAATGTTGCATAATATATATGGAAAATTGATTGAAAGTATATACTATGATCTAGTTACATATTATTTGAGGCAAGAAATTTTTTGAAATTCTGTTACTAATTCAACATAATTCATTTATGAAATTAATAATAATCTCCTTAAGATTTTATTTATTTTTCATTGATTGTCAAATTCTAGCAAATCTTAAATCTAGCAAATGTTAGACGATTAGTAATTTAACGAAAGCTTAAATCCTCTACAATTTCTGAATAATTTTTCTTGTTTTAAAAGTTTACTTTGACTGGATATTCAAATTTACAATGTTCTTCTTAATTGTTAAAAACATCTTTTTGATATATAGTTCTGTGGAAAGAATGCTATTTTAGCGTCATCTAAAATCGCAATAAGGGAACCTCAGCGCATCGCTTGGGACAATCTCATTTCAATTTTAGACTGGTTGTTATAAATATTTGTACGTTCAAATAATATATTACTTGGCAAGGACCGTAAGTGTTATTTTTGTGGTCTCGGATCCGAGGCGGAAAGCTGAGGATTTTTAAGCACTCATGAGCCACTAAAATAACATTTATGGGCAGAGTATGAGTAATTTTTTCAACCGAAAAAAACCTAATGAATAAATTGAAGAAAAATGAATAAAAAATGATAAAATAGACGGCAAATACAATTTTAATAAAAATGAATAGTAGGCGTCTATAAAAAAATATTTCCATAGAAAAATTTGTTTAGGTACTATTGACGCTAAGCGATTACTTACTTTCCTAGGAAGGTAAGAAAATTACTTATAATGTGTTCCTAAGAAGGTAAGTGTTGCTTACCTACGCGATAACTTGCCTGCGATGCAAACGACAACTTACGATTTATTAGGTTGGAAAATATATGATCAAAATTTTTTTTTCAGCAGTCAAAGAAATATTTTTTGATTCAAAGAAAAGAAAATCGAAGAAATTTTTATTCTTTGAATAAAGACACCGTTTTAAAAGTGTATTAATAGGGTAAAGCAGGGATAGATGGCCATGATTTTTTTAAAAGCCAATAGCGGAGCCAATTATGGCTATAAAAATCTGGAAAATTTATAGAAACTGCTACAGGTATATATGAACCAAAATACGAGTTCCTTAACAAAGTAAGATCTTAGTTTAAAAAAATAATGGACTTTTTATGATTACGTAACACTTGGCCATCTCACCCGTATATAGAGGTTAGATGGCCATATACGAAAGTGATAGAAAGCTTGCCCACAAAATCCCTAAAAAAGAAGGAGGAAGTGTACTAAAAACTTAATAATTTGTTTACATGTATTTATTTAACTTAATACCTACATTCAATTTATAATACATACATACCTGCATAGGCAAAGGATTCAATAACCTTTTTAGTTATTTTGTCTTTATTTATAACATTTACTTGATCTTCTTCTGTCTATCTACCTTTAGTGGAACCAGGCTTAGGACCGTATTTATTTGGTAAAAAAATGAAATATGTTAGAATAAAAACAATATTAAACAGTCGTTTAACTAGCCCAATGATAGTATGGAAATCTCTCCCAAATGGCAGGAACCATGACCATAACGCGTCAACAAATCTAGCGGACGAAAATGTAAGCAAAAAGAACGTGATGCTATGGAATTAGACCTAAATAATCCTGAAATGCACGTTACCGTTACTAAATACGGTTTATCTTACTTAAAAACATAAATATATTGACCTACGATATAATTTTAGGGTATACTGAAAACTAAAATCATGAAAAATGCTCACTTTTCTTTTAAGTAGATAGACGACACAAGCATCACGTGACACTAGCAACAAAGACTTACTACTGACTGGTTGGTAGCACTACCAAGCGAGTTATTTGAAAACTACAGCCGTTGGCCATCTCTCTCTCCCGTATGGCCATCTACCCCTGTTTTACCCTACATAATGAAAATGAAGTTCACTTTTCCGTTAAAAAATTTTATACCACTTTTATTTTTGAATCTGTGACAATATTGTTTCGAACCATTAGTTCATTTTCAAACAGAATCTATTTGAAAATGAACTAACAGTTCGAAACAATATTGTCACAGTTTCAAAAATAAAAGTGGTATTTTGCAAAGTAAAGTATTTGTTTATTATTTACAAATATGGAATACCATAAGCATAAAGTAACGCTCAAATCTATTAATATTAAAAAATTTCATGTTTTTCACTGTATTTATAATTTTATGAATTTATGAAAAATTTTGAATAATTTTCTTTATGCATATATTATAAGAAAGACACTTGGTAATTTTCCAAAACGATGATAATACAACTTTATTATTACAGTTCAGTTCCAAATATGACACCGCGTTGTACATTCAAATAAAATTTTTTATTTAATGAATTTAGAAAATTGGAAATCGAGAGAATATAACACAACTCTGCCGATTTTAAAATATGTTTCCAGTCATATTTAGTTAATATTACTTTGTATTCATAATTATAATATCGCTATACCTACTAAATTGTGTACAAATTCTGAAATGAGATGATCAATTCATATTATAAGTCTTAAGGTTCGAATAAATCCTACGATGTTTACTAGAGAAGATAATTATTAAGCTACAGTTAAAATTGAATCAAAAAAATTTATGTCTTCTATTGTTAAAAATATATTGGGAAATATAAAAGACAGATAAAAGTAAAACTAAATTCTGTTTTGCCATTAAATATTATACTTTATTTTCTTCTAGTTCCTAATTGAGATAATTAAAATAACGAAAAAACTAAGACTAAATAAAAAAAAATTGGGACTCTATGGAACCGTTAAATAATCAACGCCGGAAACATTCTGGAATTCCACATTTAAATAATTCCAAATTTTATTCTTTGTATAGGTTAGTTATAATTCATACTATTTCCTGTAATTCGATAGAGAAATTTTGATGTTTTTTTTTTTAAAATATTTGATAGGTATGTATATAATATTTTACAATTAAAACATGATATCCCTTTGAATTTGTAATAACAACAATAAGAAGAAGATAAGAATTTAACATTTTTATTGAGTTTTTCGTATTTCAAAACTGACAGTTAACGTTTTGATGTAAAAAATTAATTTTGTAAAAAAGAATCATTACAATAAACATATTTTTATATAGATACTGTTTTCTTTAATTTTATTTTTAATTTTTAGAAAATTGCATAAAACTGATCCAAATAATACCCCCAATCATTTTAATTAAAAAAAACGGCCA
The DNA here is from genome assembly GCA_035578155.1 of Brachynemurus nebulosus. Classification (NCBI taxonomy): domain Eukaryota; kingdom Metazoa; phylum Arthropoda; class Insecta; order Neuroptera; family Myrmeleontidae; genus Brachynemurus; species Brachynemurus nebulosus. Next base: position 42,985,964 of record JAPWDM010000001.1, on the reverse strand, counting down.
GCCTCGGAATGAAACGGAATAAGCTGGATTTTCGTATACACCTTTATTTTAGCATCCTAAATGTTCCTTCGAAAGTCTCATAAGATCACATTGAAGGTCAAAGGTGGCGAAATTCAGCTTTTTGGAAATATCTTGCTTTCTTTGCCTCAAATCGTTTTTGCATTTATTGTAAAAGTTATAGAGCATAAAATTCTCTACAAATTTTGTTCCAAACACTTTTCGATGCGTTTAGCTGTTTTGAAGACAGAGTCTGACGAGTGTGGAGTGCTCAGTCATACATGCTATAGTACAAGGTCAATCGCGAATCTAAATCTGTAGTACGGTTTTTTAACGGAATTATTTGCTAAATATTAGTTCATTAATTATTTAATACATTCACATATTTAAATATATTAATTATAAATCAAATTGCTATTTAATATTATCATATATTATTTACCATTTTCATATGAATAATAGAGTAATTGATAAAATTGTTTTAAATATTTATTTTTATTGAGGATAACTGGATTTTAAGTTGGTAAGAACTTCAGCATTTCTGTTCTAAGTGTGAAAACTCATAGACCCGGGTGTCATTATTAAGATTTTACCTGGAAATATGGACCCCTACTGGACAACCTTTTCTATTTATAGCAAGTTGGGGTAGATGTTCTATTGTGACTATGAGACCGGTTTCTTCTTGGAGCGATCGAAAAGTGTTTGAAACAAAATCTGTAGAGAATTTTATGCTCTATAACTTTTATAATAAATGCAAAAACGATTTGAGACAAAGGAAGCGAGATATTTCCAAAAAACTGATTTTCGCCATCTTTGACCTTCAATATCTAAAGACGCTAACACGTGATCTTATGAGACTTTTGACGGAACATTTAGGATGCCAAAATAAAAGTGTATACGAAAATCCAGCTTATTCCGTTTTATTTCGAGGTCAAACCCTTAAATGATCGGGCTATAATAAGAATATTTTAATTAAAGATTTAAAAAAATTTTGGGTCAAGGTTTCTAACAACACGATTACACATGAAATTTGAAATAAGTCCACATAAACGTTTTCAACGTTAATAAAATTGTCATGATTGTCACGCTCCAAGTGAACAACAAGGAATTTACAGCCAAATAAATATTTAGCTCAAATTGTATTTACGCTGTGCGTCAAGCTGTTTATAACTGTTATTAAAATTATAATATAGTGTGTAAGATATAATAAAATATATTTTAATAATATTTTCTACATGATATTACTTCTCCAGCTCCATTTACGTTTATCATCATTTGTGATAAATTAGCGTCTTAGACTTAACGTTCAAAATTAATGAAATTTTATCTCATTTTCCGTTTTAAAAAAGATGACTGAAAAATGACGTGCTCAAGTAATTTACTGTTTGTCATATAATTTTAAATATATCATATTTTATATAAAATTATATTCGTATATAAAATTATGTATATTACTTGGTTATATTTAATAAGAAAAATTTCTATAATATTTATTTTCTGTATATATATTTACAAATTTACAAATTAGTTCATAAACGCGATATTTAATGTCTTTCATAAAAATAAATGTTTGTAAATGTAGAAGCCGTGTATTCCAGAAATAGAGAATATTTTCAATTTGAAATTCATGAAAGTTTTTGATGGAAGTGTTCTCAGTGTCTTCAGTGAAAATTATTTTAGTGATAATTTTTTTTTTCCTAAGGAAGTTTTAAAGCATCTGAAAATAAAAGTTAGCAATTTTTTTAGCAAAAAGTCAGACTGGGCTGTGCTGTTATCCTATCCATTCACTAATCTCTGTAAGCAGCAACAATGGCAGTTTCTTCCACTTAGCGAAACTTGCAAATGCCACCAGCCAGTAATAAATATCTACAATTAACAATAAAATAACGGTTTACCAACTTATGATCCTGATATCAGAATGCATCACATTTTTCAAATAGTTTCCTAAATTCGCAAATTTTGAAAAACTTTCGCTTCTAATTTCATCATTCTGTCATCATAATCCGGTAATTGAAGTACTGAAAAATTTTAATAAACTTTGACATTATCAAATAAAAATATTTTTTCTCTCAATCAAGCTTTATAGAAGTGATCTGAATTAGGATGATTGGTTGTGGATAGAAGTTCAGTAAAAATCAGAAATAGTTCGAAGGACCACAGATAAAAATATACCACAAAGATTAATTGTTTAAATTATTTTAACGAAGAAAATGTTTACACATTTATTTTAATTGTTAAATCTTTGTATCTTTGATTCACTACTGTTTTATGATTTGTGTAATTTTCTTAAATTTCTGTGTGAATATTAAATCAAGAATTCAAGACTATATGTGTGCGCGTGTGCGTTACTTAAAAGGCACATAGCCAAAGTCAGTCCGGTCGGTTTGGTGCCGTAAATAGTAGTTAGTAATGTTATTGGATATGCATACAGACAACTAACTTTTTGATAAAAATTAATTGTTTGGTAAGAATTTACCAGGTTGTGTTAAGCTGACTTGGGTTTGAATCTTTAATTTTTGCCATTAAATTAACAAAATTCCTTTTATGCAATATAGAAATATGAGTTATTCCAAATCTTTTTTTGGGCCCTATCTGCTTAATTTTTGTAAAAATGTTGAATATTACTTCGAAAACCTATAATTTGCTTCAAATCTCATCAGCCTGTCCTTTTATTTCTATTAGACAAACCACGATGGAATTTTCATTTATCACCATTCGATGGAGGAGGGGGGCGCATAAGGCCATGATCATCTTCTTTATTCGCACTTACCTAACAATCTTACCAAAATAATAAAGATTCTCACAATCAGTTTTGTACCTATTTTACCGAATGTTTTCTAAGGAGCTTAGTCGACAAAAATCTAAAAGTCCGTTTTCAGATAGACCCTTCATATTGGGTGAAATTTTTGGTGCAATTGATTCGTTTTCCATTAATTTTATTCTTAGTTTTTTCCCTTTTTTTTCTAAACATTATTTTTAAGATTATAAATTAATTAACATACTTCAGATATACGTATTTATTTTAAATTAAATTTACTTGTAATTAATTACAAAGCTACCCTATATATTGCAAATAATTAGTAATTTTAATTAAATTTACTGAAAATTTTATTAGGTCTGGATTAAAAATAAGTGATTGTCTAGACTTCGCTACGAACGATATTAATTAATTATTTTAATAAACCAACGGAGACGATAGATACCATAAATTAATTTCACTATAAAACAACTTAAGTCGCCCCTCGGAAACAACAAGGCCACATCTACACATACAAATCCATAAACGATGTGGCACTCTTGTTGCCGAGGTGCCAAGTATATTTTCAATTAAAATATTTTCTGTAACGATTATGATATTTATTAGTGAATAAATGATCGAAAGTAAGATTATTTTTATTAAAATGGAACAGATCTATTATGCCATATTTCACTCATAGATATTAGGTGAGCGAAATAAATATCCACTAGTAATTAATGTTCAAGCTACATTATTTATGTTATAATTCACGTAAATGACCGACGAAAACCATATTAACGACGGAGAACTCATATGTCCATAGAACCGAGTACTAAAATTCAGTGGAGTGAAAATTATTTAAGCAAATGACCACAATAATTTGAGCGCAAATCTACAGACATACACCATATAAATTTAGGTCGAAATTAGGTGAAGAAGATACCTATTATAGTTATAATTAAATTCAAAAACTCATATCATTCAATTCAAAACTAGATAGTTCAAAAACTATAAACATACTTCATTCACAGTAAAAAAAATTGTGTTCTGCGTAAAAAAAAACTAATGGTTAAAATTTTTGTGTTAAATAAGTAACACAACCCTGCATTAATGCAACATTTCGTGTTTGTGTTAAATGACAATATTAACACAAATTTAGATTTAACAGAATAAAAATGTTAATCTGTTTTCTACAACAAAGAAGTAACATAATATTTGTGCAGAGCAAAGGTTAAAAGTAAATAAATTAGATTAGAATACATATATATCAAAATATACATAATAAAAAAGATGAGAGTAGTTCTTATTATTAAACAAAACCGAAAAATTATAAATTTTTTCACTTATTGGCGAATATAGTTTTATTAACCGTTTAAAAATAAAACAATTTTCTTACATTTTAAGGTTACTTTGTTAAGGAGTCTCCAGATTCTCGGCGAGGTTGGACGAGGTTCCTCGTCGAGTTCCTCGCTGAGGTTGGCTCAACCATATGAATAGCATTAAAACACCAACCGCGAGACACAACGAAATGATCCTCTACATTCTCGTTTCGTCCAACCTCGGAGAGAATGTGGAGACTCCTTTACAGATTCAGTTAAAAGAAATTATGTAAGCTTAGTTACCTGTAAGATTGTATATTATGCAATACAATCTCAAATAAGTTTAGGGGAAGGCTCGCTATAGTGGCCCAGGCAGGTAAAGTGGCCACCACTAGTTTGCAAATAAACTAATAGCTGTCATCTCTTTTTATTTAGTTTAAATTATAGATTGACAGTTTACATAGTGTCACGGTGCATATCAACTCGTTAGGTGTTACTTAGAAAATTTTATTTAAAAAAAAGTATTTCTTGTGCCCTCTGATCTAAGGTAAGTACTTACAAATATTGTATAAAATATATTGTATTATGAATACTTGGTTTTTGTGAATATTCCCTGTGTCTGTTGTAGTTCTGAAGTAATTAATTTTATAATAAACAATTCTGATTCATACGTTGGGGCGGAACTTATTTCAGTTTTCCTATTTTACTTAGTTTCGGGTAATGTGGCCCACTATGTATAAAGGTAAAGTGGCCCAGTGGATCTAGTGGTGGTACCAGAATTGTGGCCGGAATCAATAGCAGAAGATGGCTGAGTACGATGTACGATATGCAAAAGATATGTCTATGAAGTCTGCTCTGCACAGAGAAAAAATTCCAGTAAAAATTACTGAGCTGCCTCCGGTAAACGAGTCTTAAGTGACCAGTCCGTAGGAAATTATTAAGCCAAAATATAAAAAATGTGTTTCAAACATTATTTTTTACGATTCATTTGAAAATTTTTCCTGTACACCTTAAGAATTTTTCCTATACAGCTGCGTAAAATTCGATGGGCTAGTAAAATTTCATGTGGACACCGGGAAAATTTACTTAATTTTTTGTAAAATTATACTAGACATTGAATAATTTTTACTGAGTCGCTGTGCATTTCATCCCTCTCACATATCATTGCAACCAACCATCACAAAGACATGAGAATAAATAAAACAAGCACGCAAGCGCACCGAGCATTGTCTAACACGACCAACACGAGTTACAGGCGTAGCAACTAAGCAGGTTTCGTGGGTTTCGTTCAGTTGTGTAATAGCAACCATCATGACTGGATGTTTATGAAGTGTTTGTTTGTTGTGTTTCATGAATTTTTGTTTAGTTTTTATTTTAATTCTTGTATGTTTTTTTATATGTATTGATATGTTAATTGAAATATGTTTTTATACAAATTATTGTAATGTGCTTATTGTTAAAAACTTTTATCATGTAATATGTCAAATAAAGAATTTATATATTTTTTTCCACAAATAATAAAAAACCACAAAAATTTTTTTCTATATTAATAATTTGATTTTAATGCTTACCCTTCTATCAATATCCTTTTAAATTATTTTAATTCAATTATTTATTAGTAAATAAAAAAAAACCTTATTTATAAATAATACGGTAATTTTTACTGAGCTATAGGGTAATTTACAATTTTTACTATAAATTATCGTACTTTTTGCTTAGCTTGTCACTTATGTCCGCATTACCAGAGAGCTCAGTAATTTTTTACCAGAAATTTCAGTAAAAATTACTGTATTTTTTTCTCAGTGTGGTTGCAATGAGGAAGATGGCGATTTTACTTGTGAGTTTTGTTTTAAAAATAAATAGTTACCATCTGAGTACTTTGGATAATTAAAAATTGTTCTTATGATTGCTAACTAGTAGCAAATTGTAATATTTTTGATTAAAAATTGTAATTTCATCTAAAAATTAAAAAAGTCAGTTTTAATCTATGTTAACTTTTAATATTAATAATACTATGCCACTTTACCTACCCAAGGCGGGTAATGTGGTCATTTTGTCACTTACGAAATAATTGATAATTTTTTATTACTGTGAATATGTAAACCGTATGTATATTATAAATTAAAGACTTTATTAAATTTACAATTGTATTATATCAAGAAATATCAATTAGTTAAAACCGTTTAGAAAATATATCAATTCAAACCTTAGGGTGGCCATATTGCCCTACCTTCCCCTACATGATTTTTTTGTAACTGAATCTGTAACAAAATAACCTCAAAATGCAAGAAAATTGTTTCATTTTTAAACGTTTAATAAAACTATATTTGTCAATAACTGAAAAAATTTACAATTTTTTGATTTTGTTTAATTATAAGAACTACTCTCATCTTTTTTATTATATATATTTTCGTAGATATATATGGACACAAGTAAGAATTTTTACAAAGAACTGACTTACTTTGCGTTCTTTGATTCTCATTTATAATAATATATGAACACAATCGTTATAATTTTTCACGATTTTCAAATATCTTAAGCTGCAGTGGAAGTAAAATATTGAATAAAAAAGTTTAACAACTAACTCTGATAAAATCTGAAAAATAACACAAAATGTATGTCCTTTTGTGTGTCAAATCATTGACACAAATCTTGTGTATAGATTTGACAAATATGTGACTTGACATATGCTTTGTATTAAAATAACACAAAAAATTGAGTGGACCGTTCTGGACATGTGAAATGTGTTAATTTTAACACAAATTTTTTCATTGTGTTGCTATAGTTTTTTTTCGAATTACGGTCTACGTATAAACCTATTCACTGAGTTTATCAGTGACCTAATTTTAAATTCTAGCACCGAAAATTTGCTCAGATTACGGCTGGCAGGATGCTTTTTTGCGTTAGTGTTTGAATTTTCAAAAAAGAAAAACGGTTCTTAAATGAAGAAAAAGTTTATTTTGTATATAATTATTTCTGTGTTAAATTCTTTCACCTTTTACCAATAATCCCGCAGTGAGTATTAAACTTTACTTAATGTTGTGTAATGAACCTCGAATTAAATTGGTTCCCTTTGGACATAACCCAATTAATTAGACATGGTCATTCAACTTTATATTATGTTGTAAATGAATATGATTATTAATCTATTCGTATTTGTTAAACAAAAATAATGTTGACTTTTTTTTCATTTTGTCCTCTATAATGACACACTGGAGTCCAAACAGAAGCGACAATTTCGTATTTGCGCTACAGTAAACAAATAAACTAAATAATATTTTGTCAGTAACTTTTTTTTTGTATGCGCTTCCGTTTGTTAGGTTATATACACATTATACCAAATAGTTGCAAACAAAAATATCTGACAACTTATGACGTTCCTAGGGTCCACAAAGTCGAAAGCTTATATATTTCCTACAATTTAATTACTAGAAATTTGGGCACAATAAGTTTTTTCGATTTTTCCACTTTACCATATAGATACAAAGCTCTATCAAATTTTAACTGAATTTTGGAGCAGCTGCAGCAAATCAAAGATATGTAAATGTATACTAGATTTACTATACAATTTCAGATGTTACTTACCGAAAATGCTCTTTAATTCTTTGGGTGCATGATTATAGAAATTATGAAAACACTAAAGATATGTATAATAACCAAAAACTGACGAAAAATTTTTCTTCTCTTTGGTCGTATATAAACCATTGCATTCTTCGAAGACAAAATGTCGTGTAGTGTCCTATTAGTTGAAGTTCACTATGACTTATTTTTCTTCGGGTATTGGTAAATGGTTGCTGCTCGTCATCGATAAGCGCTAGTTTAACAAAAATTTTGTAAGGAGCTTTTTTCGTAGATTTTATAATTATCTATAAATTTTATTTGAAACATTTTGGCAAAAAATTAATATTTAAGAAATTATATAACCTTACCTTAATTAACTTCACCACTTAGTTTTTATATCAAAGTCGAAGTATATTGTTAAAACTAACTAAACTAGCTTAACCTTCGCTAACCTGATCACCTAGTTTTTGTATCAAAGTCGAAGTATATTGTCAAAACTAACTAAACTTACCTAACCTTAACTAACCTCACTACCTAGTTTTTATATCAAAGTCGAAGTATATTGTTAAACTAACTAAACTAACCTAACCTTAACTAACCTTATTTTAAATTTACGGCGCTATCGCGAAATATTCATCATTTTTGGCACAAATTTGGCTCAATTATTTTCACTCAAAATAACATTTGACATTTACTATATGCCATGGGAACTGGCAAACTATTTATTTAACCGCTCACTTAGATATTTTACTGACCATTTAGTTACTTTACTGACCAATTATAATTAATTACTACTTATCACTATAGGATAAAATAATTGACCAAATTCATTTATATTACTGACCACGTTTTACTGCTCAAGGTGATTTAATACTGCTAAAAAAATATAATACTGACCGTTTAAATGTTTAACTGACCGAGGTATCTAACCAAATGTTTAAAAAACTTCCCTTTTATAACATACTTATGTAGGGGAGATCCTTGTACCTTGGGACAAGTCGATAATTTGAGAACCAATGTATTGTAAAATGATTGCTAGTGACATTTAATGAGTATTTGACACAAATACTCAAAACACACGCAGTAAAGTCGGCCATTTTGACTCGTTTCTTCTATATGTAAGTTTGTGAGATTTTTGCCGTTTTTTTTTTTTTTTTTTTTTTTTTTTTTTTTGTAATCCATATAAATCCTTATTTTATTTGAAGTATTTTGAGGTGAGTAAATGATTAAAGATACAAATAGTTATTATACACATTCGTAACTATTTATTTTGACGTATATCACTGGAGTTCCCAATTAAAAAATATAACCACACTTTATTATATGCAATTGAAATTTGTACCTTGGGACAGCAAACTTTTTGTACTTTGGGACGGTCCTAAGGTACAAGGTATTGCCTTTTTTACAGTGATTTATAGGTAAGTTTGTTTCCAATATTTGTCTTTATCTATCCAGATGCCGCGGAGTAAGGACAAAGTCGCCCGGCCAAAGCCCAATGAAGAAAACGTCAAAAATGACATTAGAATGGTCATTTTTTCTATAATAAAAATTATTGCAAGTAAACCCAAACAATTTTTATTGCTCTTAAAAAAAATAGTATATATATTTTGCTTTCAGGGCTTAAAGTGTCCTGCATGGTTTTTTCCAAGGTACAACCGTTGATGTCCCAAGGTACAAGCTGTGATTGTACCTTGGGACAAATATCCTCGATTATTCAATTCAAGTTTTCGCAAAAATTAAACACAATATCGTGATATATTGTATCATAATATTAAGATGTTATTGTGTGCTTAGAGAATTTTCAATTTTTGAAGCCATACATCAATTTTTACTCCAGTTATGAAGTTTTAAACGAAAGTGTCCCAAGGTACAAGGATCTCCCCTATTTTGTGTTGTCATCGCAACTTGATACAGAAATATAACCATATTAGTTTATTTGAATTCATTTTTGCTTACGCTACTGTAACTTTAAAATTTTTGGTTTTATAAAAATATCCTTGTGGTACTTTAATCGAAATTAGTAGATAAAATATTATAATAACAGAAACAAGAAACTCATATACATTTTGTTCTGTTTTTTATTTTTAGGATTATAAAATAATAATTTTTCATCATAAACGTATTTTGTTCAAAAGCGTAGATACATATAGCGGCGAAACATGAGGCGTACATGCAATACAAGCTTATTACTATTATTGCCTGCCTTTATACTTCTTTCTACATGTTTGTATTATTTTCTTTGTAAAAATCTTCAAATACAAAGTAAATAGGTTACTACACTAAAAGGCAAGATTACCCATTTTTAAATATGAACTAAATTCAACCGAGATAATATTATTTTAGACCGAGTGCCTGTTTATACATTTTTATAGCAAAAATAACTTTTGACATAGAATAAGTGTTAAGCTTCAAAAACCGACGTATTATTGAAAGTGTTATTAAGTGTGCCACAATATTAACAAGTAAATATAATATATATGTAAAGTAATAAATGTTTCTCTTAATCTTCATATTTTCTGTTTATATAAAGGCCCTACCAAACTGTCGGGTGTGTACAGCGAATACATCATATGTAGTAAAAATTTATTCTCAAATCTACCAGCAAAACATTGAAAGAGAACATACGAACAAATCCATATTTGACACTACATAAATTATAATATGTGGATGGTATTCATTTGTTGCAATAACTGTTTTAATTTTTTTCGTGGTACGATATTTTGTAATAAATTGATAATCGTTACTAATTTTTCGATCCATAATAGTGGCTGTATACTCATTACTCACAAGGAAAGGTTCCCAGGTGTCCGCCTCCGATTTCAATGCCGCTGAAATATGTTATTCTATGTCGAAATCTAAGAGGCACGTATTTTTTTTATCGGCGGGAAAACGGTTTGAAGGGATGAAATCGCCCTTCAAAAATTGGGGTAAAAATTTAATTTTTAAAATATCTCGAAAACAGTAAGAGATAGAGCAAAAGTTTAAATTGGCGATATTGCTCTTTTTTAAAGAGCTATCTATTGATATTAACTTTGTTCAATTTACATCAACAGGAGTGGTTGGGGGTTAAAATTTGCGGGTTAATTTTGCAAGAAGGGGGTGAAAATTAAACAATATAAAAATTTTGTTTACAGATTTGAAATCTACGTTAAAAAATCTAATTGACCTGTTTTCGCTCAATGTCTTAATATTAATTATTCTAGGGGTAGTTAACTAGGGGGTGACTGTGTCGAATAGTCGTACTACTTGGGTAGATCAAGAAGTTCTTCTTGATGGAAAATAGTTTAAGACAATTAGAATAACGTAGAAATGAAATTTCGATTTCAAAATTCAGTTTGAGCAACACTACAGAGGGGTGAGTCACCCTCTTAAATTACATACCAGTTTACTAACACTCATTTTTATTATTAACACACTGACAGTGGGTAATAATGTCACAATAAGTGGTTCTGAAGTTGGACTATCGTATCGGACTAACCCCCAACCACCCCTGTTGATGTAAATTGAACAAAGTTAATATCAATAGATAGCTCTTTAAAAAAGAGCAATATCGCCAATTTAAACTTTTGCTCTATCTCTTACTGTTTTCGAGATATTTTAAAAATTTAATTTTTACCCCAATTTTTGAAAGGCGATTTCACCCCTTCAAACCGTTTTTCCGCCGATAAAAAAAAATACGTGTCTCTTAGATTTCGACGTAGAATAACATATTTCAGCGGCATTGAAATCAGAGGCGGACACCTGGGAACCTTTCCTTGTCAGACATTTGTTTGTTTTATTTTTTAAAGAAATTTGGTTAAATTTCCTGAAACGCGGCTGGTGCGACCATTAAGACTAATTAGCCAACCGCATAAGTCACCAGAAATCAGGGCGCACCAAACGCGTAACTGGTGAACAATAAAATTAAATTGACGTTTATCAAATTGTCATGTGAATAGTTTAATGAATTGCAGTGAAAATATTAATTGGTTTGAATCATACCAGTATGTTAATGGACGTGATATTTCCTTGTCCTATTTCTCACCTCTAAACATTCTAAAATATCACCCACAAAAAAAAAACATCCTCGATCAAAAAAGTCCCTAGTAAATCCTTCGAAGGTAAACATATTTAATATGATTTTTTTAAATTATACCTATATTATATATGCATAGAGTCGGACTCTGTCAGCCTCCGATGGAATGCCTCTAGTGGTACTTATTCATTCTTACCTTGGTATATTTCTACGCATTCTAATCTTACCATACCCTAACGTATTTAAATTCTATAAGCTGCTGCAAAAAAAATATATTAGTCACCGGCGAATTTTTCAGACAATAATTGAAAACTTTTTTGTCTAGAACAATATCTGTGCTCGCAATGTTATAATGATCGTGTTTTTATTGCGCCGAGGACTTTTTTGGCGGTGGACAGGATTTTATTATCGGGATGCAATAATTGACGCGAAGAATAACGTCGGTCACCAGTTGTTCCTACCTTCACCCAAGTCTAGCAATGTATTAAAAGCATGAAACTCAAACCTAATATTAGTCATATTGTTGCTACTCCAAAAAAGCCATTCAGTGTACATTTAATAATGAAATCGACACACTGTATGTAAACAATATTTTCCGAATAGTACAATTTCTCGTTTAACGTAACGAATAAACTAACGTATATACATGTTATATGTATGTATATGTAGCACATAGTATTATTGTATTATATGGGATGGAATACGTGTAGTTACTATGGAAGATTAAACTTGCGACCATGTAATAATAATAAAGATTTGCCTCAAGCTAAGAATTCAAAAAGCACGTAAAGCATCAAAAAAACATAACATAAGCAGCAATGGCGACGGCTAGCGACGATACGGTTTTCATATTTTGCGTACAGATGTAGATAAAATTTTATGAGCACACTGCATGTTTCTAATTTCAGAACAAAATGGAATAGAAAGGTTAATTTTGAAATATTAAAATAGTAATAATAGGGTAATGTCTAATTGTAATGTGTAATTTGTAATAGTAATGCCTATTGTTAAGACTTGTCGTCTATAACAGAACCACCAACATCATTATTTGTATACTTTATACAACAATGTTTTACATTGCATTACTTTGAAAATTAAGTGGAGGATATTTAGGAAAGTGTCGGAGCGCTAAAATTTGGGCGACTTTCTTACTGAAACTAACTGTTTAAACAAATTATGCCGATATTTACCTTGAATTGTCAAAGGAATGAAAGGACTTCACTAGCATAATCGATCATGTGATTCGAACAGTCGATCTACCTGTCTCCAAGTACCGCAGGCAGTGTCTAAAAACTCCCAATCATTTGACTTGTGTTTACTTTTAAAATGTATGTTACTATTCGTATAGCTTGGTAAGAGGGGAGAAAGTGGTTATGTTGAAAGCTATACCGGTGGGAGAAGGGAGTAAGGATCAGATTACGTCATTCTTTGATTCATTTTATTCGGCACAATTAAATATAAATGTGAATCTGAAATTTCATAAATAAGCATGAATTATTTACAACCTGCATATATAAGCAGCCAACCGTCCCGAATCCTGTGAGACAGTCTCGGGAAAGCAGCTGTTGTTCCGCATTGATTTTTTTGGTAAAATAGTCCCGGAATGAGTCTAATGCATCCCGGAAGTCCCACATTCAGTAGATTCTAACATCTCAGTACCATTAGAGAATTATTTAAAAGTCGTTCTTTAATTTTAAATAGTATTATTATATCCTGGAATCATTTCCGCCATTATTTGAAATAACATTTGGTTGTATAATATAAAAAGTCGTTTTCAGACCACTTCGTCTACCATGCAATTCAGGTAAATATCAACACTTTCTTAAGCACTGCCAATTGTTTAAAAGCAGTTCTTTCATTTTAGACCGAATGCTTGTAGATTGGAATCATTTCCGCCGTTAGTTGATATATCATTAGGTCCCGTTATATGATTTGTCGTTTTTTGACCACTTGATTGACCATATGCCCCGCCAAATTACTCCCGCTATTTTTTGTTTTCAGGCAAAAAAGTTGCGTCGTATTGTAATCCAAAAACAGAACTCGATTTTTGACTTTTACTGGTTTAACTTACGAATCATGAAATTTTTTAGGAAATCCTAAATTTTTGTGCATTTATGTACTGTGTCCGTTTATCCCTTATAATTTAGTCATAGAATTTTGGGTCATGTTTTCACCAGTATTACTACTAGATATAACCAAAGATTAGTTCTGAATTAATCAAGTTACACTTTGAATTCATCATTCGAAGTGCAATGCATCTAAATATAATTCTGAATTACAGTTACAATGAAAGTGACAATAACTAACCTGATATTTCTATTTTTGCTTTTATTTTCATTACTTCTTCAGATAATTTAGTCACACGTGTATTTTACACAATTTTAGGTTTATCTAAGAGTTCTCTTTCTTTTTTTATATATGTATATATTTTTTTGCAACATTTTACCGAAAAATATTTTTGACTCTTTCTTTAAATGTACATGTTATATATTTTTAATCTTTATATATAATCTTTATAGTTTGAAATAAAAACTTAACTGTAGTATACTGAAATGGATTGACGTTGGGCGAGAATCTAAGGCCGAGACGGTGTGGAGTGAAAAATACTGTTAAAGGTACCTACATTTTCGAAAAAAACGAGTTTTTCATTCTCATATGTGTAGTCGGAAAATTTACATAATTGATTTTGTCTGAAATATAGGGGCTATACTGAAGGCTTTTTTATGAAAATGATAATTTTAAGTATGGTTTTTGTATACCTACGTTTTACAAAAATATAAAAGCACTTTTTGTCAATAAATTTTTCTTTAAGGTACCTACATAATACGTAGATATTGTAGATGTAACATCATCATTTTCAAAAAGTAAATAAGATTTTTTTTTATTTATGTAAATAAGATTATGAAAATTTAGAAAAATTGTCTGATTCCAAGAAAATAAGAGGATAAGTTTAATAGTGCAGGCGCCAGAGGTGCTTGAGTATGCAAAATATGAGATCGCATTTTATCAATTTGATATAAATTCAACGGAGTCTAAACATCAATATTTTGAACGTTGCTGGTAAATTTTTTGGTAAAGACTTTTTTTTATTCTACCACCATTAATTGCTATTAAACAAGTTCGGTAAGTGCGAGTCAGACTCGCACACCGAGGGTTTCGTATAATATCCTTATTACCTATATCTACATTCTATATTATACCTACAATCTGTTTAAATGAATAACAGCTACAATATTAATAGATTTGAGCGTTACTTTACTGCATGATACTCCATATTTGTAAATACAAAAGCAATATTTTACTTCGCAAAATACGTGTCATTTTTATTTTATTTATTTATTTATTTATTTTTTTTTTGAAACTGAAGCAATATGGTACCAGATTTTAATTCAGTGTCAGTAGTGGTTATTGACATATGGACGGACGGACGGGTATTGAAGTCTCACTATAAGGATTTCGTTTTTTACTTTTGCAAACGGAACCCTAAAAAATTTATAATCGAAAATAAAAAACACAGTTTTCCGATATTTCATTCAGTTTAACAGACAAATTGACTTTTTTTAAAGAATTTTTATTTTCATAGCCTCACAATCCGAATCTGGATTCTCCTAGATATCAATCAATATCCTGAACAAAAAATTACGAATAAAATTTTTCAGTATTTAAATTCAATCTTTTAAGTTCTTATTTTGGTGCAATGTAAATAAAAGTTCTTCGAAGATTTCGATAATTAAACGAAATATCGCTCTACCTTTTTGTTCAGCACATTGTGATCTATAAAAATACGCCTTCCAATTTTGAGGAAATAGAACCTAAAATTGTGCTTCAATTGATGTCTTTAGCAACTGTTAGGGAAGGGGGTTGGTGCTGAAAAAAACAATGGATCAAAAAATTGGCTGGCACCATCCAAAATATTGATCTTCGAACTTCGCATATTCAAGTCCTTCTAGCGCCTGCACCATAAATTTTTTTTATTATACCTTGTTAGTCGAAGATTCTTAGAAAATTAAGAGAAAAAGGCTTTTTAACATTTTTTTTATTTTTTAAATTTATATTTTGATAATACTAGTAAGTTTATATGTATATCTATCATATACCTATTTTTATATATATATATATATATATATATATATATATATATATATATAGGTATATATATATATATATATATATATATATATATATATATATATATATATATATATATATATATATACTGGGTGTCCCGGCCGGATACATACGATTTACATGTTAATTTTTAACATTGGATTCTCATAAGGAAAAAGTTATGTCACAAGGGTGCTTTGGATAAACATATTCCTATTTTTGGTAATTTTCTTTTATGAAATAATCTTTTTCCACCAAATTATCTGCACTATTTCTTCAACAAAATATTTTTTTTGTATTTTTATTATTTTAATATTTATTTTCAAGGAAATAAAAAAATGCTTTTTTGAATTTACAGCAGATGACACAAATACTTTTATTATGTAAAAATGTGAATTGGTTGAAAATTGCGACATTCATTTCTTTATTTGACTGCATTATTATTGTTAAAGCTATAGTAACTGTAATTATAATATTAAATTAGTATTATTAGTTTGTTCAAAGCACTGTTGTGACATAACTAACCCACATAAATTGGATGGGAATCCAATGTTAAAGATTAGCATGTAAATCGTATGTATACATCCAAATGGGATACCTGGTATAAATATATATATATATATATATATATATATATATATATATATATATATATATATATATATATATATATATATATTTGTTTACTTCAAAAAGTTGTATAGCCTACCTACTTAAAAAATTTCACCGTCTAGCTAATGTGAATAATAATTACTGTAGTAAAAATAATTAAAATATGTTTAACTTTTTTGTACAATTTTTTGCATGAAAATGACGCGACATTTTCCAAAAAAGATTAGTTGGTAAAAACATGTCTCGTGCTTTCGGAAACTTTGATTAATCGTCGATATGGAAGACTGCACACTTAAAAGCTAAAGAAGGGACTCTTATGATGTGACATCGATCCATTCCGTCAGTCAATTCTTCCGTATGTCGCGGTCATTTTTTCAGTAGCTGCTGTCAGTAAAATTTGTGTAAAATCAGTGTAAAATTTGTTACACTGGTAGAAGTTATTTGTCCGCATTTATTCCAATTGAAAGAATTTCTGAAATATTTAATTATATTTATTCGAAAAGGAGTTCGAAACAGAATTCCTAAATTTTGAAAATGGGAGAATAAGATCAAAGAGGCAAGTAGGATGTCATGTAAAAGAATTTCGTTTATACATTTGGACAGTTCTCTGTGTGACGGGTGGGACAATTTTGTACGATGTTCCGTGCGTCACAAAGTTTATATCTTATATGTTAAGTACTCGATTTCAGATATAAATTAGTATATACTCAAAAAAATTTTTAAAAAACGTTTTTGTTACAAACATGCGCCGTGCGTGACGCAGAGAATTGCCCATTTCCAAACTATTCTCTTTTAATCTCAATTCGAGTTTTTGGCTAATGCCCAAAAATAATCGAAAAGATATCGTTTCGTTCACTTTAAAATTTTATACTTCGAATACTTATATTTAGACCTTTTTAGTTTTCGAAGAAAACGAAAAAACTGGTTAATTTCTTACCCATTCCTGCCAGGGCCGGATCTAGGGAAGAAGCCGGAACACGTGCCCCCCTGCAAGATTTTAGGGGCGCCAAAAACGCAAGTTGAGGGACGCCAAAACTGTGATTGCGACTTTTTTTTTGATGTCACTTACTTTTTGAAAAACATCGGTGCGCCAAAATGTTCAATTTGGCGTTTTTCTCCGAGAGGGCCCCAACAGCAAAGTTCCCCCCCTCGTAATAACTGTAGGCCCGGCCCTGCTTCCTTTCTTCTATCGCTTATGATCATATGACTTTTAGTAAATTGCTGTAGGTAATAATAAAATAATTTACAAAATTATATAGGTAGATTCATTTGAGAATAACTTAATACATTTATAAGAAAAGTTATTGATATATCAAACTATTGTTGCGCTATACATATTTACAGTAGTCGTCCAAGATAGTCACACAAATGTTCCTCTAGTGACTATCTTGGAAGTCATAGACGTCCGTGAGGTGGGGTAAGTGTTTAGTTAACATAACAAATTCGAATTTTTTCAACAATATTATTATAAAAAATTATATTCAAGTCAAAGTAGACAGAGAAAGGTACACTACATTTGAAACCAAAATAAGGTTTTTTTGCGCAATTCGCTATCTACGTCATAATTACGTCACATATTTGAATTTTTAGAAAGACATTACAAATATTTATTATTTAAATTAGTATGAATAGTGAGGACATTGATCCGCACAAACTCGTTCCCAATTTTTATAGTGGCTTCTAGCACGCACTACGTCGTCAAAAGTATGGCGACACCTTGACCTGGGGGGGTCCCACACTTTT
The DNA here is from genome assembly GCA_035578155.1 of Brachynemurus nebulosus. Classification (NCBI taxonomy): domain Eukaryota; kingdom Metazoa; phylum Arthropoda; class Insecta; order Neuroptera; family Myrmeleontidae; genus Brachynemurus; species Brachynemurus nebulosus. The sequence continues at coordinate 42,967,873 of JAPWDM010000001.1, read as the reverse complement.
AACACGGCAGTGTGCCACAACATTAAGAACAGTACCGCGTCAAAAGTTTGGGCACCCCCCCTGGGTCAAGGTGTCACTATACTTTTGACGACGTAGTGTGTACTAAAGCCCACTATAAAAAATGTGTGATCTCGTTTGTGCGGACCAGTGTCTTCACTCTAGACTAATATATACTTCAACAGATTAATTTTGGCCCACCAAATATATTTCGTATCTTTGTTACACTATGTTGTATTAGTATGTTACACTATGTTGTATTAGTATGTTGTATTAGTATGTCTATTTCACTCGAAGTGTGACTATCTCGGAAGTGACTAACTTGGACGGCTACTGTACTTATACTCGAATTTATATGAACTGAAAATGAAACATGTGCATAAATTTATGTATCAGATAAGCTCGTAATATAGCTATCTCTCACAAGTTTTACTATCTAATATATTGAAAAAGGATAGTAGAAATTATAACTTTGATATGTGACAAAATTTCAGTTTTACATTCTTAAGGTATGTCATTTTCGTTTAATATAAATTTGACAATATATTGAATAGCAACTACGATAAACCAGTAGAGTAGTACTCGTTTATTTTATTTAGGGTAGGGGAAGGTCGCCCAAAGCGGGTAAGCTAAGATTAAACGCCCAAAAAAGTGACTTTTGACCTCGAGAAGCAGATCTTTTTTATATTATCAGATAGGTTAGTTATCGAACTTTAAAATGAAACTTCGCTTAAGAAATTTTTATACGATATTTATTTTTAATAAAGAAAATACAAAACCTCTGCAAAAACCCGCTTTGCCCGTATAGGTATCCTAAAGCGGGTAATCCTCTTTGGGCAAAGCGGGTAAGTACATAATGTATTTAAATACTGTTACTATTTTTTAATATAAACTTTCTTAATCAAATAGAACTTAACAAAAATTATAATTAAGTAAAAAAAATTGAACATGACAAAAATAATCAATTTTTAACAATTAAATGTAACTTTCTTTACAACCCCCATATTGGAGTATATTACTTCAGGTGGTTCCACACCAAAATCATCACAAACAAGATAGAAATATATTTTTTTAAACTTTTTCCCTCATTCCGTCGTAAAAAGAAGATTTTTTATTTTTTTCTCTTTCCAACAGTTTTTCCCATTAAGATGCTTCTATTTTGTCTACCCGCTTTGCCCCTACCCGCTTTGCCCACAAAGACTTAATTTTGTTAATTTAGAATAATTTCAAAATGAAAGCAGATACATGTCTATCTTTTTCTACATTAAAAGTCAAATGATGATAACATAATACGGTAATACCAAAAAGATTACAAATAAAAAGGTCTGTGACTAGTCACAGAATATTTATCGTCAAAATTTTTAACAAAACCAACAAAAAAATTTGATGACGCTTAACTAGGACGTTAAACGACACAAGCGTTCAAGTGCAACTGATTAATACTGGTTGATATTCGGTTAATCTCGGTATCCACACGACCTGACAAAAACATTCGATACAACGAAATACAAGCGCTTACCCGCTTTAAGAGGGGTACCCGCTTTGGGCGACCTTCCCCTACCCTCGTCAAAAGTTGACTAACTAATGAATAATAAACCAACTTTTTTACTAATTTTTCATTTTCACTATTGCGCGGAACCCTCGGCACCTGTATCAAAGTCTCACTTCACCGAAATTTTTGTTTTAAGGTAACATTAATGTATATTAATTTTTTTATTCGAACGTAACAACTTTAGTCGAATTGGCTTAAAAGCAAAATTTAGATGGGAATGTACAAGGAAACCGTGCCTGCCACAAAACCCACAAAAACTTTAAGGCGAAATAATTATCTGAAATTTTGAATATCTAAAATCGTTGCTTAAAACTAGTGGTTGTCTTATCATGAAATTTTTTTTTATTTAGAGGTATATGGTTATTTAATTCTCTAATAATAAATTTTGGCTTCTTCCAACAATTTTCTTGAATGTAAGAAAAGAAAAACAGAAAAATATAAATGAATATCATTATAATATGTACCTACATATATTTATTTTTATAAAAAAATATATAAAATTTTTATTTTAAAGTAAAATCTTTTATTACAGGAACCATTGAGAATATAAAATATATTTTTATTTTTACGATTATGAATTGTAGAAAACAACTATGAACTGCGCAAAAATTCTAGCTGAAAGACTTCATAAATTCATGTACATGTACATATTCACTAAATTAAAACAACCAAAATTATATTGAAATAATTTTCACATGCTTTTTTTTACCATTTTTTTTAATAACAAATTTTAAATATTCATTAAAAGGGACACGAGTGTCTAACTGGAAAAATTATCTGTCTGATATTCTAATAGTAAAGAATAAACAAAAATTTACATACAGCAAAAAATAGTATCTGGTAAAAACAGTATTTACCATCATTATTAGTATAGTACATACAGACACATTAAATGATAGTGGATACACTTTTCATCAAATTTTTCGAAACAATAGTATATTACGCAGTTGAGGATGTCAGTTTTGCATATTATACACGGGCAAGAAAATTATGCAAGAGCCGCACATTTTCCCTAGGAAAACTGAGCTATAATTACCTACTTCTTAAGAATAAAATTTTATATTTCTGTTTTCTGAATATTTTGTAGGTTTTATTAAATAAATAAAAATTAGGGTAGATCCGTTGAAAAATTGCTAAAACCATAGAATACAGAAGGTACGTTCCTATCTCTATACTAGCGAAACTAGCATCGCCAAAAAATCGTCACCAATTCCCGCCTATATGTTATGTATATACACTGAGTTTGTACTTGTATATGTGTAATGTGTGTATGTGTATGCGTCCTCGCTTATACTGCGCATACATAGGTACATACATACATACAAATTGTGGACGGACCACGTATCTCTTGTGACAACAATCATGAAGAATCAACAATCCATGTGTACTCGTCAACTACTTTTGAATCTGAACGAGTGATCATCCAAGCTGTGAGAAGACCTCCGACGGCCTCGTACTAACGACACAATTTTGTTTTTAGACATAATCTACTCGTATATACACATCGTCAGCCGAGTATTGGTTTGTACCAAGTCAGTTTTTTAAAATTTTTTTTCTGATAGTGGTTTCGGCTTCCTCAATGCCCAAAACTAACAAAACAATTTTCTAGAAAAAATGTCTAAAATATTGACTTGGTAGTTGGTACAAACCAATACTCAGCTGAGGATATATATCTGGCTAAAATCATCAATTTGTTTAATAGATACTTTGAGAAAAAAATTAGATATTTATTGAATACTAGGTATATATTATACATTATATTTACCTATAAATTATTTTAATTTTTTTTTAAATATCCCTTTTCCTGTTTATTTTGTTGCGTTAACAATAGTGCACTAGTTACAGTAACTATCAACCTTTTATTGTAAACATATACACTCTAAGAAAAAAGGGTCAAAAACGTGTAAAATAACTTAAATTTAGAGCAAAATTACTCCTCGCTTTGAAAATATGCACTATTATTTGTGTAATATGAAAAAATTGGTGTATTTTTATATATATTATGTATAATTACTGTTTTTTTTAATATTACACAAATAAAGGTGTAACTTTGGATTTTTACAACGTTTTTGGTTTATTTTTACACCACTAAATAGCAAAACCCATGCGCGCGCATATGATTTTATGTATTTTAAAATTATCTGTTATTGGATTGCTGTATTATTTATACGTACATAAGTAATATTCTTAAAGGTTAAAAATTATGTTTTCAAATTAGCTGAGTTAAACAAAAGTATTTTTTGATAGGATATATAGTTAATATAATTATAACGTGTATGATAAATTAATCTTTAAATATGTTACAAAAACAGTGTTATAGTGGTGTACTGATGTTTTGTTCTTATATGTATTGTGCAAAATGGCTTTTGGAATAATGTGCAAAGAATACTGTAATATAAATTTGTTTGTTTCCAAAATGCTGTCCTGATGATACATTTAAAATATTTCAGGTAAGTTAATTTTTTTAATTTTGCTTCATACAAATAGTTATGTAATTTGATAAAAGTTTATTTTACAATTTGACTAATAATTTATTTTGTGGGGTTCTCGATTTCTGTGAAAATTAAAACATTATCTACAATTCAGATATCTTTCATTCAGATATGTCTAAAAAATTATATAATGCTTGTAAATTGGTAAAATCTGTAGTGATAAAAGAATTATACATATTTTTTTTACTAAAATTTATTGACTTGGGAAACAAAATACTTACAACTATTTATCAAATTTTAATCAACAGAAACCCTAACTAATGTAGGTATATAATATTTCGTTTTTATGTCATCGAAGATGACGTATTAATATCGTTGTGTGATTGAATTGAACACGTGATTGAATAATTATTGAGTTGTACATCCATATTGAACAAACGCAAAAGGGCTACTAACTATAGAGTTAACAAACAACTATAGAGTTAACAAAAAATCATAAATTAACACTTTCACTGAGATGGCATTACTTAGTGCGTGTCAAAAACACGGACTTAACGAATTTTTTTTTTTTTTTTTGCTTTACAGTAATATAAATTCATAACAGGTTTAAATTGAAACGACGTATGGAAATTAACGTTCGTTTTTTAGACAATGGTATGTAACGGACGTCACTCACATCATTATTTCTCAACTTTTTCATGATGATATGGGCGGAGAACAAGAAAAGCGGTATAAAGATTTGGCAGGTGTCCATCTGCAACCGTCTTCTTAAGGACGATGTCGATATTCATCTGGAATTGCGATGGAAAATAGCAGAAAACTTTCACCAGCATATAACCGGTTACGGAATTCAAACCCTCAGTCTACCAGTTCGGAAGTGCCAGTGCCTAAGCACGCCGGGTTACTTTGCTGGTGAGTTTTTTAATCAAAAATTTAATATCTGTACCTCATTAGTAACCTCATTAAAGTAACCTAAAAGTAATTGTGTAGCAAAAACGAAATTTTCTTAATTTTAAATTGCTGTGAAATAGTTATTGAAAAAAGAAAAAATAAATAAGCAAAAATGGTTATAAAATTAAGTAACCCTTATTTTCTGATTTGTTTAGAAACCGGAATTGGTGAAGACATCTGTGAAACCATAGCATACATTTTCCTTGAAGTTCTAGTAATTGCAAGAGTCAGCAGAATATTGGGCGGAGGACAAGAAAAGCGGTATAAGGGTTTGGTAGGTGTCTGTTTGCAACCATCTTCTTAAGGATAATCTCGATATTCATCTGGAATTATGATGGGAAATAGCAGAAAACTTTCGCTAGCATATAACCGGCTACGGAATTCAAACCCTTCGTCTACCAGTTCGGAAGTGTCAGTGCCATACGCACGCCGGGTCACTTTGCTGGTGAGTTTTTTAATCAAAAATCTAATAATCTGTACATTCATTAAAATAACCTAAAAGTAATTGTGTAGCAAAAACGAAATTTTCTTAATTTTAAATTACTGTGAAATATTTATTGAAAAAAGATAAAATAAATAAACAAAAATGGTTATAAAATTAAGTAATCCTTATTTTTTGATTTGTTTAGAAAAAGGAATTGGTGAAGACATATGTGACATTGCTGGTAACTTTTTTAAATCAAAAATCTAATATCTGTACATACATTAAAATAGCCTAGAAGTAATTTTGTAGCGAAAGCGAAATTTTCTTAATTTTAAATTGCTGTGAAATAGTTATTAAAAAAAGAAAAAAAAAATAATCAAAAATGGTTATAAAATTAAGTAACCCTTATTTTCTGATTTGTTTAGAAACTGGAATTGGCGAAGACATCTATGAAACCACAGCACACATTTTCTGCGAAGTTCTAAGAATGGCGAGAGTCAGCAGAATATTGTTTTTCTTATATTTAAGTATTGTTTAGTTAATTTTCTTAAACTATATTTTTGATATGATGTAACTACAATTTTAATCCATAAGTTTTTAATATTATCATTGTAATCTAATTACAATTAAATTTTGTATAAGATATTGCTTAAATAATTGTGTCTGCAAAACTTAAGCATTGTAAAAAAAGTCATATCTCAAAATTTTGACCAGTTTAATTGGCAGTTACACTGCAAAATAAAGATTACCTATGTTCATGAAAGCAAGTAAACGTTCATAATAAAACTTTTATAATCTTACTTTTTTGGAGTGTTTATTTTAAAATTTACCAAAAAAATTATTATTTTATCATACGACACACTTATATAGAAATTTAGACATAATAAGCAAAATATTTAACATCTCGAATCTTTTTGTATATAATTCCAAATTATTCTATACTTCATATTTTTATAAATATTTATGTAAAAAAACCATCAATAATCTTTTTTGATTCTTTATTTTCAATTAAGTTGAATCAGTTAATTTTTTTCAGCACAATTGGATCACTCATACTGATTCAGTTGAACTGAATCAGAATGAGTGATTCAGTTGGTGTGTAAAATTACATTTTCAGGTGTACAGGCGTGGTTTAAAAATACATTAATATGATGTAATTTTACGTTTAACTGCGCACTATTGCGAACTGAATGTGTAAAATTACATCTTGTTGTGTAGTTAATACACAAATAAAACGTAATCTATTACACACCTGGACCGTAATTTTACGTACGACATGTGTAAAACTACACATATGAGTGAGTAATAATTATACCATGATGGTGTAATTTTCACCTTCGTACATTACGGTTTGTAATGTTACTGTCATTATAGAAGGCATTTAATTGCCTCCTATAATAGTAGTAAAACGGTACATTTTTTTCTTAGAGTGTAGCGTTAGTTAATAAATTTTTTAGTCAAACTCTTACACTTTTCCCCGCAACTATCTCTTTTCTGTAATCACCAATGTGCATTTCTCGGCACGTCAGGCTACTTAATAGTCATTCGTTCGGTAGCAGTCGATGAGTGTAGTTCAATTGTTGTCATTATGTGGTCATATTGTCACTGTCGTGTTATGCGGTATATGTACCACACACATACGTATGTAGTATTATGTATATGCGTATGCAAGATAGGTTACCTCACTCACACACACAACATAGATCACATAAACACACACTAAACCGAGTGCACGTATATAACATATAGGTGAGATATTTTCTGTCCTTTTTTGGGGTTACACTGGTTTCAGTAGTATAGAGATAGTAGCGTTCCTTTTGATATATTCTGTGATGCGTATGCAAGATAGGTTACCTCACTAACATACACAACATAGATCACACAAACACACACTAAACCGAGTGTACATATATAACATATTGGTGGGATATTTTTCATCTTTATTTGGTTACATTGGTTTCAGTAGTATAGAGATGTAGCGTTCCTTCTGATATATTCTGTGGTTTTTTCAGTGTAGAAACGTCATCATATATTTCGACCATATCTACGGCAAGTTTTAATATTCGAAGGTTCAAAATTATATACATATTTGCAAAAAGAAAAAAGTTTTTTGAATAAAATTGTACATTATAATATGTGTAGCTTTTGAAGCACACACATACACACATAACTGTGTTTTAATATTTAAACGCGCCACTATTAAAAGTGTTAATATTGTACCCCGTTCCTATACATTAAATGGCTGCTTGTTCACCATTGTGTAATATGATATTTGCACTACATATTATGTAATGCACTGAATATGTTAACTACTGTACACAGATAACAGATACCGGCAATCCCACCAGTTTGTTAACATACAAAATTAGTTTTTCTAACAAGAATGTACACTCGTAACGTTATTACAATATTGAACAGAAACAACTAGTGCTCCAAGTAATGTTTCCAGAAAGAATATAAATTTATTGCCGATACATTACAGCCCGGATCATAGTAAAACATTTTAGTGAACTCTATACTAGAGTGCATCCTTGCTGAGGTAATCAGTGTAATCCACGTTTTGTCAATTAAAAGTAACCAATAAAATAACTGTCTTTATACCTCCCTAAACCTCACCGCCCCCCCCCCCCCCTAAAAAAAATTTGCAAAACCCAAAAAACTAGCAGATACAAAATAGGTGTATTTTAGGAGTAAATGAGGTGTACTTATAAAAAATTAGGTGTTCTTACCGTTTTCGAGAAAACATGTAAAGTAAAAGGGACGGCTAGGTTTACGTAAACCTAGCCGTCCCTTAGGTAAAAAGAGTCTTTTCGGTAATTTAAAGTATGGAGAATTAGGTGTTAATTAGGTGCTCTTCGACAATGCTGACAAAAATTTTGTAAAATTAAAATTTTAAGAAAAATCATATAAAATATTTTAAACCACGGAAGCGCTGTGAATAACATTTTTAACGTTATTCACAGCGCTTCCACTGTTTATATATATATATATATATATATATATATATATATATATATATATATATATATATATATATATATCTTTATGTAATATCTTTATATAATTAGTTTCTATATTTTTCGAAAAAGAAAAAAAGTTAAATAAACTGCTTTTAAACTGAAATATACCTACTTACTACCTTTTTAAAAATATGTTTTTGTTTTATTTCATAACCTTTTTCTAATGTTACCTATGCAGAGTCGTATTTACATAAGGATACCTGGAGATCCGATCTAACCAATCCGGTTTACCATTAAACTGGATTACCAAAATAAGTTACAGCTAAATTCTTTACTGTCCTATTTTGCACACTGATGCTGTAGGTATATACCGCAGTTGGTGCTATGCCCTATACATTCAATATAATATGTTCACTCATTACCTAACTATACCATAAACATTATGTAACATATTTTTGTATATATTTATTATCTACCTTTTTTGCTCAGTGTGTACTTTTTTTTAAATAAATGTATAGCTTACGCCTGTATCCACCATAAAATAATGTAGATACCTACGTGAATCATCTAACGGTGAAAATTTACTGATATTTGAAAAACGTAACATTGAAAAGTGGATACTTGAATATTTTTATAGCCATTTTTTTGTTGTCTGTTCATAGTTAGATAGCTACATATAGGTATATGAAATGATATACAAGAGATTTGTTCACATTACAGAACCTAAGTATTTATTGAGGAAACTATATTTTTAAATTTTGCATTACGTTTTATTAAATATACCTATGGTGATGCAAATTTTTCAGTGGCGTTGAGCATTTGTAATTCTTTTCTGATAGTTCGTAGGTTCGAAATCGACCGGGGGCGATACGTCACCAACATTATCAATACATTTTTTTTTTGTCACATAAATCATTCTATAGATTCTGAAGGAATAAATTTAAAAATTAAATTTTTTTCTTTCTTAAAAATATACGTAAATAGCAACTTTTAGTTGTTTTGCATTATTTTGAGTGCATATAAGTTTGTTAGAGAGTTGATAAGATTTTAAAGAAGATTTTTCGGTGTTCCTAGGTGTTGATGAAACTCAAACTGAGTGACTGAAATCGTGCTGTTTGTCCGTAAAATCATTTTCCCGTACCGAAGTGATCACTTTTGACATTTTTGTTAAAAATACAATTCCGAATCCGAACCACAATAAGACACAACTTTATTGTCTAAAAAAGATAAAATAACGGGACTAACTTGTCGGGGTCATATGGTCAACCAAATGATGGGAAAACGACTAATCACGTAATATAATACGACCTAAAGTTATACCAACTAATGGCGGAAATGATTCCAAGCTACTAGAATTCGGTCTACAATTAAAGAATTGCTTTTAAACAACTGGCTAACGTTTAAGAAATTGTCGATATTTATTTGAATTACATGGTAGACGAAATGGTCGGAACACGACATTTCATGTTACACGACCAAATATTATTTCAGTGTCCGTTCTGAAAAGTAAGCTGAAATATTTACATCCGTTTTTATTATTAAATTTGGTTTCTGTTAACGGAGTGATGAAAATTTTTAAGTATAGCTCTAATTGTAAGTTTTGAATAACTTTTTCTTGTGCCATGAGATGGTTCTAACAATAAGACCAGGATGAGCCAAGTCTAATTTTCACATTACTGAGTAATTCGTGGATCTTACGACGAACATCCGTTGACATTTAAAGGTGCCCAAATCACCTATTGGGAACCACTATGGTACATAATGGTAAAAGTTATAAAATACTCAAATTCGTCATTGTCTGCTCATCTGATTTTCGAAATTGTGTTCCTAAATGTAGATCTTAATCGGAAATTTGCGGTTCACTCAATGAAGTTGAGAATTTGTGTTTTGAAAACTATTCAGACAACACAAAGAGAGAATTTTAATTTTCGTAGAAAGATTTTGTAAGGAATTATTTTGTTTATTTCTTTCTCTCTCTTTCATTTTAAATTCTGCCAGCGTATACGTTTATTTACCGTAATTAAATAAACTACTAGATACCTTGCTAATTAGAGCAACATGAACTTTTGATGAAGTTACCATACATTTATATATGTTTATTGTTTCATTCAGTCGTTGCAAAACAAAAATCATTTCACATCAAACCGAAAAGTATTACCTTTGCTTAGAGTCTGTACTTAAGTATGTATAGTTCATTACATCAACAACTCCATATCCAAGCATATCCATCCATATACACATACATATATATCCATAGATTCATATAGATCCATATGTAGTTGTTACGAATGTTGTTAGTTTGAATTAAATGTTCAATGTTGCACAAACTAAATTAGTTATATAAACCACAAGTAAATTACTTGTATAATATACATAGATACATGTAGCCAATGTTACATGGTGTAATGAATGTGTAGAAATTATTTTGGTTAGGTAATTTATGATAAAGTTAAGTTATCTCAGTCAAAGAGGCACAGCAACAACCTTTAGAAATTGTGGAAATTTATGCATTAAAAGAATTGACTTCTGAGACCCGTGACCTGACACCAACGGTTTATCTTCCTTGCGGATATGTAATTTTCTGGTTATGTTGTTAAGCCAGCATCAATTAACGATCGACAACCCAACGTAGCTCGTATCATTGCCGAAATAAATTGCCAATTACTTGACAGTATATATGATTGTATAACTGGACTGACGGAATATGGGTCATTATATCTAGTCGTGGTGGACTGCTGAATATATGCCGGAATTTATTTTCAAACAATAAACGTCGTAAAATAATCTCTTAAATAGAGAAGGTTGGCATCCAACTTATTTCGCACGATTTTTATTTTAATTCAGTTTTATCAGTCCGTTTATAAGGCTATCTCGTTACATAGCATTATTTAGCGAATTTCCATTCTGGAAACTCAGCTATTACAGCAGCTCTTATGATAAGACCTAAGTCCGAGACTATGGTAGAAATTTGTTTTGAAGCCAGATTTTTTAAGAGTACGTTATGGAAAGGAAATTTTTGTATGATGTGCTCCTTTAGAGAGAAAAGATAATTTATATACACTAGCAGAAATAATTAAAGGATCAACAAAAAATTCCAAATTTTTAGTGATTTTTCGAATGGTGGTATCTTCGTGAAAAATGGTCGTATCGGAGTCGCAAGCAAAGCAATTTAAAGCTGGAAGTTTCTAGTTTTCAAATCTTGCGATAAAAAAATTTTCAAAGCAACGTGTATCGCTCAATCCTAATAAGTACACTGAAAAAAAAAATTTCCGAAATTTTTTCGGTTTCTTTTTTTGGTTCACGGACTTGGGAAAAAATTTTCCGACTTAACCACCATATGTACCGTATAAGTTGTTCATTCAGCTTTAATTTGCTTTTTCTTAGACCTTTATACGACTACTTCCCGCTGAGATATCGGACTTTGAGTGGAAAAGGATCGTTTCGCCTTTGACCATCCATATCTCAGCAACCAATGATCACACAGAAAATTGAAGGTGTGTTTTGAAAACTCGAATAAATTCTCTACAAGAATTAGCCATTGTTTTTTTAGAAAAAAAATTTTTTGCATACTCTACATGAATTTGAAAAATCAAGAAAAAAAAAGCTTTTGGGGGCTTTTTGGAAAATCAAGCGCTGAATTAAAAATTTCGAGAAAACCATTGATGTTAAGTGTGCCTTTTACAGTTCTATATATCCACAAAGACCCCACCGAGTTTCAATTGAATCCTTCCAGCCGTTTTTTTGTTTCATTCGATTGAATTTTTGAAAAAATTAATGGATCATTTTTTTACTCTTAAACTTTCATAATCTTGAACAAAATGAAAAAAAAATTTTTTTCAGCTTTTTTCACATTTTTATCAACAACAGTATTTAAATTTATAAAAAAAAGAAAATATCTTAATATTATACCTTAATAATAAAATTTGGAATTTTTTTTTGATCCTTTAATTATTTCCGCTAGTGTATATTTGTATACCCAAAAAAAAAAATCGAAAACTGTTGTTATGTAATGTAATAATATACTGTGAGATGGATATATGCTGCACTATATGAGATCCGTTAGGGTCCTGAGGACCCAAAAGCGCACAAAAATTAACTAGTCAACTGATTTTGAAAATTGTTTCACTGTTAGAAAGCTAAACTATTTTAAATGGATACAGGTCTTAAATGAGATCGGCCAGTGTCCAATATTTGGAAATTCGCTATGTTATGCAGATGCTACGTCAGTGGCATTATATTTTATTTTCTGTGAGTGGAATTTTTAGTCGAATTTTCTCCGAAAAATTAGACTTATACAGTCTATACGATAAGAGCTGCGAGAGGCGAGACCAGGGGCGCTATCCGTTTTCGGACCCGTAGAACACGATTATGTAAAAAAAAAAGATGTCTGATATATATATATATATATATATATATATATATATATATATATATATATATATATATATATATATATTCCCGCAACCTTTTAATATGTGTAGGGCCCCCCTATGGAAGTTAAGAGATGAAATTTGGTAAGTGGGGCTTATTCCGATGCACAACAATACTATCAAAGTGGGGTCAAATTTTGGGCAAATTTTTTTTCGGACCCGACCTTTAAGGGGGTGGTGGGGGGCGGAAAAGCAATAAAACTTTTCCAAACCGGTTTTAAATAATGTTTCGGTCAATTATCTACAACATATCCAAAATTCAGCTTCCTAGGATGATATGGTGGGAGTAGAGGGGGGAAAAACGATTTTCGCTGGATCTAACAGGCCCCCAGCCCCCCAGAATTAACGTAGAGGGTTGAAATTTGGTGTGTTGATAAAGTTCGTACCTAGGTTGTGCTTTTTGGAGGTTTTAATATTTTACCCCCACCCCCCTCATTTTTAAGCTACAATTTCATGCATTTTCGACGTTTTCGAAGTTTGTACCACTCGCACAGGTCACCCGAATAAACCTAGAGGGCTGAAATTTTGTATTCGGATTGAGTTAGTATCAAGGGGGTGCCTTTTGGGGGTCTCGACTTTTAACCCCTACCGCCACCATTTTTATACCCAAAAGAACATGATTTTTCTTGTTTTTAAACAGTTTCGTGCGGGTCAAAATCTCCCCAAATAAACCTAGAGGGCTGAAATTTGGTGTACAGGTTAAGCTAATAGCCAGACACTGTTTTTTGGAGGTTTCAACTTTTAACCCTTACCCCCACGATTTTTACGCCAATATTTCCTTAATTTTTTTGCTTGTTTTCTAACATGTCTAGAGACTCCATAAGGAAACCTAGAGGGCTGAAATTTTGTACGTGTATTCAGTTAGTATCCAGCTAGTACCTTGTAGGAAGTCCGCATCACTTTTCCCCCCACTTCTCCCATTTTTACATCGGAATTGAATGCTATTGTTAAATGTGTTTTAAAAGCATTATGTTTATTCTAAATACAAGTAGGCGAATAGTAATTTTAAAAAATTTAAAAAAAAAGTGAACTTACTTTTATGACAAATGAAATACATACATATTAAGTAATTTAAAAATGTTATTAAAGTCACTGTTTATTTATAAATTAGGAATTTTGGATTTTTAGTATTTATAAAATAGAAATTTTGGATTTTTTTGGAAAGAAAAAATATCTTTATAAAGGCCTTCCAGTTTACTATTTAAGGTCCTTTTTTAATTTTTAAAACTAAAACATAAAGGCAATTAGCGGATAAACATGGGCAGGAATGTCCTCGTACGAATTGTGTTGGCTTTTTTTCTGCTACCTGTTTTCGGCACAAAATTGAAATTTACTGAGATACAGCCCTTAAATACTTAAAACCTTTTTTTAAAGCCTCGATCAGCCGAACACTCATCACCAGTTTTGAAACCAACAAAATGACAATTCGGTTGTAGACTTTCAATCACATTTCGCTTGTAGACATTCAATACCGAAGATGAAGGGGAAAATTCGACTACCGTGATGGGGCCCCGCTGCTCACGGCGTTTTTTTTGGTAAAGTTCTATTTGTTTTAGTAAAAGTCAAATACAAATCCGCTTAAACTGACTATAACTGAAAATTTTTTTTGACTTTATAATAATGTATTTTTGGTTTCTCTTTCTCATTCATTTATATCTATAATAAAAAAAATTGAATTTTTAAAATTATATATTTTCTACATCTGTCTTTTCATAGTCGTAACATCTTGTAAACCGTTCTTCGACAAAATTATTTGCCATGTAAAAACTACAAAAATAATATTGTCAAAGGAATTTACCGAGATCACTATAGGAAATGGCCTGTCAGAGGATAAGTATCATTTTGTGGCGGATTAAATTACTAATCAAGCTGCTATTGTGGGTAAAATTTGAGTTCCATAGTATGATGGGAACATGGCTAAAATAGGGTCTCAAGTTCAATGAGAATCTATTTACTTACAACTTTTTTAATCGAAACAGGTTGAATATAAGTAAAGAAATGTTGAAATCATTGATCGTCTTAGATAGACCATTATGTGGGTTTTTAAAGAGACATTAAACAATTCACGGGCAAACGCTTAACTGTGAGTCAAATGGAATGTAAATCGTGGACATGTGTCTACTCCCACACATGCAACTACTTTACTGCAGGCTTTTGTGCAATTTACTTGTAATATTTGCAGGACAGTCACATACACAGATACTGACTACACTATGCTGCATATTGCTTCCCTAGAACATTCACTATTTTCTTATCATTCGTGTACTTTCTCTCTCACTTTCTCTTTACGGGCCACTCTCGGTAGTCTGCTTTTAAAGTGTCTAAACCAGGTTGTTCCCATAAAAGATACTTTAAAACCAGAAAGTCTAATATTATATATTAACTTACATAATCATATTACAAACTGGTACATGCGGCATGGTTAAGAAAATTTCTTTAAGCAAATATAGACCAGAAATATGTAGTTGTGCATTAGGGAATTAAATGACCATTGTTTACATAAACAGAATTGCTCATTAGATACGTGGCGATTATTTATAAGGTTCAAATAATAATGGATGAATATGGTTCCCATTTTAATTAGTATTACTGTAATTAAAACTTGTAACATACTGCTGAATTACACTCAGGCGTTCACCATTTGCTCACTGTGTATAGTATAATTACTGTTTTATCTATTTTTATGTAATTATAATAATAATAGATTTGAGCGTTACTTTATGGTATTCCATATTTGTAAATAATAAACAAATACTTTACTTTGAAAAATACTACTTTTATTTTTGCAACTGTGACAATACTGTTTCGAACCGTTAGTTAATTTTCAAACAGGATAAAAATTACATTCGATACATGCCCTTATATACTAATTTTATCTACCTATACTAATGAAGGGGGAGTGGTATATGATGTGGAAGTGGAAGGGACGGGGGTAGTGGGAGAATCTGGAAAACAAGAAAAAACAAGATTACATTACATGTGACAAATGCAAACAAACACGTGACAAAAGATTGAAATTAACAAACAGACAATATTACAGAAAAATATAATTCTAAAGGTTTAAATAAATTTTAATATTAACAATAAGGTTGAACTGTAAATATCGGTGTAGTCATTTAAAAGGCGATAGAAGTTATGTTTATTTACTTCTATTGCTTCTGAGATTGTTAACTTCTGTCCTTTGTTTGCCACGTGTAGCACGGTAATTTCCCGTTCTGGTGTGTGTCCGGTGTTAATTAAATGCCTCGCAAAAGCAGAGTCGGGTTTCTTATTCCTATAGGATCTGAAATTCTCTGCTCTCCGGGTTTCAAAGTTTCTGCCAGTTTGACCGATGTAAAAACTATTACAGTCTTGGCAGTTTAATTTGTAGATACTCGATTTTTTAAGTTTATCAGTTTTTCTTTTATTGTTATATATTAAGATTGCCTGATTTAAGCCTGATTTAAATGTTATATTTACGTTTGATTTTTCTAGAATTTTTTTAATTTTATCTGATATATTGCCAAAATATGTTACAGTTTTAAAGCTAGTTTTTGGTTCTGGTTTAACGGAGAGGTAAATTTCCTTTAAGAAGAGGGTAAGTTTAATTCGTACAAAAAAGGCATGTTTTTGTTATTTTTTTGTGACGACACAGTTAAAATCTCTTTATTAAAATCAGTGGTACATTAAAATATAACATTCGAAGAATATTGTGTAAAATTTTTACGAAGAAATATTAAAAAATACAGTAATGGCAGCAATTATTCGAACGTGTCTCGGAAAAAAGTAGAATTGCGGTGCCCTTCATAACTTGGTGCTGGGTCATCCGAAATAAAAAAATTAAAGTTCATTCGTTAGATAATAGTTTTCTTCAGGTAACGCTAGAAGCGTTTTTCGAAATTTAAATTTTTCACTTTTTTGGAACACCTAGAACGTAAAAAGACGATTCTTGTGAAAAAAATTGGGTCATTTGTTATTGTAAAATAAAAATTTTTAACAAATTTGAAAAATACTCTCCAGCGTTACCTCCCAAATTATGTACAGAAATAGTGTTCAAAATTTCAAATGGATCGGTGCTGTAGTTTGAAGTTATGAGGGGCACCGACTTTGAAAACGTGTCTAGGGAAAACGCTTTAAAGTTTTGAACACTTACAAATTCTCATATAAAATTGATATAGAATACTTACTGCTAAACTAAATTTTGTACTCTACACTAACAAAATATACAGTACAGGTATAAACACGTTAGTACTTCCATGGAAATTTCTATAACTGAGAGAGAGAGATATATAGAGAGCGAAACATCTGCCAGCTAACAACAAAAACGCTTATAACTTCGTCAATTTTGCTCCAATCAACTTGAAATTTTGAGACAATATTCTTGAGATATTATGCATTCAGTTAAAAAAATAAAAAAATGCAAAAGAATTATTTTAATACCTTACCCTGCCCTTAAACAAATATTATATATATATATATATATATATATATATATATATATATATATATATATATATATATATATATATATATATGGTTCATTTCAGTTAAATTCAACCATGCCTCGTCATTTTGAATTTAAATAAGTCCCGTTTTCTTGGCTTTATCTTTTTTATTAATGCATTTATGTAAATTTTAAATTTGCAGTTTATTTTTAGAAAAGAAGTTTGATTTCTTTCGAATATAAGAATTATTTAATTTTTTAACGAAAACTCATGATCAATTGTATCTGAAATTATATATATATATATATATATATATATATATATATATATATATATATATATATATATATATATATATATATATATATATATGTAGGTGAATCAAATTTAAACCGACCTTTAATTATAACTTTTTATTAAGTGACTATTTTATTAAGCAAACAGCAAATTATTTTTTTGTATACATTCCTTTTCTATTAATGCATTTTTACCATCGAATCGGAAGTTTGTTAATTCCGTCACCAAAGAAAGAAGAAGGACGTGTACGTAACCAGTTGCACACTAACTACTTACTTGTTCCTTACTCGGTAGTCTCAAAACGTCCAAAAAAAAATTAACAAAAATGCATTGGACTGTTCTCGAACACCCACCATACAGTCCGGACCTCTCACCGTGTGATTATCACATGTTTGGCCAGCCTAAAATCGCGCTGCGAGGACAACATTTTGAGACTAACAGACAAGTACAGCCATAGAACACAGTTGACAGTACAGCAGTTCGTGTGCAACTGGTTACGTACACGTCCTTCTTCTTTCTTTGGTGACGGAATTAACAAACTTCCGATTCGATGGCAAAAATGCATTAATAGAAAAGGAATGTATACAGAAAAATAATATGCTGTTTGTTTAATAAAATAATCACTTAATAAAAAATTATAATTAAAGGTCGGTTTAAATTTGATTCACCCTCGAATTATGCGTAAATTACCGACACGGTGGTTTCATAATCTTTTCACTTGTGAATAATATTTATATAACTACTCATAACTCTGCTTACGTAATACACTACTGTACTAAAAATTCCGCATTAACAATATGAGCATGTGAAAATGTTGAAATTAATTTAAACTATGGGAATTTATTAAATACAAGTATGCATTTAAACATTTGCAGAGCGTCCACAGCAAAATCAATAAGTCACAATGGTTTCATTTCATTTGTCGCACCGTCAACAAAAAATTTCGAAAATGAGGAACCATGCATTCATTTTAAATATAATTACACAATTTGCTTAAACAAATACTCGTGCATATCTATTGTACTATGTGTATACAGTATTGCCCGACATTGGTATCTATTATAGTGGTTTTTGGTGCTCGCGTAGATTAAATATCATTGCCGTATTCAATGACGCGAACACATATTATTAACAGTCGTAACCTAGCGGTCTGTGTAAAACATATTTAAAATGAAACTTGATGACAATTGGTTATACGGATGGACACCGCATACTGACATGTAAATGAGAGTGCGACAATAGCCGTTTTGTAACCATCTCTATAATGTGTATGGGGAAAGGACGGAGTTAGAGGTATAAATAGGAACACTGTTGAAATGAATAGTCTAAAAGCCCTTTTCACATACGCACGTAGCAGTTAAGTGCATAATCAAATAGAAGCAAACATTAATTTATTATATAATTGTATGGTGCAGGGTATTTTTTATAAGACTTCTGGGCAATTTGCAATACTTATATTAGGAATGCAAGACAGACAAAATTGGTATGAAATATTTGTTGAAATAAAATTTTATTTAAGGGAGGAGTTCAAATAAAAAAGCAACTTTTTTATTTATGATTATTTTGCTTGTTGAAATTTTTTTCAAATTAGGGATGGTTTTAAATAGAAAATTTTGTTTTTGAAGCATTCATTACTCTTCCCTGTGGGGGAAGGGGGCGTTTTTTCACAAGCTTTTAAGCGTTTAAAAGGAACGCCATATCTCAAAAAGTAACAAATATTATTTAAATATTTTTTCATTATTTTATTCCTAAGGGACCTGTCCATAAAGCTGAGTATGGGTTTCAGGTAATTTTAAAAATTAACTATAAAATTGTAATCCCAAAGTACTAAAAATTATAAAACTCAATTTTTTAATAGAAAAAAAATGTTTAAAAATAGTTAAAATTGTTCAAATGGAAAAAGCATACTCCACTTTATGCGCAATATGTTTATGAACAAAATAAAAAAAAAATTAAGTCTCTATCTTTTCTAGAACTTGAGATATGATTTTCCTTGTCGGGGAAAACACAAGTTTCGGGAAACGGTAAAAAACAAAAATAATAACAAAAGAAGCGGTTTACTCACTGTTTATTAAAACGTCTACAAAGGCATAGAAATAAAAGAACATTATCTCAGTGCATACTATAACTCGTATACACACCAAAACTAAATATTACTGATCAAATCGCGAGGGGGGGGGGGCGAGCGTTATCTGCAAAGGAGCAGCAAATTGGCTGTGCAGCGGCTCACAAATAAATATTTTTCTAGTTAAAAAAAAATTTTTTTTGGCCATGTTTTATATATCATCGTGTTTGTAAAGAACCACAGAACGAAATAAAAACAAAAACCGAGATTCGAAAAAAATTAGTTTATAAGCCGATTCTGGCGTGAACTTCCACCTTAAGAGAATTTAAAAGTATACTACCAGTGGGGGGTGGCGGGATTCCAACAGTTTCCTCGTACTCATAAGTTTTATCCAATCTTTAAAGATTTTGTGATTAAACTGCGTATCATAAATTTCATACCTCAACATATTATTAACGTCACGTTTGAATCGAGACTAATGGTCTATCTAACTATATGAAAATTATGAAAAAACTGACTCTGTAATGTTTTTTTAGTGTTCCATACCAAAATTGATAAAACGGAATACATGAAATCACTTCGGTTCGTTCCGTATGTCATGGGCGATTTTTTCTGAAACTATTACACGCGAAAATTTAAAATCTAGCACAGAGATAGAGTGTGGTGAATTGATAATCCAGTTATTAAGTAGATGTGAAGTTGAATTTCGATTCTAAGAGCAAGTACTAAGGCCAAACCTGGAAACTGGGGCAGAAAATTTCCCTAAGACCATGAGTAATGAGTAGGATAAAGCTTATTAAAGCACGAGTTCAATAATATATATATATATATATATATATATATATATATATATATATATATATATATATATATATATAATTGCATCTTTTTTTGGTGGGGGAATCTTTTAATAATTGTTGTCCCCGACCCTTATTACTCTAATTCATGAACATTAAGGATGAGGTGTAGATTGAAAAAAAATTATCAGGATTAATTTTTTTTTATGTAATTTCCTTGGTACATAAAAAGGAAACTTGATAGCAGATGTTGCCTCGATTAAAATTTTGTTAGCCAGTAAGTTAGCTAATTTTATGCTAAACGAGTATTTCTGTTTAGTATAACTTTGCAGCACTTTCGTGTTCTGGAAATTGAAGCGATGGTCTTTTTCGTTGGAATGCTGTGTTAGACTAGTACGAATGTCACCCCTAGCCAAGTCCCACTGATGCTGCTTTAGACGTTGTTCTAACGGTTTTGATGTCTGCCAGATATAAACAAGATGATATCTCACACAAGGAACAGACTAAATTAAATTGTCCTTCTTTCCAAGTGGTGGTAACTTACTCTGTTATATCGGGCAGAAATCGAAACCATTACAAATTTCATTCAAGCCAAAATATTACCGTTTTTATTATGCTCTTGACCATTACAGATTTCATTACACTTTCACGCGGAGATACCTTCGCTATAAAATGTTTTAGGTACTTAAAAACCCAGCATCATTAATTTGACTGAGGACGACTTAATGTGATTTGACTTAATGCGACTAATTATATTTGAAAGTAAAATTACACGATCTGTTGTAAATGCATTGAACCTAACTGCACGCCATTGAGTTGATTTAAAATGGACCTCATAGACTGAAATTAAATGTATAATAGTTTCTAAAAACAGTAAGTTATAAAAGAAAATAAGGAAGTAAACGAAACCTATAGATAACCTTGTATATATACTTAGGCAGATAAATTTAGGCTACAATTTTGCTTAATTAGCTTTAGTTATTAAAATTAACCTTCTGAATATATTATTATGTCTCAATACATATATAATATATAAATGAATAGAATTCTAACATGGCACCGTAGCTACACGTAGGAAATTAATAAATAATCCATCCTCGACAATCCATGATCAAAATTACTGATAAATTCCAGAATATAATTCATTCAATTTTGAGAACATCACAAAGAACATGAGTTAATTCAAAATAAGAGTTAATATAATAATATGTACAATTAAAATTTATCATTTCAACTGAATAATAAATTGTTTCCTCTTGGGTAAAATCCACTTTAATGTTCTTCATGTAGCTTTTAAATAATACAAATAGGCGGCAGCACATACTAACTTCCACTTTGCTCACTACACCGTCGCACTACCATCACCATTACCAATACGAACGAATGTACAATAATAATTTCAAGTGTCAAATGGTCGGTTTCACTGCCATGAAATTACATGCCCATTAAATTAATGTGGATAAATTTGTTATGTCCTACTATTGCTATTAATTTTATTTTGTGTTGATAAAAAAATTCTCTGTTTCGTTTAGGTTTTATATTCTTTATCCCGGTTTTGTTTTAGTTAAAGGTAATTTACCTATAATGACCTAAGCGTTGGGTATTTAGATGAAAAATCCTTTATCGTATTTGAAAAATATATTTGTCGGAAAATACATTCTGCCTGAAAAAAAATTGTATTTGGTAAACTATTTCCAAACAATCTGAAAATTTAAAAAAAAGAAAGAGAACAGTGAGAACAATGAATTGCCAAGAGCCAGATTAACATCCAGCGACCCCTTTCAGGGTGCAGTTTCTGCACCTGATTTTTATTTCGATCAGTTTTTTTTATTTTATTTTAGTTGACATGGGTGACACTGATTCAACTAATCTGCTAAATTATATAGGTGGAATGTTTATGACTGGTTGGAAATGATTTTTTATAATCCAGTTTTTAGCGAAAAAGCGGTTTTTTTCAAATGCCGCCATTTTACAAAGAATCATACTATTTTTCAATATACATGTGTATTTATCTCCCAAATTTAATGCAATTTTTGAAAAAATTAACTTTTGTTCCAGACACTGATTAAACTGAACTTTCTGTTTCACTAGGTTTAAAAAATGTAGTTGCGAAATAGTCGAGTCTGAGCCCCAATTTACCATAAAATGGTTAGCTATGCTGTGAAAAATTGTAAAAATAATTCAAGAAATAAGCAGACTGTGATATTTTGCAGATGTGTATTTATTGATGTGTATATGTGTGTAAATATTTAAAATTAATTTAATTTTTTAAAATATGAGAGTAGATATATATATATATATATATATATATATATATATATATATATATATATATATATATATATATATATATTAAACCATATGTATAAAATAAATTATTATTTAAGATATTTTTTGTTTTATTTTTACCGTACCCATGTAAAAAAAATTTTTTTTAAATGGTCAATTTTATTAATACCGATTCTATCCGACCGCCATTAAACTCAGCCCATCAGTTAATTTTTTTCTATAGTTTCTTAATGTATTTGTAATACAAGGTATTCTCTCTGTTCAGTCTGTAATGTTTAGTTACATATTTTAGAATAACTTTATTTTTTGTGTTAGAATTACGCATAAATAATTTATACCATATTTAAACATTCAAGACAGGCACTGGTTTTAATAATACCCCTGTCGTAGCATCTGTATAACATAGCGAATTTCCAAATATTAGGCACTGACGGATCTCGTCTAAGACCTGTACAAATTTAAAATAGTTTAGCTTTCTAAGAGTAAAGGAATTTTTAAAAGCGGCTGGGTAATTAGTTTTGGTATTTTTGGGACCCAAGAACCCGAACGGACTTTGTGCAGCACAGTTGTATCCATCTAACATAATTTAGTTCTCTAGCAGTGAGAAAATTTTCAGAATCGGTTCGACAGCTTATTTATGATGTTTTCAGATCTGCAAGATCCCGGTGGACCTCATTAAAAGATCAGCTCGACCGTATATTCTAGGCGGATTTTATATATATATATATATATATATATATATATATATATATATATATATATATATATACAGGATATTTTACCTTTCTAACAATAAAAGTATTTTCAAAACCGGTTGGATAGTATTTGCATCCGCAGGACAGTTGTGGATCTCAAATAACACAACCTGTACCTATGTAAAATAGTTTACCTCTGTAATAAAGAAAAAATTTTCAAAATTGGTAAGTTATTTTTGACACTTTTGGGTCCCAGTGACGCTGTCGGACCTTACATAACGTAATCTATATCTAACTAAAATAGTTTAGCTCTCTAACAGTGAAACAATTTTCAAAATCGGTCGGTTAGTTTATTTCGCGCTTCTAAGATCCCAGGACCCTGGCCGACCTCATACAACATATAAGCTATATCCATCTAAAATTGTTTACCTCTGTAACAGTGAAAAATTGTCAAAATCGTTCACTTATTTCATTTTTACCACTTTTGGGTCCCATGAACCTTGGCGGACCCTACATAACCTAATCTATATCTATCTAAAATAGCTTAGCTCCCTAACAATGAAAAAATTTTTAAAATCGGTCGGTTAGTTTATTTTTGACACTTTTGGCGGATCTTACATAACGTAATCTATATCTATCTAAAATAGTTTAGCTCTGTAACAGTGAAAAAATTTTCAAAATTGGTCGGTTACTTTATTTTTTACAATTATGGGATCAGTAAACCTTGGCGGAACTCATACAACAAAAACTTTATTCATCTAAAACAATTTTAGTACTCTAACAGTAAGAAAAGTGTCCTAGGGATTTCATATAATTATGGCAGTCCGTAAGGTTCGTGCGGACATCCATTAATTACTTAATTAATTCAAATATTTTAACTTACTAACGGAAAAAAAATTTTCAAAATCGATTAAGTAATTAAGTTTTGGCGTTTTTAGGTCCCCAAAACCTTGACGGATCTCACACAATATACTTTAAATCCATTTAAAATTATTTAACTTTCTAACATTAATAATTATTAGTGAAAAAATTTTTGAAATCTATCCATTTAAAATTTTTTTCCGTGCGTACAAACATAATAGTAGTCTTCATAATCTTTGTTAAACATGCTATAACATGTTAAATGTATTATTTCGAAGAAAAAAATTAACAAATCGAAAAAAAATTGATGAAATTCGACGACAACAAATAACAAGGCCAAGAGCATGTTATTTGTTAAGTCGAAATCAAGAACAGGTATAAAACTATAAAATAACTGTTATAACAGTCAAATATGTAATAATTAACACAATTGCAAATAGGTCGTTCATGATTTTTATCTACTTCGAAGATTAACATAAATAACATTTAACAAGTTTAACAAATTTAACAAAGATAATGAAGACTACGAATATGTTATTTTCTTTTACATTTAATAATATCATATGATTTGATAAAATAAATTTCAATTTCTTGTTTATTTAAAATTCAATAAAAAAAAAAATATCTTCATTACATAAGCTTAAAAAATCTGCTTATTTTTAATTTTTCAACTTGAGACAGAGCTATATAAATTATAATGCAATTAACATGGGACAGAACTTTGTTTATTATAATACAATTAATACATACATGTGAGTAGATATCAATTGCTTTCGTAAAAAATCCTAAAAAAAAGAGTTTTCTATATTTGTAAAATGAATTGAGACCGAAATATAAATTACTTATTACAATGATAAAGAGAGCAAAGTGGGCCAAATGTGAAAAATTATAATTTTCACGAGAAAGAAAATAATAAGGACGATTTCTTCATAATTTTTTTTCGTCATTTCAATGAAGTAAAAATCGAACTGTCTTATGATAGGATCGAATGATAAAAAATGGCCCGAAAACCTAGTTCTGGGCATCCGACGTGTCTGGCTGACGAACTTAGCCGAGCCAATCCGGATTTTAGATCGCACACAAAATTTCATAATCATTTAACGTTTCGTTCGAACTTTATCGTGGCGATATACATTTAGTGAATATCATTTTCGTATTCTAGGAACCTCAGAACATATTTCTGTTATGGTCCCGGGCTTAGGTCGCGTATGATACCGGCCGTAATAGCTGAATTTAGAGTTTTCGAAATTCGCCAATAATTAATCGAAATGATTTTGAACATAAGATCTGAATATTAATAATAACAATAAATTTAATCCTTAAACTATCGACAATGCCCATATTTTAACATAAAAGATATTAAATACAGCTTAACATCATGATTTATTTAAATCTCCATTATACTTCCCGTCTACACGTGCCACTATATAATTATAATATGTTATAAAATAATGCCGTAATTCAAGTATTATTATTAAACCCAACTTGACTCAAAACCTCATTCGGTTTGAGTATAAATTAAACGTCACCATTAATTAATATGTATTATTAAAATATAATGTATTGATGTATCTAAACTTCGCTAATTAAAAGCAAATGAATACTGTCATAAACGGCAGTGATGCAACATTTTTTATGTCACCGAAGGATGACATATTAATATCGGTCTGTGATCATAGTGGGAGAAAATAATTATAGAGTTTTACATGCATATCAATAAACGCAAGAGTTCTTTATTCTCACTGAGTTCTACATATATTGAATAAACGCAAGAGGGTATTCTCACTGTACTTAAAAAACGAGCCAAAAAATCTGAGGTGACATTACTTAGTGCGTGTCAAAAATACGCACTTGACGATTTTTTAAATAATGCACATATTAGAGAATGGCCACAATGTTCATGATCGTATTTGCATTGAGCTAGGGTTTGTATGTATTAATCCCATTTTAGTTATGTCATCTATTGATATTGACTCTGAATCAAACACATGCTTTGAAGTTCAGTAGTTCGTGAATGAAACTTAACAATTACAAATTTGAAATTGCTAAAGGCATGCCAGCCTTATTTTAAAATATCTTTCTATATATTTTTCAAACTTCTTGTATTAAAAGTTAAAATGTTAAAAGGGGGGAGGGGGAAGTCGGAAACCCGTTATCAAGCCCTAAGCGTATGTGTAAAAAACTGTTGACAACAGTGTGTCTGAGTGTGTCAGATACCGCTTAAGGCATTTAGTTGGTCGGTGTCGGTCACCGAATGCACAATGCATTGTAATGTATTGTTAGACCATTGTTGCTTGAACTGCACGTTGTTCTGTCCACATATGCGTGTTATGTAGTTGTGTGTGTGACGACTCACACAGTTGCAAACATCAAACCAACACCACTACAAACAGTGTGTACCTATAAATCATAGTGGTGGGAAATAGAGGGGTTTTTTTGTCTACACTGGTATCACTAGTGCAGAGATAGCAACTTGGTTTCTGATTATTCTGTGCCCGCTATTTTGCAGACAAAGCCTAAAAATGCAAAAAGACTTTGCATTTTGCAAAAATGTTCTGCACGATGTGGTATGTAAAGAAAAATTTTATCTCCAATTTCTAGTTCAAGAAAAAATTAAAAAAATAGTTTTCTTGTTTTATATTAACAACTTGACAATCATAACATAATGACAACCCAACTCGTACACTTTTTTGACAGCTAATACACTATATTATATGGAATTGTTGACATCGTATGATGTGGTGTGTGAGTTAATAAGGTTACATTTGACGTCTTATGACGTCAAGGACCTTCAACTTGTTCATTAAGACCTACACTTGTAGATGCAAAATTTAGTGTTCAGATGGGTTAATAGACATGTAGAAATTATAAGGGTTTCGAGATTTTTTTTTTCGGAATCTTTAAAACGGATTATCGGTAATGCCGCATTTTATGAAAATCAAGATAATAATATTTTTTCTGCTTTCTGTGACTTCAAGCATATTGTAATCAACTAATCAAATGTATTTAAAGGGATGATATCGACCTGAAAAGTTCAAGTATAAATTTTTTTATAAATTAGGAATATGGATATTTAAATACTTCTAAGAAAATATTATGAATATTTTAGTCTTTATGTAATTTGTCGGTTTAAGAGTAAAATTTGCAAATTAAATGTAAAATATTAATAAATGACGGAATAGTAGTCACCCTTTCACTACTGTATTTTTAGCAAATACCTACCTATTACCTATTCTTGGTACGTGATAAGTATATTGATGGAATCCAGTTGACAAATGTTCAACTATAATATACACATATTTATAGGATTTTTTGAAAGAAGTGTTTAGATAAATAATCTTTACGAATTCGAAATAAATTGCAAACGACCCAACATCGCGAACTACACTTTTAGAAAGCATTTGGTCCGCGGACTATACTTTGGGAATCCCTGTCCTAACATTTTGTCGTTTTAAAATTACTTAATTACCCTTTGCCCAAAAATGTTCAGAATTCACTTTGTATTATACATATTAGATAATTTCAGTAGGCAAACCACGATAAAATTTTAGTCTACGCGGGTACTAGGGTTTGGGAAGTCTCGACTTTTTTACAGTCCCGGGACAAGAGACATCCCAGAATAAAAGTCCCGGGAAGTCCCGGGACCTCGAGACTTTTCAAAATAATGTTAATTAAAAATAATTTTTTTTGAAATGTATTAATAATATCGCCATTTAAAAAAAAATCAATGTTTATTGACTATAAAATTAAATTTAAACATTTCTAAGGTTAATTAAAATCTAAACAGTTCGTATTTTTTATTAAATCTTATAATCGGCAATTCATTCTTTGATAATAAATTTTATAATTATAAAACAAACTTAACGAAAGATCTTATAAAAGAGACGTTGTAATCATCAATAATCTTCAGTCTTTAGTCATTTTTTCCTAATTTAATAAAATAAGCTTTTAGTGAAATCAATGCATTAAGAGCTTTGTCCGATAATCTGTTTCTGACTTTCGTAATTGTTCCCCTGCTAAGGAGAACACTTTCTCGTTTTCAACAGAAGTCGGCTTTATTGTGTTTAGAGCTTTATAAAGAAGTTCCAAACTCTCAGTACGTTTCCCCGTTGTTTCAAATATATCGAACTCTTTGTTAAAATTTGTTCTTGATTTTTTTGCAGCAAATAATAAGAATTGATTTTTAATAAACTGATTATATAAATTACATTCAATTTTATTTTATTTTTATTTTTTTTTTTATCAACAATAAAAAAAAATTAAAACAATATAGTCAAATTACATACTTTAACAGATTTTTGTAAATATTGTTACAAATTTAAAATTTGTAACAATAATTCTGTTTAGTTTCCTAATTATTTAAGTTGAAAGCTGAAAGAAAAACTTGGTTTTTTCTAGTTTTAAAACCAGAAGGTTGTTGTTTTGGTTATTTTTGACACTTTCCATTTTAATTGATCTTCTAATATTAATATGGTAGTTTTATTATTATATTGAAAAGTATGCAATTTTTCAAATAATTAAAAAAAAAATCGAAAATCTCGAAAAATCGATTATTTAGTTTTTCATTTTTCATAAATCGATTTTTTTCATTCCATGTCACATTCCTATAGTTTTATGTATTAGCTTATTACAATATTATGTAAATAAAATTATGACAATGCGATCTCGAGTCTCGACTCGAAAGTCTCGGGACTCGAGACAGTGAAAATTTGGAAAAAATCCCGGGACTTCGAGACACGAGACGTCCCGGGACCCAAACACTAGCGGGTACATAACTTTTGAAGAAAACCATACATATGAATGTGTTCAGAATCGTGTCTTGTACACAGAGTCAGGGTTATAACTTGACTTGCGGGGCCTTGAAACCAATTTGCTGCAACAAAATAATAATTAACTGTATTTTCCTATTTTTAACAGTGTGAAAATGGGTATAGTAAAGAGCACATAAAAATAATTAAACTACAATATTTAAATAAAATTAACATTTCACACAAAAAATCGTTAATGAATTAAATATTAAGAATAATTATTGCTTCATATACTAAAAGCTTAATTTATATTTTTCCAGGTCCCAAATTATTAAGTAATGAAGTAGATGACTGAGATTAAATTTTTTTCTGATTTGGAAAAAATATTTAGTACCTACCTGTATTATAGACCAAATGATTAAGATAATATGACTCTCGATCTCGAATGTGAGATTCGTTTATTGCCTGGGGGCCTTAAAGACCCGAGGTAATACAAAATAAATTATTAACACTCAAATAGGTTTTACGTAACTTTTGTAATCGCTTAAACAAAAATCCAGAAAAGGTCATCTGCCAAATACAAAGTAAGAATTAATCCTATCAGAGGCAAACTGGGAAGTAAATCACTTTTTTTTTAAACAGAACTACATTCTCTATTTATAGAATTCTCGAAATCTAACATTAGTCAGTTTCTTAGGCGGCTTACTAGAGTATGATTACAATAATGTGATTTTTGTTTTATATCTGTACGTGCTTTGCGGCAAATTAATTGATAATATCGTCATAATTGACATAATGCAGAGCTTTATCTGGTTCACCGTTTGTACCTACCTCGGGCCGACCCTTCCCATGTACAATATACTTCAATATCAAGAAAATTAGGGTAGTATTCGCCATAATAACCAAATAGCCTAGAGAATTTTTTCACTTATAGTCCGCCATTGTGAATGCGTATAGGTATATTTAAACGATATTAATGTTATTCCAAAATGTGTACTTGTATAATATATCATTAGTGAAATAATTAATAGTAATGGAACTATGGACATATTATAGCAATGTACTATACTTATGTACTATATGTGTGGTCCATTTCACTTAAATTTAACCATCATTTATCACTTATGAATTTATGTAATTTCCGTTTTTTTTTTGGCTTTATCTCTTTCATGATTGCACTTACGTAAATTTTAAATTTGCAGTTTGGGTAATTATGCAGAAGCACGGCTCCACCTATTTTTAACTCTAAAAGGAAAACTGATGATCCGATTTTAATGATTTTTTTTAAAATGTTCGTTGCCACGACGGATTAGTTAAAAAAAATACTACAAATCGATACCGATAATGGAAATGCTGGGAAACTGTAGTTAAATTTGAAAAAATTCAATTTTTTTCTAGATTTTCTTTTTTTATTTTGTATGCATGTGTGTCAAAGTCGAAGTATATTGTCAAAACTAACTAAACTAACCTAACCCCACCACCTAGTTTTTATATCAAAGTCGAAATATATTGTAAAAACTAACTAAACTAACCTAACCTTAACTAACCTCACCACCTAGTTTTTATATCAGAGTCGAAATATATTGTAAAAACTAACTAAACTAACCTAACCTTAACTGACCTCACCACCTAGTTTTTATACCAAAGTCGAAATATATTGCCAAAACTAACTAAACTAACCTAACCTTAACTAGCTTCACCACCTAGTTTTTATATCACCTACTCTTATTTATTTTGATCAATTTTACCAGAATATGCACTCAAATCATGGCGCTGAGATAATCGTAGTTTACAAAATTAAGTCAATTTTTCTAACTTCTACGCTTAATATTTCGAAAATGCAACGAGATATTGATTTTTTTTATTCTTGAAAAAGTATTTATTTTGGTCAGTTTTACTAGACTATACACTCAGACACACATATAAACGCACACACACTAAATGACAAAAGAAAATTTGAAAGAAATTGTATTTTGTTAAGATTTAAAACAGTTTCCCAGCTTTTCCATTATCGGTATCGATTTGTAGTATTTTTTTAAATTAATCCGCCGTAGCGACGAACATTTAAAAAAAAAATCATTAAAATCGGATCATTAGTCTTTCTTTTAGAGCCAAAAATAGGTGGAGCCGTGCTTCTGCATAATTACCGCAGTTTGTTTTTAGAAAAGAATAGAAGATTGATTTTTTTCGAATATAAGAGTTATTTAATTTTTTTAACGATGACTCATGATTAATTGTATTTGAAACGGGGTATATATAGGTACGTACAATAATATAGTAATGTTTGGCATATTCATATCTCAATGATAACACCGCGGTGGTAGCGGGGTTTGTTCATGTTCTAGCTCTAGCTACTTTGTCCAGCTATTGCCTACTGCGCTAGTATGATAGAGGCTTGTGCGATATGATTATGGTCGATGCTTCATATAGTTTGGTATTTGGCACCTTTGGCCCACTCCTCTCTATTATAATAATAATATATTATTATTTAGTTGGTATCCACCTATACACGTATAACAATAGTGATAATTAAACATTACGGCAAACAACGATATGGAAATCAATAAATTATTATTGCAATATTATTTGTCTATCCATATAATATACGGGGGAATACCGTGTTTCGATTGCTAGCGTTAGATGGCTAATAGCTAATATCCGTAATATATTATTGACAAACGGGGTAATAAAATGAGAATTATGTGTAAATATTTTTCGGCAACATAATTTATGTTTACTGTTTTTGTAAATTTTGCCATATACTACTATACTAGATAGGTACTTATATCTAATTTCTTTAAAGATTACTTTAGGGGTAACACCATTGTAACCGCACTGAAAACAGTATATTCTAGACAATTTTTTTTTTTTTTTTGATGGAGGTAAATGTAAAAAGTAGGGATATTATGGATATCCGTAACCGTAACCGAAACTACCGGATATCCGAAATAATTAATTATCCGTAACTGAAACCGTATCCGAAAATAAAAGTTTCGGATTTGTTTCGGATAATAACAGACAACTGCCATTGGAAAACTGAGTTAAATCGAAGAAAATTTTTGCTGCATGTGCTTCTTTTTGATAGATTTTTGTTTATTCGTGTCTGGCGTTCACCTTTCGGTACAATTTTCCCCCGTTTTTCCTAAAAAAAGAAGGGTCACTAAAAGTAATTATCCGTAACCGTAACCGTATCCGAAACACTATCCGATATTATTATATATCCGTAACCGAAACCGAAACCGAAAAAAATGTTTTCACAGTTCAACAAATTTGACTTTGCCGCTATCAAGGTAATTTTTTCTTTATTGTAAGTACTGTCTTACTATATCACTATCTCACTTTTAATGGCCTTGGTGCGGCAAAGTCAGATTTGCTGAACAATAAATGTCCGTATCCGTATCCGAAATTTCATATCCATAACATTCCTAGTAAAAAGGAAATAATGTTCAAAAATATTATTAAGCACTGATTTTATTTTATTATTAGGCATGTATTAAAGAATTAATAGCCATTTAATCAAAAACCTGTCTCACAGGTCGGAAAATTATGACTGAGGGCTCATTTGATTCGAAATATCATCTATAAAAAAAGTAATTCAGCTGGAAAAGTGGCGGCGATAACATTTATAAACAATTAAGTTAATAAACAATAATCGATTTATTTTTGTAAATATCTCAAAAGTTATTTTAGACATACGAAATCTGAAAAAAGATTTTCCATAAAATGCCATACGCTAAATTAATAATGCTTCACAATGCACTCGATGAGATTTGATTATGAAATCACTTTTTTTTAGATTTAATCGATTTTAATACAAAAAATTACAAAAAAGAAATCTGAAAAATGATTTTCCGTAAAATGCCATACGCTAAATTAATAATGCTTCACAATGCACTCGATGAGATTTGATTATGAAATCACTTTTTTTTTAGATTTAATCGATTTTAATACAAAAAATTACAAAAAAGTCTTTAATCGAGTGTTACTAAAAACTACATTTTCAAATCGGCTGTCATGCTGCAGCCCGTAGCTCTCTATTAATTATAATGTATAAGGGCGGGTTGGAAGCGTAACAATTTTTTTTTAGTCCGTAGACCTAAAAAATTCCCTCCCTTTAAATCTCAACCCTTTATTACAGACACAAAAACCCGGGATTTTTCTATTTTTTGTTCTTTTCAAAAGCTTACAGTTTCTTATTTTCTTTCTAAATCCATGTAATTTTAGGTTTAGGGACTTGTTTTCTTCAAGACCTCGTTCGATTTTCTAATTTCGTCGACTTTAACATTACGTAAAATGCTTCGTCATCAGAAAAAGGGAAATTAAAATTTTCTTTGATAGTCAAAGGAATGCTTAATAATTTGTATAACGTTTCAAATCGATTACATATAAGGCTTCTTTAGAAAAATTTATCGAAAATGTGTCTTTTGTTAGCTTTTAAGTTGACTTTTTTTAAGCTTCTGAGTTAGAAATATCTACATAGGCTTTTGTACTTAATATAAACTGTGTGGGACTGCAATAATCGCAGCCCGTTCACCAAAAGGTACTATACAGGCTGTAAAGTATATAAATCTCGCTACGAAAACAGTGGGTAGATCTCGCTCATGTAATTAATATTTGTCAATAAACTTGAACCAAAACTTTTTAACAGAAAAAATTTGATACGAAATATGGGTCAAAAATTTGGCCGTTAAATTTTTTTTCCGGCTCTTACCATCCCATATTTGTAAGATAAATTTTTTGTTTTTTAAAAAGATGTAGGAAACACGTCTACGACCTAAACATGTTCACAAAATTTTATTGAATTTTAGTCAACAAAATTTCATATCTTTGATATGATATTAAAAAAAGGTAGGTATTCATGCATAATTTAGCTAAGGCCGTACTTAGAAAAATTTTGAAACATCAGGTAGCCAGTCAATTTGCGATTTTCCCAAACTCTATTAATTCGACGACGAGTTATTTATTTTACACCCTGTAGAAATAAACTAGACTGTATTTTCTTATAACAAATTATTATATTGAAGTAATAAATACCTATATATGTATAAAAACTGAAAAAACAATTATATTAAGACAGTCACGAATTCTCTTTTTAGTGCAGAAGCTGCAGCCCCGTAGCCCTTATGGACAAGCCGCCACTGCTTCTAACTCTGAATAACCCCGCCCCCAAAAAAGTATCCTTAATAATTAAAAATATTCAAAACGACAGAAAAAACTGCAATACTGAAATTGGACATTCATTAGGAGCAAATCTAGCTTTCAATTTAAGAGAGGATCATGCTTTTAGGTTTCTGTAACAAGCTAGGAACTCTTACAACTTCATGATATATCTCTACTTTATACGTATACCCACTGAAATTTGATGTAAAGACAGATTACTAATAACCTAAAACGAGAACTAGAATGGACTAATCCAATAAGAAAATGTTTAAGGGGTTTTTTCTGTATTGAAATTCAATACGTGTGTAATTTCAACAATATGAAAAAATTAAAGATATAGTCAGTACCAACTGTAGAGACCATTCCATTCTTCTTTTATAAATTTATTTTGCCTACAACCCTTTTAGCGAATTTCCAAAACTGGAAATTCAGCTTTTACGCCAGGTGTCATGTGCGACCTAAGCCCGGGACCATATCAGAAATATGTTTTGAGGTCCCTAGAATACGAAAATGATATTCACTAAAATTTATATATATATATATATATATATATATATATATATATATTCTTATCCGCGCGATAACTCTCGAACGAAACGTTTAATGCTTATGAAATTTTGTGTGCGAATTCGATTTTCCAAATCGTTGGATGAGTTCGTTAACCAGACACGTCGGATGCCCAGAAGTAGGTTTTCCGGGCGTTTTTTGTCAACAAAATGAGTTTTTTGCCAGAATTAAGCAATTTTTCAAATTTTTTTTTACACCAAGCCATAGTAAAAGGTAAAATGCATAAAAAATGTTTTTATTCCGTTGCTCTAAATTACTTACTTTTCGAGAAAAACTAGGAAATATGTCGTTCTCCATTTCACTCGCACTCGCATTCTTTTTTTTTCTGTCTCATTTTTTACGAGCTAAATTCGAAAAAAACCGCTTTATAAGTAGCGTGTCATGATTTTTTTAATCCAATTTAACGATTCGGCTATATTCTTTTTCTTTGTCAGTTAAATGTTTTTATAATGTATCTCTATTCCATTTTTTTTAGATAAAAAATCACGTCGCAGTTTTTTATGTGATATGATCAGAATTTAGATGATGTTTACACCTTCCTAAAATTAATAAGAGCTTGCTACAATCGCATAAAAATTACGTTAAATCATATTCAAACAATAATATTTTTACGTAATTTTCTATCCAAATGACAATACTACGTTATAATTATATGTATAAACCCATCATTTTAGTGGTAAATAAATTTGCACATTCAGTTTTTTTTTTTCTTTTAACAACAAAACAAATAATTTTAAATTTTGACAAGTTGTATCATACATTTTTGAAAATATTAAATATTTTAAGGCAAAAATGTATTAAAGAACTGAAATTTGTTTAACAAAAACCATACATCTGCTCGTTTTACCTTAAAAATCTCGGAAAATAGAATATTTTTCAATAATTAACTCAGAAAAAGCATATATGAGGTAATTTTCATGATATTTTTTTTGAAAATTTCAAAATAGTAGGGTTACAATGTTTTTTTTTTTTTAACTATTTTGTAGAATTTGGTAAACACACATCGTAAAAAGTACTCGCCTTGAAAAAATCAAACAAGTATTTAAAAAAAAAATACTATTTCTTAAAGAAAATATTAAAATTATGTACAAATGCCGTCCTGACCAACTGATATATTGGAACCGATTTTGAGCAGCTAGATTTACTACAGGCAAAAGCTCATAGTGAATACACACATTTTTTAACATCCTTTTGAATTTTGTAATTCAACCATTACAAATAAAATCTAAATAAAAAAAATCTATATGACCTGTTTTTTCTCAATTTTCTAGCATCAAATCTAGCGATAATTAACTAGCGGGTGATTGTATTTTAATGTAAAATATATGACATTTTAATGTAAAATATATTAATTTTAACCGGCTTCAAAATAACGTTTCGATTTTAACAATAAAAATATTTAAAAAAGTGTTTAAGTTCTGGCAAGATTGTCAAAAAAGTACGTATTATCATATAAACACATTTGGTTTGCAATTTTTTAATAATTAGTTTCTACGCTACTGAAATTATCTATCCATTTGAAAATTGGGATCCAGTGATATACATTGGCACTACAAAAGTGTGGGTGAAAAATTTCATTTTCACTTTTACTGAAATTATGTCATAAATTCATATTTTCAGAATTTATTCATTTGATAGAAAAATTCTAAATTATTAAAAAAGCCAAATAATTAATAACAATTAAAATAAAAAAAAAAAAAAACAGAAAACATTTATTTATATTTGCATTTTTATAAAAACATGTAGGTATTATATTTTATATGCACTTTAACTAAAATGTCAAATTTCACACGTTGTTAATTTTCAATTTCACTCATAATATGCTTAAAAATCAAAACTTAAAGTTTATAACATTCAAAATCCGTGTAGAGTGTCCATACGTCTTGGTTTTCCCGGATTTGTCACGGTTCTAGCTCCGGTGTCCCGACAGACTTTTGACTTCGATTTGTTCCGGTTTTTCAAACTACTAATTTTTTATTTTCATCATCTAATAAGTACACAATTTTTCATTTTAAATAATGAATAGTTCAGTATCATATTAAAAGATCAACAGTAGATTCATTTACAACCAAACCTAAAAATATTTTTAAAAAATTAATTACTAATTAAATTTTCCAAGTTTTTTCGATTTTACCTTAAACACGAACTTCCAAAAAAACATTTTCTTTTCTTAAC
Organism: Brachynemurus nebulosus; assembly: GCA_035578155.1. NCBI lineage: Eukaryota > Metazoa > Arthropoda > Insecta > Neuroptera > Myrmeleontidae > Brachynemurus > Brachynemurus nebulosus. Next base: position 42,931,049 of record JAPWDM010000001.1, on the reverse strand, counting down.
TTTCCATCATATATGTATCTACATAAATAAATTGTAATATTATTTTGCTTGCTTCTATGATACTGAAGTTCCTGAACAATTAAAAATTAAAATGACTGGAATTTTATTCGAACTTTTAAATAAAGTAGTTAACCAACGCGGACAACTGATAGCGCCACAATACAGAAATTGCCAACATTTAAATGTTCATATTTTAATACATTTTCTTGAAAATAAAATTGTCTAAGAAGCTCACTTTCATAAGAAATTTTATAAAAATTTAAAAAATATATATTTCCTAGAACAGGGGGCGATTTATTTTGAAAAAAAAATTAATATTTTATATAAAGAGCCATTAATAGGTAATCTATAGATATAATACAAATGTAACGAGACCGTTTCTGTATAGGGAATATTTTTTAAAAATTGTGTAGATACTGTAAATAGTTATCGATGTAGATATCAAAACAGCGATTTTTAAAATTTTTGTCTGTCTGTCTGTCTGTCTGTCTGTTCGTCTGTTCACGCATCAAACAAAAACTACTGGATGGATTTTAATGAAATTTGGTGTGCTGACAACTTATTACCCGGATCAACATCTAAGATACTTTCTACTTTCTACTTCGAGAAAAGGTCTTATTCCCACGGGAAAATGGAAAAACCATGTTGAGCATGTGCATACAGTACGCAAAAACTATTGAACGGATTTTGATGCAATTTGGTGTGGTGATAACTTATTACCTGAGTCAGCATCTCAGATACTTTTTATTTCGGGAAAGTGGCTCATTCCCACAGGAAAATAAAAAAACTTTTTGAGCATGTGCACATATTACGCGAAAACTATTGAACGGATTTTTATGAAATCTGGTGTAGTGATAACTTATTACCTGCGTCAACATTTAGGATACTTTTTATTACGGGAAAATATTTCCTTCCTTCAGGAAAATTCAAAAATTATTTTGCTTATGTGCATGTATACTTAAAACTATTGTTCTATGCGAATGCTTTGTAATTACTATACTTATATACTTGTCATTTATTAAATTAAATTTACCATAATACAAAATTTCTGGAGACTAACTCTATTTTAAATTAATTTAGAAATTTCGAAAATTTAAGTGCCTATATTTCCGAGAAATTCATTTTGGATGAAACTTGTTATATTTATAGGATAGATACTAGTTTGGGATGCAAATATAATAAAACAATAAAACGTTGGAAGTCCAAAAATTTTGTATGAGTTCTCCAGTCAGACACGTCCAATTCCAAAAACCTCAAAAAAATGAGTTTTTTGCAAACAATTTGCCAAAATTTAAAAGTTTTTCCAATTTTTTTTACATTGTGGAAAGAACCAAGAAAGACACAGAAAATACATTTTGAACCATTATTCTAGGTAAGCGGGTTTTCGAAAAAAAGTAACTTTTATGATTGGAAATTCGCTATGTTATGCAGATGCTGCGACAGGGGTATTTAATATTACGAAATACTGTAGGTACTATACATTTTTGTTTATTGTTTTTCTTTAAATTGTTGATACTTAAAATCAAATACATATATTAAAAACGATTGTAAACAAATTACATTTATAAAAAAAAAAGAATGGAATGCTCAGAACATTTGGTACCGACCATAGTAGCACTTGGTGAAAATTATCAACTGGAATTTGTATCAATTACTTTGAATCTGTCACTTTATGACATTTATCATCACACTGCAGAGTACTATCACTGGTGTGTTCGATATTCTTTTGCTCAGTTTTTTTTAATAGCTAATATAAATGTAAAGACATATCGTAACTCGTTATCATTTACCGGTGTCATTTTTATTATAAAGGTTTAATTTAAGTTGACTGACTTTAACAAAAGTTTTCACCGGCTAAATTTTAGACCGTACGAATGTTTCAAAAAAATATTACACCCAGACCGTTAATTAACTATTGTCAAAATATTCCAGACTGAAAAAATAATTAAATACTTAATTTAATTTTAACCAACAGAGAGAAAAAATATTATTACTCTAAAATAAAACATTAATTTTACAATTTTGGAATTATAAAACAGAATTAGTATAAACCGAAATAATAAATTTTTAAATTAATGACTCTAAAAATTTTGTTCATTTTAAAATCAATCAGCATAATTGATCGAGTTAATTTAGCTTATTAACAATTTAATAGAAAAACATATTGGTTAAACTCTGCTCTGTACTCATTTCATAAATACCAACCTGAAAACATAAAAAACTGTGTTTATTAATACATAATACAATTTTAAAACAATTATATATTTCAAAATAGCACACATTGTTAAGTACTAGATACAAACAATTTTCAAAAATAATTTTTGTAAAATATTATTATTTAAAATATAGGTCATTCACGTATTATTATTATTATCTGTATTGCGCTCTCTTTAAAAATAAATTATAAACATAAACTAACCTAATATTTGAAACAATTTTTGCGAAATAAAATAACCATATTTATTTCACGTTTTCAGAATAATCCAATGAGTTTAATAAGCGTGTAATTGCAAATTAAATCAGGTTGAATGCATTTTATTAAGTATTTTTGTTAGCAGATAAGTTATTAATCTGGAAAAAGATAAATATTTGTTATCAATCACATTTGATTATATGAAATTGCCCGGACCATGGAAATACACCCTTTTATTATTCTACAAGCTTTAGTTCCCGAAAATGGACAAATAATAACATTATTTTTATCTATAAATTTTGATTCGATTTAGCTGTGCTTGAGGCTTTAGTACCTTAGATTAAACAGAATAATAATAGATGTTTGTATATTGTATGAGACAGTGTTTTATTTTCTCCCTAAAATGGAGTCTCTTAAAAAGTGGAAACGCAAAAGCCCAATTTATTATAGCAAATTTTATATATTTTAGGCCCAAAGAACAAAAACGCTCATTTCGCGAAATGGATTGACCATAACATATTGTGGTCGATCACCTTCCCTCAATGGAAAACAAAAACAGAGTTCCTTTAATCTTCGTGAGAAGAATGGTTTCCGATAATCACTATTCTTACTTTAATTTTACAATAGGTGGTATATTTTCTAAAGTGCTATTATAGAATTAAAATTGTTTACGTGTATATGGCTTTATTAAATATTTTGACTTCATAAATTGGCAAAATATTTTTGTCAAACTATTATTGTTACGAATTTTATTACGTTACGTTAAAAATATGTACATAAAATTTTATACAATTTTTCGGTTAGGTATAACGTCATGGAGTTTTAACTTTTTTTAAACCATTAATTAAAATAGTTCCAATATAATTTGAAATTTTATTATATAGCAATTTAACTACCCTACTGTTTGGTAGAATCATTTTCGCCATGAGTAATGGAATAGTTACACTAACCTGATTTTTAAGTTGTTAAATGTTAACTGTGTCGTAAACGGCTTAGACGAGACCATTCATAAAATATATCATGTAAAATTTATGCAGTTCTAGCTTCCTCTTTTCCGTGCTGCATCATTTTAATTTACAGTGACAAGTGGATCACGGTGCTATATGACGTTATAGCACGGTGATATATGACGTTATAGACTAAGTGTGTAAATTAGTTAGATTTCACTTGAAGGTGTTAAAACAGAAATGATAAAATAGATGTAGGTATTTACACTAAATAGAAATAATACAACTGATGCAAATGTTTTAAACGTCGCGTTATACATAACCTCTGTTCAGTCTCCACTCCGTTATTTGTTATATATCATCATTACAATAAGCAATTCCTCCTCCCCTCCCATTTTTACGTGCATATTTTATAATCAACCACCGAATTTCTCCGATGAGAAGGAACAATGGATTAGTAATCAATCTATTTATCCGAAAAATCAAGAAATACAGAAATTTTTTTACGCGATAACGGTTAAATAGTAATGAGGTGGAGAGTTTCTATTTTAAATATTTTTGTAAGATTTTTACTTTTAACTTACAATTATGCTTTATTTACACGGGGTTAGTACTAAGCATTAGTACTCGCTACTTGCACTTGCCACTAAACACAAAAGTGTTCACACGAACTGACAAGTGAAATTGTAAAGAGGTGGCGGTAGTAGTTAACGAACCAATCGTAACAGTGGAGTACCGTCATTTTAACGGAAAAATAATATTAAAGCGTGCTTTCAAACTCTATCCATATGTAATTATTTCATCATTAATAGAAGAAATTGAAAATAAAATAAAAAAGATTAGCGAACGTGAACAAGAAAATGGTTACTTCGAAAAGATATTCGTGGAAATTCAGTTGAACTTTTAAAAGAGGTCAACCGGAACGAAGTACCTACCGAAGTACCGAAGATCAACCGGAATGAAGTACCTATTTGATTTTTATTTTAATATTTAATAAAAACATGAAAAATACCAAATGTGTATGTACCCAAGAACACGTCTTCAATATAAAATTTAAAATAAATTTTAAAATAATCACTGGTCTCACTGGTGTTCATATTACGATATGTACCATATGTACGGTATGTTAAAAATGGATTCATGTATATCGCAACAATTAGTGGACAACCGTAGAATCGTGGTGGGGGTATCCACTTGTCATTAGTAAATGGAACTGAGTTCTATTCACTTGCACTCGCAATTTTACAACTGCTTAGTAGTGTTTCGATATGTTTACACGACATTTTTTGCCTGCAAGTTGCGAGTACTAGTGCTTAGTACTAATCTCGTGTAAACAAGGCATTAGTGGATAAAATAGAAATTCCTTATCGGTCTCTACTGGGCTATGTCTTTAAATCTCTCCTCCTTTAATTTGCTTCTTTCGGTTTTAGCATTAAACAAAACGATTTGACCTCAACAAATTTTTTTTTCTTAACAATTATAGTTAAAAAGTGAGTATAAATGATGAAACAGTGACTAAAAAGTAATGAAACGAGCCTGCACTAATGTAAGAATATTAGCCAAATTAAGTTGTATGATACAAACTTCAATCAATTGAATCCAAAAATGTAGTTACATTATTATACATAATAATACACTTATATTGAAGAGAAAAAATTATTAGTAATGAAAGAATTAAACATTAACTTTATAAATTTACTTTACATTAACGTTGTAGTCAAACTTTATAAATCTACTGCAACCCAATCGAATTATTTATTGCAAACCTGTGAATGATTACTTTTATCAAAAATCTAACCACACCACTTCCATTTCAACCGGGCAAGTACCTACTGCTGCTAATGACTATAATATAGTTTAAAATTAATACCTGCCAAAAAAAATAAAACGAAATTATTCGGAACAGATGTTAGCCGATCCAAAAAACAAATATACACATATTGGCGAGATTAATGGCGTTCAGAGATGAAAAAAATTTAAAAATACAATTCATGTTTAATTTGGCATATTTGAACATATTAAATATATCTCTACCTCCACCTCTAATGTGTTCTGGTACGTGTCCGGGATAAGTTGACATCAGCTGCTGCTGTTACTTTATGTGGTTTTATATTTTATACCTACATAAGTGGATACATGTAGTAGTAACTACATAATATAATTCTGTTTTTGCTTCTACTCTATAATTTTAAAGAGTAAAGAAAGAAAAAGGTGAGGCCACAAAAGTTAGTGTGTGAAGGTAATTAAAATCACGAACTTGTCCCATTAGTGTAATCAGCACGGCCACATCAGTACAGTAAGCAACATAACACATATTCCAAACAGACTAATCACAAATTTACGCATACACGGGTGTATAGTTAGGTGCGATTAAACTGGGACTGTAAATCAAACAAAATATTTTGAAACTGGCATCAAAAGTAGTTGCTTTATAAATTTAAAAAGGTAAAATATCTATTAGACACAATAGTAGTAGGAATATAAGAGAACGGGACCCTCCTTCCCTCCTGCCGACTTTTTGAGTGACCTCGGCAGGAGGCAAAACTACCGAGGCGGTTCTAGAAGCCTCCGGCGGTGGGTGGAGCAAAAATGTGGTCTCCAAGCTAACGATATCTAGTGAAATTTTTTTCTAACCTAACAGAACCCTTGACCTAACCTAACGAAACCTAAGCGAACTTAGCTTAACCTAACAAAAGTTTTTTCTAACCTAAGAACTGAAAAATTCCCTAACAGATGGCGCAGCCACCTTCGAGCCTGTGAATTCGCTACTAGATGGCGCAGCCACCTTCGAGCCTGTGAATTCGCTACTAGATGGCGTTGGTAGTCTGGATTCCTGTGTGTAAGTTTGAAAAATTGTCAATAGATGGCATCGAAAAACTTTTTTTTTGATAGTTAAACTAGCCATTAAAAGATGGCCTTGCTTTCATAATTTTATAATATTTTTATCTGAAAACAGGCTTAAACTGTCAGCTGACGTCACTAAAGGTAAACTGATATCAAATAGCGAAGATTTCTCTCTAATATGCAAAAATGAATTTTATCATATGATTGTATATTTTTATCTGAAAACAGGTTTAAACTTGTATAAATTGCCAGCTGACGTCACTAAAGGTAAACTGATATCAAATAGCGAAGATTTCTGTCTAATATGCGAAAATGAAGCAGCAGGTTTTAACTTGTATGGCTACATAAAGTGTGACAGCTGACGTCACCATAGTATTTTTTCTGCTATAAAAAGGACGCGACAGAATTTCATCAGTTACAATTTTGTTCGAAACTTTAGTGAAAAAAACATTAAACCTTATTGTTGTGAATTTTCAATTGTTGTGTGTTAAGAGTTAATTGTTGCCAACAATGGAATCCATTACTGCTGGTGCTTCATCTGGAAACAGAGACTTAATTCAAAAAATGGCTGGAAATTTTGTGGACGAATTGAATCATCTTGGCGCTGTTAAACGATGGATTAAACTTTCTGATATGGAAATTGGAAAAGTATATAAAATAATGGGAGCCAGTCAACTACCATCGAAATTCGATTCATCGAAAATGAAGACAATATTGGAATTGGAAATTGGATACATTTCGTTACCAGCGAGATTTGACAATTTGAGCGAGCAGATGCTGGCATGGTTGCAAAGCAATCCAAAACTTGGTATTATGAATAATGGACCCATTGGACTAATTCATAAATTGCAATTTAAAACGTTGGATCTTCTTGAAATCGTGGAGGATGCTGAATGGTGAATTTTGTAATTTATTCTCTTCAAAATGTATTATTTAATTGTACTATGTATTTTAAAAATTTCAATATTGTATCAATTTTTATATATATTTAATAAAAAAATTATAAAAAAAACAAAAAACAAAAAAAAAAAAAACAAAACAAAAAAACAAAAAAAAATTTCGATTTTTTTTCAATACCCATCGCTAGACATTGATTTATATTCTAGTTTTGATTATGCCAGATTAATAAATAAACATTATTTGGTGTTTAATAAAAAATTTAAAAAATCGATTTTTCAATTCAGGTCTCGTCTCTAAATCACAATTTTTGAACTAAGTATAAATCAATAATACATATGAGTAATATTTGATATGCATCGTATTATTAGGTTTTATGGTGAATAATTATAAAACAAAAAAAGATTTAATATCCCCTGAAAACGAAAAATTTAATTTTTCACATGCTTAATAAAAATTATTTTTCAAGTTTAATAAAAATTATTCTTTATAAAATTGTCTATCAAATATTAGCCTTGCACATACATATAAGAAATGCTGATTTGCTAAAATATAAATCTTGGAATGTGGATACATAATGTTATAAAAGTCCAATACGTTCATACATATGTATATATGAATATTACATTGTAATACAGGTATTCGCTATATCTATATGAATCGTGTTTAAAAGCCAAATTTATTTTCCTGAATTTTTTAAAATATATATAGTAATATAATATTTCGCATATATACAGTACTCTGTTAAAAGTACGGGTTTCTACACTGTTAAAAACATATATTTTACAATATCAATATATTGTAAAAAATCATATTTCTTAATATTTTTAAAACTGAATATGTAATATCAAGAATTTAAAACAGTTTTGAAACATTAATTTCTCCTCATAATATTTTTTTAGTCTTAAATTAATAGCACAATGTTCCATATATTTTAAGAAAATTTTTCTTTTAATATTTTATAACTTATCTAAAAAATTTATAGCTATTTTTTATCCAAAAATTTATTACTTGCTATTGTTAAAAAATTAGTTAAATATATCTATAGGTATTAAGTGACCCCTAGTTTTGTGAAAGACGGTAGTAAGAGCAATTCATCTTAAATACGAAATTATTTTATCAATGCTAAATAAGCGTTTTTTTTCTCATATTATCATACTCCAATATATTGTATATTATTATAATTTATAAAAATGTGTTTTATTTATTAAAAAATTTAGCAAAATTTTAAATAATATCACGTCAAAATAATATTCAGAAGTCAATAAAAGACAATAGCAGTAAATTTATTAAGATAACTATAAATAAATATTAATCTAATGTTGAAATATTTATTAACAAATAGTACTGCTTAGTAGAAAATTAGGTACCTATTGTTTTGTTTTCAAATTTACCTTTTTGCAATTAAAGAAAATTTTAGTAACTATCGATACCTATATAAAACGATATCCATAAAAGACAAGCATGCTCTGATCTCAACAATTTTTTCCCATGTTAAATTTGTATGTTCTTACTTCGCTGAAACTTATTATGTTTATATATTCCCCCAATATTTTCTACCATAAACAATAGTTATAGCAAGCTAGGTAGGTATTGAATAAGTATTTTTTGTTTGTTAATTTATTGATGATAGAGAAAAAAAAATTTATGATTTTATAGACAGTGAAATACATTTAAACTATTTTTTGCAGTTTAATTTTGTAAAAACACCTAAAAATTATCAGCCACAGACAAATATTTCTAAGCAAACGAATTGAAAATGTAGTTTTATATCATAAGAATAAATGCGTATATATAGGGTGGACAGTAAATAACTCTCATAATTTTTAAAGAGCGGATGAAAATTTTAATTTTGGATTACGAAATTTTATTTTTTTTCCGGAGTTAAGCTGCATTCAATTAATTAACCCTTTCCTGCACAGCAGTTTTAGATCATTACTGTGCAAACGATACTTCAAATTAGCAAATCATTAATAACATGGGTAAATACTTATTAGCAAGAATTACATAGTTTACACATATGTTCTATCGCACCAGAATGTTAATAGGACAATGCGATTTAATTGCCTATATTCAGGAGCAAGCAAAAACATTACCTATTTTAATAACTTAGAAAATACACATTACATAGTTCGTTGTAAGAACAATCATTTCGGTGATCTTTTTTTTTAACGAATTACTAAATTTGCTTAAGGACTATGGTATGTAAGAAATAACAACACTCACATAATTTTAAAATAATTAACATATAGCTATTGGAAAAGTTACAAAGATTTTTTTAACAACTTATTAAATGCTGATAGCTTATTTTAATATCTCCTATAGGGCCTTAAGTATAACCCTTCACCCGAAATTTTTTCATCACCATCGTTGGCGACTGTATTCTCGTCATCATCAGCTTCTCCTTCGCTCGCAGTATCTTCGCTATCGCTAGTAGATGTTTTTTCATCATCATTGAATACATATTTTAACACTGGTTCAATAATATCATGCTTTTCCAATTCCCTGGTTATTGAGATAATCCGCTTTCCAATGTCACTTTCCTTTAAATTATTAAAATGGCTTCGTTTTTTCTCGTTTTCGATATAATCCGCGAAGCTGGGATTTATAATATGACTCCCTTCCATTAAATTGCACACAGTATTAACCATTTCTTCTCCAATTTGCGTCTGAGTCGCTAAACTTCTTAGTTCATCAACTAAATGGTTCGGGTCATCAAAATATTCTTCTCCATCAACAGGTTTCGAATGGCCATTATGAAGGTTAGTATTTTCATCATCATATTTGAAACGTTTAGCTTCTCCATTTATTGAATTAGATGTTGAAGGTTGGTCCTTTTCTTCCGAATTTTTATCTTCTTGTTCTTCATCCTTTGCGCATGCGTTCTGAAGCTCTTTGACCATTAATATGTCTAGAGCAGTTTGTAAGAGACCAGCTATCTTTGGAGTAAAACTTGTTTCTTTGTAGTTATCAGGCGATGGTAAATGCTTTTGTTCATCAGATCGATTATCTTCGACATTTACCGATTGTAGAATATTATGCGAGTTTTTTAAAGCGTGGAATTTACTTCTGATTGCTTCTGCTGCAGCCATCATACTTTCATCAAAAGTATTCAAGTTTCTTTTAGATAGATCTGTATCATTTTCGTGTTGATTTTGAAATACTGGTGCTTTATCTTCCTTTTCTTCATTTCTTGCTTCAAAACTATATTCGGTTTCATTATCATCATTTTCATCATTAGATTTTGACGATTCACTTTGTCTCCTGTTCTCCGCGCTGTTCACTTGTGTCCCATTATTTACCGTGGTATATTCAAACTGATTATTTGCGATCTGGTCATTATTGTTTATTTCATGTTCCTGAGTATGCACTCTTCTTTTCATATGACGTAAAAGAGAACTTCTCCGCGAAAATGTCTTGTCACAACGTATACAGTTAAACATTTTGATAGATGTGAAGAGTTCGATTTATAACATAACACTGATTAGTTTTTATATCGACATGATCTTATATAGTACAACCAGAGCAGAATTGACGTAAAGTAATGACACCAAAATGCACCAAAGGTGCACCAAATGACACCAAACTGCACCAAAGGTGCACCAAATGACACCAAACTGCACCAAATGACACCAAACTGCACCAAAGGTGCACCAAATGACACCAAACTGCACCAAAGGTGCACCAAATGACACCAAACTGCACCAAAGGTGCACCAAATGACACCAAACTGCACCAAAGTTGCTCCAAATGACACCAAACTGCACCAAAGGTGCACCAAATGACACCAAACTGCACCAAATGACACCAAAATGCACCAAAGGTGCACCAATTGACACCAAACTGCACCAAAGGTGCACCAAAATTCACCAAAAGTGCACCAAATGACACCAAACTGCAAAGGTGCAGTTTGGTGTCATTTGGTGCACTTTTGGTGAATTTTGGTGCACCTTTGGTGCAGTTTGGTGTCATTTGGTGCACTTTTGGTGAGTTTTGGTGCACCTTTGGTGCAGTTTGGTGTCAATTGGTGCACCTTTGGTGCATTTTGGTGTCATTTGGTGCAGTTTGGTGTCATTTGGTGCACCTTTGGTGCAGTTTGGTGTCATTTGGTGCACCTTTGGTGCAGTTTGGTGTCATTTGGAGCAACTTTGGTGCAACTTTGGTGCATTTTGGTGTCATTTGGTGCAGTTTGGTGTCATTTGGTGCACCTTTGGTGCAGTTTGGTGTCATTTGGTGCACCTTTGGTGCAGTTTGGTGTCATTTGGTGCACCTTTGGTGCAGTTTGGTGTCATTTGGAGCAACTTTGGTGCAGTTTGGTGTCATTTGGTGCACCTTTGGTGCAGTTTGGTGTCATTTGGTGCACCTTTGGTGCAGTTTGGTGTCATTTGGTGCACCTTTGGTGCATTTTGGTGTCATTTGGTGCAGTTTGGTGTCATTTGGTGCACCTTTGGTGCAGTTTGGTGTCATTTGGTGCACCTTTGGTGCAGTTTGGTGTCATTTGGTGCACCTTTGGTGCAGTTTGGTGTCATTTGGTGCAGTTTGGTGTCATTTGGTGCACCTTTGGTGCAGTTTGGTGTCATTTGGTGCACCTTTGGTGCATTTTGGTGTCATTACTTTACGTCAATTCTGCTCTGGTTGTACTATATAAGATCATGTCGATATAAAAACTAATCAGTGTTATGTTATAAATCGAACTCTTCACATCTATCAAAATGTTTAACTGTATACGTTGTGACAAGACATTTTCGCGGAGAAGTTCTCTTTTACGTCATATGAAAAGAAGAGTGCATACTCAGGAACATGAAATAAACAATAAAGACCAGATCGCAAATAATCAGTTTGAATATACCACGGTAAATAATGGGACACAAGTGAACAGCGCGGAGAACAGGAGACAAAGTGAATCGTCAAAATCTAATGATGAAAATGATGATAATGAAACCGAATATAGTTTTGAAGCAAGAAATGAAGAAAAGGAAGATAAAGCACCAGTATTTCAAAATCAACACGAAAATGATACAGATCTATCTAAAAGAAACTTGAATACTTTTGATGAAAGTATGATGGCTGCAGCAGAAGCAATCAGAAGTAAATTCCACGCTTTAAAAAACTCGCATAATATTCTACAATCGGTAAATGTCGAAGATAATCGATCTGATGAACAAAAGCATTTACCATCGCCTGATAACTACAAAGAAACAAGTTTTACTCCAAAGATAGCTGGTCTCTTACAAACTGCTCTAGACATATTAATGGTCAAAGAGCTTCAGAACGCATGCGCAAAGGATGAAGAACAAGAAGATAAAAATTCGGAAGAAAAGGACCAACCTTCAACATCTAATTCAATAAATGGAGAAGCTAAACGTTTCAAATATGATGATGAAAATACTAACCTTCATAATGGCCATTCGAAACCTGTTGATGGAGAAGAATATTTTGATGACCCGAACCATTTAGTTGATGAACTAAGAAGTTTAGCGACTCAGACGCAAATTGGAGAAGAAATGGTTAATACTGTGTGCAATTTAATGGAAGGGAGTCATATTATAAATCCCAGCTTCGCGGATTATATCGAAAACGAGAAAAAACGAAGCCATTTTAATAATTTAAAGGAAAGTGACATTGGAAAGCGGATTATCTCAATAACCAGGGAATTGGAAAAGCATGATATTATTGAACCAGTGTTAAAATATGTATTCAATGATGATGAAAAAACATCTACTAGCGATAGCGAAGATACTGCGAGCGAAGGAGAAGCTGATGATGACGAGAATACAGTCGCCAACGATGGTGATGAAAAAATTTCGGGTGAAGGGTTATACTTAAGGCCCTATAGGAGATATTAAAATAAGCTATCAGCATTTAATAAGTTGTTAAAAAAATCTTTGTAACTTTTCCAATAGCTATATGTTAATTATTTTAAAATTATGTGAGTGTTGTTATTTCTTACATACCATAGTCCTTAAGCAAATTTAGTAATTCGTTAAAAAAAAAGATCACCGAAATGATTGTTCTTACAACGAACTATGTAATGTGTATTTTCTAAGTTATTAAAATAGGTAATGTTTTTGCTTGCTCCTGAATATAGGCAATTAAATCGCATTGTCCTATTAACATTCTGGTGCGATAGAACATATGTGTAAACTATGTAATTCTTGCTAATAAGTATTTACCCATGTTATTAATGATTTGCTAATTTGAAGTATCGTTTGCACAGTAATGATCTAAAACTGCTGTGCAGGAAAGGGTTAATTAATTGAATGCAGCTTAACTCCGGAAAAAAAATAAAATTTCGTAATCCAAAATTAAAATTTTCATCCGCTCTTTAAAAATTATGAGAGTTATTTACTGTCCACCCTATATATACGCATTTATTCTTATGATATAAAACTACATTTTCAATTCGTTTGCTTAGAAATATTTGTCTGTGGCTGATAATTTTTAGGTGTTTTTACAAAATTAAACTGCAAAAAATAGTTTAAATGTATTTCACTGTCTATAAAATCATAAATTTTTTTTTCTCTATCATCAATAAATTAACAAACAAAAAATACTTATTCAATACCTACCTAGCTTGCTATAACTATTGTTTATGGTAGAAAATATTGGGGGAATATATAAACATAATAAGTTTCAGCGAAGTAAGAACATACAAATTTAACATGGGAAAAAATTGTTGAGATCAGAGCATGCTTGTCTTTTATGGATATCGTTTTATATAGGTATCGATAGTTACTAAAATTTTCTTTAATTGCAAAAAGGTAAATTTGAAAACAAAACAATAGGTACCTAATTTTCTACTAAGCAGTACTATTTGTTAATAAATATTTCAACATTAGATTAATATTTATTTATAGTTATCTTAATAAATTTACTGCTATTGTCTTTTATTGACTTCTGAATATTATTTTGACGTGATATTATTTAAAATTTTGCTAAATTTTTTAATAAATAAAACACATTTTTATAAATTATAATAATATACAATATATTGGAGTATGATAATATGAGAAAAAAAACGCTTATTTAGCATTGATAAAATAATTTCGTATTTAAGATGAATTGCTCTTACTACCGTCTTTCACAAAACTAGGGGTCACTTAATACCTATAGATATATTTAACTAATTTTTTAACAATAGCAAGTAATAAATTTTTGGATAAAAAATAGCTATAAATTTTTTAGATAAGTTATAAAATATTAAAAGAAAAATTTTCTTAAAATATATGGAACATTGTGCTATTAATTTAAGACTAAAAAAATATTATGAGGAGAAATTAATGTTTCAAAACTGTTTTAAATTCTTGATATTACATATTCAGTTTTAAAAATATTAAGAAATATGATTTTTTACAATATATTGATATTGTAAAATATATGTTTTTAACGGTGTAGAAACCCGTACTTTTAACAGAGTACTGTATATATGCGAAATATTATATTACTATATATATTTTAAAAAATTCAGGAAAATAAATTTGGCTTTTAAACACGATTCATATAGATATAGCGAATACCTGTATTACAATGTAATATTCATATATACATATGTATGAACGTATTGGACTTTTATAACATTATGTATCCACATTCCAAGATTTATATTTTAGCAAATCAGCATTTCTTATATGTATGTGCAAGGCTAATATTTGATAGACAATTTTATAAAGAATAATTTTTATTAAACTTGAAAAATAATTTTTATTAAGCATGTGAAAAATTAAATTTTTCGTTTTCAGGGGATATTAAATCTTTTTTTGTTTTATAATTATTCACCATAAAACCTAATAATACGATGCATATCAAATATTACTCATATGTATTATTGATTTATACTTAGTTCAAAAATTGTGATTTAGAGACGAGACCTGAATTGAAAAATCGATTTTTTAAATTTTTTATTAAACACCAAATAATGTTTATTTATTAATCTGGCATAATCAAAACTAGAATATAAATCAATGTCTAGCGATGGGTATTGAAAAAAAATCGAAATTTTTTTTTGTTTTTTTGTTTTGTTTTTTTTTTTTTGTTTTTTGTTTTTTTTATAATTTTTTTATTAAATATATATAAAAATTGATACAATATTGAAATTTTTAAAATACATAGTACAATTAAATAATACATTTTGAAGAGAATAAATTACAAAATTCACCATTCAGCATCCTCCACGATTTCAAGAAGATCCAACGTTTTAAATTGCAATTTATGAATTAGTCCAATGGGTCCATTATTCATAATACCAAGTTTTGGATTGCTTTGCAACCATGCCAGCATCTGCTCGCTCAAATTGTCAAATCTCGCTGGTAACGAAATGTATCCAATTTCCAATTCCAATATTGTCTTCATTTTCGATGAATCGAATTTCGATGGTAGTTGACTGGCTCCCATTATTTTATATACTTTTCCAATTTCCATATCAGAAAGTTTAATCCATCGTTTAACAGCGCCAAGATGATTCAATTCGTCCACAAAATTTCCAGCCATTTTTTGAATTAAGTCTCTGTTTCCAGATGAAGCACCAGCAGTAATGGATTCCATTGTTGGCAACAATTAACTCTTAACCCACAACAATTGAAAATTCACAACAATAAGGTTTAATGTTTTTTTCACTAAAGTTCCGAACAAAATTGTAACTGATGAAATTCTGTCGCGTCCTTTTTATAGCAGAAAAAATACTATGGTGACGTCAGCTGTCACACTTTATGTAGCCATACAAGTTAAAACCTGCTGCTTCATTTTCGCATATTAGACAGAAATCTTCGCTATTTGATATCAGTTTACCTTTAGTGACGTCAGCTGGCAATTTATACAAGTTTAAACCTGTTTTCAGATAAAAATATACAATCATATGATAAAATTCATTTTTGCATATTAGAGAGAAATCTTCGCTATTTGATATCAGTTTACCTTTAGTGACGTCAGCTGACAGTTTAAGCCTGTTTTCAGATAAAAATATTATAAAATTATGAAAGCAAGGCCATCTTTTAATGGCTAGTTTAACTATCAAAAAAAAAGTTTTTCGATGCCATCTATTGACAATTTTTCAAACTTACACACAGGAATCCAGACTACCAACGCCATCTAGTAGCGAATTCACAGGCTCGAAGGTGGCTGCGCCATCTAGTAGCGAATTCACAGGCTCGAAGGTGGCTGCGCCATCTGTTAGGGAATTTTTCAGTTCTTAGGTTAGAAAAAACTTTTGTTAGGTTAAGCTAAGTTCGCTTAGGTTTCGTTAGGTTAGGTCAAGGGTTCTGTTAGGTTAGAAAAAAATTTCACTAGATATCGTTAGCTTGGAGACCACATTTTTGCTCCACCCACCGCCGGAGGCTTCTAGAACCGCCTCGGTAGTTTTGCCTCCTGCCGAGGTCACTCAAAAAGTCGGCAGGAGGGAAGGAGGGTCCCGTTCTCTTATATTTCTACTACTCACAATTGGTATCAATTTGTAATGCTAAATTTTTCTCTTTATTGTACATATTAGGATGACTGTGGGAGAGCTGCCGCACATTTTGAAAACACTTGATAATTCTTTAAGTATGCATTTAATTGATTCGAAATTTGGTACACAATAAATATAAACATTGTTCTTTAAAATTATTTATAAATTATTTTAAATTTTGAGTCATAAAGGATACATAATTCAAGCGGCATCTATCCCACACCCATGGGTGAGATACCGCATCAAAAAAGGAGAGACGCGGCTTAATTCATATTAAAAATTTTGCATTTTTTTGGCGCAGTGCCCCTCTTGAACATATATTACACACATCTCCATACATGATGCATGTCATATGTAACTATTTTTGGCACTTTATACATCTTAACCAGTCAACATTTTTTGTTATTTCTGAGTACTTTTCAAAACATTCAATACACAGGCAATCATCATTATTTTCTATAGGGCGAAGAATATTTAACTTTGTCAAATTTTCACTTAAATATAGAAAAATACTTTTTCACATACTAATTTTCGGATTCTTAAACCATCCTCAGGTGAACTCTGAATTGAACTAAAATCTGTTGGGAACAGGTATATATTTAAATAAAATAAAATTTTATTTTATTATTTTATTTATAAATTTTATTTTATTTAAATATATACCTGTTCCCAACAGATTTCAGTTCAATTCAGAGTTCACCTGAGGATGGTTTAAGAAACCGAAAACTAGTTTGTGAAAAAGTATTTTTCTATATTTAAGTGAACATTTGACAAAGTTAAATATTCTTCGGCGTATACATATATTATGGATTTTCACAAGGTAAAACTATCTACAATTATATCATTATTTTCGTTAACTTCACTAATATGAGAACTCTTCCTGATCCATTAATGGATCTTTTATATTTACGTGGCATAATTTACAGTCCAAAAAAAAAAAAATTGTATAATTAAGCTATAAGTATATGTTTTTAATATGTAATATGATGCGGCATCTATATACCAACTTTAAATGCGGCATCTCTCCTTTTTGTTGGGATAGAAGCCGCATGTTGCTATAGCAAGCATAGTGCGGAATTGTAACCTAAAATTTTATACAGGACTTTTAAAATCAATAACAAAACTCATTTTCATTAAAACAATGAAATATAAATTCTAAAATTCTAATGAATTAAATTCTTGAATAAATATTGTGTTGAAAAACTTACTTTTCAGTAACAAAAAGTTGGATAATTACTAAACTGATGGACTAATCATAAATGTTACCATATACAGCTTAAACATATAATTTATTTTAAATATATAATCCACTAATAGCGCTATCTATCAATCAACGGAGGAACTATGGCTACTGCGGCATCTCTCCCGCACTTATCCTATTTATTTATATTTATATATTCCGCACTTATCCTATTTATTTATATTTACAAGTCATGTACTTTATTTATTGGTTCTCGGAATACCTTAGCTTCGTAAAAAAGGTCGTAAAAATAAAATTAAAAAAGCTTGTCCTAACTTCTAACTTTGAATAATCGCCAACATTTTTAGGCAATTAACGACTACTGAAGAAACTAATAAGTAATTTGAATACATATAGATTCTTGCAATTACACATTAGATACAGTTACATAAGAAAAGTATATTCTGAGGTTTTCGTGGATTGCAGGAATGTAACACTAGAATCATTTTCAAAACAATTTTATGAATTTTTTGGAAAGTGTAATATAACTAAAATTCCGAAGAAGCAAAATTAATCAAACGACAGTTCTTTTGAGAGAACTGGACTCTATATTGTACAATTTAATTGTCAGATACTATATATTGGACAAGCGCGTTTATAAAAGCGCTGTGGATGAAACGGTGATGTGAAGAAAACGAAATAGGTGAGAAGAAATACTTATGTATGTATTCTTGTTTTATGTGATTTTCATTTTTAGCGAATTTCCAAAACTGGAAATTCAGCTTTTACGCCAGGTGTCATGGTGCGACCTAAGCCCGGGACCATATCAGAAATATGTTTTGAGGTCCCTAGAATACGAAAATGATATTCACTAAAATTTATATATATATATATATATATATATATATATATATATATATATATATATATATATATATATATATATGTATCCGCGCGATAACTCTCGAACGAAACGTTTAATGCTTATGAAATTTTGTGTGCGAATTCGATTTTCCAAATCGTTGGATGAGTTCGTTAGCCAGACACGTCGGATGCCAAGAAGTAGGTTTTCCGGGCGTTTTTTGTCAACAAAATGAGTTTTTTGCCAGAATTAAGCAATTTTTCAAATTTTTTTTTACACCAAGCCCTAGTAAAAGGTAAAATGCATAAAAAATGTTTTTATACCGTTGCTCTAAATTACTTACTTTTCGAGAAAAACTAGGAAATATGTCGTTCTCCATTTCACTCGCACTCGCATTCTTTTTTTTTCTGTCTCATTTTTTACGAGCTAAATTCGAAAAAAACCGCTTTTTAAGTAGCGTGTCATGATTTTTTTAATCCAATTTAACGATTCGGCTATATTCTTTTTCTTTGTCAGTTAAATGTTTTTATAATGTATCTCTATTCCATTTTTTTTAGATAAAAAATCACGGCGCAGTTTGTTATGTGATATGATCAGAATTTAGATGATGTTTACACCTTCCTAAAATTAATAAGAGCTTGCTACAATCGCATAAAAATTACGTTAAATCATATTCAAACAATAATATTTTTACGTAATTTTCTATCCAAATGACAATACTACGTTATAATTATATGTATAAACCCATCATTTTAGTGGTAAATAAATTTGCACATTCAGTTTTTTTTTTCTTTTGACAACAAAACAAATAATTTTAAATTTTGACAAGTTGTATCATACATTTTTGAAAATATTAAATATTTTAAGGCAAAAATGTATTAAAGATCTGAAATTTGTTTACCAAAAACCATACATCTGCTCGTTTTACCTTAAAAATCTCGGAAAATAGAATATTTTTCAATAATTAACTCAGAAAAAGCATATATGAGGTAATTTTCATGATATTTTTTTGAAAATTTCAAAATAGTAGGGTTACAATGTTTTTTTTTTTAATTATTTTGTAGAATTTGGTAAACACACATCGTAAAAAGTACTCGCCTTGAAAAAATCAAACAAGTATTTAAAAAAAAAATACTATTTCTTAAAGAAAATATTAAAATTATGTACAAATGCCGTCCTGACCAACTGATATATTGAAACCGATTTTGAGCAGCTGGATTTACTACAGGCAAAAGCTCATAGTGAATACACACATTTTTTAACATCCTTTTGAATTTTGTAATTCAATCATTACAAATAAAATCTAAATAAAAAAAATCTATATGACCTGTTTTTTCTCAATTTTCTAGCATCAAATCTAGCGATAATTAACTAGCGGGTGATTGTTTGAAATTATCTATCCATTTGAAAATTGGGATCCAGTGATGTTGTACATTGGCACTACAAAAGTGTGGGTGAAAAATTTCATTTTCACTTTTACTGAAATTATGTCATAAATTCATATTTTCAGAATTTATTCATTTGACAGAAAAATTCTAAATTATTAAAAAAGTCAAATAATTAATAACAATTAAAATAAAAAAAAAAAAAAACAGAAAACATTTATTTATATTTGTATTTTTATAAAAACATGTAGGTATTATATTTTATATGCACTTTAACTAAAATGTCAAATTTCACACGTTGTTAATTTTCAGTTTCACTCAAAATATGTTTAAAAATCAAAACTTAAAGTTTATAACATTCACAATCCGTGTAGAGTGTCCATACGTCTTGGTTTTCTCGGATTTGTCACGGTTCTAGCTCCGTTGCTCCGGTGTCCCGACAGACTTTTTCAAGACGTCGGTCGATTTGTTTCGGTTTTTCAAACTACTAATTTTTTATTTTCATCATCTAATAAGTACACAATTTTTCATTTTAAATAATGAATAGTTCAGTATCATATTAAAAGATCAACAGTAGATTCATTTACAACCAAACCTAAAAATATTTAAAAAAAATTAATTACTAATTAAATTTTCCAAGTTTTTTTCGATTTTACCTTAAACACGAACTTCCAAAAAAACATTTTCTTTTCTTAACTTTCCATCATATATGTATCTACATAAATAAATTGTAATATTATTTTGCTTGCTTTTATGATACTGAAGGTACTGAAGTTCCTGAACAATTAAAAATTAAAATGACTGGAATTTTATTCGAACTTTTAAATAAAGTAGTTAACTAACGCGCTAGATAGATAGCGCCACAATACAGAAATTGCCAACATTTAAATGTTCATGTTTTAATACATTAATACAAAATAAAATTGTCTAAGAAGCTCACTTTCATAAGAAATTTTATAAAAATTTAAAAAATATATATTTCCTAGAACAGGGGGCGATTTATTTTAAAAAAAAATTAATATTTTAAATAAAGAGCCATTAATAGGTAATCTATACATATAATACAAATGTAACGAGACCGTTTCTGTATAGGGAATATTTTTTAAAAATTGTGCAGATACTGTAAATAGTTATCGATGTAGATATCAAAACAGCGATTTTTTAAATTTTTGTCTGTCTGTCTGTCTGTCTGTCTGTTCGTCTGTTCACGCATCACACAAAAACTACTGGATGGATTTTAATGAAATTTGGTGTGCCGACAACTTATTACCCGGATCAACATCTAAGATACTTTCTACTTCGAGAAAATGTCTCATTCCCACGGGAAAATGGAAAAACCATGTTGAGCATGTGCATACAGTACGCAAAAACTATTGAACGGATTTTGATGCAATTTGGTGTGGTGATAACTTATTACCTGAGTCAGCATCTCAGATACTTTTTATTTCGGGAAAGTGGCTCATTCCCACAGGAAAGTAAAAAAACTTTTTGAGCATGTGCACATATTACGCGAAAACTATTGAACGGATTTTTATGAAATCTGGTGTAGTGATAACTTATTACCTGCGTCAACATTTAGGATACTTTTTATTACGGGAAAATATTTCCTTCCTTCAGGAAAATACAAAAATTATTTTGCTTATGTGCATGTATACTTAAAACTATTGTTCTATGCGAATGCTTTATAATTACTATACTTATATACTTGTCATTTATTAAATTAAATTTACCATAATACAAAATTTCTGGAGACTAACTCTATTTTAAATTAATTTAGAAATTTCGAAAATTTAAGTGCCTATATTTCCGAGAAATTCATTTTGGGATGAAACTTGTTATATTTATAGGATAGATACTAGTTTGGGATGCAAATATAATAAAACAATAAAACGTTGGAAGTCCAAAAATTCTGTATAAGTTCTCCAGTCAGACACGTCCGATTCCAAAAACCTCAAAAAAATGAGTTTTTTGCAAACAATTTGCCAAAATTTAAAAGTTTTTCCAATTTTTTTTACATTGTGGTAAAGAACCAAGAAAATCACAGAAAATACATTTTGAACCATTATTCTAGGTAAGCGGGTTTTCGAGAAAAAGTAACTTTTATGAATGGAAATTCGCTATGTTATGCAGATGCTGCGACAGGGGTATTATTATTTTTATGTTGTTTTAGTACAAACGCATGTTAGACACAAACATTCTTTGACTTATATTACTTGACAATAACACATAATATTTTGAATTTTTCTGAAAATTCTTTTGATGAGAAGAATTTGTGTAGACATACAACACAGACGTTTATATAAGTGATGTAAGTGAGAGACATACACTCATTTTTCACGTAGAGACATTATTGTTACAAATTTCTTTTGATATAAATTAATAGTATAGCTACAGGAAAAAAGGAAATATTATGTGTAGTAGATAACAATTTGTTTATTTTATTCAAAGAAAATTTCTCTTGATTTAATTTAGTAATGCAATTTATAAAGATCCTAAGATGATAGATAAACGTGGTTAAAGGTATAGCCGGATAAGTATAGTCATTTCGGCCTCCGAAGCGGATTATTTTAATACTTTACAGTCCGCATTTTCAGCATTTGAAAATAGCCAAAACAACTGTAGAGGTCGACCAATGTTTCACCAGATATTGACTTACAACCAAGTTCTAAGCATACATATAAAGAAATCTGGACAGTAGGAGGCCGATCGAGCCCTTCTCACTGCTTAGCTGATCATTCTTTCGGTGGCGGTCAGCCTATGCACGTCAATTGTTTTGCTAACATCATTGTTACTTACACTGCATGGATCTCTGTCCGCATGTAGTTGTGTGTGTGACTACTCACATAGATGCAAATATCAAACACACACAACTACAAACAATATGTACCTACACAACATAGTGTAGAGAAGTGATAGGGATTTTTTGTCCACGCTGGTATTACTAGCACAGAGATAGTAAGGTCGTTTCTGTATTCTGTGCTTACAACAAACACACTCTCTTCTTGTTGTTTTTTGTAAACATTTATATATATAGAAGAATAACATAAACATAACACTTAAAATATAATTTTATATTATCATTTATTAATTTTTTTAAATTTTCTTTTATAATTGTAATTGAAATGCGTACACTTTAATACAATTACGAAAATCAATGTATGTTTAAAGTGTATGTTTACACGTGTTGACTCATTTTGTGAATTTATTATATATATTTTTTTTTACTTCTTTAAAAATATTGCCGGCCTTTAGGGAAGTTTACTGTGAAAGTGCGCAAGCTGGATAGTGTTAATAACTATATTAATGGTATGGTAAGGCTATAAGTAATTGATATTCACAATCTGGGTGACCAAAACTGAGTGGTTATGCAGATAATAAAAATAATATAAAAAGTTACAAAAATTTATTTCTTGGTAACTACTTAATATAGGGAGATATTGCCAAATCCACATGAGGGTAAAAACTCTCGTCAACATTACACATATTTATTATCGTACCAGTCCTTGTTATTAAGGACAACAATAACAAGAATAATATCCGATCCAATATTATCCTTATAGGATTCCAACTTTAAAAAAAAAATACAGTAACTGTCTTGATGCACTTAATTACTATTACATCAGTCAAAGGCAAAGTTGTCTTTGCAACTCGATATGCTTTACTTTGATCCTCGTTATTCGAAGAAAGCCTTCAGAATATGTCCGTAAACTTAGCCCTGCCATTTTGTCATTTTCAAACAAAAAAGGTTGTGCTGCATTGTGCTAGACATGTGCTACCATGTGCCGTAAATAAAAAGAGTCAATTTTGAAAACTGCGATTTTTAGAGCCAAAAACAATTTTGGGTGTAAAGTTAGCCCTGCCATTTTGTCATTTTCAAACAAAAAAGGTTGTGCTGCATTGTGCTAGACATGTGCTACCATGTGCCGTAAATAAAAAAAATCAATTTTGAAAATTGCGATTTTTAGAGCCAAAAACCTATTTTGGGTGTAAAGTTAGCCCTGCCATTTTGTCTTTTCCAAACAAAAAAGGTTGTGCTGCATTGTGCTAGACATGTGCTACCATGTGCCGTAAATAAAAAGAATCAATTTTGAAAACTGCGATTTTTAGAGCCAAAAACAATTTTGGGTGTAAAGTTAGCCCCGCTATTTTGTTTTTTTCAAACAAGAAAGGTTTGATACTATAGGCGTGTGCTACAATGTGCCGTATGTAGAATATAGGTTTTTTTCCAAAATTTCCTCAAGTTAAAAGTTTCTGCGACATTCTTTTACATTTGAAAGGGTAGGAAAATAACAGAAAAAAGTTTTGGACAATTATTCGGTGCCAGCTAGTTTTCGAGAAAAACTAATTCTTCTAGACGGAAATTCGCTGTTATACAGGATGCTGCGATGGGCGTTCAGGTGGATGCTTTTCATTTGAATTTTTTAAGAAAGTTATTGACCTCCATCAATTTCCAGATTTAAAAAAGTTTTATAGGTTATACATGTTGTATAAAAAGATTTTTTTTTAATCTCATTTTGGAATTCAAAAAAAGTAACTTTTTGAAAATATTTTTTCCATCTTTGTTATATAGGTTCAGGTTTTTGAAAATAAAGAAACAAATTTGAGAATTTAAATAAAGAATTTTATTTTAAATATAAATACACAAATGTGCAAGTATACTTGTTCCATCTTTAACTCAACGATAGGATCCTTTTTTAGACATATCATTGAATTTAAACCACTGCTCCAGTATTTTCACAAAAGCTGTGTAGTGGCCTATAGAATTTTTTTTATAAGTGCCTGAATATGCAACTATTCCTGCTAATATATATGTCCCAGATTCATACAAATTTATTTCTGTAGGAATGGAATGAAACTAATATATTTTATATACAAGTTAACAGTTAGCAATACAAAACTTTATATATTTTATTTATATATTTTAAATTTGATAATTATTAAAATTTTAACAATTAATTTCAAATTTGTAATTGTTAAAATTTTGTAGAAAATTATTAAGAATTTAAATTTTTTTAAATTATTTTGTTCCTTTTCTTAATTTCAAAAATTTTCAAATTTCTTTTACGGTACATGATAGCACATGCCTAGCACAATGCAGCACAACATTTTTTGTTTGGAAAATGCAAAATGGCGGGGCTAACTTTACACCCAAAATAGGTTTTTGGCTCTAAAAATCGCAATTTTCAAAATTGGTTTTTTTTATTTACGGCACATGATAGCACATGTCTAGCATAATGCAGCACAACCTTTTTTGTTTGAAAATGATAAAATGGCAGGGCTAAGTTTACACCCAAAATTGTTTTTGGCTCTAAAAATCGCAGTTTTCAAAATTGACTTTTTTTATTTACGGCACATGGTAGCACATGTCTAGCACAATGCAGCACAACCTTTTTTGTTTGGAAAAGACAAAATGGCAGGGCTAAGTTTACGGACATCTTCAGAATGCGTAAACATCTTAGACATAGTGCTCAGGCAAGTAATCGGTCTGTAATTCTGTGGTTGTGAAAGGTTGAAGTCTTAAGTATATTGAGACTGTTCTTTCTTCGACAAGCCAAGATGGAATTTGCTTGCAGTCAAATAACCAATTTGAAAATGTACTAGTAAAGTGGCGGTGCGTATTATTGAATTTCTTCCACTAAAAATTCGCTATATCGTTAATGCCCGGAACCGAAAAGCTTCTCTTGTCTTTGAACGCAAGTTCAACTATCTACCAATTGACAAATAATTGCTGTAACACCTAATCGAAAACATTTACAATTAATGGGCAAATAGGTCAACTGAAAATGACATACACACGTAATCAATGTGAACACCTATCCAGAAGTTAGTCAAAGTTCCCTGTATTTTATACAACTCAACTATAAATATAACTTTAATACCTATATACAGTGAGATAAACTATTCTTGGAAAACAAATAACTTGTAGGTTTCCAATGATAATTAATTATGTATGTGTCTACCGTATTTACTTACTCGACCTTACACAAAAAGATTGTTACTAGATATTTTTAATCTTTTTTTTCTGTGTTTTTTTTTTTAAACATTTTTTGACAAGACATTTTTATTTTTTGTAATTAATTTTTTCCGTTGTGCCACATAGTACTTAATTACTCGAATTTCTTGAAAGTTCTCCGTTTTTTCCTTTTTTTTTTGTTACTAGATATGATTGATTACTGGAAATGTAATATTAATGATTTTTCCAATATATTGGCTTTGTAAAAGTTCGTTTCTAATAAAAGATTTGTTATAGATATTTTCAATTTTTACCTAATTAAACTGAATAGTGTTAATTAAACCTAATATATATATATATATATATATATATATATATATATATATATATATATATATATATATATATATATATATATATATATATATATATATATATATACAGGGTGTTAACAGGTGACTGCTGAGGTTCTTTTATGTAAAAAAGTTAATATAAACCCCAGTCCGAAAATCCTATATATATATATATATATATATATATATATATATATGCATATATATGATTTATATATATATATATATATATGCATATATATATATATATATATATATATGCATATATATATATATATATATATATATATATATATATATATATATATATATACCATGTGAGTTTTTTGAGAGTTGCCATTTCTATTACAACCAAATTTTTATGATAGAAATGATACTGAAAATGGTTCTTTTCTTGGATGTAGTGGACATGTAACCAAGAAAAACAGTATCGGTTCAAGTAGCCTCAAGTACATATGCATATTTTTACCGCCTAACTGATAAATTAAAGAAAAATAAAAAAATTAAACTTGAGTAAAAAAATTTTTCTTGCTCATTTATGTTGTTAATTAATGCATTAGATCAGTTTTATGGAAAAATTAATATATAGTCTCATTTAAAAATCTATTAGTTTGTATATGCGAAAATTTTCATTACGCGTACTAGCCATATCTAAATCGTGAATCAGCCAAAAATGCCGGATAATATGTGACGAAATGGATGTATTTCAGAAAACTGGCAATCATCCGGTTTCTACACGATTTATCCGATCGGTTCCGGTTATAACCAACAGCCCTTGGTTATTAAACAATTTTTGTAACATTTAGTCAATAAATTTGTTGAGATACATTTAGCAAATATTTTAGAAGACTTACAAGTAAAGGTCTTGTAGTGATAATTCACGATTTTGACGAAACTTGGTACGTGTGTAGAACAAAGAAAAATAACAGACACGTATTTTTTTTTATCGGCCAAAAACGCCATTTAAGGGTCCGCCAGAAATCCACCCCCAAATTTGGAGTAAAAATTCAATTTTGTCAAATTACTCGAAAACTATAACAGATAGAAAAAAAGTTTAAATTGACACAACCCTTCATTTTTAAAGATATTTCTACTAATGAACTCAAATCCAGCGTCGGACCTACTGGGGGGGCCTTGACTATAAAATTGCGGGTAAATTTTGAAATAGGGTGAATATGGTTCGGCCAATCAAAAAACTAATATCAAATATGAAAACTACCTCAAAAATACTAGTTCAACTGTTTTTGCTAAAAGCCGTTACGCTAAAGCTAAAAGTTCAGATCTTAATCTAAAATCTTACATGTGCTCTCAATATTTTACTTATAATATCTTTAAAAGTAACTTTTTAAATCGTTTTTATTTATTGTATTCATATTCTACAATTAATATTTAAACAAAAATATTGGATAAAATTTAATTATAATGTTATTCTTATAAAATTGAAGGTTGTATACAAATTCCGGTAACTACTTAATATTGGAAACTGTTGAAATATTTTAAAAACACAATTGGTAAAGGCAAAATTTCAATTAACGTAGTATATAATTGTTTTAGAGCTCGAAAAAATATAAGAGGCACTTTTTTGAAAGCTTGTATGCTGCCAGTATTACTGATCGTGTACGGGCAGTCTTTGTGAACAATTTATTATAGTTTGTTCACCAAAACAATTCCTAAATAAAAAAACATCAAACAGCAACAAACAGCTTGTATAATACCCCCATAGAACATCAGTGATCATGCTTTGTTCAAACTGAAGCGATATATTAAAATATTTAACAGTAGATAATTACCAGTAAAAATAAATAAAACAACTTTATTAACTGTACAAGTATTTAAATTTTTAGTAAAATTTAGGATTATTTATTAATTTGTTTATACTTAAGTTAGTTAGATATTTTAATATTTGGTGCATTATAAAGATGAAATTGTATGCAACTAATCAAAATAAATAACAGGTGTACATATTTATTCATTTTTATAGCAATTTTTCTGTTTAAAATTTAATTATGCTTGTTTAGTACCTATTTCGTCTCTATGTTGTAAAAATCAAAGGGATCGAATTTTATTTCTTTGTACTAGAATATAATACGTAATTATTAAAATTCTAGGAAAACAGTTAATTGTTTTACTTTTGAATGCAATGGTTTATGAGTAAATAAACTTTATACAAGAGCATTACAGCAATAAAATTTAGTATCCTAATTATTATCAGCAATACCTACCTACTTGATAGATAAGCAGATGTAAAAGTTCAATATACCTATACAATCATACCCGCTTGTTTTTAGTGTACTTTTGTATAAAAAAATTTGCAAGATTCTTAATTATTATCCATTAATAAAATTCGTCAAGTGCGTGTTTTTTGACACGCACTAAGTTAGGCATTCTCAGAGGACTTGACGAATTTTTTTCATTATTTTAAAATATTTTGTTACCCTAAATCATAGATACCAGTGAAACACAATTCGATATCGATAATGGAAAGGCTGGGAAACTTTTAAAATTTGAAAAAATTCAATTTTTTCAAATTTTTTTTTATCATTTTGTGTGTCTGCGTTTGTATGAACTTTTGAGTGCATATTTCGATAAAATAGACCAAAATAAACACTTTTTAAAGAATAAAAAAATCGATATCTCACTTCGTTTCGAGATATCGAACGCGAAAATTAGAAAAATTGGCTTAATTTTAACAACTACGATTTCCCCAACGCCGTAATTTGAGTGCATATTCTGGTAAAATCGCATAGGTGTAAACACTGTATGACGTAAAAATTATTACATCATCGGTACGGCAACGCGGCTTCGGACTCAGTCGGCAGTAACATACGGGGGGGTTCTAAATTTCGTAAACGGTACGGTAACGATAGCGGGAAATCAGGGCGCCATGCATTCTATTGACTTCAGCTTTACCCCAGAATGCAAGACGGGTAAAACCACTTCTGAAACGAGAGTAAAGGGCGTTAAGTAATTCGTCACTACGGTTAAATTAAGTTTATTAATAAACTAAATACATACAGGACCGAAAGTTGAGTTAGACGGAAGTTAATAATGTGTACTTGAACCTTATAATATTTTCACCAATAAGTAATTTCAGATCTTTTAATACAAATTTTCAGGTAAATAAATTTAAGAACGTTTGATAACTTTTGTTTCCATTCAATATAAAAATGTTAATTGATAAATATTATCTAAATTATACTAAGTGTTGAGAAGTTTTTTTTAATTGTATACGACGTTTTTTATAGATTGGGGGATAAAGAAAGAATTATAATTTTTCTTTTAAATTCCCCGCCTAAAATTTATCATTTTTTACATAGTACACTTGTGAATTTTGTGGCGAAACGACTGTTTCCACCACAATTAAATTTCATAATTACACATTAAGTGTAACTAATTTTATTTAAAAGTTAATTAATTAAGCGAATAATTTTGAATTACAACCCTTAAATATATTATTCGAATAATCGTGTCCAACCCTGTTTCAAAAAATGATTAAAAATATTTCCACCAATGCTGTCGAGTGGAATAATACCGATTCTCTAGATCTGTCTAGAACATTCGGCGGCCATTTTGGTTGGCCGGTTGTTCTTTCCTTGTGTTAATACACGCGGCATTCAGTTCTTGACCTCCCGACGCAACACACGGATTCGGTTTCCGACCTTCCCACGCGGTGCAACTGTTCAATTAATAAATTCTTTTTTAATAAAAATTTTTCTTAATATGTGTGCTTAAGTTCAACTTTTAGGCGACGATGGGCGGTCTCGCCCACGACGCGTTATTGCTAAACACTTTTAAATAATTTAAAATGGGTTACCGCGACCATAACCACACCGGCCATCTAATTAGAAACAGGTATGTGTTGTACGTCCCTTTTTTTCTTTTTTTTACCTCCGAACGACCGTTTTCCACTTGCCAAAAAATAATAATAATAATAGAATTAAATGTGTGTAATAATAACAATCGGATCTTGCGAATCCGCGCGGGTAATCCGAGCTGAATTGCATGGAACCCCACCCGCGTGTATCCGCGGTATAGTCCTAAAATATATATACTATTGAGGAACCGAGCGCTGCCCGCCATTGGTTGTTTTACAGTCCGGAGAAGAGGACGAATTCAAACCACCAGTGAACAAGGGCTCGGTGAATCAATCAGCTTTCTCCAAAAAAAGTTTGGGTGACGGCATGTAGTCATTACAACTGTACCTCAAAAATCTACTTGTCTACCCCCCGGGGGCTACAACGTCGTCGTCAGGTAGTTTCGGACGGTCGTCCTAAGGTAATAACAATAATTCTCCTTTTTAATACCATGTTTTTCCGGCATTAGTTTATTATATTTAAAATACCCCCTTTTAGTGACATTCACATTTATTATTTCGTGTTATAAGTACCAAAACTCGTCATAGCAGTCGACTTATACCAAAAAAAAATAGCGCAACTCGCACTTGACCTTTCTTTAGAAAATAATCATCGTTAATCCCCTTTTTTAATCTTATATTATTATATTTTCAACTTTTTATCGATGCTGTTTGGGCTAACGATACCGCTCGACACCTAATGGGTTAAAACTACACAAAAAAAATAATAGTCAATTAAATCATAAAAAAATGCCTTTTTTTTCTTTATTTAAATTGCTGATTGTTCGAATACTTATTGGCGAGCGGCACCGTTATTCCTCACTTAATTTTAACACAATGCAACAAAAAAACCCTTTTTTTAGAAAATGTATTTATTAAAATTTAAGATTACACACTTGTTAGCTATGTATTTAGTGTGTTGTCCCTTTTGGGTTGGTTAGCGTATAACATAATTCACTGTTGTATTTATATTTTCCTATACACGTGTAATAAATTGTTAAATTGATGCATTTTTTTTTTTGTCATTGTTGGGTAGGAGCTGGGCGTAATCCCCGGGATATCCTTCCAACCCATGTAGTTGTTGTTAATCTTACCAAGAAGATTAATCCGTTTTCTTAACGAGCAGCAATCCTATACCAAAAAAAAAGAAAATACATTATTCACGTTCAAAAATTAACATTAGATAAATAATTCTTCTACTCAATCTCAAATGGAGAATTAATTTTCTTCCTTTTTTATCATTTAATTCATAAGTGAAGGAACTCAATTTTCGCAGTCTGTCCGTTATCACTTACAGTAAATTAGCTGTCAAATTGACGTTTGAGCTCTTCCATCACACGTTCGAAGCGTTGGTGTAGATAGTTACAATGGAGGGTTATACTGTCCATGTAAATCAATTTCTCTCAATTCACCAGGTGTTTACAGGCGGTCATCCACGCTATTTTCTCTCGCCAATTGCCACGGGCGAACATTAATAATCGATAAATGATTAGTGATTGATCACTCGGACCGCCGGTGACAGCCCTGCGGTTTATAGCTTCCACTGTCGGAGTCATCTACTACCGGTTCGCCGGCACCCGGTCGGTTTCTCCTAATCATAGTGGCGCAGATGTGGGTTTTTTTTTAAATAGTCAATTAATTCCTAACTGATTTCTTAAATCTCTTCAACGTACCCGTCCATTGAGAATCGATTTCGCATTACTATTTTCATGGGTACTTGGGTGGTGGTCAGGCAATTGACATTACACCCCCGTCAATGCCCTGGCTATTGCAGCAGTAATTTTCTCTGATTAGTTCATTCATCAATTATTAATTTTATTGTCACAACTGTTTAAAAATTAGTTAACCACCCACTTCATTAACACTGGTTTAACTCCATATCGATCCATAATTTTACCGACTCTCCCCCCATATCGTTTCATGGTAGCAGAGCGTGGTTACCGCCAAAGAAAAAGAAAAAATAAATAAATAATGTAACAGTGAACTGTGTGAACATTCCATAAACAGAATGGGCAGCCCCTTGTAACTTGGGGTCCTGTTGTCGGAAACACATGGTACCGTTTCTTCACCGTCGCGGGCTCACCACCCCCCATCGCCGCCTAAACATGATATATTGATTTATTATCTATTATAGTCGCGGTTTAGTTTTATGATTATATTCGATTCTAGTACTGTATTACTATATTCGGTTAATTAAATTATTCTATTTTACTGAGTCGTTAAATTAATTATATATATTAAATTGAACAGTTGCACTAAGTTAGGGTTTAGGGTTTCCTTATTTGGATATTCATAAAAAAAAGGGGGGAGAAAATAAATAAATAAAAAAAAAAATACGCATAGATTTTAGAATAGAATAGAATAGATTTAGAATAAAAACAAAAAGGACCGGACAGTTTACTAATTGCGCCGCTTCTGGCGGCGTTTTAATTGCTGATTTTCAGTCCCTCCCACTTCCTTCCGGTCGGAAACCGAAAGGTCAGAAAATTAATCGCCCAAATACAAAGAGTAGTTCCTACCCGCGGCTGCCGTCATGTTTCGCTCCCCGATAGAGACGAGAAGCAAGGTACAGCGGTTACCAACAGCAGCAGAGGACGAGGCATCGTCGTCGGGCGCCGATTCTGGACCGAACACCGGCCGGAGAAGTGGGTCGCCACCTGTGGAGTCGGATAACATCGTGGACGCTCCTCTATCATGGTCCACTGCACAGCCACCAGCTGCTATCCTTACGTCGGAAGATGGCAACAAGGTTAAAGAACCAACCCAGTCGTGCAGCGGCGAACACACCTATTACACTAGCGACGTGTGTGGTACTAAGTCGGGCGAGCACAGTATACCTTCATGGCATCCCATGGGGGATCTATTACAACACCCTCAATTTCCAACATCAATGCCGTCGACAGAGCGAGCCACCGACGCAGCAATCGGGTGTGAACGCGGCGTCGCTTCGCCGCAAAAGAATGAACTAGAATCAAATAAGTTATCGCTAAATCAACAACCATCTCAGCGTAACCGTTGGGGGAACCAAGATGAATATACCGGAGCACGTACTAAATTCGACGTAAATCCCGTCTGGAACGACACGTTGAAAGCCAACACCATGGCCCTAAACGAAGTTGTAAAGGCGTTAGGCCAGTTTAATCACCCGAGTAACAGGGGTTCCGCTCGAACAGCCAACCACGTCGGTGCCCCTGAATTTCCAGTTAAAATTGGGGTCTCAATTGGATAGTTTTTACGCGATGTTCCGAACTGTGATGGAACCGACTTAGATAATGTAGTCGAATTTATCCAACAAGTCGATCATCTTACCGATCTGCAAGTGATTCCACCGCACGTGCTAGTCCGTCAGCTTTTGATGAATACGACCGGGCGTTTCCGAAACTGGTTCGCTAGCGTCATCTCCACAACAGTCGATTGGAACCGGGTCAAAACCGCCATATTGCAAGATTTTATAGACCCGGAACAGCGTTCCCTTTTGGTGCTGAAACTTGTTTACGATAGATTCCAATACCCGAACGAATCCTTGGTAGCGTTTATTGAGGGCATGCGTTCACGTGCTCGAGCCATACAGTTGCAAATAGCCGAACAAGAATTAGTCACCATTGTATTGGCCCGTCTCCGTGTAGAAGATCGACGCCTACTCTTCAGTGTTGGTGCCGGTCCAGGCTCGGTAGCCCAACTGTTACATCACGCCAAGCGGTTAGAACACCTACAGCGAAGGGACGAATTCTACAACCTACGTATGGGCGTCACTGCAGCAACAAGGGGCCAGCAGAGCAACTCTTCCTCCCAAGCCGCAGCCGCTTCGGGTAGAACCCACTCCGGTCATCAAAAAAACTAATCGGTAAGTCGACTGCTACTGATGACGAATTTATTAAACCTTCGGATAGTACCTTTACTAGTAAAAATGTCACTGAAGAGGGAACCGTTAACCCTCAGCTCTTGTTAAAATCACCCCGCATCAGATCAGGTCTACACCACACTCGTCCAAAAATATTTCAATCCACTCCGGTGAAATAGTTCAAACTGATTCAGATATTTTAAAATTTATTTATCAACACCCCAACAGTTAGAGAAAATTGGTCGCTGGATTTTAAAACTTTCAATTCGACTTCAGTGTCGAACATATCAAGGGCCGTGAAAAATCGATTCCGGATGCCTTGTCTAGGTTTTACGACGAAGAACCACACAATATCCAAAATCACGACAACACCCAACCTGAACGATTTCAAATTAGCGCCATAATGGAACTAGATAAGCTCCCTCGAGCCTTATCAGATTTACCTCGCTTCCAGAGGGAAGGTCCGGATCTCTAGTTCATCATTGACCAGTAAAGGCCAACGATGTGTTTATAGACTATGAGCCCCGCGACCAACTTCTTGGTAGGCGAGTTGGAAAGAACAAGTTGCGTCGTATTGTCTTACCAAACGCAGCGCGGCACGAGCTAGTTCGTTATTTTCACGTAGGAGGCACCCACCTGGGTATCACCAAAATGCATCGTTCAATCGCCAGAACCTTCTACTGGCCAAATCAGTTGGCCGAGGTATCGAGATTCGTCAGAACCTGTAAAAATTGTCGGCATAAATTATGAGAATAGCAATAACGCGTTATCGAGAAGAGACCACTCCTTACTCCCGCCTTTCTGGCCTATCTCCGTGGGCCAGGATGTGGCGAAACGACTGTTTCCACCACAATTAAATTTCATAATTACACATTAAGTGTAACTAATTTTATTTAAAAGTTAATTAATTAAGCGAATAATTTTGAATTACAACCCTTAAATATATTATTCGTATAATCGTGTCCAACCCTGTTTCAAAAAATGATTAAAAATATTTCCACCAATGCTGTCGAGTGGAATAATACCGATTCTCTAGATCTGTCTAGAACATTCGGCGGCCATTTTGGTTGGCCGGTTGTTCTTTCCTTGTGTTAATACACGCGGCATTCAGTTCTTGACCTCCCGACGCAACACAAGGATTCGGTTTCCGACCTTCCCACGCGGTGCAACTGTTCAATTAATAAATTCTTTTTTAATAAAAATTTTTCTTAATATGTGTGCTTAATTTCAACTTTTAGGCGACGATGGGCGGTCTCGCCCACGACGCGTTATTGCTAAACACTTTTAAATAATTTAAAATGGGTTACCGCGACCATAACCACACCGGCCATCTAATTAGAAACAGGTATGTGTTGTACGTCCCTTTTTTTCTTTTTTTTACCTCCGAACGACCGTTTTCCACTTGCCAAAAAAAAAAATAATAATAATAGAATTAAATGTGTGTAATAATAACAATCGGATCTTGCGAATCCGCGCGGGTAATCCGAGCTGAATTGCATGGAACCCCACCCGCGTGTATCCGCGGTATAGTCCGAAAATATATATACTATTGAGGAACCGAGCGCTGCCCGCCATTGGTTGTTTTACAGTCCGGAGAAGAGGACGAATTCAAACCACCAGTGAACAAGGGCTCGGTGAATCAATCAGCTTTCTCCAAAAAAAGTTTGGGTGACGGCATGTAGTCATTACAACTGTACCTCAAAAATCTACTTGTCTACCCCCCGGGGGCTACAACGTCGTCGTCAGGTAGTTTCGGACGGTCGTCCTAAGGTAATAACAATAATTCTCCTTTTTAATACCATGTTTTTCCGGCATTAGTTTATTATATTTAAAATACCCCCTTTTAGTGACATTCACATTTATTATTTCGTGTTATAAGTACCAAAACTCGTCATAGCAGTCGACTTATACCAAAAAAAAAAAAATAGCGCAACTCGCACTTGACCTTTCTTTAGAAAATAATCATCGTTAATCCCCTTTTTTAATCTTATTATATTTTCAACTTTTTATCGATGCTGTTTGGTCTAACGATACCGCTCGACACCTAATGGGTTAAAACTACACAAAAAAATAATAGTCAATTAAATCATAAAAAATGCCTTTTTTTCTTTATTTAAATTGCTGATTGTTCGAATACTTATTGGCGAGCGGCACCGTTATCTCTCACTTAATTTTAACACAATGCAACAAAAAAACCCTTTTTTTTTAGAAAATGTATTTATTAAAATTTAAGATTACACACTTGTTAGCTATGTATTTAGTGTGTTGTCCCTTTTGGGTTGGTTAGCGTATAACATAATTCACTGTTGTATTTATATTTTCCTATACACGTGTAATAAATTGTTAAATTGATGCATTTTTTTTTTTTTTTTGTCATTGTTGGGTAGGAGCTGGGCGTAATCCCCGGGATATCCTTCCAACCCATGTAGTTGTTGTTAATCTTACCAAGAAGATTAATCCGTTTTCTTAACGAGCAGCAATCCTACACCAAAAAAAAAAAAAAAAACACATTATTCACGTTCAAAAATTAACATTAGATAATTAATTCTTCTACTCAACCTCAAATGGAGAATTAATTTTCTTCCTTTTTTATCATTTAATTCATAAGTGAAGGAACTCAATTGTCGCAGTCTGTCGGTTATCATTTACAGTAAATTAGCTGTCAAATTGACGTTTGAGCTCTTCCATCACACGTTCGAAGCGTTGGTGTAGATAGTTACAATGGAGGGTTATACTGTCCATGTAAATCAATTTCTCTCAATTCACCAGGTGTTTACAGGCGGTCATCCACGCTATTTTCTCTCGCCAATTGCCACGGGCGAACATTAATAATCGATAAATGATTAGTGATTGATCACTCGGACCGCCGGTGACAGCCCTGCGGTTTATAGCTTCCACTGTCGTAGTCATCTAATATCGGCCGGCACCCGGTCGGTTTCTCCTAATCATAGTGGCGCAGATGTGGTTTTTTTTTAAATAGTCAATTAATTCCTAACTGATTTCTTAAATCTCTTCAACGTACCCGTCCATTGAGAATCGATTTCGCATTACTATTTTCATGGGTACTTGGGTGGTGGTCAGGCAATTGACATTACACCCCCGTCAATGCCCTGGCTATTGCAGCAGTAATTTTCTCTGATTAGTTCATTCATCAATTATTAATTTTATTGTCACAACTGTTTAAAAATTAGTTAACCACCCACTGCATTAACACTGGTTTAACTCCATATCGATCCATAATTTTACCGACTCTCCCCCCATATCGTTTCAATTTGTCAATACAGAAAAATAACTAAATAACATTCTACAATATTTATGATTTTATTTCATTCGCAAGTGTTTAAAAAATAATTTTATTACAAGTTTATTACACTTTTTTCATGTGTATCATATACATATGTTACTTGACATATTGTCATTTTAAGGTTATTCACTGGGAAGGTTATCGATTGAAATTCGATTTTCGTGTGAACAGCTCAGACACATGTTGCGTACATTTATGTACAGACACTATCCAGACACAAAAAATTTGTTGAAGTGTGAACAGTAAAGAAATTTATGTCTGACATTTGTGTCGACATTTTGGTTTCTCGTGTATCCCGGGCCTTAGACAATATTTCTTGAACACTTTTAATTTCCATTTCCACAATTTTCACGATCTACACTAGTAATATTATTATAGAGAATCTCATTAAACAACTTTTAAAGCCACTCCAAGATTATTAAACGCCTTAAAACTTATTAAAATATTTAAATAAAATTTAATCTCAGAGAGTACATGTCCGCTCCTTGTTAGACACAAGTACCAACCAAGTGCACGTATACAACATATAGTCTATCTCTTACATGTTACACTGGTTCCAGTAGTGTAGAGATAGATATGTTGTCTCTATTACTCTATGGTAGTATCTCTATACTACTGAAACCAGTGTAACGCCAAAGGACAGAAAGTACCCCACCACTATGTCATATATGTGCACGCGGAGTTGTGTGTGGTAGTGCAATGGATGGTTGTGTGTATGGGTGTCTTGCATACGCATATAACATAACAATAATACGCATATAACATAACAATCATGTACGTGAGGTACGTATACCACGTACACCGTGTATAACAATATGACAACAATTGAAACAAACCCATTAATAGCTACTAAGTGAATGGCAACATAGTTCTGTAAAATGCACATACCTGCCCACAAGTGATTGCAGAAAAGAGATAGTTGTATTCCTTCTTATGTTCTATGGTTCAAACCAATAAGTATGTATGGTTTGTATGTATCAAATCAATAAGTATGTATGTACACACTACCAACAACAACACAATTCTTTAAAAAAAGTAATTAAGTATGTACGTTTAATTTACGTATCAAAGCTATGGTTATGATTTTGTATGATAATGCATGTAGGTACATACTTAAAAAAAATTCTTAATTCTGAACACAGAACACTCTTATTATTATCACACAGAATATTTATACACTTACATAAGTATTGTTACATTCTCGCATTAATTTTTAATAAAAATATTTCAATTTAATTAAATTTCTTCAAAACGTTAATTTTAATATACAGTACAATGTGTCCCATTTTACTGTAATCCGAGTTATTCGTACATACGGTGTTTCCTCGCCTAGTTATAAAATGGTCGTGTTCCATTACGGACACACGACACTGTGTAACACAATGCATTTCTTTTTTTACAATTTTATGCAAGACTAACCTTTTAATTGCATTTAAAAGCATTTAAAATGTTAGTATTGCAAGAAAATTTTTTAAAAAAGTAGTTTTTTTTGTGAAACATCAAATGCATTAGTCAATATTGTTTGTGATATCTAAATGGAACACGATCAATATGTATTTTATAAAAGATATTTACCTCTGACCACGATCGTGCCTCTAAGTTGACATTAGCGACAGATCGTCGATAGAGCTAATATACAACAAAAAAACTAACGTAGAGCACAATATAATTGATGCCAAAAAAAATTAGCTTTCTTTTATGAAAACGCAAAATTGCTGTAGTCATTTTTTCTTTATATATTCTTCACATATAATGGTGAAAGTGTTAATTTATGATTTTTGGCTGGTTTTTTGGCTGGTTTTTATTTTTTAAGTACAGTGAATATACACCCCTCTAGTATATGCATGTGCAACTCATTAATTATTTTTTTATATTTTATTATTATTATTACCGATTCCCCCTCTCTCAAATTTTTATAACAGACCAAAGTTATAAGGCTTCTTCGAAGGCCTAAAAATGATAAATTTGCCTTGATAATAAAAATAATAACAACAATTTCATACTAAAATATTAAAAAAAAAAAATTATAAAATCGTCCCAGTACATATATTACCGTTTTTGCGTAATCGCTTGTACCAACTTCCTGAAACATAGTCTGGGCGTCAACTAAACTGTACTTTATGTGTCCATTTTGTAAATTTCAACCAATAAGAATTTATTTTGTCACGTGGTTTTGTTTTGTAGCTAGGAATTCTTTGAGTGAACAAACTATAAATGTATATAAAAAGATGGGTTGCCGTATGTCATTGAAAATTCATTTTCTTTATTCCCATTTCTCTGTTTTTCCTTCAAATCTTGGAGCTGTAAGTGATGAACAAGGGAAGCAGTTTCACCAGGATATAAAAGGGTATAAAAAGAACGATTTGAAGGTCGTTTGGGTGCAGCTCTGTTAGGAGATTACTGTTGGCATTTAAACCGAGAAGATACTTGCAAACATAAAAAAAAGTTAAATATTTTTTATTTTTTAGTGTGTACAATACCTATATGTACTTTTCACTACATATTTTATATTTTAATGTTTGCAAATATTTTAATGATAAGTTTTGTGTCGGTTTTACTCGAATTATAGTTTAAATAAATTATAATAATTTTTCATGATTAAATAAAATGATGTGTATACTGAAGCTTTACTTTTTAATTTTTTTTACTAATAGTTATATATGTTAATTATCGTACTTAAGAAACAGTCAGTGGCGTAGTGAACATAACCGGCGCCCGGGGCACGACACTTTATTGGCGCCTTTGTAGAAAACATTATTGCTTTTTTCCTCCCAAAAAACAAGTGATGAGCAAAAAAACCTCATACCTAATTTTTTTGGCGCTCTTCCAAGAC
The DNA here is from genome assembly GCA_035578155.1 of Brachynemurus nebulosus. NCBI lineage: Eukaryota > Metazoa > Arthropoda > Insecta > Neuroptera > Myrmeleontidae > Brachynemurus > Brachynemurus nebulosus. The sequence goes on along the minus strand of JAPWDM010000001.1, from coordinate 42,890,945 downwards.
CTCCTGGCTTTAGGTACATTTGACGCCCCGCTTTGGCGCACATTTGGCGCCCCTCTGCGAGTGGCGCCCGGTGCATGACAGACCCCCTTGCACCCCCTCGCTGCGCGTCTGGAAACAGTACGTGATAGCAAAAAAGTACGCATATATTCTTATTGAGCGATGCGTATGAATAAATAAACAGAAAAAATTAAAGTGGGTACTTAATCTTTGTTTTTTTTTTTTGTAACGCAGTGTAATTTACTAAGTCAATATTGTTTTTAATATAGTGCTGTATTTATTTTTTATAACATTTCAAAATATTAGTAAGTACAATGCAATTAAAATTGATTTGTCAAAATATGATATCAGGCGGTTCGTGGTCATTATATATTATCATCCATTTCTAGTTCAAATCCAGTTCCAATTTACATAACACTACATGTACTGTCGTCCGCCTTAATTGGGCCATCACGTCTTAAATTTTCATTTGAACAATACTTTTCTCCGTCAATTAAAAAATTTTTGTTTTTTTCAATAATCGATTTCCATTTTTCTAAAAATAAAGTAAGACTAAGCAACCTAGAAAGCTTATAAGTATATGCTTTATACAAAATTTCTTTGTTTATATACCAGTTAATTCTGAAAAACTTCCAGCATTGCCGCCATATTCTTTTGGTAAATTCTCTTTTGGTACGTGTTTGTATAAGCTTTCCAAATTTGTATGGACATGTATCTAAAATGATATATAATATACATTTTAGTAAATAAAATAGACCCAGAAATATACCCAAGTGCGTTTAAGATTCTATTTTTAAGACGTGTGATATAACTTTAGCATAAATAAGCCATTCAGTCATGTATTTTTCAGGATATTTTCCAACCACTTTAGTACAATATTAGCTTTATATTAAGCCACCGCTCTATTTTTCCATGATATAATAATCACAGTTATGATTATATTATCTTTTCAAGAATCCGACGATAAATAACTACATATACATATGTTAAAAAAAATTCTTACCTTATTACTTATTGAGGCTGGCAAAAATAATTTTAACAATGAAATAATTATATCAAATCCTGTTGGCGGATTGATATAATGTTGTTGAGATGAAGGAACTGGATAGCTTTCTGTGAATATTTTCAAACTTTTTTTGGCGACACTTGGTGTATATGAAGTCATATGTTTCCATGTTGTGTCTTTGCAATCAACAATAGTAACTATACCTGATACGTTTATTTGGTCGTAATCGCAAATTAAAATATCCATTAAGAGAAAGTTGTATTTTAGGTAATCATGTATAGAATATTTCGAAGGATCATAATCTGATTTTACGTATAAGAAAATTGGACCTGTTGGATCTGTACGATTTTCCAACGGTAGAAATAAGCTAAAATCCAAATAAGTAGTAACAAAAAAAGTTATGGATGTTAATTAAATTTTTTTTCATACCCTCTTTCTATTAACTCTTTCAGGGGAGGAGCCGTTGGATCTCTGTTCTTAAAAATTTCCGGCGCAAATGTTCTTTCCGTATAAAAATTATCAATCTTTTCTATAGCTCGCTCTAATGAAAACTTACATCCACGTAAAAACGCTATAAGATATTGATCGTCTAGAAAATAAAAGATTTGTGTAGAAGTCTGTAATCAGTTATTCAAAAACTATTACAATTTTTAAAGGTCGTTCTCTTGATGCAATCAAATTCAGGGTGAAACCTACTATGGAGCCTTAAGGATAGAATTGCGGCTAAAATTTGAAATAGGGTGCATATATGGCTTAATCATTACGTTATTTTTTATATTTAGTATACAGGTAAAAGTATATATACGAGTATAAGTATATATTTGATACAAAGTTGCACAAGTCCTCAATGTGCCCGAATATATCCGTTCTATGTGGATTTGATTTACACGAAAAAAAATCGTGTAAATTTAATCCGTCATTATAAAAGGAAAAATACTGGAAATAAAAACTACTAAAAATCTTAGAGAATTTTATAATTGAAATGATAACGAATATGTAGAAATTTACATAGGTAAGAGCACCAGTAACCGTCATTGACCCAATAGCCGTCAATTTCAGTAAAATGATAAATACTAAGATATTACGCAAGCATATATTTTTCGTGTATCCTGCTACACGTTCTGGAAAGTATACCCAATCATTATTCCATTTATGATAGCATTCAGTTAGCATTAGATATAATAACAGCTCATCTGAAAGTTAGCGTTTGTAAAATTTGTATATATTCACTAAAACTCTTAAGTTTCAGCTAAGGTAAGCACTAATTTAATTTTACTGTAATTTTGGTTTAACGATCAATTAGTTATATCTTTTTGTTTTTTGAGGTTTATTATGAATTAAATTTTGTTAAATAATAGTTTTTAGAACAAGATAACAGAAATTTATTAATTTTGATGGGGGATACTGGTACATAAAATACAGGCATTTCCCAGTAATCGTCATAGTGACAGTTACTGGGGTAACAAACTGTATTTTAAAAAAGCATACATATTCTCCTATGCTTTTTACACCAAAATTTTAAAATCTGGATTACATTCACAACAATTCTATAAAGCTACTGACCAGTACCCCTCACTATTTTCTATAACAATTAAATTTTTGTAGTCCTTATAAATTAATGTCGGATACTGGTACCCTATAGTAACGGTTTTTGGTCCAATCTTTTTTGTATGAAAATTTCAATATAAAATACAGTAATGAAGATTCAACAAAAGCTTTAGATATTCTATTCGTTAAAAAAATGCCGGTCTCTATCGTAATCAAGCAATTCCGTAGATCACAGATAATTGTCAGACCATATTGTCAGATAAATTTAAAGGAAAGTAGCCCATATTATGCAAAAAGTGCCTCCACAATTATTTTAACCAACAAAGAAAATGAAAGCATAGTAAAGTGGATGATACATTTGGATAAAACTGTGTTCCTTAACTGCTAGACAATAGCTAATTAGGTACTCATCCAAAACTTGAGATAATCCATTTACTCATGGTAGACCTGGCCGAAAATGGTTCTTATCTTTTTACAATAGATAGCCGGAGTTATCTAAGCAATTATCTCAAAATAACAAAACCAAGGACTTCGGTAGCCGAGTAAAATATCAAAAACTGGCTTAAGGAAATTGAAGAATATTTAAAAAAGAAGAATCGATAGAAAGTTTGAAAGATGCAGAGCGTCTGAGGGCATTTTGATGGATCAGTATCTTTTTGAGCCCGACTAATAACTATGTAATTGTATAGAAAGGGCAAAAACTAGTACATAATGTTACTAATTCAAATAAAAAAGGATGTACAAAAACAGCATTTATAGATATTATGGATAATGCTTCAGAAGAATTAGCGTCACGGATGATTGTACTAAAGTTAAAGAGAATTCTAAAAGAATTAATCAGTTCAGTGCCAATCTAAGCGGTTAATCTGAGGGAACTGCAGGAACGAATAACAAAATTTTTAATTTAAATAAATAAAATTTATTTATATATATTCGGTATTGTGTAAAAAAGGAAATAACAGAATCAAATAATTTTTTTTTAAATCAAGCTTTATCCTTAAGTATTTTAATTATAAAGCTCAGTTGTTGGTTAATCATATTCTGAAGAATGACGGATACTGGGTGTCTCCTCTGACGGATACTGGAATATCGCTAATTTTTTATTGACGGTTATTGGTACACCACACTTTTTTATATTTTATTAATATATTTATTATCAAAAAAAAAAAATATTCAAATAAATTAAAATATTCCTGAAAGATCATAAAGCTACACCTCTTTCGTTTTAGCTTTACTGTTGGCTATTTTGTATAATTACGAACGAAAAAATTTAGTACAGTATCCTGCTCATGTGTTAACATGACGGCTACTGGTACTCTTCCCTTATTTAGATTTTGAAAATATCGTTATTTGCGAGATCGATAATTTTTGATAACGAAAAGTAAGTTTTGACAGTCGTAATACGTTTGAAATACCTATAACTTGCTTAGTTACCGATACATTTTATGATAGCCCGACTTCAGAGCTTATGAATACCCAATTCTATTCCATTTTAATTGCAATGAATATAATACATTACATATATTTTGTTTATTGTGTTTGGAATCAGTGTTCCCTATAAGCTGTGCGCATGTGCGCGCGCACATAAATTTAAAACATAGCGCACATGGAAAATATTCACGCGCACACAATTTTTTTTTCGTGTAGAAAATAAAATTCCACCTGCATATGAAATCCATATAAAGAAAAATTAAATGAAAAAAATTGAATCAAATATATATAGTTTTAGATTTAAATAAACCGCCAACTATAGTATTTGTGTATAGATATAGATGGCAGCATAAATATTTTTTTATTTCATTTAAATTAAAAGGGGAATTCACAGTAATCAGCGAAATTCTGTCTTCACAAACTAATGATTTACCCTGATTTTAGTTTGTTTTTTTGTTTTTTTTTTATTGTGCCGGGCAAATTTTTTTTATTTTAGAAAAAACTGCACACACTTAAGAAAGTGCGCACACAGGTCACAAGAAATTAGAGGGAACACTGTTTGGAATATGAATCTCTTCTGTAAAACAGAGAAGGAAATATGGTGTTCATTCCAGGTGTTCATATTCAAAACAAAATAAAAAGCTATATATAGGTATATATATATATATATATATATATATATATATATATATATATATATATATATATATATATATACCTATGAACACCATATTTCCTTCTCTGTTTTGCAGAACAGATTCATATTCCAAACACAATAAACAAAATATACACATTACATATAGTAGAAGAGCCAGTGCCCGATTTGCGATGGTCATTTCAACACAGGTCAAATTGAGATGTTAAGCTCTTGGATACTTACTCTACACAGAAATTCAGTTCTGGCAAGCCTATTCGGCCGGCTTGAGTCATCCCTAACGTTTAAAGAGGGTAAAAAATAAGGTCCAATTTATATAAAGTAACAGTTCTGAATTTTGATAAATGAAAGTTAAGAATATTTTTTATCGATAATTAATATTCTGGTAATGTTTTTTCTTCATCAAGGTACCGTCAGCACAATCTAAAGTTGTGATAAATTTAATAATTATTTTGACAAATTACAAAATATTGTGTATCCATGGTAATATGAATTACAAAGAAGAGACATTACAAATAAAAAATTACACTGTTCTTATGAAAAGTTTCTCAATATATTTGTCCTGAGCAATATTTATTTAAATAATTTAAAATAACAAAAATTTTAGTTTATTTACGTTTCGTTCTAACCAATTTCCAAATTCAGCTACTAAATCATATTATTATGGATACACATTATTTTGACATTTATCAAAATAATAAATTATCAAATTTATCACAACTTTAGATTGTTCTGGCGGTACCCATGTGAAGAGAAAACATTGCCAGAACATTTTTTATCGATAAAAAATATTATTTTCTTTCATGTAATAAAATTTCATAACTGTTACTTTATATATAAATTGGACCTTATTTTTACCCTCCTTAAACGTTAAGAATGACTCAAACCAGCCGAATAGGCTTGCCCGAACTGAATTTCTGTGTAGAGTAAGTACCCAAGAGCCTATCGTCTCAATTTGACGTGTGTTGAAATGATCATTGCAAATCGGCCACTAGCTCTTGGTTTATGAAATGGAATCCCGTCTTTAGTGGTCTCAAAAACAACAGGGTTTCAAATAACACGGGACCAATTAATCGTGTTCCTCAGGGATTGCCGTATAAGGCATAAAATATACTATTATTTTCCCTTTTCTGTTAATGATCATATGAATCGAAACATGTGGTGAAATTATTTAAATCGAAGTGGTATTTTGGTAGTACAAAATTTGCAAAAAAAATTATTTACCCAATTGAACTTCCAAGTGTGGCTGTAGCGAATACCATTTTCGAAGTTGTCGTAAACCAGCGTTAATACGAGCTTCACTTTCTTGTAACTCTTCTGTCGCTTTCTTTGCCAATTCTGGCGATAATTCTCGTATTGGAAACATTATTGTTTGGGTACTTTTTCAGATAAAACTTAAATTATTTACAGTATGATTTTTGTAAACTGTTTCTTTTAAATCATAAGCTGGACTACTTTTTATAGTATAAATCCTAACTATTTATATAGATATGAATATAAATATAACGTATCAATATGCATTCAAATATACTTCACGTGTCAATTTTTCCATCAGTATCGTCCTTGATTGATTTTTAGTCGAAATTTTGCTTCCAAAAATTAGTGTTATACAGCCTATACGATAAGAACGGGACAAGGCGAGAGTAGGGGCACTATTCGGACCCGTAGGAGGAGTTTTCGGACCCGTAGAACACGATTGTGAAGAAAAAAATGTCTGATATATATATATATATATATATATATATATATATATATATATATATATATATATATATATATATATATAACAATATATATATATACATATACATATATATATATACATATATATATATATATATATATATATATATATATATATATATATATATATATATATATATATATATTCCCGCTACCTTTTGACATGTGAAGGGCCTCCCTATGGAAGAGAAGAGCTGAAATTTGGTAAGTGTGCCTCATTCTGATACACAAAAATGGTATCAAAGTGGGGTTAAATTTTGGATCCATCCCAGCCTTTAAAGGGGTGGTGGTGGGGCAACAAAACAATAAAGCTTTTCCAAGCTGGTTGGAAATAATGTTTCGGTTAATTTTCTACAACATATCCAAAATTCATTTCCCTAGGATGATTTGGAGGGAGTAGAGGATTGGAGGGTTGAAATTTTGTATGTTGATAAAGTTCGTACCTAGGACGTGCTTTTTGAAGGTTTTAATATTTTACCCCCACCCCCACCATTTTTAAGCTGGGATTACATACTTGTTCGACATTTTCAAACGGAATTAACCTAGAGGGTTGAAATTAGGTATGCTGATAGAGTCCGTACCTAGGGGCTGCTTTCTGAAGGTTTTAATATTTTACCTCCACCTCCATCATTTTGAAGCTACAATTTCATGCTTTTTCGACATTTTCGAAGTTTGTCCCACTCGAACAGGTCACTCAAATAATCCTAGAGAGCTGAAATTTTGTATTCGGATTGAGTTAGTATCAAGGGAGTTTTTTGGGGGGTCTCAACTTTTAACCCTTACCCCCACCATTGTCATACCAAAAAGAATATTCTTGTTTTTTAACACTTTCGTTCGGGTTAAAATCTCCCCAAATAAACCTTGAGGGCTAAAATTTTGTGTATAGATTAAGTTAATGGTCAGTCACTGGTTTTTGGAGGTTTTAACTTTTAACTATACTACTACAAACAATTAAGGGAGCAAAAAAAAGTTGTTAATTTTTTAGAAATTTTTGAAGGGCTGTATTTACGTGAAAAATGGTCGTATCGAGACGATCAAAAAAACATTTTGAAGCTCCAAGATTCTAGTATTGAGATCTTTCGTCCAAAAATTTTTAAAAGTGACAGTTATCGAGCAATTCTAAGCAATAACACAAAAATTGAAAATTGAAAATTTTGTCCTTTTTTTCGGTCTACGGGCTTGAAACATTTTTTTTAAAGTAAAGCCATGGTATTGACTTGATAGCCTGTTTATTCAGCTTCAATGTCCTTTTTTAAATTTTTCTCTACGTTGAATTATTCCGGAGATATCTAACTTTGAATGCAAAAGGATCCTTTTTGCTGTAAACATCAGTATCTCAGTAACCAGTGCTGGGACAGAAAATTTACGGACAGTTTTGGAATCTGGAATAAATTTCTTACAAGGCTGTTGCCGCGTACTTTAAGAAAAAAAAATTTTTCATCCTTAATTTTAACCTAAAAAATGTGAAAAAAGGGACTTTTTTCCTTGTTGCAAAAAATTGTCCGCTACCTATTTAATTTCAAATGTTATCGAGTGCCTGTGAAACATTATTAATGTATGGTGGACTTATGTCCGTATTTTTAAACATACACCAATATTCATATGTTCATTTAATGTCCAGCTTTGGCTGATACTTGAACACTCGATGTACCTTGGCAAATGGCCAATTCATTATGTTAATGAAAATTCACATAGTGTTTGAAAAATTATCAAAACTGGATCGGCTGGGACTCGAACCCGGATCTCTTGGCTACTAGCCAAGCGCCTTACCAATTAGGCCACCGACCGTTCGTTCGAGTGCCACTCCAATTTTGACAATCAATTAAGCTTTTTTCATCTTTAATTTCATCCTTAATTTTAAAATAAAAAATCCGCATCCTTGCGAATACTGGTGGGGAATCTGATATTTGTACGAATTTTTATAGGTCACTGTACCGCCAATTACCCTGCAAATCGGCAGATCGATCTATCGAAGGGCTTTCGTAAACCGTTTGTTCAAAATGTCAGAAAGAAAATTAAAGGAGCAAAATTGAATGAACAAAAATGAATTAAAAATTCAATTTTTTTTTTCAACTTTTTTCACAGTTCTGCATCTTTTATCCATTAAATTTGAAAATTAAGAAAAAATTTGGTTTTTCAAAATTTTTTTTACTCTAAAAATTTTTTTTTCCTTAATTTTCAAATTTAATGGATAAAAGATGTCTAACTTCTGTGAAAAAGTTACAAAAAAATTGATTTTTTCATTCAATTTTGTTCATTCAGTTTTGCTCCTTTAGTTTTTTTTCTGACATTTTAAACAAACAGTTTACGAAAGACCTTCGATAGATCGATCTGCCGATTTGCGGGGTTATTGGGGGTACAGTGACCTATAAAAATTCATACAAATATTAAATTCCCCACCAATATTCGCAAGAATGCGGACAATTTTTCGCAACAAGGAAAAAAGACCCTTTTTTCACATTATTTAGGTTAAAATTAAGGATAAAAAATTTTTTTTTTCTTAAAGTCCGCGGCAACAGCCTTGTAGGAAATTTATTTCAGATTCCAAAACTGTCCTTAAATTTTCTGTCCCAGCACTGGTTACTGAGATATTGATGTTTAAAGCAAAAAGGATCCTTTTGCATTCAAAGTTAGATATCTCCGGAACAATTCAACATAGAGAAAAATTTAAAAAAGGACATTGAAGCTGAATAAACAGGCTATCAATTCAATACCATGGCTTTACTGTAAAAAAATGTTTCAAGCCCGTAGACCGAAAAAAGCAGAGGACAAAATTTTCAATTTTCAATTTTTGTGTTATTGCTTAGAATTGCTCGACAACTGCCGCTCCTAAAAATTTTTGGAGAAAAGATCTCAAAACTAGAATCTTCGAGCTTCAAAATGCTTTTTTTATCATCCCGATACGACCATCTTTCTCGTAAATACAGCCCTCCAAAAATCACTAAGAATTTAACAATTTTTTTTTTGCTCCCTTTCAGCCCTTAAAAACTTAAAACCTTTTTTTAAAGCCCCGATCAACCGGACACTCACAATCAGTTTTGAAACCACCAAAATGACAAATCGCTTGTAGACTTTCAATCGCATTTCGCTTGTAGACATTCAATACCCCCCATTCAATTCAATGAGGGGAAAATTCGACTTCCGTGATGGGGCCCCGCTGCTCACGGCGTTTATTTATTTTTTGAAATATTGGCTTCCTTCCTGAGATAGGCAGTCTATTTATTCGTATAGGTTGAAATTTTTTTATCATTTTTATTTGATTTAATTTTATTTTTGTTTACTAATTTGTTGCGGTTGCACGTGTATTTAATACACAACAGTAATTTGCAACAAACAATTTTGAAAATTTAAAAAACTATAGTTTATTCAAGAAAAGGGAATTTTGAATTTTTGGAAATTATTCTTTAGTTTGTAATCATTTAGCAACAAAATCGCCGCATCAGTTTAAATATTAAGTACTAGCTGCGACCGCGGTTTCAATCGCATAAAATTATTTGAACTTAGAGTTAAATTACTGGGTAAATTGTAAATCAGATATTTGGAAGTTCTGTACATAATCGATTAATTATTTTGCTTGGCTTCGCTTGTCAAACGACCTTAAAGTAACCATATTCATATTTCAAAAGCATGGCTAATTTCCGCACCGTCATGTAGATACCCATATTAATAGTTTTAGATGTATTTCTATTTTATGCCTTTCTTGGGACATTAAGACCCTAGGGGACAATTTTACTTCACTTTAATTTTTTCCCAAGCTTTCAACAATATTTGAACAAAATTTTGTCAAGCTTTTTAATTTCGAATCTATTTGGTGTCACTGATTGACAATTCTGACCACATGTCCATTTAAATTTAATGTTCTGAAATTTTATACAAAATCAGTTTATTGAGTGGTGGATTTGAGCCAAAAAGGGCGGCAAAATGTAGAATTTGTTTTTTTTTTTTTGCTCGTCACTTACTTTTTTTAAGAAGGGCAGCAGATTTTCGAGGCGGCAAATTTTGCAAAAAAGGCGGCAAAATTTTTTTTAGCTTTTTAGGGACGGCATTTTTCACTAAGCCTAGAGCGACACTTAGGGTAAATTCGCCACTGAGTTTATTATAGTACATCGCTCGGCTTGCTCAACGACTCTAAAGTAGAGTTATTCAGATTTCAATAACATAACTTATTTTGATAAAATTTTATTAAGATCTGTCCAGCTGTTTAACCCTAGAATCATACGTTGGTCTACGAGAAACGTTAATCATACATCGACGTCGTTTTGACGAATGGACTTTTTACGGAGAGTTTTAGAGTTTATTTGCAAAAAACATTTTTTTTACATAACAATACTACAAAAGCGAACAAAATATTTAAAAAAATTGGATTTGGAAAAATTTCTTAATTCTTTTAATCTTAATTTTTCTAAATATTTATTAATTTTTTTAATCTTTTTATCAAAGCATATTTTCATTATAAAAATTAAAAAATAGATAAATACATCAATTGTAATAATTAATTTATGAACTATTATGAGTCAGTGGACATGTGTGACTTTACAGAATGTGAAATTTCTCAGTCATAAATATTCCTATAGATATGTAGTTATTTCCCCATTAGGCACATTTGTAAATTTTCTAAAATTTGTTAGTAATTTTTCGAATAAGATCTCAAAAAATAATAAAAATTAAAATATTTTCCACAAAATAAATTGTTAATCTTTTATTAAGTCATTTGAAATGCATTCTAGTTTTCGATTCAATATATTAAAACTTCAGTATTATGTCGTCTCTATAAGTCAAACAGCTGTAATCATCTTTCACATTATCATAATCATTGAATAAATTAATTATAACATCCATATCTTTAATAAATTTTAAAAAAAATTAGGAAAACTTTTATATGTAGTGTACAAAATCTTCAAAAAAAAAAAATACGTTAATCATACATCGACGTCCTTTTGACGGACACTATTTCAATACAAACAAAACGACAATGACTATAAACAAAATAAATATATGTGGTGTGTTATAATAACAAATAAATTAGATAACAGAAATGTCACAGCAAACAAGTAACAACAAGTCGTAGTATTGGAGCCGGTAGAGAAGTTCGTACGTCGTTTTGACGTGTACGTATGATTCTAGGGTTAATTAAAATCGTATTCGATAGTCCTGCGAATCAATTTCGATCTCATCTTTTAAGCAGGGCTTTGAACCGAACCGTAACCGTAACCGAAAACTGCTAAAACCAATTGATTTTGCCGGAGAGTTACCGTTAACTGGAGTAAAATTATTTTTTTCGAAAACTGTCAACCGAAACGAAACCATTATTTTTTTCGTTCCGGTTCATACCTGAAATTCAATATTCAATTTTATTTTGTAATCTTATAATATATTTTTTGCACGATCATGTATTTTCATGCATTTACCGATGCTGTTGACAATGCTGGTAAGTTACATTTCCCGAACATTTGTTCCCAACTCGCAAAAAAATTTAAACATTTTTTTTAAAACCGAAACCACAAATCGAAAACCGAAACCAGAACTGAAATCGAAATTTACTATAACCTATACTCTGTAACCGTAATCGTAATCGACACCGCTATTCTTTTTTTTTTCGTTGAACCGGAACGAAAAAAAAATTCGGTTCGAAGCCCTGCTTTTATTTAAATCAGATATACTGAAATACTCTGCGATATTCATATTTTAAGAGCGTATCTAATTTTCCTACCTTAAGATACTCACACTGATAATAGAAGAGTACTTTATTTTGCGAGACATTTCGAGTTCACAGGGTTCTGGAGAATATTTCCAAACTCGCGTTAATTTGTTCCGAATTCTTAATAATATTAGGACAAAAGTTCAGATCCGTGCAATCGTTTATTTTGGGTCTTTTTGAGTTCCCAGAACCCTAGAAGGCAATTTTAAAATGTTCATTTTTCTCAGAATCTCAGTACAATTTGAGAAAAAAATTTAGTCAAAATCCGTCCAACCAGTTATTTTGAGTTCGTTTTGGAATCTTAGGACCTTAAGGATCAATTATAATGTAACATTTAGTTTTTTCATAATCAGTAGTATTTGCGCAAAATTTGGTAATGTACGTCCAGTCGTTTACTTTTAACTTTTTTTGAAGTCCTACGGTCTTGTGGAATAACTTTGACTTAATTCTGATATTTTTCTTTCAATTCGTATACCAGTGTTACCTATAGTTTTCTTTCATCATTTTTGTGATATATACTACCGTTTTCTTGAAACCATTCCCGCGTCGAAATATTGAACCTGCATTAAACCTACATTATTCCTTTTAATTGAATTAAATAGGGTTAAAGTAGTTTCAAAATTACATGTAAAAAAAGCCTACATTAAGCCTACATGTTGTCGCAAAATGACAGATTCTCCACTTATAGTGTCAAAGTAGTATCTCTACTGACCCTACAATACTGCTCCTTGACCCTTAAAATCAGATGTTGTGAGGCTGAAAAGAGGTTCTTAATCGTATACATACAATACACTAATACATATACGCATACGTACATACATACATCCATACATACATATATGTGTACATTCGCACGCGTATGGATGTATGCATGCACGCATGCGTATAGATATGGTTTTAAAATGAATACAAAAGTATTTTATTATTTTACGTTTATTAATTTTAAGTATATACATTAAGTACAATTCAAATTAAAATCATCTAACCCATGTTTTACATATTTTAAACACCATTTAAATGGTAATAATTTCTTTTTAATATTATTTTTTAATAATAATAATTCTATGTATATTTGACAATAAAATTAATTTAACTATTTGATTCTTGTTATTCAAATATAAACAATTAAAATGTAATGGTTTTTCAGTTCTTTCACAATTATCATTTTTAGTTCATCTCAGTTTTTTCATATAAACACAAAATTTTAATTTTTCATCTCACCCCAGGGCTTGTTTACCGCTTGCAAGCCACTTCTGTTTGGAACGTCACCACAACAAGCTAACAATTATTTTAAATGCACCTCAATTTTTAACAATTAAAATGTAACGTTTTTTTTAAATTTTTTCACAGTTTTCACTTCTAGTTCATCTCAGTTTCTTCATATAAACACAAAATTTTAATTTTTCACCTTATAAATTGTAGAGTTCATTTACCCGGTTCAAATTAAAATTTACACTTAACATTGATTCAATTTTAATTATCTAATAATGATTTACGTAATACTTTGTGAGGTTGTTTACATTTAAATTGATACAAAATAAAGAAATAATTACTACACATATTTGATAATAAATTTGATACACTTTATTAAATTCGTTTTAACGAAAACTAGTTCGGCATTTCTTCAAATAGCTGAAACATATTCACATGCCTGATCGGGCATTTCCGTCGTCTGTGTCGTAAAGTTTCGTTTATGTCTATTGTTCATCTTTGTCAATCATTCCGGTATATAATGTATATGCATACATATATACAGTGTCTTTTATAAAGTTCGCACAGTATGGGAAACTTTTTTACTAATAAAATTTTTTGAAAAATATTCTAGCAGGGTTAGTTATTGCATCAGTTAAAATGAAAAAATAGCTAAACTTATCTTATCCCAGTTTGCAATTTGACAGGAAACCGGAAATTTCAAATCTGTGATATATAAACAATAACATTGTGTCCTTTGAAATATTAAGGAAATTTTGACATCGTATCAAAATTTGGTATGATAAACGTATTACAGTCTGCAAAAATAAAGGTCAAAAATCTGCTATTCCAAAATACGACTTTAAGTGGCCCTAAATACAAAAAAGTTGGTGAATTCTAGCAAAATAAAAATTATGCCGTTCTTTGAGATCTATTTATTCATAAAGTCACAACTGTCATCAATGAAATGAAATTTTCGTAATGAGAAGGTATCTTGACTATTTACTCCAAAGAAAATAAAGCAATAACAATTGTTCATGCTTGTTAAAACTAAAAATGTTACAAAGCACGTCTTTTTGTGACCAAATTAAATTTTTCTATTGAAAGACCAATGTCTACGGCAATATTTTGATGATAATTGTGATTTTATGAATATGCAGACTAGGCAATTTAAGTGTAGTAAACATATTCTGATAGCTAAATATTATAGTCTGCAAGAATAAAGCTCAAAAATCTGTTTTTTGAAAATACGGCTTTAAGTACCCCTAGATTCAAAAAATTTTATGAATTCTAGAAAAATACAAATCATACCGTTCTTTGAGATCTGTTTATTCATAAAATCACAATTGTCATCAATGAAATGAGATTTGTGTAACGAGTATTTTGACTACTAACAGCAAAGAAAATAAAGAAATAACATATTACAGAGCATAAAATTCCAATATTACAGAGCGTGTCTTTTTGTGACCAAGTTAAATTTTTCTATTGAAAGACCGATGTCTGTAGCAATATTTTGATGATAATTGTGATTTTATAAATACGCAGATCTCAACGAATGGTGTAAGTTTTATTTTGCTAGAATTCGTACAATTATTTTGAATTTAGGGTCAGTTAAATTCGTATTTTGGAAAAGCAGATTTTTGAGCTTTATTTTTGCAAACTGTGATATTTAGCTTTCGGAATATATTTACTATGCCTAATTTTGATACGATGCCAAAATTTCATCAGGAGGTAATCAATAACTTTCAAAGGATTATCATTTTTCATAATTCACAAATTTGAAATTTCCGGTTTTCTGTCAAATATTAAGCGGGCGGTAAGATATGTTTAGCTAGTATCTCATTTAAACTGATGCACCAACTAAGCCCACTAGGATGTTTTTCAAGAAATCAATAATAAAATTGTTTCCCATATCATGCGTACTCTATGAGAGACACTGTATATATGTATATTATTTTTTCCCATATATTTTTTTAAACTAATAAAATGTTTTGAGATTACATCGAACCTGCTCAGACCTACTATTTAATTGTTTATAAAGTGTTAAATAGCATTAAGATAGGTTTATGGACGGTTAAGTAGCTTCAATGTAGGGTTATTATTTGTAAACATTGTGTTTGTAGGTTCATTAAGAGTCGATATAGGTTCACTTAGGGTGAATATAGGCTCATTTAGATGTTAGAAGGGTCAATGCAGTCTTAAAATCTTGACTCGGGTTGGGAACGGATAAATACAGTCCATATTTCATTTTTATTTAAATATAAGATTACTCCAGAAGTATACTATTAACTCTAGCTCTAATTCTACTTAATCTTTTTTCTTGTTTTGTGATTGTTTAGTACCGGATCAAATTTAGTGCAATTATATCTTCGTCTGTTTCGCTTAAAGATATTTTCATTATGTATCTCATTTTTTCTAATAATATAAAAACAGTAACAAGCCTGGAACTTACATTGACTTTGTTTTTTGTTTTTTTGTTGGTAACAGTAAAAAATAGGATTAATGATTTACAGAACCAATAATAGCAAATAATTAATTAGCTTTGAATAAATTTAGATCAGAAACATTCAAGTGACAGATATTAGTAAGAACAAACAGTATCTGCAAATAAATATTTTAATAGCAGCCACTGCTATTTAATTTTTAAAATTACAAAAATTATTTTTTTCCAAATACTTAGCAACTATTTAAAATTTTCATAATTTTTTATAAATCGTCCATAGATTGCTGTATACTGTAATAAAAAATTAATATTTTACGGTTTTTCGTAAATTTCGACGGTTAGACAAAAAATTGTGCAAAACCCTTTCTTAGCGAGCACCTACGACCCAATAGGGACCTACATGCCAAATTTCAAGTTTGTAGGTATTGTAGTTCTGGAGCTTTTGTGATAGGTGAGTGAGTGTAAGAGTGGTATTTTTCTTTTATCTGTATATATTAAAATCAAAACTGACTGACTGACTGATCGATCAACGCACAGCCCAAACCGCTGGGCCTAGAAGCGTGAAATTTTGAACAGAGATTCTTTATATAACGTAGGTTAGCACTAAGAAAGGATTTTTGGAAATTCACCCAATGGTTAAAATAGGGGATGAAAACTTTCATAGAAATCTGTAACTTTTTGAGTTAGAAATATGGAAATTGGTGTTAGGTTACTGGTTTGAACACAAAAGTTTCAGTGCTTTTAAAATTTTATTCCTTAGGGGATTGAAACAAGGGAAGCAACTTTAAATGGAAGTCTGTCACCTAGAAACATAAAACTTTGAACAGGAATTTCCTATATAACGTAGATGATCACTAAGAAGGGATTTTTGGAAATTCGCCTCCTAAGAGGGTAAAATAGGGAATGAAAATTTTCATAGAAATCTGTAATTTTTTGAGTTAGAAATATGGAAATTAGTGTTAGGTTATTGGTTTGAACACAAAAGTTTCAGTGCTTTTAAAAATTCATCGCTTAGGGGGTTGAAACAGGGAAAGAAATTTTAAATGGAAGTCTGTCGTTTTTGCAAAGAAATATGGAAACTGATATGGTATGGTATGCTGGTGATTTTAAAATTGTTAAAAATTCATTGTTTAACGTATGCATTCTAATCCTCATCCTAACTAATATTATAAATCCGAAATTGAGTGTTTGTTTGTTTGTTTGTTTGACTTACTTTTACGCTTCAACGACTTAACCAGTCAACTTGAAACTTTGCACAGACATACCTTGGGAGACGGAGACGGTTATAGGCCATCTTTTAACACGGGAAAATATTTCATTCCCGAGGGATAATCTATGACAATTATGGCAGTTGACTATTAAAAAGCGGATTATTGATTCCAAATTTCGAATTTTGTTAACAAAGGGATTGCAAAAGAACACCGGCGACTTTTTACCCTAGGAAAACATCTCATTCCAGTGAGAAATCTCATTTATATGGAAAAATATATTTTAAATGAAACAAAAAAAGATTCTTAGAGTTTGTTCAAACTCTGTTTGTTAGCAGATAGGACGATTTACAGCGATAAACATAGGTTTTTACACCGATAAAGTATCTGATTCCCGAAGGAAAATGTACTTAAAATGAAACAATACAACATTTGAACTAGATGTCATAATTTCAAAAGCCACGAGTGGAAAGAATGAGCGGGTTCCAGCACACACTACGTCGTCAAAAGTATGGGTACACCTTGAGTCAAGGTGTGTCCATACTTTTGACGCGGTAGTGTACTTAATGTTGTGATACACTGCCGGGTCAAAAGTAGGGGCACCCCTTGGGGAGCCGCGAGGCCGCGGGTAAGTGCTAGTATTTTATAAGTAAAAACTGAGTCGAATGACATTTCTTAATTTACAATATTTATTCCATTTATTATAACAGTTAGTTCATTTTTTTTTAAATTTTCTTTGCGTTTTAATACTTGTATTAGCATGACAATAAATCATTTTAAACACATATAACAATACCATTGAATTCTAATGTAAAAATGGGAGAAGTGGGGGGGGGGCAAGGTAATGTGGAATCCCTAAAAGGCACTAACTGGATACTAACTCAATACATGTGCAAAATTTCAGCTCTCTAGGTTTACTCAGAGATTTTCTAGGCGTGTAAGAAAAAAAGCAAAAAAATCAAGGAAATATTGGTGTAAAAATCGTGGGGGTAAGGGTTAAAAGTTGAAACTACCAAAAAGCAGTGCCTGGATTTTAACTTAACATATATACACAAAATTTCAGCCCGCTAGGTTTATTTGGGGAGATTTTGACCTTGACAAAACTGCTAAAAAACAAGAAAATAATTATTTTTTTGGTATAACATATAAAAATGGTGGCGGTAAGGGTTAGAAGTTGAGATCCCCCAAAGGCACACCTTTGATACCAACTCAGTCCGAATACAAAATTTCAGCTCTCTAGGTTTATTTGAGTTACCTGTACGCGTGACACAAACTTCTAAAACGTCGAAAAGGCATGAACTTGAAGCTTAAAAATGGGGTGGTGTGGTGGTGGTGGCAGTAAAATATTAAAAGATCCAAAAAGACACCCTAGGCACGGGCTCTATAAACATACGAAATTTCAGCCCCCGACGTTAATTCTGGGGGGCTGTGGGCGTGTTAGATCCAGCCAAAACACTTTTTCCGATTCCACTCACTCCAAATCACCCTAGGAAGCTGAATTTTGGATATGATGTATAAATTGACCGAAACATTATTTCCAACTAGTTTGGAAAAGTCTTATTGTTTTGTTGATGAAAAGATGAAAAATCACATATGTAAGTTAATACTGATGGTTAATTGGTGAGTATATCCAAGTGGATACTGTTTACTTGTTTTTACTAAAGCCGTTACGTTAAAGTTAAAAGTCCGATCTTAATCTTAATCTTACATGTGCACTCAATATTTTACTTATATTATCTTTAAAAAAAACGCCGTGAGCAGCAGGGCCCCATCACGGTAGTCGAATTTTCGCCTTCATCTTCGGTATTGAATGTCTACAAGCGAAATGTGATTGAAAGTCTACAACCGGATTGTCATTTTGTTGGTTTCAAAACTGGTGATGAGTGTTCGGCTGATCGAGGCTTTAAAAAAAGGTTTTAAGTATTTAAGGACTGTATCTCAGTAAATTTCAATTTTGTGCCGAAACGAGGGTAGCAGAAAAAAACCAACACAATTCGTACGAGGACATTCCTGCCCATGTTTATCCGCTAATTGCCTTTATGTTTTAGTTTTAAATATTAAAAAAGGACCTTAAATAGTAAACTGGAAGGCCTTTATAAAGATATTTTTTCTTTAAAAAAAAAAATAAAAAATAAAAAATAAAAAAAATAAAAAATAAAAAATTATTTTATAAATAGTAAAAATCCAAAATTCCTACTTTATATTCAAGATGGCCACGCATATCAAACAGGTCCAGATAATGGAATTAAATAAATTAAAAAAAAAAGTGAAATTATAGAAATTTTAATTAACCGGAATGTACCAAAAGAATATTCTGACAATATTGTGTTAAAAGATCTGTTTTCTTCTGTTTTTGAAAATAAATGTATTTGTTCTAAAAATGAAGAAATTTTTGAAGACACATTATCAAATATTGTTGAAAACGAAGCTGTCAAAAATGATAGCGATAAATACAAAAATGAATTAATTATTGAATTAAAAGAAAAAAATGTTGTGTTAAAGGAAAACATTCAGTTACTGAAAGAAAAAATTACCTGGCTAGAAATGGAAAAAAATAATAATAAAAATGCACTTTTGAATAATGAAAGGAAAAGAAGTGAACAGGAAAATATTCTAGTTTCAGAATCAGAAACAAAAAATCATAATGTTCAAAAAAGCAATGAAAAAACTACAACCGATAAAAATAACAAAAGTGAACCAAAACCATCGTCAAGCAAAACGGTTACATACTCTAATAAATTAGGGTTAGAAAAAAAATCTAAACAAATTAATAAAGATGTTGTGATTGGAACAGGCAGTACATCTAACTCACCTCTACAAACGGTACCAAAAAACATTTGGTTACATGTTTCTAGATTTGGGAAAAATGTGCAAGAAGAAGACGTTACATCGTATTTGGAAAAGAAATTCCCAAGTAGTAAGTTTGATTGTGAACTTTTGACAAAAAATCCAAATGCGACATATAACTCATTCCGAATTGGTGCGGATTTGGAACTGTTAGAAAAAATATACGACCCATCTGTTTGGCCTGCTCACGTGGAGATCCGTAGGTTTCGATTTCGGCGTCAATCCGATCAGCCACTGGCGTCAATCCGAAATGAATAAATCTAATGTATTTAATGATATTGACAAATATACAAATGTATATGCAATAAATGTTCAGTGTGTCACTAACAAGACAGACAAAATTAAATTATTAATTAAGCAGCGAAATACTCATGTACTGTGTATATCTGAACATTGGTTAAAAGAGGATCAGGTAAATTTTTATAACTTTACAAATTTTAACATGGAAAATTATTTTTGTAGGTCTCTATATAGTCACGGTGGTGTAATGATCTATGTCAGATCTGATATTAAATACAAAAAACTAGACAATTTAAATTATTTATGTCAAGAAAAAATATTCGAACTTACTTGCGTGGAATTACTAGAACTAAACATGATAATTGCAGCATTTTATAGATCCCCAGATAGTGACTTGGATACATTTTTTTATAAATTGGACACAGCACTTCACATTTTAGACAAATTTAACAAACATATTGTAATCACAGGAGATTTTAATATAGATAGTTTAACTTTGAATAATACCACACAAAGATTTAAAAATATATTAGTTTCAGTCAATATGCACTTAGCAATAAATGAACGTACCAGCAAAAAATCAGAAAGATGTATTAACAATATAATTTGTAATTTAAATAAACGCGATTATATTTCTAGAGTCATTGATGAATCGTTAGCAGATCATTTCGGTATATTACTTCAATTAAAAACACAAAAAGGTCTAGGAAAAACAAAGAAGATCAGTTATCGAGAATATAACAGGAAAAACATTGATAATTATCTGTTGTCACTGAAATTAATAAATTGGAACACTGTGTTCGAGCAAACAGATGCCAAAAACTGTTTTAAATGTTTTTTTAATTTATTAATGGACAACTTCAATCAGTGTTTTCCTGTTAAGACAGTATTAGATAACAAAAATAAAAATAATAAAATACAGTGGTAGACAGAAGAATTATTACAGATGAAAAATAATCTTGATAAACTCGCGTTATAGTCAAACTTGACAAATAACCCAGACATTAAGTTGCTGAAATCAGATTACCAAAAAAAGTATACTAGAGCTATTAAATTAGCAAAAAGGCAAGCAAATTCTCAATACGTTTCAGAAGCTGTAAATAAAACAAAAGCCATTTGGGAGATCATAAATACAGAATTGGGAAAGGGAAAAGGAACAAATCAGCAGTATCCTGATAATATTTCGCCAGAAATTTTAAATGATTTTTTCATAAATATGGGTGACAATATAACAAAAAATTTATCATACAAACAAACAAATAATTTTGATTTATTGACAAAGGTGAATTCACCGGTAAATTCATTTTTTATTCAACCGACGACATTTGAAGAAATAGAAAATTGTATTGAAGCATTAAAAAATTCGAAAAGTACAGACGTCTTTGGATTCAGAACTGACATTTTAAAATGTATTAAAGGGGTTATTTCTAGACCCTTAGCATTTGTAATAAATACATGTATAAAGGAAGGCTATTTCCCTGAAGAGCTAAAAACAGGACAAGTAGTTCCTATATTTAAAAAAGGCAAAGTAACCGACATGAACAATTATCGACCAATTGCCTTACTGCCAATACTATCAAAAGTATACGAAAGTTTATTAAAGAACAGACTGGTGGCTTTTATGGAAAAAAATAAATTGTTCTCAGAAAATCAGTATGGATACCGGGAAAATAGATCTGCAGTGAATGCAGTATCTTGTATTATGGAGAAAGTTTTTGAGACTATCGATGAAGACAACGTAGCATCAGTTACTTTACTGGATCTCACCAAAGCTTTCGATTGCGTACATCATCAAATGCTATTACAAAAGCTTTCTCACTATGGTATTAGAGGCATCACTTTACAATTATTTGAATCTTACTTAAACGGTAGACAACAACTTGTAACCATAAACGGAGTTAATTCGAGTCTACAAACGCAAAAATATGGTGTACCGCAGGGATCCATACTGGGACCGATCCTTTTCCTTGTTTATGTTAATGACCTCCCAAATAATCTAACAAACTCGTTAACTTGTCTTTTTGCGGATGATACAAGCTTCTTAACTGTAGCGAAAAATCCTGACTTGCTTGTAGAAAAAACAAATTACATACTTAAACAAGCTGATGACTGGTTTTCCAGCAATTTGTTACAAATGAACCAAAGTAAAACGCAAACAATAACCTTTAACCAAAAAAATAATAGTAATAATTCTTCCGTAACGTTTCTAGGTATCAAAATTGATTCTGAATTGAGATGGAATGATCATATTGATTACTTAGCAAAGAAATTAAATCGCGTTTATTACCAAATACAAAGACTATCCAAAAGTGTAGATCAAAATGTACTTAAAACAGTATACTATAGCCATTTTTACAGTATGGTCACCTATGGCATAACATTATGGGGTATGTCAAACACTGTGGACAAAATATTTAAAATCCAAAAAAAAAATAGTACGTTGTGTTGCTCATGTTCCACCGAGACATTCATCCAAAGAATTGTTTAAACATTTAGAAATGTTAACATTGCCATGTATCTTTGTGTACAGTATATTACAATATATTCATGAAAACAAACAAGTTTTATGTACACACTCGAATGTACATAAGTATAATACTAGACATAAGGACAATTTTTGTATACCATATCATAGATTAAGAAAGTCACAACAACCAATTAATTATACAGGTATTGTTCTTTATAATAAATTACCAGAAGATGTGAAGAACTTATCATCGAACGGTTTTAAAAAACAAGTCAAAGATGCATTATTGAAGAAAGCATACTATACGGTACATGAGTGTCTTGCTGATGATATTTTTAACATGTAAATTTTTATTTTTTGTATTGACGTACTCAAAAAATTTTGTAAATTTTATAGAGGAAATAAATTATTATTATTTTTTTTTTTTTTAATTAAAATTGGGGTACTGCTGCCGGTGGATGGCGCGGTCAGCAGCACCCGGCGGCATCGCCGACCAAGGGCATGCGCCGCCAAAAAACGGTAGAAAAAATAAAAACAACACATAAAGACAGGGACACATAAATGCACTAGACAACGGACAAACATACACATAATAAAGTCCATCGATGGGCCCTGCCATCCCAGGGCTTAAAAGAGCGGACAGTCCTTGGTGACGGTACGATAAGTACTAGACAGAGCGTCCGGTCACCAAGGCCTGGAAGCCATCGCTGGAACTCCCTCCGAGGTGTAGAGGACCTCGGAGTGGAGAGAACCGACTAGAAAACACACAGTATCACAGACCGATATCACAGAGCAATATCACAGAAAAGCTTATTACGTCACTGGGGGGCCACAGGCCCACCAGTGACGCAATAAGGAGTTAAAACAATACCGCTGTAGAGCCATAACAACAGGCCTATAGCGGCATAACAAAATATCACAGATAAAAAGAAACAAATGATGTACCACCTCGGGTGTAAAGGGCCCTCGGTGGTACATCGTTAAAAAACAATAACAAAAACAAAAAACACGTATAAATAACAAAGTACCACTAAGGGTGTAAAGGCCCTTAGTGGCATAAAAACAAGACTAAAAGTACCCTGCCAGACCAGCTGGAACAGGGTATTGGCAATAAATAAATAAATTAAGACGATCACAAAAACTTCTTTAACACAAAAGATTAAAAATTGCTGAAAATAAAATTCACTGTCGGGGGAGATAAAACGAGACGACTTGTAAAATCTGAGATGTAAAGCCCCTACAGTCTCTGAAGAAGGTTCGAATTTCTGAGAAATTCAAGCATCTTTCTTTCAGAAACTGCATCATAAGCTAAAGCTTCGGCTACATTATTGGGGAGCTGCAACCTCTGGCGCAATGGCTCAAAGGTTACACATTCCTCAAGTATATGCCTCACGGTCAGCGCCGTCCCGCAGGCGGCGCACCTTGGCTGATCCTCACCGGCGAGAAGATGACGATGTGTTAACGCCGTGTGGCCCAAGCGTAAACGCGTCAGGGCCACACTCTCTCGCCGGCTCAGATTTACAGGTGCCGGAGTTCTTCGGACCTCAGGTTTCACCTGTCTGAGCTTAGCCGTGAGGTTGTTCCACTCACGTTGCCATTTCTGATCGATCGCGGATCTAATGCACACTCTCAGATCCTCTGGGCGAATGGCAATGTCCTGTGGCTCACCGACTTCGGCTGCATGACGTGCTGCCTGGTCAGCGAGTTCATTGCCAGGTATCCCTACATGTCCGGGAATCCAAAAGAAGGTGATAGACTTTTGGCGGAGCATGTAGAGACACGTTCGGATGTTCTGCACCAGTGGATCGATGGTATGAGAGTGGCAGATCGCTTGCAACGCGCTCAACGAGTCGGAACAAATGAGGAATGCGCTGTCTTCGGATGTTTGACAGAATCGCAGGGCTTGCAGAATAGCAAATAGTTCTGCAGTATACACAGTGGCCTGGGGAGGAAGTGACCAAGCGTGAGGATCGTCACGAATGACGATAGCACTTCCAACACCCGTAGCTGTTTTGGAACCATCTGTGTATATGCAGAGAGAGTCAAGTTCGCTAATGATCTCATAAAAGCGGGATCGGTATTCGAATGAACTGGTCTCCTCCTTGTTGAGACCAGTCAGGTCGAAACGACACCTTACGTTAGGGATCAGCCAAGGAGGTACTTCCATAGGACGTTTGGGAAGTACCTTGGCGAACTGTAAGTGCGGACTCTCTAATAATTCCTGCGTTCGAACGGCCACTGGTCGACTTACGGTGGAACGTCGACCATAGAGCCCCTGTAAACGGTAGAGTTGGGTGGTTTATATGTGAAGGTGTTGCATACACCCCCGCTACATAATTGAGCAAGAGACGCTCACGTCTCAGTCGCAGCGGAGGAAGACCCGACTCTACGCAGAGGCTCATAGAAGGACTCGTTCGAAATGCTCCCGTAGCCAGTCGTATGCCTGCAAGGTGAACAGGATCTAGGAGTAGAAGCGCAGACGCCCGGGCGGAGGAGTAAGCATTGCTGCCGTAATCAATCCTAGTCAGAACTAGCGATTGATACAGGCGAAGCAACGACTCCCGGCCCGCACCCCACGATGCACCAGCCAAGCACTTAAGCATGTTGATTGTCCTGCGACAACTCGCAGCTAAGGCTTGGAGGTGTGGGCGCCACGTAAGTTGTTTGTCAAATATGAGTCCTAGAAACCTGACGCTATCGACGCACTGAAGGTTGGATCCTTTCAATGTGAGAACAGGATCCGGATGTGCGTTGCGCTTTCTGCAGAAGTGTACCACCGATGTCTTTTGGGGTGAAAAACGAAAACCAAGAGCTTCTGCAGAAGTCACCACTTCGTTGATGCCTTGTTGCAGCCGTTGTTGGATATCCTCGATGGAATCGGCTGCATAGAATATGGTGAGGTCATCAACGTACAAGCAACGACGAATTGGGGCTGAAGCTGCAATATGACTGACTGCGATGGAAAACAAGGTGACACTAATAGTGAAGCCTTGAGGAACACCATTCTCCTGGGAGTGGGCCTCAGACTCAGTGTCACCTACCCGGACACGAAAAGAACGGTCAGTCAGAAAACTTTTTACGAACTGAGGGAGGTTACCTTTTAAACCCCAGTCGTGCAGCTTCTTGAGAATGCCATACCTCCAGGTCATATCATAAGCTTTCTCCAAATCGAAAAACACAGCCACAAGGTGTTTTCGTTGGAGAAAGGCGTCTTGAATGGCATTCTCGAGGCGAACAAGATGGTCCGTAGTCGAATGGTATCGGCGGAATCCACATTGATGTTTAGGAATGAGTTTGTGGGATTCCAGCCACCAGACGAGACGGTTGTTCACCATTTTTTCCAATACCTTGCTGAAACAGCAAGTCAAGGATATTGGACGGTAGCTAGATAGTTGCGATGAATCTTTACCCTCTTTCAGCAGCGGAATGATGGTAGCTTCCCGCCACTGCGGAGGGTAAACGCCTTGCATAAAAATTTCGTTATACAGATCCAGTAACCTACACTTACCAGGATAAGGCAGATTCCGGATCATGGCGTAGGGGATCTGATCAGGTCCAGGGGAGGTGTCCCCAGGTTCCCGAAGCGCCTCCAGTAATTCTTGCATAGAAAACGGTTGGTTATACTGGAGGGATTCATCTGAGAAAAAATCAAGATCGTTTTGTTCGTGTTCGATCTTGATCCGCAGGAAGTCCGGGTCATAATTCTGGGAGCCACTGACGCGCTCAAAGTGCTTAGCTAAGCAATTAGCTATTTCCGCGCGTTCAGTGATGTTCCGACCGTCGACGACGAGAAGGGAGGGCATAGGTGAACGGGAGGATTTCCCAGTAATGGCCCTCACTCTTCTCCATACCTCTGAGGTGGTGGTGGAGGTATTAATGGCCGAAACATATTGCTCCCATGATAGCCTCTTCTGTTCTTTAATTGTGCGTTTACAGCGTGCTTGCGCACGCTTGTAGGCTATCACATTTTCCTGCGTGGGGCGACGTCTGAGTTCGTTGTACGCCCGCTTTTTCTCTGCAACTGCTACACTCACGACTTCATTCCACCATGGTACTTGACGTTTGGGTGGAATGCTGGACGACTTTGGTATACTCTTATGTGCTGCTTCAATGACACTGGAGGACATTTGCTCCACATCATCTTCTACGTCTCCAGTCAGCTCGGGTGTACGGAATGAATCAACGTACATGTCCCAGTTAGCCTGACGGAGACGCCATCTCGGCGAAGACGAATGTGGAGTCATCGGCGTGGTACTATTCAATATAATGGGAATATGGTCACTACCGTATGAATCAGACGCCAGCGTCCATTCATAACGGTGTGCCATGACCGGTGAGCCGAGTGATAAGTCGATAGCCGACAACTCACCGGTTCTTGCGTTAATGAAAGTACCTTGACCGGTATTCAACAAGACCGCTTCGGACTCATCTAGAAACCGTTCTATGAGTCTTCCTATGAGACTTGATGATATTTAATGTTAAATTGTTCCGCCGGCCGTAAATGTGTCTCTTGTAGGCACACGCACATAGGCGTGTGCTCAGCCAGAAGCATCTGCAATTCACAGTAATGGTGCTTAACACCATTACAGTTCCACTGTACGATAGCCATTTCTGTTACTACTTGGGTTGCTCCCTAGGAAGTGTGGCTACTTCCTAGGTTTCCCCTTGGGCCAGCCTTTCTTTTTCTTTGTCGAGCGCACCTCGGCATCGGATTGGTCCGAGTCGGTTGCCGAGGTGTTTGTGTATGCGTCGGTCGTAGGGCGTTTAACGCCCGTCCTCACCGACGCGGTCGACATGTCCGAGTCGCTCACTTGTGTTGTTGTGGAGCGACTCGGGAGGGGGCTGACCGGGCGGGTTGGTGTGCCCGGTCTGGACGGCGCCTGTTGTCGTTGGGGCAGTGGCGCCGTCGTTTGTGGAGGCAGCATTGACTCTGCCTCCGATGTTGAGGTGGTCGGTCCTTTTTTCGGGGACCGTTGTTGTACCACCTCCTTTTCCCCCTCACTGCGACGTCTTCTGTTTGACGGTGATTTTCGTGGTCTCGAAGGCTTCTTTGGAGAAGACGTCACAGTTTTCACAACGGGTCCCTGAGGGGTGGTTGTAAGCACCCTCTTGGTCTCAGGGACCTTGGCTGACACGACAGCGGCTTGGGTGGTTGTTGGAATGGATACACCCACTGAGTGCATTAGGCTCTCTTGCATTAACTGCATACATTCTTGCATTTTCCTCATATTTTCTTTAATTTCTTTTATTTCATTTTGTTCTTTAGCCGCTGTAGGGGCGGGGGCCGCAGCAGCGCGTGCGTAACCATCCAAGGCCGAGCGTCGGGGCATGTTGCCCAAAAGCTTTCGACGTGCCTCTGGATATGATAATCTTTCCAGGGCTCTCAGCTCTTTGATGGCTGATTCTTGTTTAAATATGGGGCAATTCCTCGATTTGGCCGAGTGATTGCCACCACAATTCACGCACTTGATCGGTTCGCCGCACGGTCGTCCTTCGTGTAACGGCTTACCGCACACGCAGACCTGCTGCTCTACACTACAACGCTGTGATACGTGCCCGTATCGCTGACAGTGGTAGCACCTCAATGGTGCCGGAATATACGGGCGCACGTCCACTTTGTTGAAGAGGCCGATAACTACTTGCTTTGGCAGACTTGTTCTATTAAATGTTAGCACTATTAAGGGGGACTCTGGGTGTTTGTACGCTAATGAAGGGTGCATTATTACTCCTTTGGAGTAATTTAACACACCGTGAGGTGTAACTTCAACAGCGTACTGTCCTAACTTTTCTAAGCTTTGTATTTTGCTAGACTGTGCCGGTGAGAATGCCTCCACGAGCAACCATTTGCCCGAGATTTTGGCATCTTTAACCTGGCCAATATCATTACTAACTAATTTTGCTAGAAGGAAAGGGCTGATTTTGCTAAAATCGCCTTCCTTCGGTTTAACCACAAGGTACTTTATGTATGACTCTTGCACTCTTGGGGCGTCAATTGGAAACTGACGCCCACGACGATTCCCTTTTTTTGGGGGAGGGTTACCCCTTTTGGACACTGTACTCGCTCCGCTTGTTTGCGGCGCGGGTACACTGGACGCGGTAGCGGGACGGGTCTCGCTACCAGAGCTCACACCAGATGACGGTGGTGGAGCCGGGTTCGCGTCCGGTTTGGAGGGCTCGGACTCGCCCTTTTTAGATAAGTTTTGATCTCCCATAAAAGTAGCACATAAAAACCCCCACCCCGCTCCCCACCCTCCACGGAGCCTCATAAGGGACGTGGGACTCCCACGCCAGGGATACGGGAATGAGGGACCCTAGGGACGAAGCCCATTGCCCCAGTGACACGCACGACCCCGGGGCGCTCGAATTTACTGCGGCCGGTGCATAACCGCAGCCACGGTCTATGCCTGAAGCCAGGGCCGAAGTGACGTGTTGTTCCGCCGTACTCGCAAGTAACGGCTTCCCTCAGTCACCAGGATCCCCTTTTCCAGGCAACGCCGCTAAGCCACACACGAGCTAGTGTGGGTCCCGAAGATGACTTGAACAAAAAAGAACGAAAACAAAACAAAACCAAGAACAAAAAAGAAACAAAAGATAAAAGAAAACCTGAAACAAAATGAAATAAAAATAACGAAAACAAAAAACAATAAAAACGAAACGAAATAAAAACAAAGGTTAAAAAATGAACGATCGAGGATTTCTCCTCTAGATCCGGCATCTTTTGTGAAAACGGTGGTACCTCGAGAAGGGACGGTGCCGATCTTGGGTAATCAGAGGCTAATGGAATCCGAAGATTACTGTATTGCGCATAAACTACCCCTGGAACCCTTAGCCTCCTTGACACAAATGGGGGAAAAATATCCCTCACGGGTGCCAAGGGCAGCTACTATAGGTGTCCTCCCCACCAATAAATTATTATTATTATTATTATTACTATTATTATTATTATTATTTTTACGCCAACCTGGCGCTCACTACTCAGTAGGACAGTACTGGGTAACATTCACCTATACCGGCATTATGCAAGGTATTAGGCTCTGTGGAAGGGTAATGTGCCAAACCAATCCGTAAAAGTACCGTAGTACATTCACGGACGGGTTTGTCACATCACTCCCTATATTGTTGTTATTGCTACTTGAAACGAGGTGTTATTCGTCTATTTTGGTGTACACTGGGTCGTACGGCGAGACTTTTGTGGGAGCGTAGATGTTGGCTCAATGACAGAGGGCTGTGAAAGCCTAGTTCGTTTTCGTGTCCTCAGATGGTAGGTAGGAGTAGGGACAGAGGGAAGGGAAAGGACTGTTTGTGTTTGTGTGTGTGTTTGTGTATGTGTGTGGATGTGTCTTTCTATTTTACGTTTCTTGGTGTAGATGTTTTCTGGTTCATCAAATTGCTCATTAAGATCGGGTGTTCCTGGAACTGCGCGTTTAGATGGTACAGAGGTTGACGGACCTTGTGTGTTATTGAATTGGGGAGGATTGTGCACCAGAGCGGTAACAGTGACAGTGCGGCAGTTGTTCGATCCCCCCTCTCCATCAGACGAATCTGGATCTGTATGTGTGTTAAGTGTTTGTCTTTCAGTGTTAGTGTATTGTGTGTTTATGTATGTGTGTTGTGTGTCAGTAGGATGAGTGTCAGTGTATTGTTCGCTCATTGTAGATGGCTCAGATGGAGTAGAAGCAGGTCTTGTGCTTTCACATATCGCAGTCGGATTCGTATTACTGAGGAACTTCCGTACTATACGACACGTGTTTATGATCACTGCCTTTTGCATAGTGACATATGTGTATTTTGGGAGACCCAAGAGGCTCAAACTATTATGTAGTGTGTGTGGAATGACCCCGGTGGCACTGAGCACTATTGGAACGATGTGGACATGTTCCATTCGCCATTGTTGTTTTATTTCGGCTGCGAGGTCAGTGTATTTATCCAGTTTAACTGCGTGTGTTTTTTGTAAGTTGTGTGTATTTGGAACCGCAATATCGATCAGATAGGTTGTCTTAGTGTTTTTCATTACGAAGGTGATATCTGGTCGATTATGATTTATGGTCTTATCTGTAATAATCGACCGATCCCAGTAAAGTCTACAGGAGTCATTCTCCGCTACTACTTTTGGTGTGAGCTTGTAGTAAGGTGTTTTATCGGTTATAAGGTGGTGCTTAACCGCTAGTTTCTGATATATGATTTTGCCAACCTGGTCGTGACGGTGTTTGTATTCGGACTGAGCGAGCTGAGTACAGGCAGCTGTGATGTGTTGGATCGTTTCAGGTTTGGAATGGCATCTCCGGCATGAGTCAGATGTTATTGACGAGTCACGAAGTATGTATTTTGAGTAATTCTTTGTATGAATTACTTGATATTGTATAGCTAGCATGAATCCTTCAGTCTCCGGGAAAAGACTTCCTTGACTCAACCAGGCGTGCGACGCTGCTTTGTCGACGTTACTCTGATTAAGATCATGTGGATGTCTCCCATGTAAAGGCTTCCGAATCCATTGCTGAATTTTGTCCTCCTTCGTGACCAAACGGCAAAAACTATCTGGCATTTCTGTGTGTGAGAGGTTTAATGGTGTATATGCCTTGTCGGCTTGGATTATTACATTGTGTAAGTGTGATGTGTGTGTTTTGGTGTAAAAGTATTCTCGCAAGTTATGAACCTGTTTATTATGCGTGTTCCTTATGTCTATAAGACCTCGACCCCCTTCGGCTCTTGGCAGCGTCAATCGTTCTATCGCTGCTTTGGGATGATGAATTCTGTATTTGGTCATAAGGACGCGGGTCTTGATCTCGATGTTTGTCAAGTCCGTAGGCGTCCATTTGATTACCCCAAATGAGTATGTTAGCACCGGAACTGCGTAGGTGTTAATTGCTTTGATGGTTTTTTTTCCATCAAGGTGGGTGCTCAGTAATCTCCGTACACGCGTTAGGTATTGCTGCATCAGGTGTTGTTTTACAGCGCTGTGATCTATACGTTCGTCCTGATTGAATCCGAGATACCGGTACGACTCTCCCTCGTCCATGGGCTGCATAACAGACTCTGGTTCGAGTTCGAATGCGACCGCATCTCGTTTTCCTCCAGAACGACATTGTGTTCGACATTTATCGATTCCGAACTCCATACAGAGGTCTCGCGAAACCTCGTTGGAAAGTCCCAGCAGCTGCTGTAATTGATGTTTAGTAGCTGCATAGATCTTAATATCATCCATGTACATTAGATGTGAAATGGTATGGCGCGAATTCGTTTGCGTACCTACATTGTAACCGTATTTGGTTTCATTTAACAGGCGAGAGAGTGGATTCATTGCGAGACAAAACCATAATGGACTCAATGAGTCGCCTTGGAATATGCCGCGTCTTACTTGAATAAGGTCGCTTGTTGTTTTTTCATTACCAATACTCAAATGTAAGGTCGTTCGCCAGTCGGACATGATCGTTCCAAGGAAGTTCACGATACTTGGGTGTATTTTGTACAGCTCCAATACTCTCCGCAACCAGGAGTGCGGGACCGAATCAAATGCCTTTTTATAATCAATAAACGCTGTGTACAGGTTACGTT
The DNA here is from genome assembly GCA_035578155.1 of Brachynemurus nebulosus. Taxonomy (NCBI): domain Eukaryota; kingdom Metazoa; phylum Arthropoda; class Insecta; order Neuroptera; family Myrmeleontidae; genus Brachynemurus; species Brachynemurus nebulosus. The sequence continues at coordinate 42,858,919 of JAPWDM010000001.1, read as the reverse complement.
TTCTCCCTTTCGCTTGTTCCAGTACTACGGAGTCAATCAGAAGCTGCTCTTTGCAGCCTTGTGACCTCTTTCGACATCCCTTTTGTTCTTCTGTCAGTATGGTGTTAATCTGACAATGCTCATTGATCTTTTCTGCCAGACAGGACGTCAAAATCTTATACACTGTAGGCAAGCAGGTGATAGGCCTATAATTCGCAGGATTTTTTGTATCACTGTTTTTAGATTTCATGTATGTGATACCCTGCGTTAGGAACTTCGGTGTCAGGTTTGGTGTTTTTATAAATAGTGTAAAGTGTTCAGCGAGATACTTGTGTGTTGATGTAAAGTGTTTGAGCCAGTAGTTTTGTATGTTGTCGATGCCAGGTGCCTTCCAGTTATGCGATCTCTGTAAAGCTCCGGAGACGTCCTCTGTAGTAATGTCCGTATAGAGCATCTCCGGAAGATGTTCGTTATTCCTGTACTCTGTATCGATCCAGCTGGCTTTGTCGTTATGGTCAATGGTGTTGGACCATATATTCGCCCAGAAACTATGGAGTGCGTTCTTCTCCGGTAGACCATTACTGTCAGTTACCGTGTTCGTTAGAGACTGATAAAACCGTCTCTCGTTTCTGCTGAACGCTTGGTTTTGTCGTCTGCGTTCAGTACTGGTCTTATATCTTCGTAAGCGCTTCGCTAGTGCTGTTAATTTTTGGTGAAGCGTATCTCTGATCTCTGTGAGTGTTTTATTGGGTTCCTCGTATTGTGTGTGTACTGTGTGTTTGTGTAATATGTCGTGTATGTATTTGTTGAGCCGTTTGGACCTCGTACCCTGTTGGTATTGGGTGATCCTGCCGAGGTTGCATCGGATGTTGCTGATGCGTTTATTCAATCGTGTTTCCCAGGCAGGAGTTTTGTGTTCCTTCGAGTTGTGCGCTACAGGTGGTGTTACATCGGACCCGTTACAACGTATAGCTGCAACGGCTCCACAATAGATAGCTGTGTGTAACTCGATAAAATTGTCACATGTTTCTAAGTGTTTAGGCAGTATTGTATTGTTCAATATCTCAACGATCTCAGCCAATCTACGTGAGGTGTGTTGTTTAGGCAACAAGTACCTATGTGTGGGGTCCGTCCCTTCAAATTCAGTAAGCGCTGTGTTAAATTCCAGTTCGATCTTTTGCAGTAGGGTGTCATTTACTGCTGTCTCATGGTGGTCAGGCTCATTCTCGACAAGTTGTTGAGTGTCGTTTTGTGTGGGGCTCTCCATTTCTGGTGGGCCGTCGTCCTGACTTTCTTCATTTTGAGCAAATTGATGTGCGACTTGTGTTTTAATGGTGTTTATGAGGGAGGCAGGGATGAGGTTATTGGTAAAAATGACACGTTTTTGGTCTGCCAGTCTCTGTTCAGTAACGCGACTTAGGTGAGGGTAGCTGTGCGCGAACTCTTGATGTAATTTTGTACGGTAACCAGTTTTGTCCGTTTCAAGTCTAGTAACTTTGAAGTATGTGCGTACGATGAATTCATTCAGTTCATCTGTCCATTGCATACGCACACGCTTCTTACCAGCTTTAGTGGTCCCCAAAGGATGCTCTGAGGAAACACTTAAAGTCGGCTGAGCCAAAGGTGTTGGAGGCTCCGTAAGTAGGGCAGTAGCATTTTGGCTGAAGGTGTTGTTACAGCTGACAGGTGGCTGCCTAGAACCCAGCCTGTCGTCACCGCGATCTAAGCTGTCACATTCAGTGGTGACCCTGATGCGCCCGGTCGTTCCACCGGCAGCGGCATTTTTCCGAGGCTTTTTTTGTTTTTTCACCATCCTAATGGGGTGTCCTTTTAGTCGCCTTTTACGACAAGCAGGACTTACTGTGGGCAAATTCTGCAAAGTGAAGCCCCCACCCACAGGGCGTTTATTATTATTATTATTATTATTATTATTATTATTATTATTATTATTATTATTATTATTATTATTATTATTATTATTATATGTATGTATACATATAGAATTACCTATATGTAATATAATATGTATGTATGCAACTACCTATATGTATGTATTGCTTTTGTTAAAAAAGTAAATTCATTTTTTTTTTAAATTTTTAAAATTACTATTCGCCTACTGTGTGTTAGAATAAAAGTAATTCATTTAAAACACATTTACAATACCACTGAATTCCCATGTAAAAATGGGAGAAGTGGGGGAAAAGTAATGTTTAATCCCTAAAAGGCACTAGCTGGATACTAACTCAATACACGTACAAAATTTCAGCTCTGTATGTTTTCTTAGAAAGCTTCTAGACGTGTTAGAAAAAAAGCAAAAAAAATCAAGGAAATATTGGCGTAAAAGTCGTGGGGGTAAGGGTTAAAAGTTGAAACCTCCAAAAAGCAGTGGCTGGCTATTAACTTAACTTGTACACAAAATTTCAGCCCTCTAGGTTTATTTGGGGAGATTTTGACCCGAATGAAACTGTTAAAAAACAAGAAAAATGATGTTCTTTTTGGTATAAAAATGGTGAGGGTAAGGGTTAAAAGTTGAGACCCCCAAAAGGCACCCCCTTGATACTAACTCAATCCCAATACAAAATTTCAGCCCTCTAGGTTTATTTGGGTGACCTGTGCGAGTGGTACAAACTTCGAAAACGTCAAAAAAGCATGAAATTGTAGCTTAAAAATGAGGGGGGTGGGGGTAAAATATTAAAACCTCCAAAAAGCATAACCTAGGTATGAACTCTATCAACACACCAAATTTCAATCCTCTACGTTAATTCTGGGGGGCTGGGGGCGTGTTAGATCCAGCGAAAATCGTTTTCCACCTCTCTACTCCCTCCAAATCACTCTAGGAAGCTGAATTTTGGATATGTTGTAGATAATTGATCGGAACATTATTTAAAACCGGTTTGGAATATATACATATAAATATATATATATATATATATATATATATATATATATATATATATATATATATATATATATATATATATATGTATATGTATATATTCCCGCCACCTTTTAATTTGTGTAGGGCCCCCCTATGGAAGTTAAGAAATGAAATTTGGTAAATGGGGCTCATTTTCGAGGCACCTCATACTATCAAAGTGGGGTAAAATTTTGGGCAAATTTTATATATATATATATATATATATATATATATGTATATATATATATATATATATATATATATATATATATATATATATATATATATATATATATATATGTATCAGACATCTTTTTTTTCTACATAATCGTGTTCTACGGGTCCGAAAACGGATAGCGCCCCTACTCTCGCCTCTCGCAGCTCTTATCGTATAGACTGTATAAGTCTAATTTTTCGGAGAAAATTCGACTAATAACTTTTTAAATCGTTTTGGTTTATTGTAGTTGTACTCTCCAATTATTTTAAAAATAGAATCGGTGGAGGCAAACTTAAATTGACGTAGCATATAATTGTTTTAGAGCTTGAAAAAATATACAGGAATATTAACATATATAAATCCAGGGTCGTAGTTATTAGTGGGTCTTCAGTAAAATTTTTTGATAAATTCAAAAGAATAATTTGCACTGTAAAGAAAAATTTGTTATAAATACACAGTGAAAAAATTTGTGTTCTGCGTAAAAAAAAACTAGTGATTAAAATTTTTGTGTTAAATAAATAACCCAACTTTGTGTTAAAATAACCCAATCCTGTGTTAGTGTAACATTTAGTGTTTGTGTTAAATGAAAATATTAACAAAAATTTTTATTTAACAGAATAAAAATGTTAATCTGTTTTGAACAACAAAAAATTACACAATCTTTGTGTAAAAGGGAAAGAATATCTGTAAGTACACTTATTTGTATATTTCCAACACCAAAAAAACTAGTTTCGCGCGCATTTATTGCTTTGGTTAAGAGCGGAGGGTAGTGCTAACTGGTTGCATCATGAACGGTCACAATTGAGCAGTCCAATGGATTCTCCCACAGAAAGCAGTACATTGATAGAACAACACATATAACAGCTGCACACACATTCATTTGGTAACTTGTAGTATCACTAGCATCACAGCCAATCATTGAACACTGAGCGTTCAACAGAAACATATATATGTATAGAAGACGGAATATTTCAAAATCAAAAGCGTATTTCTAAAGTTAAATTGGTTTTAATTATATAGATATTAAATAGTGATTAGGTAAGTTAATTAAAAATATTCTAGATTGAATTTTTTTCTTTGTTTGCAGAATTAACTTCAATTAATTAAAAAATTATCGAATATTCGGCGTTCGAGAACACATTCAAAGGGCAAGGAAAATCAGGTACAGAAGGAAGAGTAGGGTCATTACATGCCACTTCATCCAGGTTATGTCACCCATGACCTCAGATTTTTTTATTTATTTAATTAACCATCCTAATAATATGTACAAAGTTTAAAAAAATTATCTCTAATAGTTTTCAAGTTATGAATTTTTGAAATTTAGCAAAATAAGGTTAAAATGGTGTTTCCGTGGCTATCACTTTCGGTGACGTTATTATGTTAAAAAATCCATAACTTCTATAATGTTTAACATAAAGCAATAATTTTTTCATCAAAATGTTCAGATAAGTCAGGAGATTCATTACTTGAAAACTATTAGAGATAATTTTTGTAAATTTTGTACAGGTTATTAGGATGGTTAAATAAACAAATAAAAAAATTTTCAGCTAAATCTGAGGTCATGGGTGACATTTTATTTTTTTATTGAATGATTTGAAATGTAATGACCCAGTAGTGGTTTCATTTTGTCTTCCACGTTCAGTTTGACAACGATCTTCACAATTTTTGGGTATTGCTTCAACATTATTTTCATCAGAGCACAACTTTGTAGAAATATTAAATAAAAAAAGTTTAAGTACTGAAAAATTATTTTTTACTATTTCCTTTCATTTACATAATAAATAAATAAAAAAAAATACTAACTTAAAAAAAAAGTGTCAAAATATACCAACACATTTATTGAGTAAACTTCTACATTCTAAATCAGTTAATTTTACACATCATTGTGGTAAAATTATAACTAAGTAATTGTGTAAAACTAACACAAATCTTTTGTGTGTTAAATCATTGACACAAATCTTGTGTAAAGATTTGACACGTATGCTTTGTGTTAAAATAACACAAAAAATTGAGCGAACCGTTCTGGACATGTGAAATGTGTTAATTTTAACACTATATTTATATAAATGCGGTTTATATCATCGAAACTCAATAATTGTCACGGAAAATTATAACACTATATCTTATTTGGAACCAAGCAAAAAAATACAAAAATGTAAGAAAAATTTGTCTATTGCATGGAAAAACATTAAATTACAGATATATTTTATAGTTCAATAAGCAGACGCGTAACTACCGTGGAGCATGTGGAGTAGTCGCTTCAGGGCGCAGGGCGAAATGGGGCATAAATTATAATACCCCTGTCGCAGCACCTGCATAACATAGCGAATTTTCAAAGATAGGACACTGACGGATCTCATATAACAACTTGTATCCATCTAAAATAGTTTAACTCTATAACAGTAATAAGATTTTCGAAATCGGTTGAGTAGTTAATTTTTTACTTTTGAGTCCCCAGGACCCTGGCGGATCACATATAGTATAGCACATATGCATTTAAATAAGTTTAACCAAAAAATCACTAAAAATGGTGAAAAATGGCTTCTAAAAATCGGACATATCAGCTAACGAACTCGTCCCAGCTTTTGAGACTTTTGAACTTCTAACAAAATTTCGTAAAGATTGAATGCTTCATTCGAGAGTCAAAGATTGAATGCTTCATCGCGCAGACACACAGACAAATATATATATTATATATATATATATATATATATATATATATATATATATATATATATATATATATATAATAACTCTTGTCCTTTTGTGGGTGACTCTTTGCACCCTGTAGACACTAAAACCGCAGGATTTTTTTCGGAATTAACAGTCGCGTCACCCCTCGATATAGGAAATAAGAATTATTTCCTTTACACCCTGTATATAATATATATACACACCTACATATATATATATATATATATATATATATATATATGTGTGTGCATATATTATATACAGGGTGTAAAGGAAATGACTCTTATCCGTTTGAGGGGTGACGCGACTGTTAATTTCGAAAAAATTCCTGCGGTTTTAGTGTCTACAGTTTGTTAGGAGTCGCCCTCCACAAAAGGACGAGAGTTATTTGTTTTACACCCTGTATATATATATATATATATATATAATAATAATAAACTTTATTCCATATTTTCATATGATACATGAATGGATTGCGTCAACAGATTATATAACATATATATATATATATATATATATATATATATATATATATATATATATATATATATATATATATATATATATATATATATATATATATATATATATATATATTATATATGTTTTTAAACAAATTTCTGCCGTATAGTCCCGAACTCGGATCTTTCCATGACATTCTCCGTCATAAATTAAGTTCCAAAATGGAAAGTCGCTTAAAATAATAATTTAATAGTTAAATGAATTTTTACTTAAGTAACAGAAAAATTTATAATTTTTTTCTGCTTTCCGTCCTGCGGCTTCACTCAGGTGTCTGTTTTGTTTTATTTTTGTTTTAATTTTGATTTATATAATTTCGTGCAATGGAATACATTTTTGTATTTTGTAGCTTTAGTTTGAGACCTATGCTCTGATATCCGTAATAATAGTTTTAGATATTCTTCAGTTTTAGACCCTTCTTGGAGAATAACAATTTTAATGCAACTTTCATCTTTTTCTGGAATTCCAATAGTGTTTGAAGGGTAACTTGGGGATCGATTTAATTGTCCGCACCATTCAGCTATTTAATGTGATCCCTATTAGAAGGTTCTGGAGAACAATTTTAAACTTACTTCACTTTTTAATTCGCTATTCTGAAATTCTGTACAAAAACAGTTACTTAAATAATTAATACTATAAAAGTAAGTAATATTCATATTTCAGTAGCATATCTAATTTTCGCAACATCTTCTTGAGATCTGCCCAGCTGTTTAGTATGAAGAAGTTTTTTTGGGGTCCCAAGGTCCTGGGTGATAATTTTGCCCTCACTTATACTAACAAAATCATCTTATTTTAATTTAAATAATAATAGTACAGTTACCTGAGATCCGTTTATCCATTTCTATAAGAGAAATGAATAAACAATTTATTTTACTTTACGTGTAATTGCTTTGGAAAAAAATTAAAATTTGTGGCTCCGTAACTAACGATAACAACTAATAATGAAACCAAATTTGAAAATTCAGGCTCTCTTGTGCCACCCCTGATATGATGCTCTATTCATAGACACTTCACTAGTCGAAATCCGTTAAGTAACCTTGGCTGTGTGCTTTTCACAAAATTTTATAACATTTTTTCTAATTGTATTATATATCTATATATTGATTATTTAATAATAAATCATTGTTAAAAAGATTTAGATTTTAGTAATCAAAATTATTACTTCAATAAATTATAAATTAACACTTATTTAATTGACTAATTATTTTCTTAAATAGACTAAACAAAAAATTATAATTATTTATTTATTATTTAAATTTGCCGCTTTGAGGAATTTGCTTTGTTGTTTGTAACTTGTTGCCCTCTGCTGGGTTGTCTACACAATTAATATTTAATCTCTTTAATGGACATTAAAGTTAAATTTACACAATTAATTTACACAATTAATATTTAACTTTAATGTCTATTCCTTTGTTCAGAAAATGGGCTATTACTTTTTTAGTTAGTGTGTAGAAATCATTTTCATTTGTAAACATTTTATCTAGTCGATATTGAATTACAAATTTAAAATTTGAAATAGGATTATTGTTCAACATTTTGAAAGGTTGTAACATATTTTGGAACTTATAACCCCATTCAGGTAAGATGTTAAATATTTCAAAAAATTTAATAATTAATTAATGTATTTTTTTATTTTTTAGATTGTTTTATGAGTATTTCAATTAAATTGTAGACAAGCAATCTACTTCACAGTAAAGAAATTTCCAATCTTTTGTGATGAATGTTTTCAACAACGAATTAACACTTAATCACAAATGTAAAAATGTTTGAATAGCTAACTGTCGTGCGTAAAGAGGTTAAAATTCATTAACAATTATTAATGGAAATTAAATTATATGTGTAACAATGTAAAATATTTTAAGAAAGATTAAAATTTATTTTTAATTAAATGATACATAATTTTATTGGTGTTTTTACAAGTTCTTTTTTGTGCGCTTTTTACACCAAACAATCCGTTTGCATATATTTTCATACTTTACTATTTTAGCAAAAAGTCAATTCTGTCAAAAATGTCACTTATGTAGATTTGATTTAGCATTCAAATGTAAGTTGAGCCAAAACTCGTTTTTTTCTATTTTTTTTTTTTTTTTTTTTTTTTTTGTTAAATAACTCATGTTGTGTGAATTTGTATTGTTTTTTTTTTGGACACAAGCGCGAGGCTCGTAACTGCTGGCTCCTGCTACATGGCTAATTTAGTTGTTCCGGCACTGTTTAGTTGCTCCAAAAACTTTATTTTCTGCTAAAAACACTATATTGTACCCATGTACTTTGTTTTTAATTCCAAAGTATACCAATTATATGTCATCAAAATCTTGTCAAATATATATTTTTTTTTATAAAATTTCCTTACCATCAATTAGTTTTTTTTTTCTAATTTAGTTCATCTTATTTAAAATTAAATAAGAAAATTTTCAAAATAATAAATATAATTGTGTGTTAAAACAAAAATATTTATAATTAGGTTATATACATGCATGCATATTATATGCATATATTTAAAAATGATTCCATTTGACAGATTGTTATAAAAAAACAAAACAAAAAACTAACATTATCAAAATTTGTACTTCGTTTACAAATAGCTAAGGGCCATTCAACACCACAAAAAAAATATGTCAAAAGTTTATTTAATCGAATAAATAGTACAGTTTAATTGATTAACATTTATAATATAACTTTATAAATTTATTAAGACATTATTCATAATATTTAATTAAAGAAATCTGACATATATTTAGGTAATAGGAATAACTAGTGACGACACACCCTTAGACACATTTATAAACACAATATATATTAAATAGAAAAATCAAACGAGGTAGAGTGAAATAACAAATAAAAAGAGACTTTTAAAAAGAGATTATTTTTGATTTTTCTTAAGAACCACGTTATATAGAAGAAAAGTATAAAAAGCTCTCTGATATAACTTCTTACGAAATTTTTGATAATGTAATAAAATTTTTGAAAAAGTTTTAAGTTCTGATCAAAAACACAAAAAAAAGACTTTAAAGCCCAAAATATTCGGTCTGTGGCATCGGATGTGTCTGGCTAACGAACTTATCCAAGCGTTTTGAACAATTAACGATTTTACCAAATTTCGTAACAATTAAATGCTTCGTTCGACAGCTATCGCGTACACACATAAATACATATATATATATATATATATATATATATATATATATATATATATATATATATATATATATATATATATATAAATTTTAGTGAAGTAGATTTTCGAGTTCTAGAGGCTCCAAAACAAATTTCTGCCATAGTCCCGGGCTTAGGTCTTACCATAAGAGCTGAATTTTCATTCTGAAAATTCGCTAAAATGTAGGCGGAAGAAATAAAAGAAATTTTTTATCTGTGTTTGTGTTTTTATGTTATAGTCCTTAGAGCCTGTAAAAAAAATGGAAATTTCTTTGTTCGTTAGCGGTATTTCTTGCGGGAAAAAGAAGAAAAAATGGACGTTTTGTTTTATTTTTTTGCTTGGCGGAAAAACGAAAATTTTACATTTTTACAGCAATTTTACTTTATTCATTTACAGAAAAGAGATAATTTTTAAGGCAGGGCGCTTTACTCAAATTCGCTCCAGGGTGCAAAATTGGCAGTTACGCTTCTACCAATAAGTACACACAAAGAAAAACAATAAACATTAACTATTCATTTGATTTACTCACTTACAATCACCTTACAATATTATTTCACATACTTTTGATGGCATTTTAATTTTTTTATTTTATTTTTTTTAATTTTAACATGTAGGGTGAATGCGGGAGAGATCCCGCACATTTTGAAAACACTTGATAATTCTTAAAGTAAGCATTTAATTGATTTGAAATTTGGTACACAATAAATCTAAACATTGTTCTTTACAATTATTTATAAATAATTGTAAATTTTGAGTCATAAAGGATTCATAATTAACATTTTTGCAGAGCCTGCAAAGCGGCGTCTCTCCCACACCTATGGGAGAGATGCCGCATCAAAGAAGGTGAGACGCGGCATAGTTCATATTAAAAATTTTGCATTTTACACACATCTCCATACATGATGCATGCCATATGTAACCATTTTTGGCACTTAATGCATCTTAACCAGTCAAATTTTTATTTGTTTCTGAGTACCTTTCAAAACATTCAATACACAGGCAGTCATCATTATTTTCGTTATCTTCACTAATATGAGGGCTCTTCCTGATCCATTAATGGATCTTTTATATTTACGTGGCATAATTTACAGCCCAAAAAAAAAATTGCATAATTAAGGTATATAGGTCTATGTTTTTAACATGTAATATGATGCGGCATCTATACCAACTTTAAATGTGGCGTCTCTCCTTTTTGTTGGGATAGATGCCGCATGTTGCTATAGCAAGCATAGTGCGGAATTTCAACCTAAAATTTTATACAGTACTTTTAAAATATACCTAAATTAATAACAAAACTCATTTTCATTAAAACAATGAAGTATACATTCTTAAATTCTAATGAATTAAATGGCTGATAAAATATTATGTTAAAAAACGTACTTTTCAATAATAAAAAGTTGGATAATTACTAAACTGATGGACTAATCATAAATATTACCATATACAGCTTAAATAAGTAACTTATTTTAAACATATAATCCATCAATAGCGCTATCTGTCAATCAACCGACAAACTATGGCTACTGCGGCATCACTCCCGACGCGGCATCTCTCCCGTACTTACCCTATATGACTTTTAAGTACATAATTATGCATGTTAAAATTTAAAAACGCCGTGAGCAGCGAAGCCCCATCACGGAACTCGAATTTTTCCTTTCATCTTCGGTACTGAGTGACTACAAGCGAAATGTAATTGAAAGTCCACAAGCGATTTGTCATTTTGGTGGTTTCAAAACTGATGATGAGTGTCCGGTTGATCGGGGCTTTAAAAAAAGGTTTTAAGTTTTTAAGGGCTGAATCTCGGTAAATTTCAATTTTGTGCCGATAGCAGTTAACAGGGAAAAAGCCAACACAATTTCGTACGAGGGCATTCCTACCCATGCTTATCCGCCAATTGCCTTTGTGTTTTATTTTTAAATATTAAAAATGAAACTTAAATAGTAAACTGGAAGGCTTTTATGAAGATATTTCTTCTTTCCAAAAAAATACAAAATTTCTATTTTATAAATAATAAAAATCCAAAATTACTAATTTATAAATAAACAGTGACTTTAATAACATTTTTAAATTACTTAATATGTATGTGTTTCATTTGTTATAAAAGTAAATTCACTTTTTTTAAATTTTTTAAAATTACTATTCGCCTACTTGTATTTAGAATAAAAATAATGCATTTAAAACACATTTAACAATAGCATTCAATTCCGATGTAAAAATGGGAGAAGTGGGGGGAAAAGTAATGTGGACTCCCTAAAAGGTACTAGCTGGATACTAACTCAATACACGTACAATATTCCAGCCCTCTAGGTTTCCTTAGAGAGTCTCTAGACGTGTTAGAAAACAAGCAAAAAAATTAAGGAAATATTGGCGTAAAAATCGTGAGGGTAAGGGTTAAAAGTTGAAATCTCCAAAAAACAGTGTCTGGCTATTAGCTTAACCTGTACACAAAATTTCAGCCCTCTAGGTTTATTTGGCGAGATTTTGACCCGAACGAAACTGCTAAAAAACAAGAAAAATCATGTTCTTTTGGGTATAAAAATGGTGGGGGTAGGGGTTAAAAGTCGAGACCCCCAAAAGGCACCCCCTTGATACTAACTCAATCCGAATACAAAATTTCAGCCCTCTAGGTTTATTTGGGTGACCTGTGCGAGTGGTACAAACTTCAAAACGTCGAAAAAGCATGAAATTGTAGCTTAAAAATGAGGGAGGTGGGGGTAAAATATTAAAACCTTCAAATAGCACAACCTAGGAATGAACTCTATCAATACACCAAATTTCAACCCTATACGATAATTCTGGGGGGCTGCTGGCGTGTTAGATCCAGCGAAAATCGTTTTTTCCTCTCTACTCCCACCAAATTATCCTAAGAAGCTGAATTTTGGATA
>JAPWDM010000001.1:39644054-39841554 GCA_035578155.1 Brachynemurus nebulosus | reverse complement strand
TAGTTTTTTTTGTGAAACATCAAATGCACTAGTAAGTGTTGTTTGGGATTTCTAAATGGAACACGATCGATATGTATAAGTAATATTTTTTTTTCATTACGTTGCACAGACTGCATGTTAATAATAATGACAAGCGAGATAGATTATATATACAATTGATCTATATTAGAAGGATAAAAGATACAATGTACAAGGCGACTGTACAATTCATAAAGATAATATGCAACAAAAAATAAACAAGAGCACAATATATTTGTTTGTAAAAAAAAAAAATAGCTTTCTTTTATGAAAACGTAAAATTGCTGTAGTCATTTCTTTATGTATTTTTCACATATAATGGTGAAAGTGTTAATTTATGATTTTTGGCTGGTTTTTTTATTTTTTAAGCACAGTGAAAATACATCCCCCTCTTGCATTTATTGGTACATGCATGTGCAACTCATTAATTATTTTTTATATTTTATTATTATTATTATTACCGATTGCCACCTCTCTCAAATTTTTGATAACAGACCTGTGTTATAATATCACCGAAGGAAGGATGTCATCCTTCGGTGACATAAAAAAGCGAATGTTGGACTACAGTATACCCAAATCCTGATTATTTTTGTTTCTATTATGTCCTATATTAACATTGATCGGAATAAAAATATTACGATTTTAATTTGTAATGATAATATAAAATACACCAGTCAAATTTTAGGCGGCAGTCAAATCTCTATTTCCTAAAGTAGCATTTGTTTTGTTTTTTAAATTACGCAACAATTAAGTTAGAAACTTTCCCCTAATCTAAGGATTGGATTCGTTTCTGATAAAATTTCCATACAAAATACGTAAAACAAGAACAAAGGTAATGAAATTATGTCATGTTTTAAAAATAAATATTTTAAAAATAAAAACAAAATTACAGCGAATAAAAACGTAATCTTTGATAATGTTAAGAGATTTTTTTCCAGCTTATACTATTTTCGAAGACAAAAATAACAAAAGAAAGTCACATTTTCTTTTTCCATTGTTTAAGAAAATTATATCAGACGTAGATACTGTATCCGGTACTTTCTTCTCAACTCGCTACATATACCTCGCATTTCTCTCGCAACTAACGTATTTACTTCATAAATTCTTAACTATGTGAGAAAACGATATAGAATTTTCAAATGACTTCTTTATAGGCTTCTATTGTTGAATACAGTTCTGTTACAAAAATTTTAAAATTAATTTTTATAATAGAAATTATTTTTATGTTACAGTGAATTATTTCTTCACCTTAGAGGGTCATCGACACAATGTTTGAAAAAGTCGGCTAACTCAAAAGTTAAAAAAATGCAAGTTACATTATTGATTTCAAGAACGGGAGTTGATATGTTTCTCTTCTAAACAGGGAACGGTAGACCAAAAAAGATTGGAATTTTGTGCTCTAATAAGTAATAACATTAATTATTAATTGATATTATTGAAGATGACGCTTTAATATAATTTAAAACCCTGATATACTGATACTTCCTGTAGTAATCAGGACAAGCTTGTTCGTATCTCCTCTTTTGTAGCGTGAGTGTATATTAGCGATATTAGTAATTCTGATTGTGAACGATATGAAACAAAGCAAAATAAAATTGTAATAAAAATTTTATTGCATAGATGATCAAATTTTTATGTTTAATTTCCCAAGTGATAGTATCCTAACAAACAGCAAAAAGTATTACACCATATTTATTATACATATGTACATATATTCAAAATTGTAAATAGACATAGATAATAAATAAATATCGGAATGCATGATTTCCATGTAAAAAATATTATTACTGATATATTCCATGTAAAAAATAAATCTGAATAAATGATATATTGTCGAAGAAACCGTATAAAAAATATTAGCATCCGTACAGATCACTACCTAAAGCTGAGTTTACATTGGTAGAGAAAATGGTAAAGTACACTATAGCATACTTTTTATCCAATCCTACTTTACACTGGTCATTTTAAATTTACCTTAGCTAACACAGTTCTACTTGTTCTACTATAAAATTTTAGCACCATTTTACAATATGCGAGTTCGTAGGCAGAGTAGAATAAAGCCGATTAGTGGGAAAAAGTAAGTGGTAGAGTGGCTATATCAAGCTTTTAAGTATCCACTTTACTCTTCTTAATGTAGTTGCTCTGAGATAGTCAAGTACAAAAGTATATCTCAGTGAAAAAATTTTCTTTTATCAAAAATTAAATAATGTATTAATATTCTTCAGTTATTATATTTGTACACCACTTGTTTTTTTTTTAATTTCCGTGCGCTTATGTTGTAGCAATATAAAAGCGTTGTTAAAAAAGCGTTGTAAAAACGTTGTAAAATAATGTTTATAAATTATATTTCAAAAACGACGTAATGAGTAATTTTTATTTCTTATTAAATATGGTTTGTAACTTTGTATTGTATAACATTAAATTCTTATCAAATTCCTTTGACACGTTTTCATTTTATTCAACAAAAAAAAAGTAAATTTTCCCATAAGAGCCCCGTGTCAAAATTACAAAGCTTTGAAATCGTTCTTTTCAAAATTGAGGTAGTCAATTATAGGAATAGGCTCGTATTACTGGTATTGAATTAAATAAATATCTAGAAAAGTTTCGTTAAAATCCTTTGAAAAAATCGTTTTATCAACCAACTACCTTAAATCAGTATACGCCTCTACTAGTTATGTTTACATTAGTAAAGTAACTGGAATACTGGATACTTAGTATTTACCATAGATATACATAGAGAGACAACTTAAAAAATCGTTTAAAAAGTTAAATAGTCATTACAGGAAAAGATGACAGCAGTCATTTGAATTTCTATACTATCTTTTGTCTTTATCTAATAAATGACAACATATATATGTATTTGTTAAAGGAATGCTAACTTTGAGTCAGGAATAAAAAAAGATACACTACACTATAATGTGTTGTTGTCGCACTCTTATCAACTGTTTATGTTGGATTGTTTTTTGTCATAGATCACAGTTGTGTACAACATATTACTTGCTTCAAAAAAAGGTACATAGTTGGCCATCCATGTATATCACTGGTACTTAGCTTAAATAGATCTACCGTTTACTCTATCAATGTAAACTCGGCTTAACGCATGTTCGTGTTTTCCTGTGCTTACAAAGGTAATCAAAAAAGAATTTTGTTAACTTTTGTTATAAAAATCACCACTTACGAAAAAATGAGCTTTTAAATTATATCTATATAAAAAATAATATGGAGCTGCTCTATTATTATTATTTTTTTATTTTTATCTTCATTTTATTTATAAAACAGTGTTATATATCGTCTTAAAAATCTAAATTAAAGCTATAAATATGAAGCGAACAAGCATTGTGTTCCATTATTTTAGTATTTTACTTTATGTGGAGTCATTTTCTTTGGAAAAAAGCTCATTTTTTATACCATTTATTTATCTTCTTATTAAGGTATTGCTTGCCTGGGAACTGAAGGTATTTGATGCAATACCACTTTAGTTAAAATCTAACTTTATTCATATCATTTTAGTATGTAAAATAAGAGAGAGAGAGAGTTTATAAAAAAAAATAGTTCTCTTTACTATTTTGACCCCTTTTAAAACTGTCGTGAGTTGACGTACAAGTAATGCATCGACGGGTGCAGTGATGTCTGTGAGCATATGGTTGGGAGCTAGGATTGCCAACTGTCCGATTATGATACGATTTGTCCAGAGTGAAATTCGCAATTTTGATGAAACTTCGCTGGTGTGTAGAATAGGCAAAAATAAGAGACCTGTAATTTTTTTTATCAGCCATCTTCCACGTTTTGGAGGTGAAATCAGCCCGTAAAGTTAGGGGGTTCAAATTGTATTTCTTAGAGGAAAGAAAGGATTTTCGAAAGATCATCCGCTAAGGATAGGGGATGAATATTTGCGTGGAAGTTCGTCATCATCAATCATCGTAAGATATAATATAGAATACTGTGTTATACCTGACGATGAACTAACTACTCGAAAGTTGGCTAGTAATCGAACAATCTATTTTTAATGGAAAGTTTCATATTTTATAATGTGGATTTTCACGAAGTAAATCTTTCAAATGTTGATTAGATAATTATTAGTTTTCATGTTTTGGAATATTATAAGTAATACAGAAGAATAATTAAATTAGTCATTTGATCAACTAAAAAAAAATCATTTTAGTCATTTAGTTAAAGGTAAAGTAGTCGACTAAAAAATGAATAAATTTAAAGAAAATTAGTACACTAAACCGACTATCGATTAATCATCCGACATCATTAATACACACATGGTCCAAATTTTATACATAAATCGGGACAAGGTTCTTCAAACCAATGATTAACCCAAGTTTCAAAACTATTACATTTTTTAGGTAAGAATACTTAAATGACTTTAGGGAGGATCAATGAGTACACGTCTTGATTAAAGTATCTCAAATGGTACTCCTTGATTTCTTTTTAAATTTATTATTTAAAAGATTCACACAACTGGTATGCGTAGAATATGCCACCGATTTTGAAATTTCATTTACCGTGTAACACAAGTATGTAGCTTTTTTCTTAAGTAATATCTATACTAAATATATGTATACCTACTGGCAGTAACAAGTAATTAAGTATGAAAAAACATCAAAATACCTGGTTTCGCTTTTCAATAAAAGGTATGGCAACAAAAAAAGATAGGTTTGGTTCAACTCAATTCAATATGAAATAATTTACATAATTAAACAATTATTATATTATTAAACATTTACAATATACTCAAACATATGTATTTTATGTATATTTATATGAATACCTGTATAAATATACAAATAATATGACAAACAGTGACGCTGATTCAAAACCTTGAAATAAATAAACCGGGTTTACAATGATCAGTATGGTCGTTGATCACAGTATTGAATTGAATATACAGTCTGTTTCAGAGAAATAAGAACATAGGTATCCCCTGTTGCAAATACAATTGATCATGAATTAAAGTTAAAAAATTAAATAATTCTTGTATTCAGAACAAATCAATTTTCGGTTCTTTTCTAAAAATAAACTGTAATTTTAAAATTTACGTAAGTGCAATAATGAAAGAGATAAAGCCAAGAAAACGGAAAATATTTAACCCTAGAATCATACGTTGATCTACGAGAAACGTTAATCATACATCGTCGTCAATTTGACGAATGGACTTTTTACGGAGAATTTCAGAGTTTATTTACAAAAAACATTTTTTTTACGTAGCAATACTATAAAAGCGAACAAAATATTTAAAAAAAGTGCATTTGGAAAAATTTTTTAATGTACATATTTATTAATTTTTTTAATATGTTTATCAAATCATATTTTCATTATAAAAATTAAAAAATAGATAAATACATCAATTGTATCATCAGACATGTCTTTCAAATAATTAATTTATGAACTATTATGAGTCTGTGGACGTGTGTGACCTTACAGAATGTGAAATTTCTCGGTTACAAATATTCCCGTAGATATGTAGTTATTTCCTCATTAGGCACATTCGTAAATTTTCTAGAATTTGTTAGTAAATTTTCGAATAAGATCTCAAAAAACAATAAAAATTAAAATATTTTTCGCAAAATAAATTGTTAACCTTTTATTAAGTCGTTTGAAATGCATTCTTTGGTTTTCGATTCAATATATTAAAACTTCAATATTATGTCGTCTCTATAAGTCAAACAGCTGTAATCATCTTTCACATTATCATTATCATAGAATAAATTAATTGTAACATCTATATCTTTAATAAATTTTAGAAAAATTACGAAAACTAAATATGTAAAGTACAAAATCTTTAAAAAAAAAAAAAACATACGTTAATCATACATCGTCGTCAAATTGACGCACACTATTTTAATATAAATAAAACGACAGCAACTATAAACAAAATTGATACGTCTTTTGTTATCATAACAAATAAATTAGATACCAGAAGTTATAGAACAGATAAGCAGCGACAAGTTGTAGTACTGGAGCAGGTAGAGAAGTTTGGTCGTCAATTTGACGAGTACGTATGATTCTAGAGTTAAATTCATAGGTGATGAAGCATGCTTAAATTTAAATTTAAGTGAAATGGACCGTACAAATTTTAACGTGAAGAAAAATTGGGAGGATCAGAGCTAGCTTATTTTTATGGGTATGGTGGTAGAGCAGGTAACTTGTCGCGTAAACAACATTTACCATTCTGTTATCTGATTACCATATAGTTACAAAAAATAGTAGGTCTTAAAAATTTTCCTTCCTTTCTAGAAACATAAGTAATCGCTTATCGTCAGTTAGTAAATAGATTTTTTATAACACCTGCTTCTAAAGTTCAATATTCGAGCGTTGTGTAGTGGGCGTAAAGAGCAGTTTTTTATATCATTGTAAAACAAATGACAGTAACTGTGCGCGAAAGTACAAGTGTGCGTGAAAGTAGCTAAAACTATGCGAGAAAATAATGATATTCATTTATCAATGATAATCATATTCAAATTAACATGGAAACGATCAACAAATTAATAAAAAAAACAACAACGTTCTACAAATTAATAAAAATTGCTTAAAAATAATTAATTTTTTTCTCTCTATTAAACTTTAGAAGCCGTCGTTATAAAAAATTATGTTCGATACGTATGCGTAAAGAGAGGTATTCGGTAGGCTTAAATTGGGGCACTCGCTAAAGGGACTGACGTATACACAACGAGATCTCGTGCGCTTACGCACTCGATCTCGTTGTGTATACGTCAGTCCCTTAGATTCGTGCCCGAATTTAAGCCTACTAGAATACCTCTCTTTACGCATATGTATCGAAAATAACTATTTCTATGTATGTAGTTTTTTATAGACGCCTGTATAGGTACTATTCATTTTTATTAAAATTGCATTTTCGATGAATATTATTAAGCATTTCTTATACATTTTTTTCAATTTATTCACGATTTTTTCACGATGTATTGTGTGACCATAAATGCGTAAAAATCATCGATGTTTAGCCTTGGATTCTCAAACTACATCCGAGGCCACAAAAATAACACTTACGGTTCTCTCAAAGTAATATTATACATTTTTAAGAACAAAAATATATTATTTATAGTAGCTAATTGCCCAAGAGCCCGCCGTATACAAAACCTACGTGTAAGATACATAAACTAAAGGAAGCCTTCTTTAGAATTGCCAAATTTAGCCCGCATGATAAAAATTTGACGTCACTTCCGGTTATGGCTTTGTTGCCTTTACTGAAAAAAAAACTTTTAATGAAGGCAGCCTATAAGTGCTGCGAATTACTAAGGCCTGGCAGCCCTCTATATTTTTATTTTGCACCTCGAAAAGTTTCATTTCGATGTAAATATCATTAATGCATTTGATGATACTACAAAACCATAACCGAAAGTGACGTCAGATTTTTATCATGCGGAGAAAATATGGACATTCTAAAGGAGGCTCCCTTTAGGTCTGGGGTAGTACTACTTACTTAAATACCTTTAAATTTTTCAAATTATATATTTTTTCTAATACTTTTCAAAATTGTAGGGGGGGGGGTTACTTACTACTGATTACATTTAATCAGTTTGAACAAACTATTTTTATTAAGATTCTGTTTGTCCGTTTGTCTATCCGTATCTACATCACACCCCCATAATTCCTATATTTTTCGACTTATAAATATGAAAATTTACAATTACATGCTACCGCTATATATCTCAATTAACATAAAAGAAAATTGTAGTACACAGTATCAATTCTGGAAGTACCTATTGGAAAATGGAAAACTTTTTCACGTACTAAATCGTAAGGTTTTTTGTCCCTAAAATGTAGACACTGGCACTTTTAAAGTTATTTCAGTTGTACCGAATTTGTGTCGATACCTTTCGAATAAATAGGCAACCAAATTTTCGTCTATCAAGTAAAAAAAAAAATGGGTAAAGTGAGAAAGTGATCTTCCAGAAAATGTAATGTTTCACGTAGGTACGAGAAAACATCCTCTAAAGAATCAAATCCAGATTACTGGGGAAAATGTTGAAAATTTATCTTTCTTTAAGGGTGATGTAGGAAACCAAAGTATTAGGAACTAACCCTCATAGTAACATTAGTGATACATGTGCAAGTAACACTGTCCAACATCTACTGAAATGTCGTATATTTTATCGCGAAAATTGTAAAAACTCTACTGAAAAAGACCATACCAGTGTCTAGCATACACTTGGCAAATTTTATTTTTATAGATTTGTATTTTTCACTTTTATTTACAACTTTTATTTCAGATATTTTATACTCGAAATACTCAAGAAATCTATACATATATTATAATAAAACTGTACGGAATCGTGTCTATACTTACAAGTAACACTACCCAAGTGCCAATCGCCAATCTTCTTGAAACTTTGCTGGTGTGTAGAATAGTCAAAAATAAGGGACCCGTATTTCTTTTTATCTGCCAAGGCCCACGTTCACGGGGTGAAACCAGCCCTTAAATTTGGCGTTCAAATCGTATTTATTAAGATTACTCGAAAACTATAAAAGATAGAGGAAAACTTTAAATTGAGGAAATGTTTTCCTTTAAAAGACCTATTCACCTATATAGGTTAAACCAGTGCCGGGTTTATAAGAGGGGCTGGAGGGATGAAAATGTGGGTAAATTTTGTTGTACAATTTAAGTGGTTCAATATATTAAATTTTTGCTATCATAAACGGAAAGAGCACCAAAAATTAGGGGATACGTGTTTTGCGTTTTTTCGAAATATGTGTGGTATTCAAGACATATAAGGAAGAAAAAAATAGGATAGATTATATTGTATTATTATTGATTGCAAATACAATTTTTTCATTTTTATGTTTATTTCATCAACAAAATGTAAAATTTTACTTTCCGATAATGATTCGTCTATTTTTCAGTACTTACTGAATTGGTAATTTAATCATGTGCATATTTGGTTACTCCTATTCTATATTTTCTGCTTCTTATCGTGTATTCATTAACACAGGCAGGTCACACAACTTTCGCAGAAATTAGTGTAAAAAATATAGAATAGGAGTAACCAAATATGCACATGATTAAATTACCAATTCAGTAAGTACTTAAAAATAGACGAATCATTATCGTAAAGTAAAAAATTACATTTTTTTGATGAAATAAACATAAAAATGAAAAAGTATGGAAGGTATTTGCAATCAATAATAATGCAATATAATCTATCCTATTTTTTTCTTCCTTATATGTCTTGAATACCACACATATCTCGGAAAAACGCAAAAACACGTATCCCCTAGTTTTCGGTGCTGTTTCCATTTATGATAGTAAAAATTTAATACATTGAACCACTTAGGCTGTACAACAAAATTTACCCCCATTTTCATCTCTCCAGCCCCTCTTATAAACCCGACCCTGGTTTAACCTATATAGATGAATAGGTATTTTAAAGAAGAACATTTCCTCAATTTAAAGTTTTCCTCTATCTCTTATAGTTTTCGAGTAATCTTAATAAATACGATTTGAACCTCAAATTTAAGGGCTGATTTCACCCCGTGAACGTGGGCCTTGGCAGATAAAAGGAAATACGGGTCCCTTATTTTTGACTATTCTACACACAAGCAAAGTGTCAAGAAGATTGGCGATTGGCACTTGGGTAGTGTTACTTGTTAGTGATGTCGGATGATTAATCGATTAATCGGTTTAGTCGACTAATTTTGTTTACATTTAGTCATATTTTAGTCGACTATTTTACCTTCGATTAAATGACTAAAATGATTAGTTTTTTTTTAAAATGATTAAAACTGACTAATTTAACGACTTTTCTGTATTATTTATGGACTTCAAAAAATGGAAACTATTTATCTATTTGTATCGTTTTTCACTTTTATGTGATTGACATATTTTGATATCTCGTATCTTTCTTTTTCTTAAAAGAAAAATATTAAAAGTCTATAATAAAATTCAAAAGAAACCCTCGTTTTTGAAAGTGTTACATAGGTTAACTTATTCATGAATTCGACTAAAAATTTAGTCGATTAATCGACTACTCCATGCTCGATATTTTCGACTAATGACTAATTTTATCAATCAAATTTTAGTCGATTAATCGGCTAACTGCTTCTCGGCTCGACACCACTAGTCTGTACATGGAATATTTTTAACTTCCCATTGGAAGTTATTGTAATGGTTCCGATTTTACGAATCGCTAATTTTGACATATCTCCACGTTTCAAGGTCATTAGAATCCGAATCCATCGTTTTTAGCGTGATGTCTGTGTGTGCGTTCGTTCGTTCGTTCGTTCGTGAATTTTTTTTCGTCTCGCATATCTCGAGAACAAATGATGATATCAACTCCGGACTAATTTCATTAGATGCGTAATCAAAAAATGAAGACCGGATAAAGTTTTCAGCAAATTCGGATTAGCGGTTTGTCTTTTGTGGCAAAAAAACGGAATTAACTTTATTAAGATAACATATAGTAAATTATATGGATTTTTTACCATAACATTATTATATAATCGCCTAAGAACCTTCCTTACTGTTAGAAACGCCAGTATAATGAAATTTAAAAAAAAAAAATTCGTCAAGTGCGTGGTTGACACGCATTAAGTTAGGGCCCTCAGTTATATGAGCCGTTTATTATGAAAGTGGGGCAAGTCCATTTTTGAAAAAAATGGAGATAATGGTAGTTATAGATAAGACTTAGTATGATCTTTTCATCTATCAACAATTTATAGTCAAAAAAATTCAGAAGCCTAATATTTGAAAGATTGAAGTTTTAGCTCTTAACAGTATTGTAAATATGTTTATTTTGATAGTGGTGCAAGTCCATCTTACAAGTAAAATTTCCGAAACTGGACCTATTGATTTTGATAAAACTTAGATTTGTTGTAGAATACTAAAAAATAAGTAACACTTGCTTTTTTTATCTGCGGAAAAGCGGTTTGAAGGGGTGAAATCGTCCTTCAAAAATTGGGGTGAAAATTTAATTTTTCAAATATCTCGAAAACGGTAAGAAATAGAAACAAGCATTTCTTAAATAAATTGGCGAGATTGCTCTTTTTTATAAAGCTATCTATTGATATGTAATTTGTTTACATTACATCAACAGGGGTAGTATAGGGCTAAAATTTGAGGGGTTAATTTTTAGAAAAGAGGTAAAAAATAAAATATAATAAAGTTTTATTTACAAATTTCAAGTGTACGTAAAAAAATCTAATCGACCTGTTTTTACTCAATTTCCTAATATTAAATCCAGGGGTAGTTAACGGGGTGACTGTGTCGACATAATCGTACTATTTGAGTAATTAAAAACTTCTTCAAGGGAAATAGTTTTAAGATGGTTTCTCACAATAAATGTAGACTAAAATCGAATTTGCTCTGAAAAGAGATTTTATTTAACAAATCAATATAAATTAACAAATTGATAGAGAATTACAATAAAATTTTAGTTACCTGAAAAGAGAAATCGATTTGCAAAGTCACTTTCTTTTTCTATTTTAAATAAAATTAAAATTCTCAGAAATATTAAATAAATCAAACATAGAAACTTTAATCATAAAATATGTTACAAGCGTATAGAGTATAACAACTACTTTATAGTTGCTATACCCAACGCGCCTAATTCAAACGTCCAATATCCATAAACATCAACAGTGTAATTTAGAAATGCTTGTTTCTATCCATTTCCAAATTATATAGTTTAAAACAATTAGAATAAATTTTTAAAATTAATTTTAAGCAACTCTGCAAAGGGGGTGAGTCGCCTTTTTAAAGTACATACTTATTTTCAAACACTCATTTCTACTGCTAAGGCACTGGCAGGGGGTAATAATGTCATAGTACGTGCTTCTAAAGTTGAACTGTCGTATGAAAAGTTTTTATTTTTAAATGATAAAACTCAAATATTATCCTTTTAAATTAACGATTACAATAATTCATTAATTTTGAAAGTGGGGCAAGTCCATTTAGTTATAATAAAACCTTTTTTTTTAGCCAGCATTATAAACACTATTGGATCATAAACTTGCATTATCTAAGACCACAAAATACAAAAAGTATGTCTATTAACACTTACCAATATTTTTAAATTTATTGAACGCAAACCCTTAAATATCTCGCAATAGCAAAATATGGACTTGCCCCACTTTCAAAATCAACGGCTCACATATTTGAAAAATTCAATTTTCACCCTAATTTTTAAAGAGCGATTTCACTCGTTCCAACCGTTTTTCCGCAGGTATAAAAAATATGTGTCGCTTATTTTTTACTGTTCTACAACATATTCGTTTCAATAGCGAGTAAATCAATCGACTACGAAGTTTAGTTAACTAATAATAAATTAAAGTAGTGCCAACACTGATTCTAATTAAATGACATTTTTATAATAGGTATAAATTTTTGCGAGTCGCCAACGTGTGTTTCGATAAGTGTGTATTTCATGTGGGTATTCGAACTATGTCACACTTTAAGTTCTGGTGTACATATACCTATGAGCAGTTTAGTTAAAGTTCCCTTCAATGTCACTCGATAGCGAACACCCATTATCTCTTATTTTTTTTATTTCTTATTTCATTCATTGTGTGTCCCGTACGATACTGAAACATTGACCGCATTCCATTAGCAAAAATTTTACACTGTGCGTGACACTGTGTTACACTGTGTCTACTTTTTTCACTAATGGAACATCAACTTTTATTTTGTTTCTGCAGAGGGCAGCATAGACAAAGTTACTAGATTTTAAAAAGATTCAATCTGCTTTTTGAGATTCCCAATTACACGTATAATTTAATTAAAAGCAGATAAAAGGTTAGTTTCGCAATAAAATTAAAAAAAATTAGTTTTTTTGTGAAAAAAGAAAGTACAAAAATCACGAAAACTTGTTTGGCATTTCTTTTCCCCTAAATGCACTGTGTTACACAGTGCCGTTTGTGTTTGCTAATGGAACACGGTCAATTATGTGTGCGTAGCGTACCTCATATACTCTAGAGTCTAGACCATAGAGTAATAGAGACAACATATCTATCCCTACACTACTGGAACCAGTGTAACATGTAAGAGATAGACAATATGTTGTATACGTGCACTGGGTTTACATTGTATTAGTGCGATTTTGTGTATTTGTGTGAGTAACGCCGATAGTAGGGGCGGTCACGTTGTTCAGCTATTGCATACATAGCTATGACACCACACGCATGTACTAGGGGATGTAACAATCAAGTCCATTATCATGTGGTTGATCTACAATCATCGACTGCTACTGACAAACTGACAACTAAGAAGCCTAATGAGCACAGAAGTACACACTCGTGATTACAGAAAAGAGATAGTTGCTATACCTCTGTACTCTGGGGTCTAGACTATATTTATATTTACATTTGTAACTCTATGAGCGAGCACGAGCAATCTAGTATTACCCGTATAGAACTCAAATTTTGACAGTTCAATATCGATTTATGCCTCTGTCAGTTTTGACTAGGGATGAGCATCGATAAGAAAACATCGATGTTTACCATCGATGTTAACATCGACTGTAAGCCATCGATATATCAAAAACATCGATCTCGAAACATCGATGTTTTGCGGTCGCAAACATGGATGTTTTGTAGTATTTAAACATCAATCTTCAAAGTACAAATACAGAAAAAAACTACTATAAACTATTTTCAACTGTAAATTGGGAATAAGAATAAAAATGAGTGTTTTTATCGTTGTTACAGCTCGCAATGTTATATTTTCGTTCTTTCTATTAAAGTTCATATTACCAACAGTATATTATATAAAAACATCGACGATTTACTATCAATGTACGAAAAACATCGACGACTTGCCATCGATGTCAAAAACATCAAACATCCATAACAAAACATCGATGTTTTGAAAACATCGATCATCGATGCTCATCCCTAGTTTTGACATTTATTTATATAAACATTCGTAGTAGTATTTTCAGTTTTAAATTCACGATAATTTGAACAATGTTATTCGTTGTTCCGTTCAATAAATGAGTTGACGAAATATCTTTGTATTGTTTCAATTATACAGTCCGTCTCATAATATAGCCTCACTAAGAATTTTTATATTTCACTTACAATATTTTAGAGAAACAGGTTAGCCAATAATACGTTAGTCGTATATTTCGAAAATATTTTATTGTGTAAATAAAAATATGCAGTATTTGTTTTAATAAAATAAACGCACAAACAAATCACAAAAGTTATATCAAAAACATATAAAATTAATATATTTTTTTGTCCCATAATAATATAGCCTCACTTTTCAAAAATTAAGTATAATTTTAATAATTATTGACTGGTTAAGGCTCCTTTATTTTCCACTATTTGTGAAATTTTTGTTGGAATATTCTCATATAAATTCCTTGCATATTCCAGTGGTATTTGGCATCAGTTACGTCTAATATTTTCTTTCAATTTTTTTTGAAATTATATTGTTTCCCGCCGTCGTATACTTTACGGGACGAATAGTTCGATACATTTTCGATGATGTTGATATCAGGTGATCTGGCTGATCGTGTAAAACAGATCAGTTTCTTTGTTTAAACAATTCCTGTACACACGTAGAATTGTGAATTCAGACATTATCCTGCTGTCTAAAATATCCACTCTCCGCCCTGTAAAACCTCATTTATTTCTACTTCTTGTTGAAAAAGAGTGCCTGCGTATTTTTTCGAATCCTGTCGTCCTTTTAAAATAACAGGATCGATAACTTTATTGAAGTAAATCGCTCCCAAAACATCATTGATCTATCATCCATTTCTCTCAACTTAAATAAAATTGTTATTTATGTAAATCGTGATAGTAATATGTGTGAATATCCATCTGGGTCGTCAGGATTAAACCATTCTTATACCATTCCGTTGTGCCAGACACAGTTGTCTAAGTACATATTCTGTAAAAAAGCAAAAACATTTAAATCTTAAAATACATTAATATCAGAGTAAATTTATCTTACCTTAAAAATATTATACAGCAATAATTTATATTTATATATACAACTGCAGTGTCACTTCATTTTGACATTTAATTATACATCAAAATGGTTAGATACATAAGATATATAATGGCCACGTTCCATTAAGGAAACACAAACAACACTGTGTAACACAATGTATTTGTTTCTTCACAAAAAACTAATTTTTTAAATTTTATGCAAAACTAACCTTTTAATTGCATTTAAAAGCAATTAAAACGTTAGTTTTAAAAAAAAAAATAGTTTAATGTGAAAAAATAAATTCACAATGTTGTTTGTGTTTTATAAATGGAAAACGGTTAAAACTTGTCATATATAGTACTATTTCTTATTTCATATTTGTCATGTTGGTATAAGCTAAAGCGTTGTTTACGTATGTACCGTGCAAGCAAGATAGCAAATATATACAACGGATTTATATAAAAAGAAATAAAAGATACATATATATAATATCATAAAGAGCGTGGAAATTTTTTTTTACTGGGGTGTTGATTATTATCAGCTTATTTTTCAGTATTTTTAGATTGAAATATTAAAATTAGCCGTTAATATGACAATCTGAACTATAAAATGTCGATCTGAGATAATAAATTCCATTAATAGTTTTCTTTTTTGGCTATTATTTTTCGGCTTTTCGACCCCACATCATTTCGCCGTCATTGGTATTTCACACATTAATAATAATAATGCTAATAATATTCCTTTGGTCACACAAGTAAATTAATAGGGTCCCTTCGGGCCCTAAAAAAGAAAAAAAACGGAAAACGATATAAGAAACTTTTTGTGAAATATTTTTTGTCTCGCGTATCTTGATAACAAATGACGTTATCATTTGTTTGATAAGGGTGGGGCCCCCACCCTAAGGTACAGAAGGCAAAGCCCCCGGTGTGGTGCAAGGGGCAAAGCCTCTATCGGAAGAAACCCCTGAATTAAAAAAAAAGTTATTCATGTGCAATCGTCTTTAAGGGCATCCAATGGGAAGTTGACAGTGTGGGTAAACCTGTCTCTCCAAATTTTTTAAAAATTGTAATGGTACTGTAGATATTTTTTATCTATCTATCCGTCTGTCTGATCAAGCATCACGCAAAAACTACTGGACGGATTTTGATTAAATTTATTTGGTGTTGGGATAACTTATTACTTGGGTCAACATCTAGAATACTTTTTACTCCGAGAAAATGTCTCATTCCCACGGGAAAATACGAAAAGAATTTTGAGCATGTGCATATGCATTATGCAAAAACTATTGTTCTGTGCAAATTCTTTATAATTATTATACTTATACATATACTTCTCACTGATTTTATACCAATGCGTTCCGCGAACGACGTCGCGGGTACAGCTAGTTTATAAATATCTTCAAAACTTTTTAATGACAGATATATTAAATTAGCAAAAATATCGGTATTGCATTAAAAAAATTAAAATGTAGATTTTTGAACAACCAACCATGTTTCCCGTTGGCTATATAGTATTTTATTTATACATAAAAGTTTTCCCCCAGCCTCCAAAAAAATCGCGAGGGATTCCAATATGAATTGTACTACTTTAAAACATATCACAAAACTTATTTAAAAAGAAAAATTATAATTTATAATATTTCTGCAGTAGCAACACTTTTTTCTAAAAAATAGAGATAAAATTCTTATGAAATGGAAACAAAAGAAGTAAGCGTTTTATAACATAGGTAGAGCAAATCTGTTATTCATACATTTTACTATTTATTTTACTCTGTAAAAGGTTGTTCACCTTTAGTGCAATTTATGCGTTTTATATTCTAATATAAAATAATTATCAAACGGATGAGATATTACACAAAGTAAGTACAGAATACAAACATACAGAAAGTACATAATTAGATTTATCCGTTATTACGTGTTATTTTACATTTGATACACAATAGATATGTAATACAGATTATAGGCAATAAATTATTAATAAAGGTATATATGTGTTTGTACGTGTATAACGATACATACATATACAAATGAATTAATTTTACTCGGTACTTTTTTTTAATCATATTAAGTTTAATATACGTACAATGAAATTTTGCATTTTGGAAATCTTAAAATAAATGTTTCTATAGTAAAAACTGGCACAAGAGATAAGCAAAAACCGAAACCGAAAATTTCAAATATTAATCTTCCTATTTTGTTTGCAAACTGAAAACTAGGTGCTGTCTAAATCTAAAGCACGGGGTCCCAAAGTGGGCACCGCCAAGCGTCACAAAGGGCATCGCGGCTGTACCACTTAAGAAGGAAAAATAATATAAATTATCATTTTAGAAAATCATATTTTATTACACCTGCTTGCTAAGCGTATCTCGGATTAAAGACGCCGCCGGAAATGACCTGTAGGTATATTAAAGGAACCGCGGGTGTAAAACGTTTGCAAAACCTCTAGTGACTAGTCTAAAGTGACGTTGGAGAGATTTACTGGAATCACAACAGCTGTCGATCTCACCTCTGCTATAATTGTATACACATTCTATGATGAAAAAATATTTAATTATTAAATTTTAATACCAAATCTGATTCAGTTATATGTATACTTATAACACGAATATGTCTTACTGCATTTGGTATTAAAAATTTCGTAGAATTATTTATAAACGGAAATTACGCAATACAAAACATAACATCTCTGTTAAGTTTCAAAAATTTAGGTCAAGATTGTTTTTAATCAAATAAAATAATAAATTTTTTTATTGTGAAGAAATTTTTTAATAAGCATACCAACCAAACAACTACATAAAAATTATTTTTCATTTTATTAAATCAAGTAATCAGAATTACAAAACAACACTGCAGTGTTTTTAAATATTAACGAAAAAAAAAAATTAAAATTTTTTACGTATATTCTACTTTAAAATTTAAATGTTATAAAATCTTTTATAAATAACGAAAATGTAAACACTAGATCAGGAATAAAACAATAAAGGATAATAACTAAATTTTAATAAAATAAAATTTACATTTGTATATTATTCTACCATCGCATCGTAGCCAGTAAAGGAAGTGGTTTGAACCTCGCCCATCAGATTGTTGATATGAAAAACAATGTTTTGCAAGATACAAAAAAAAAACCTTCAATAATTTGGTTAATAATGAACAAAAAAATTCGTCAAGTGCGTGTTTTTTGACACGCACTAAGTTAGGCCTTCTCAGAGGACTTGACGAATTTTTTTCATTATTTTAAAATATTTTGTTACCTTAAATCATAGATACCAGCGAAACACAATTCGATATCGATAATGGAAAGGCTGGGAAACTTTTAAAATTTGAAAAAATTCAATTTTTTCAAATTTTTTTTTTATCATTTTGTGTGTCTGCGTTTGTATGAACTTTTGAGTGCATATTTCGATAAAATAGACCAAAATAAACAATAGACCAAAAGGTCGAGGCAAGAGTAGGTGGTGAGGTTAGTTAAAGTTAGGTTAGTTTAGTTAGTTTTGACAATATACTTCGACTTTTATATAAAAACTAGATGGTGAAATTAGTTAAGGTTAGGTTAGTTTAGGTAGTTTTGACAATATACTTCGACTTTGATATGAAAACTAGATGGTGAGATTAGTTAAGGTTAGGTTAGTTTCGGTAGTTTTGACAATATACTTCAACTCTGAGACACATGCTTGCAAAATAAAAAAAGAAATTTAAAAAAATTGAATTTCTTCAAGTTTAACAAGTTTCCCAGCATTTTCAGTAACGATATCGAGTTGTAGTATTTTTTTTAACTAATCCCCCATAACAATGAACTTTAAAAAAAATCATTAAAATCGAATCATTAGTTTTTCTTTTAGAGCCAAAAATAGGTGGAGCCGTGCTTCTGCATATACTTCGACTTTGTTATAAAAACTAGGTGGTGAGGTTAGTTAAAGTTAGGTTAGTTTAGGTAGTTTTGACAATACACTTCGACTTTGATATAAAAACTAGATGGTGAGATTAGTTAAGGTTAGGTTAGTTTAGGTAGCTTTGACAATATACTTCGACTTTGACACATGCTTATAAAATAAAAAAAGAAATCTAAAAAAATTGAATTTTTTCAAATTTAACAAGTTTCCCAGCATTTTCAGTAACGATATCGAGTTGTAGTATTTTTTTTAATTAATCTGCCGTAGCAATGAACATTAAAAGAAAAAATCATTAAAATCGGATCATTAGTTTTTCTTTTAGAGCTAAGAATAGGTGGAGCCGTGCTTCTACATATACTTCGACTTTATTATAAAAACTAGGTGGTGAGGTTAGTTAAAGTTAGGTAAGTTTAGTTAGTTTTGACAATATACTTCGACTTTGATATAAAAACTAGATGGTGAGATTAGTTAAGGTTAGGTTAGTTTAGGTAGTTTTGACAATATACTTCGACTTTGACATACATGCATACAAAATAAAAAAAGAAATCTTAAAAAATAGATTTTTTTTAAATTTAACAACAGTTTCCCAGCATTTTCAATAACAATATCGAGTTGTAGTATTTTTTTAACTAATCCGCCATAGCAATGAACATTTAAAAAAATCATTAAAATCGGAATATTAGTTTTTCTTTTGGAGCCAAAAATTGGTGCATAATTACCAAATGCAATATTAAATATGAAAAATTTATTCATAACTACGTCATTGATTATAGTATATATTAATATACTTCCAAAGACCTATCGATGAATAAAAGAATTCAGGGATTCCCACGTACCTGCTGGGCTGGAATACAAAAACCTATTGGCGCAACAAACGCTCAAAATTCTATATCTTAGTTAGTTTTACTCCGATTTGTTTCAAATTTTGACACAACAATCTTAAAATGTTGTCCAATCATATGAAAGTATAAAAAAGAGAAAAAAATTAAATTCATTACCATCCCCTTAAGGTTAAAGCAAATTTTTCCGGTGGAGTAGGCATGTCGATTCATTAAAAAAAAATCGATTTCCGATTCGATTGGAATCGAGTGGGCTGGAATCGGTTCTCGATTAAATCGATGATTAAAAGATCGATATTTAATTATTCGATTCGGTAGTCGATTATTTTGAAATATGCTTAATAAAAACAGAAAACATTATTGATAACGAATTAGTAGAGGTAGAAGTATTTTTTATATCAATAAATTAAACTTATTCAAGAAATCAGGAAATGAAACTATAAGTTAATTATATGCGTTTATTGAATCAAATTAATAAAAAAATTACATTTCCCAATATTTCATGTCAATTAACTTTAAAAATATTAATTTATCTAATCGCTCAGGATTTAGGCGACCCCTTTCGTCGGACGCAATATTTGGTGGAACGGAAAAGTCTTTCGCAAGGAACGGATGTTTCGACTATACAAACCATAAGAATTTCTTGTTGTCAAAACTACGAAATTCTAAAAATGCATATTTTTACAAAAAGCCCCAAAGCAGAACATTTTCAACCTTTCTGCGACGGCATGTGTAAAACCCAAAAACTTTCTGTAAGTTTACTGTAAATCGAACGTTAACTTCGACATTTAATATATTATTAAATACAATACAATTACTGTTTAATATTAAATTTAGTGCAAATCTGGCATTAAATTATAATAGGGAATATGCATGTTTTTTAGAATATTATGAAACATTTTTTAGAATATTCTATACATGTCACAAATTCTTAGGACAGTTCTTTTTGTTTGATTAATTTTAGTTTCCATAACGAAATTAATGTAAATTATCTACCTTAAATAAAAATTCCGCCAAAACGGTACATTTGAGCAACGAGCGATCCTATTGGTTGTGACGTGTAATGTAAAGTTTCACCAAATATGCCAGATATATATACTGAATGAAATATGCACTGAAGGTATAACATAGAGTACCATAAATAATAGGATACACTTTATAAACTTTGTCACTGATAGGAAAACATATCAAATAGAATAAAAATTAATTTTTGAATATTTAAAAATATTTTGTAACTTGTCACAATCAATACTTATTATTTTTTAAAAAAAAATTGATTTAGGTAACTAGGAAAATATTAAATATTGGCCATTAACGGATATTTTCATTTGTTACAATTTTTGTAGTACCAAACTACAATTCTATAAAACTTATTATTTGATAAATTAAGGATACATTTAAATGGATATGGAAAAATTAATAATTCTCGTATTTGAAACCAAAGAGAAAAAGAGTACTATAACAGAGAAATTTGTAAAAAAACTTTGCTTAGAGGTTACGGAAGCATTAAATGTTCCTTCATTCCAAAATCAAATGCACGTCAAAGCTTAATTTAATCTCCATTTTCACAAAAATTGAATAATTGATTTATACCAGTATTTGATTTGTAAACAATGAAGAAGTTTATGTACGTGTTTCAAACATAAATACGCTGTCAATGGGGTGGGCACACCCCATTGAGTCGTAAAAGACTCTAAAATAGTATTCTACTTTAAAATAGTCTTCTAAAATAGTATTATATACCCTGAAATTATATTTTCGCCTTGAAGTTTATAAAAAACTGTTGTAACTCAAAAGACTTAAAGGCTAAATTATAAAATAATAGCAAAAATATTTTAGAAACTAACCCCCAAAATACCCTAATTTGAGCGAGATAGGACTAACAGTAAATAAGATATTGACATTTAATGGGATTTCATGGTAGCGGCGTAGCTACCGTTACTCCGATTTCGATTAAATTCATAGGGGGCCATATAGGAACCAAACTACATAATTTCTGAAAATTTCATAAAAAAGAATTGAGTGGTTCAGAAGTTATGCCACTTGGTGCAATTTTGGAATTACATGGTAGCGGAATTGCTACCGTTACTCCGATTTTGATTAAATTCATAGGGGACCATCGCGGAGCCAAACTGCATAATTTCTGAAAATTTCATTAAAAACAATCGAATAGTTCGGAAGTTATGCCACTTGGTGCAAAATTGGAGGTACACAGACGGACAGACAGACACCAAACCAAAATTGTTCAGGAAGCTCTAAAACGTAAAATGTGCGTAAAAAATTTAATTTTGGAGAGAAACAATTTTTTATTTTTCAAAAGTGATCACAATGCTTCCGCTACTAAAAGGACGTTTTTACGTTCTAGTTATTTTTACTATACTATAAATATAAACCGCTTGTTTCTCGATATTAATTCGTCTATATCCAATACGGCGCAGCCTGCTAGCAGCCGCCAGCGCTCGCGGAGTCTTAAGTCACTTGTCTTCGATTTAAAGAAGGATATTTTCACGTTCTAGTTATTTTTACTATACTATAAATAAAGTTTTTTCCTTCCCTTTTACGGTCAAATTCACAACAAACTACATTCTGCAAACTACATTCTAGTTGGTTTTATGATAGCTAATCTAAGATTAGTAATCTTTCTGCAGGAGCCCGTTCTCCTTCTGCGACAATGTCGCCGTGTTGCGCGTAGTTCTGCTATGGGGACAAAAAGTAAATTTAGTTTTCATTATAGTTAAAATTTTTTAACTAATTATTATTTTTCTACTTACATAATATAACTTCTTGCAATTTTTATAAACTTTTTCAGCTACAGGTAGCTTATATATAAACTTTTTCAGAATAGTAGTGCGTGGGTAGGTAGTACTTAGTAGATTTATTGTTAGTAGACTCACAGAACATTTTAAGTAGACTAGTCAAAGTGTGGAACGCTCTTCTTTATAAAACCACGAATTGGTTTATGTTTTCTTAATAATTTACAACGATTATAAAAGTAACATAACCATGTTTGACAAATCGACTGCAAATTCACCGAAACAAAAAAAGTATAATCAACAATTTTTGAACTGAATGTATCTAATTCTTTATCTACTTACCATGTTATTATCAATTATCATGATCATCATATTCTGAACATTTAAATTCTGTTCATATAAAAGTTTTTTTTAGGTTAATTTATTCAAAACAATAATATTGACTGACATATTGGTGTACCTGTATAACAAAAACCAGGTGTCAATTTGAAAACAAGCCATACCTATTTTTTAACTTACAAACTACTTTTTTTTTTTTAAATTTGCTAATATTGAGTTAAGTACATTAATTATTTTACTTACATCATCAGTTATCAAATTTTTTCGTTCGTTTACTCGATTTATCAAAAATTATGAACTTTGCTCAAAAGTAAAGTACTTTTATAAATAATAAACAAATATTTTACTTCGCAAAATACCACTTTTATTTTGAAACTGTGACAATATTGTTTCGAATATTCGGTTTGAAAATGAACTGACGGTTCGAAACAATATTGTAACAGTTTCAAAATAAAAGTGGTATTTTGCGAAGTAAAATATTTGTTTATTATTTACAAATATGGAATACCGTAAAGTAACGCTCAAATCTATTAATATTATAAAGTACTTTTATTTTTATTAATACCAAAAATTGTTATAAACAAAGTTGATCAGAATTTAAAACTATACTCGAATATGGAATTATATCGAATTACAAGAAAAATCACGTTTTGTTGCTTTTTACAATTTTAAGTTCTAATTTTGGAAATTTGTCTCCTTTGTTTATTAACACCATGATGGTTATAACCTTTCCTAACAAAACGCCCAACTAGTACACTATTTTGACAGTACACTATTATTACACTTATATACTTCTCATTGATTTTATAACAATGCGTTGCGCGAACGATGTCGCAGGTACATCTAGTTCAATATAATTACGTATCTAAATATATAGCTTTCTAATTCTGATCATAACAATTTTTGATATTGTCAAAATACATATTATATACATATTGAGCAAAATACATATTTCTGACAAACATTATAAACAAACAACTGAAAAAATTTATACTGATGATTGCAATTTACATTTTAGATCTTAAACCATGCAGAACTTTTTAGGAAGAACTACTTTTTTCTTGGAGTTAATAAGAAAAGTTTCCTATACGATACCAACATAAAAAGACACAGTGTATATTTTTAAATTTAGTTCACAAATATGAATAATAGGTGGCAGTATATATTACCAGTCAGAAAAAAAGTTCCAGTAGTTTGTAAAAGTGACACAAGATAAAAAAGGTAAAATATATACATGTTTGTATAAAAATAAAAAAGAAGAAAAATGTACATTCATTTTGGTGATTTCGTTGATAGATCGTCGATAGAGTTAATATACAACAAAAAGACTAAAGTAGAGCACAATAT
Source organism: Brachynemurus nebulosus (assembly GCA_035578155.1). NCBI lineage: Eukaryota > Metazoa > Arthropoda > Insecta > Neuroptera > Myrmeleontidae > Brachynemurus > Brachynemurus nebulosus. The sequence continues at coordinate 39,817,470 of JAPWDM010000001.1, read as the reverse complement.
AATTGATGCCAAAAAAAAATTAGCTTTCTTTTATGAAAACGTAAAATTGCTGTAGTCATTTTTTCTTTATATATTCGTCACATATAATGGTGAAAGTGTTAATTTATGATTTTTGGCTGGTTTTTATTTATTTATTTTTTTTTTTTTTAAGGACACTGGCACCCCTCTAGTATATGCATGTGCAACTCATTAATTATTTTTTTAAATTTTATTATTATTATTACCGATTCCCCCTCTGAAATTTTTATGATAGACCAAAATTATAAGGCTCTTCTTCGAAGGCCTAAAAACCTAAACTCTGCGGTTGCTAACCAGGCCCCACACCTTTGAAATTATTTTCTGTTTACGGTGTTGGTATATTAAATAACTAGTACATTTTCGGGACAATGGCGGATTCAAAATTAAAATTTAAAATACTCGTCAAAAGAAAAAAAACTAAGTAAAAAAGTAATTTTTATATTTATACATAGTAGGTAAACCTATGAACTTTTTTTCAAAACGAAAATGTCTTATTAGCAACAATTTTCTCATTTAAAAGATTAAAGTGGAGTCTTTTACTAGGAACCTAATCTAACTATACTTTCAAAAAATTTTGAAACTTCGCTGGATTGTAGATCGTATTACAACTAATCACGAGCCACATTCCGTTCGTGCCCTTCAACGGTTTAAAGGGGTGAAACTCACCACTGAAAATTTGATTTTGTTTTCAATTTTGTAAAATATCTTAGAAATGGTAAGAGCTTCGATAAGAAAACTAAATATATTTGTGAATGGCTCTTTAAATTCTTTATTATAATGCAAAAAATACCGTTATAAAATCATTGGGGTTTCGCCCCCCCCCCCCACAGCCCCTAATTTTACCGAGTATTTTGATAAGAGAGGAAGCTGTTATGTGTTAATAAGAATTGTTAATTTATATATTTCACCCAAGCATACTAGTAACGTTTCAGATTTTTTTAAATTTCTTGCCGATCCCTTGTTTGTGTACTTATATAATTCCTCAAGCCCTAAAGCCTTTCTTCTTTACTCATGTTAAATTAGTTATTCGTCAACACAACTCGAGTCTCATCATAAGTACTTACCTATTAAAAACATTAAACTCCAAAGGTTTTCGGTAAGAATTATCGCTCTGTATAGTAATATTCTCTTAAAAAAATTGTTACTGCTTCCGTCAGTCATTACTTTTACATTTTGTTTTCTGTGGTGCTATTTCGATTATGCCCAACATCTGATCATTCTGATAACGAATCTACTAACAGATAAGTTTTGTCCGAAAACCAAAATTTACACTTGGAAAATTTTCTGTGTGTAAACATGTGGTTTTTAATTTTTAATTTAACTATACAACAAATGATAATTTTACTATTACTTCTAATATTTATGAGGCTACATAAAAAAAAAATTATAATGTGGTTACTATTTTCTTTACTACAAACTCATTAAAAATTTTTTGGATTAACACTGATCTTTTCAATGACATTGTGGCTGACTGGCATGACTCTAATTAGTAAAACCAATATGAATATTAATTATGTACAATAGTTCTGTTAATAAAAAAAATTTACTTAAAAAAAATTTTAAGTCCGACTTGATTAGCTAGTGTGAATAAGCAATTCGAAAAAATATGTATGACTACAATGCTAATTGGTATAAAAAACAAATGTGTTTGTAACACATGTTTTATTTAAAAGTTTTTTCATCTTGTGACAAAGTCAACATTTATTGAACAAAAAAAGAACAGAAAAAGTAGTTTTAACTTTTAACACAGACATTACTTAATACAGAATCAGTAATTTAATCAAAAAGTTTAATATCGTATTTGAAGAAAAAGGATTTTTAAAGCATATACACGGAGAGAAAAATCCTATAATTTTTGTAGAGAAAATTTCAGAAAAATTACTATGCTCCCCTATAATCCGTCCGCGATCGACGACCAAAATAAAAAATAAGTGCTAGCATGGTAAAATTTAATGTGGTGCTAACACAACTTTTATCACACTCTTATGCATGTATATTATAGTTTAATTCTTGTTGTCGTACTCTTTCATTTGTGCATCTGACTCGCGACCTTATATTGGTTGCACTGTACCTGTAAAAACATGTATACAAAAATTATTGCCAACAATATATTGTAATACATATATACTAAAGATAGGTAAATAACAAAAAGATGAATTAAACGATGACATCATCCTAAGAGAGTGTAAAAGCAACTGACTACTAAGCTGCATCAAGGTGCTTGGTGGGAGCTGTCTGACAAAGTTTCTTCCACAGTCCACACCTATGGTTCGCATGTAACCCATGTAACTAACTTGCTGATTGAGGTACATTTCATTACAGCGATCCCAACAAAACCAACCTTCTTTCTGTTTTTTTTCTTTCTATTATTAGCATGTTAGCATGGAAATTTTTTTAATAAACACAATTAAAAATTATTTTTTTGTCGGTAATGGAACTTTTTACTGTGCTGTTTTACAAATTTTACGGAGATAATATTACGAAAAGAACATTCCATCCTTTAAATTTTTTATGATTAATTATAATCTTTATATTTTTACCTTACAGAATTTAATATGTTCGTCTTTTACACGTCGATTGTAGTGCTGAGCACAGTAATTTTTATAGGAATTTTCTCTCCGTGTAGGTTATAGGTACGTATTTCTATTTTATTAGAATAAAATGTGATGAAAGAAGTTTCTCGGAAAAAAACGAACTAAGCCTGTAAACATTTTGAAGATCTAATTTTATTATATATTAGTTAAAAAAAAAATAAATTATTAGAACGATTCGAGATATTTTTGTTTTTCCTTATTAGGCTCCAATTACCTCCTGCTCCCCCTTTTTAAATGAAACACATAGCTTGTCTATTTGACTAACAAGTAAGCTGATTTTTAGTCAGCTAAACAATATTTTTCTGGTCGAATTTTTTTTTTTTTTTTTAAGAGTATCTTCCGCTCCCATTGCCCGACAGGTCGGGAAATGGGAGCCTAAAATTTACTTTAAATTCGATAAAAATTGTAAAAATACAATTTTAATAGTTGTTTTAATAGTCAAAAACAAAATAAGTGCAAAAATACAGCAAATAAAGATATTTTAACAATGAAATTCAACTTTATAATCAAAATAAAAGAATTTTTCTAAGGATTCTAAAAGTTTGAATTAGATTCTAAAGATTGGGGCAAAGAACACAGATATAATCAGCTACGCTATCGGAATCAAAACATTTTGCGTGTGTCGTTTCCACTAGTTCTGCAACAGTACCATAACTATCTTCGCAAAAAAGCCTTGCATTCTATCTTTTCCAGTTGAGAACCACATAGGCTCTCATTTTCCAAAATCCATCATTTTGTGAAACATGGTTATAGTTTTCAAAATTCATTTGTTATCACAATTCTGATAAGCATAACAAAAAATAGGCAAACCTAGCTTAATAATTAGTGATAATTAATTAAAATAAAAAATTTAATTTAGTACTTCGACATCGTTAAAATTACTTTGTTACAAGCACCGAGCACAAAAAACAAACCCTCTCTTAACAAATGAATGCGTACAACTACCGGAAAATGCGCATGAGGGTATCTTAGCCGACAAGTTAGTAGTGAAGATGTTTAAGTTGCGTACTAGCGAATACAAGCATTAGAAGCGTGTACTTTTGCACCGCTCCCATTACCCGGCTAGCTCGCATTACCCCTTCGCTCCCCTATCCTATTTAGGCTGGTTTAAGTTTAGAGCAGTGGTTCCCAACAATTTCGATACTACCAACTCATGGGCGCTGAAGAAATCTAAGGAGGCTGCTTTAGCAAAGGCTGGGAGTGTTGAGGGCCAACTGTCGCTCTCTTGAACAATACTCGTAATAATGCATTGAAATGTTTGACTGATACTAAAAATCATTGCGTTCTCGTCATTGCAAATGGACCTAGCGTAGTCAGCAATTTACAAGCAAAGAAAAGAAACCAACTGTCTATCTGTAGCTTTTTAATTGTTTTTTGTAAGCAAAATTTTCGTGCTTCTTTATGTATATAGTTTAAATAGTTCAGTTTTTTGTTGAGAGATATTTAAAAACAAAACATTCTTAATCCTTGTTAAGGAAAAGTAACGTTGCTATGAGTTCTGGCCTTGAATACGTTTAATTTTCTTCCAAAGCCAATTCTATAATATATATTGATGTCTTCTTATTGATGTCTGACGTTTACCATTCAAATGGTATTTTAAAATTTGATATCTTTTATTTTTTTCTTGGATTCAATATCAATACAGCCTTACTACGCACAAAAAGACATCTAAAACAAATATTTTGGTTAGTTGAAGTATCATTACAACCAGTTCAGTGTCATTCAATTGGAAACCACAAGCTATGCTTTTAAATAAAATTAATGAAGAAGAAAGTATGCTGTCAATTATTCGTACTGGTTGAATTTTTTACCAACATTTGCAAGGTTATTCATACAATTTTACTTTTTATTTAACTCTATACGAGTACGTCACATATTAATTACCGAATGTATTTTTATGTTGTTAACATTCGAGAGGTTTACTCTGCGAAAATCTATATAAAAAATATATAATGGTTGCTTCGTCACTTCTCACTAAAAACATATAACACGTATAATATGATTACGAGCTAACTTTCGGTTGTTAAACCGTCATCAGGTGAACATAATTAAAAGTTCTTTACTTGAGTAACAGAAAATAGTTGAGTAACAGAATAGCAGAAAATGAAAATACTGAACAAAATATAGATTGATGTTTTATGGATTTTCCACTTGTACTTTTATCTGCTGGTTTCTATATGTATATATTCATTAATCCCACACTAATTCATAAATACTATACATTTCCGTTTGATGCTATATATTCCGTTCTATGCTATAAATAGTTACTGCCCAAATAAAGAACTTTTAATTTTATTGTTTTCACCTGATAATAGTTTAAAAACTTAAAGTCGGTTCGTAGTTATATTATATACCGTATTTTCCGGCGTATGTTTTTAGTGAGAAGTGACGAATTTTCTTATTTCCTCATAAATATCCATTAGGTTCTGTAAAAATATCATATCAGAAGAGTCCAGGAAAAATAAATAATTTCAAATGTCAAATGTTATCAAGTGCCTGTGAAACATTATTAATGTATGGCGGACTTTTGTCCGTATTTACACACACACACACATATTCATATGTTCACTTGATGTCCAGCTTTAGCTGATACTTGAACACTCGATTTACTTTGGTATGTATGACCAATTCATTATGTTAATTAAAATTCATATAGTGTTTGAAAAATTATCAAAACTGGATCGGCTGGGACTCGAACCCGGATCTCTTGGTTGCTAGCCAAGCGCCTTACCAATTAGGCCACCGATCGTTCCATATTTAAATGATTTACTATGTGAAAATCCATAAATATTTACGAGCGGAAAAGATTAATCAATTAGGTAATTAATTTTTGGCTCATTTCGGTTACCAGGACCCTGTCACTTCCTATAACATAGTCTATGTTTATCTAAAGTATTTCAACTTGCAAACAGTGAGAAAATTTTCAAAATCGATTGAGTAGTTCATTTTTGACGTCTTTACATCCAGAGGATTCTGGTGAACCTCATATAAAAGAGCCTATACCCATCTAAAATAGTTTAGCTTTCTAATCGTAAAAGAATTTTCAAAATCAGTTGAGTAGTTTATTTTTAGCATTTTTGGAATCTTAACACCCTAACGGACTTCGTACAGCGTAGCTATTATCCATCTGAGATAATTTAGCTGTCTAACAATGAAAAAAATTTTCGGTACTTTATTTATGGCGTTTTTGGATCCCCAGGATCCTGGTGGACCTTATATGAAAATTAACTTAGCCGTATATTTTGAGCGGACCTTACATAATATAGCCTATATCCATCTAGCTTGCTAACAATGAAAATATTTTCAAAACCCGTTGTGCAGTTTTTTCTTGGCACTTTTGGATCCGCAAGACACTTGTGGATTTAACATAACACAACCTGTATCCATCTAAAATAGTTTAGCTTTCTAAATATTTCATCCCCAAAGTTGTTGAAAACTAACTACTGAGGAACCCTCTCTTGATACGTGTTCAACATGTACTTGGCGAATTTTTTATAATGTACTTAATTCTGAAATAAAGAAAGAATTTTTTCTAAAAGAAAAAACAGCAAAAATGTCCTGAAGTTAAAAAGCCACAAAGAATAACAAAATTAGGTATTATATCTTAAAAAAAAGTTTACACAAATTACAATACACCACTGGAATTTAAATGGTTTATTGTGTTTTATTAACCCTAGAATCATACGTACTCGTCAAATTGACGACCAAACTTCTCTACCTGCGCCAGTACTACACTTATCGTTGCTTGTCTGTTCTAAAACTTTTGATCTCTAATTTATTTGTTATGATAACACAAAAGACGTATCAATTTTGTTTGTAGTTGCTGTCGTTTTGTTTATATTAAAATAGTGTGCGTTAATTTGACGACGATGTATGATTAACGTATGTTTCTTTTTAAAGATTTTCTACTTTGCATATAAAAGTTTTCCTAATTCTTCTAAAATTTATTAAAGATATGGATGTTATAATTAATTTATTCAATGATAATGATAATGTGAAAGATGATTACATCTGTTTGACTTATAGAGACGACATAATACTGAAGTTTTAATACATTGAATCGAAAACCAAAGAATGCATTTCAAGTGACTTAATAAAAGGTTAACAATTTATTTTGTGGAAAATATTTTAGTTTTTATTGTTTTTTGAGATCTTATTCGCAAAATTACTAACAAATTCTAGAAAATTTACGAATGTGCCTAATGAGGAAATAATTACATATCTACGGGAATATTTGTAACCGAGAAATTTCACATTCTGTAAGGTCACACATGTCCACCGACTCATAATAGTTCATAAATTAATTATGAACTATTATGATGTTCATAAACTAACTATTATGAATTGATGTATTTATCAATTTTTTAATTTTTATAATGAAAATATGCTTTGATAAAAAAATTTAAAAAATTAATAAATATTTACATTTTCCAAATCCAATTTTTTTAAATATTTTGTTCGCTTTTATAGTATTGCTACGTAAAAAAAATGTTTTTTGCAAATAAACTCTGAAATTGTCCGTAAAAAGTCCATTCGTCAAATTGACGACGATGTATGATTAATGTTTCTCGTAGACGAACGTATGATTCTAGGGTTAAATTACTATAATGTATTTGCAAATTAAAATATTGTATAAAAATGATACAAAAATATAAATGCGGTTATTACCAGCGCGCGGTGTACCGTGAGATAATAATATCGTTATTATATATTTATTATTACTTTTTAAATCCCACGGCGTGTCCGTTATGATAAATTAATTTTCGGTATATTCATACCCATTATTGTCTATGAAATTAATAATTATTAATAACAAAAAGAGTTTGGGTATTATGAAGTTATTGTTAAACTTGAAAAAGAATAAAAAAAAAAAGGAAAAAAATTAAGTTTTCACTTTTTTTCCTTTTTAAACGTTTTTAACAAAAGAATATAATTATTATATTTCCTTAATTTTTAATAAAAAATTGAAACTATAACAACTCCTGCTTCTACAGGTAAAACAAGGAGGCTTAATCGAATTTTAAGGATAGAACAGTTAAGTATATCATAATAATAGTAAGGTCATGGAAAATACTGTAAAGCACCTCCACTATTTCAAAGTCTAGTGAGATATAAATTCAAATACTTACCAATGACATGTTGAGGAGTTCAGACTACTTTCAGACTGGATAATTTATTTTACTTTTACACTAAAAAATACGCTGCCAATCGGGTGGGCACACAGCTTCCTCGTAGTCGTAAAAGGCTTTAAAACAGTATTCTACCAAATATACATATTATATACCGTGAAATTATATTTTCGCCTTGAAGTTTATAAAAAACTGTTGTAACTCAAAAGACTTAAAGGCTAAATTATAAAATAATAGCAAAAATATTTTAGACACTAACCCCTATTATACCCTAAAAATTTGAGCGAGATAGGACTAGCAGTAAATAAGATATTGACATTTAATGGGATTTCATGGTAGCGGCGTAGCTACCGTTACTCTGATTTCGATTAAATTCATAGGGGACCATATAGGAACCAAACTACATAATTTCTGAAAATTTCATTAAAAAGGAATTGAGTAGTTCAAAAGTTATGCCACTTGGTGCAATTTTGGAATGACATGGTAGCGACGTTGCTACCGTTACTCCGATTTTGATTAAATTCATAGGGGACCATCGCGGAGCCAAACTGCATAATTTCTGAAAATTTCATTAAAAACAATCGAATAGTTCGGAAGTTATGCCACTTGGTGCAAAATTGGAGACACACAGACGGACAGACAGACGGACGGCCCAAACCCAAATTGTTCAGGAAGCTCTAAAACGTAAAATGTGCGTAAAAAATTTGATTTTGAAGAGAAAAAATTTTTTATTTTTCAAAAGTGATCACAATATAAGATGGTTGAAAGAATACTGCCTCGGCAGTATCATACCTACTATCTAGTAACAATTCACGCTTCAAAATACTTCAGTTTCTTCAAAAAATAATTTTTAACAACTTGCCTTTGTCAACTAGCCTACGGTGCCTCCCCCCTATAGATAGATCGACATTATTTACTTTAACTTTTAATAGAATTAACATGTGTCCATTGTTCTCTATTATTAAAAACAATCAGTAAAAAAAAAATTAAATACCACATTAACAGAAAACTCATTAATAAATTTAAATTAAACCAATTTAACTGAAGTATTAGTATGTATGAGGTCAACTTTTAATTTATCTCTTTTATGGCGACACTCAAGATATATTTACATTGCAATTTCCAAAACTGAGCGCCCCAGACAAATAAAGACGTCGTATTCAATAAGAACAAAAGTAAAACAGACGTCACTCATGTCACATTTTGTACTTATTGTTAAATTTGCAACAAGATACATAAAATTTATGGCTTCTCAAATTTATGATAAATTACACAGTTGATCCATTAAAATCCTATCTCTCAAATATGCATTTAACTATTTTAGACAAAAGACTGCAATAAATAGAATACACCGCAGGAAATGTACTTTGAAAAAATGATATTTCTAAGTATACACAAAATATTATTTTGTATGACCATATCTTTCTTTATGTTCTGTATATGATAATGTTGAAATTCCTTACTTTTCTGATCTAACCCTACCATCTAAATATTTTATACTTTAAATCAGGGGTTCTTAAACTATGGGTCCCGATCCCATTTGGGGTCGCTTAGCAAAATCTTGGGGTTATAGCAAAAATTTTTATATATATATATATATATATATATATATATATATATATATATATATATATATATATATATATATTGTTACCAAATCAATAAATCCTTACAAAATACTTATATACCTATCTCTATTTGGAGTCGCGAATGAAAAAAGTTTAAGAAGCCCTGCTTTAAATAAATGTATACTATCTAATACCTATTACCCTAAGTGTGTAAGCAGACCGGTACAACAGGTCATCACATGGACGGAGGGTCGACCGCACGGTCAATTCAATACATGTATTTAAATGTACGTGTTCACACCAACTCAATCTAATTACTTCGGTCACATTTTGTGTACGGTCCACCATCCGTTCAAATTTCAAGTGGACAATAAAATCCATGAACAAAAAAAAATTTTAATACATTTTTACGATTTGATCGAATTTGTGTGAACGTCCAGTCTAACCACATTGTGGCTTACGCTACAATCCGGTTAAGTTACGGTCGTGTTACGGGTTGTTGTATCGATCTGTTCGGTCCCTTACACTATTTCTTTAAAACACTATCCACCAGTGCTCTTTTTAATTCAGCGCAGGTATTTTCTCAAAAAATAAGCTTTATCTGTATCTAAAAGTAAATAATAGACTTCAGATATTTAGTGAACCACCAAAAAGAGATTTTTTGGAAAGATCAAAAATGCACTTCAAGTACTTTATCCATTTTTAGACTATAAAATTCATAAGTTAACAAAAAGATTGATTCTATAGCTAATTAAAAGCATTTACTGAAGTTCTCTGCATTTTTAGCAAAATCAAAGCCATAAAATTGCTCGAAAAAAGAGTACTAGATTATTCCATCTATTCCTAATTGGAATTTTTCCTCATAAATTTAAAAACTAATTCATAATTAGATACTGAAATCTTTTTACTAAACCAATGGTAAATAATTCGAACAGGATTTTATGTAAAAAATATTAAAATTTAACTGTGTGATGTCATCAATTATATTTAATAACCAGTATTTATTAAGTTACTGCTATGGCTGTTTTAATTTTTGGCAAAATTAAAGTTGTCCGACTAACCGAAAACGAGAATTTAGATTATCTACTACGTAGCAGAAGTAAATCATATTTCTAAAAATATAGATAATTCACATCAAAAATATTTAAATTTTATTATCAACCCTAAAGAAAATTCAATCACGTATAAGCCATAAGCATGTATTAATAGACAAAATTTTATTTTTTGATTTCAGATAAGGATTTCATAAGTTACTCTTCTTACGGCGAAAAATCAGCGATTTTCGACAACTAGCTGCCAATGGTTTAATTTTCATCCTTTTTTCATGAAAATTTTTTTACAGCATCTCAAAATAATATAACTATTATAAGGAATAAATTATATTTTCTTATATTGCAAAAAAAAGTTTAAAAGAAAGCTCATGTAACCCCTTAAAAAAAAGGTTAGAAAGAATTTGATGAAATCATATTGACGTTAATACGCTTTAATTGGTGCCGCAACGAAATCAATATCATTTTTAATTAAGGAGATATCATACAGGAACAAGGATCATAAAAAAGCATCATTTTAAAAATAGTGTAAAAACACTGCAGTGACCGCGGTTGTTTTGATAATTACTTGCGTCTATCAACGTATTAAAAAATAATAAAAATTAACTCTGTGATGTCATCATGTATATTTGGTACTCACTGATTATAAGAAGTTTATTTTATTAACGCTATTTTTTGGTAAAATGAAAGTTACAGAACTAAACAAAAATTAAATTTTACAGTATAAAGAATTTTACCTTTACTCAAGCTAAAACCGACAGAAAAACAGAAAACATTCGCAAACTATAAAAATTGTATACTTACAATCATACAACAATAATAAACGATAATCCGGTTCTGAATGTTAAAAAGAATGTAGCTAATTACATTTTTTTTATTTTTCTAAAATAATTACTAAATAATACAGATATTCTGTAATACATAATTCAATCAATATATGTAACTTATACATTAACACGTAACATAGGTAACAAAGTGTATTGAAACAACAAAAACATATGCTCTTTTAACCGTCTTTTTTTTTTTGAAAAGACCGTTAACTTATTTTGTTCTTTAAAAGCATACACATAAATATAACTACACACATTAAAATTAATGCATATGATATAGAATACAAAGTATACACGTACAAATATTTATAAACTAAATTTATACGTCTATAAAATACACCTGTTCTACGTGGATAAATTTTATTTTCATTATTTTTATTTTAGGGTGTAACATATTTATAAACACAGTGTATAAATAATTTTTTTTTTGATATCACAAACTTACCCTGTATATTAAATAACATTCTTTGTAATCAGGTTATATATATATAAACATATACAAAATGTAAAGTATTACTCATATCTTTTCCTAATAGAGGAAATTCTTTAATACGAATTAGTGTGTCAGTTTTGACCCCCTCCTTTGTATTTAAATAAATAAAAAAAACAAGTAAAGGTATCTATGTGAAGTTTTGATATAGTTCCTTTTTGAACGCGTTGTCAGTCAAGTCAATTAGGCTGCGTACAAGGTACGATTAGCATTACAACACATATAACTAAAATGGATTCCACTATAAAGATGTTACTATAAATCAGAAAATAAAAAAATTGGTGTAATGGATAACTAATCAAAAAAAAAAAAAATACTTTATAATATATATTGTTATATACTAAACTAAAATAGTTAAAATAACATCAGTAAATTAATTTAAAGGAAAATAAATATGATGCATCCAACCGGAAATGGTTTGTTAAAGGAAGGTTACAAGCTTGTGTTAAGGTGGGATCAATCTTTACTAAAAGTCTAATCTTTATTTATTTAAGTTTATGCAAACCATCCTTAAATTTTAACTAATAATTCTATATGTTTGCATCAACTTAAATATTAAAACTGTGATATTTATCTATTTACATTTCTTAACAGATTTCATATTATTTTTTTTTTTAAAAAAAAAAGATTAAATGAAAACATGTGTTTTCGTAGCTTGTCCTTTTAGGACAGTTGAATATTAAGTATGGATCAAAATTAACATGGTGAAAGGTACACATGTTAATTAATTTTTCTATCCATACCTTTATGTTAAATACTTATTACTGTAAAGGTAGTTTTATAATTAAATTGGATCTTTAGTGTATCAGTGATAATCATACAATTATATTATCCTTAAATTATCACTCATATACTATTTATGTATTACTAGCATTTTAAAGAAAATTATTTTAGATATATGTATACTATTATTACTTATTAGTCGAATTTTCTCCGAAAAATTAGACTTATACAGTCTATACGATAAGAGCTGCGAGAGGCGAGAGTAGGGGCGCTATCCGTTTTCGGACCCGTAGAACACGAATATGTAGAAAAAAAAAATGTCTGATATATATATATATATATATATATTTTCCCGCCACCTTTTAATTTGTGTAGGGCCCCCCTATGGAAGTTAAGAGATGAAATTTGGTAAATGGGGCTCATTTTCGAGGCACCTCATACTATCAAAGTGGGGTCAAATTTTGGGCAAATTTTTTTTCTGACCCGACCTTTAAGGGGGTGGTGGGGGGGCGGAAAAGCAATAAAACTTTTCCAAACCGGTTTTAAATAATGTTTCGGTCAATTATCTACAACATATCCAAAATTCAGCTTCCTAGGATGATATGGTGGGAGTAGAGGGGGGAAAAAACGATTTTCGCTGGATCTAACAGGCCCCCAGCCCCCCAGAATTAATGTAGAGGGTTGAAATTTGGTGTGTTGATAAAGTTCGTACCTAGGTTGTGCTTTTTGGAGGTTTTAATATTTTACCTCCACCCACCTCATTTTTAAGTTACAATTTCATGCATTTTCGACGTTTTCGAAGTTTGTACCACTCGCACAGGTCACCCGAATAAACCTAGAGGGCTGAAATTTTGTATTCGGATTGAGTTAGTATCAAGGGGGTGCCTTTTGGGGGTCTCGACTTTTAACCCCTATCCCCACCATTTTTATACCCAAAAGAACATGATTTTTCTTGTTTTTTAACAGTTTCGTTCGGGTCAAAATCTCCCCAAATAAACCTAGAGGGCTGAAATTTGGTGTACAGCTTAAGCTAATAGCCAGACACTGTTTTTTAGAGGTTTCAACTTTTAACCCTTACCCCCACGATTTTTACGCCAATATTTCCTTAATTTTTTTGCTTGTTTTCTAACACGTCTAGAGACTCCATAAGGAAACCTAGAGGGCTGAAATCTTGTACGTGTATTCAGTTAGTATCCAGCTAGTACCTTGTAGGGAGTCCGCATCACTTTTCCCCCCACTTCTCCCATTTTTACATCGGAATTGAATGCTATTGTTAAATGTGTTTTAAAAGCATTATGTTTATTCTAAATACAAGTAGGCGAATAGTAATTTTAAAAAATTTAAAAAAAAGTGAACTTACTTTTATGACAAATGAAATACATACATATTAAGTAATTTAAAAATGTTATTAAAGTCACTGTTTATTTATAAATTAGGAATTTTGGATTTTTAGTATTTATAAAATAGAAATTTTGGATTTTTTTGGAAAGAAAAAATATCTTTATAAAGGCCTTCCAGTTTACTATTTAAGGTCCTTTTTTAATTTTTAAAACTAAAACATAAAGGCAATTAGCGGATAAACATGGGCAGGAATGTCCTCGTACGAATTGTATTGGCTTTTTTCTGCTACCTGTTTTCGGCACAAAATTGAAATTTACTGAGATACAGCCCTTAAATACTTAAAACCTTTTTTTAAAGCCTCGATCAGCCGAACACTCATCACCAGTTTTGAAACCAACAAAATGACAATTCGGTTGTAGACTTTCAATCACATTTCGCTTGTAGACATTCAATACCGAAGATGAAGGGGAAAATTCGACTACCGTGATGGGGCCCCGCTGCTCACGGCGTTTTTTTATATAAAGTTTAGATAGGTAGTTCAGAACAACTACTTAAAATTGTTACAAAGAAAAAAAAAAGAAATAAACATACAAATTATACCTTAGTACTCTCTTTATATTTAAATTATTTATAAATTTAATTATTTGTATTAATGTCAAAATCTACATAGTTTATAATAAATTGTTAAATTTGAAAGTCAGTTTATTATTTCTAGATTTAAATACTCCCTGTGTAGGTTCGGGGTTAGAATAAACTTACACGCGAGTTTTAACCAACTTCGGCGTTAACGTAGAAACCGTTAAAACCCATAGATATATATATATATATATATATATATATATATATATATATATATATATATATATATATATATATATATATATGTAGATAACCGGTTTTTTCTCATTTACTTCTTCACCTCTCTCTTTTCTACTTTCTTAATTTAATAAATTTAATACTTATTAAGTAATATTTATGGTAGACATATTTAATTTCATTTAGTAATAGTGTTAGCCATTTATATAGAGGTTAACCCTGAAACAAGGGTTAACAAATAAGCTTACTCTTGGTTGTAAACTTCGGGTAATAAGCTAAATTTTAGATATATTATAATTGTGATAGGGATTTAATCTTAGTATAATATTTAGGATAGACAAATATATATATATATATTTGTATAACTATTCTTAATGAAAGTTCTAAAGTAATTAAATCTGTCTTTCTAATTTTTGAGCAGTTGGTCGATTCACCTTTGTCAATAATAATCCGTTAATGGGCCCGCGGATAAATTTTATTTTCCACTGTTAAATTCTGTAGTTTGGTACTTCAAAGTTCATGCGTATAATATAGGCAAGAGATGTCACATTAAGGTACTCCTTTGAAGGAATTTAAATCAAAATTATAACAATTACAAAACCAACCATTAAAAAATTTCATCACAAGGGATACATTTTATCATTGTTTTCAACCATAGAACACTAGAAACCAACTAACATTAAAAACGTGTAATTGGCGCGGAGTCATTTGGAGTCGTGTCACAGCTTAAGGCATTAGTCAGTCCGTGTCCGTCGTCGAACCCACAGTGCATTATATTTACATTGTTACCATTGTTGGTTTTACACGTTGAACAGCTCTCTCTGGTAATACGTGTATTGAGGTAGTGTGCGGAAATACGCACACTACTAAAAAACACCAAACTTTATACACTGCAAACAGTGTGTATCTACACAAATAGAGTGGGGAGATTTACGTCATAAACTCATTACAAGTGGAACAGACATAGACAATCTAGTTTGACCCCTTGTTTTCAACCAAGAGAGGGAACAATTTTTATATGTATATCAAAAATAAACGTTAAAGTTTAACGATGATTTTTAAGCGGGAAAAAACAACAACTAAATACCTTTTGTAATTCCCTGATAAAGTGAGACACCCAAAAACTCACAGTTTTAGATTTTGATGATTCCTGTACTTTTATAATCTAGAAGTGTTGTCGGAATTAAAAATCACGCTTGAGTCCCTTCGTGTATAATATACTATTTAATTAGGTTTCAAGTTAAGAACAATATAATACAGTAGAACCCCTGTTAACTGGACAGCAGTCTCACGAAATAATTTGTCCGGCTTAAAGAGGTGTCCGCTTAACAAGGGCAGAGTAAATAATAGCATTAAATAATTTAGTATTCAAAACTAATTTTTTAATACAAAATTTTTTTAAATTTTTTCATTCAATTCAATTTCATGAACGAATTTAGGTACTTATGCAAAAATATAAGACAAGAGCACCAGTAGCCGTCATATTAAGACATGAGCAAGACTTTACATTTAATTTTTTCGTTTATAATTATACGAAATAAGCAACAGTAAAGCTAAAACGAAAGAGAGTTTTATGATCTTTCAGGAGTATTTTAATTTATTTGAATATTTTGATAATAAATATATTAATAAAAATAAAATAATGGAAAAAGTGTGGTGTACCAGTACCCGTCAATAAAAAATTAACGATGTTCTAGTATTCGTCAGAGGAGCTTAAGGATAAAGCTTTATTAAGAAAAATTATTTGATTCTGTTATTTCCTTTCTACAATTCCTGCAGATATATTGCTTAGATTGGCACTGAACTGATTTTTTTAGGATTCTCTTTAACTTTAGTACAACCATCCGTGATGCTAATTCTTCTGAAGCATTATCCATAATATCCATAAATGCTGTTTTTGTACATTGTTGTTCATTGGAATTAATAACATTATGTACTGATTTTTGTCCTTTCTATACAATTACATAGTTATTAGTTGGGCTCAAAAAGGTACTGATCGATCATAATTCCAACAGGCGCTCTGTATCTTTCAAAATTGATATATATTCCTCCTTCGTAAATATTTTTTAATTTCCTTAAGTCAATTTTTGATATTTTACTCGGCTACCGAAGCCCTTAATTTTGTTAAATTTTGAGATAATCGCTTAGATAACTTCGGATATCTATTGCAAAAACATAAGAAACATTTTCGTCTAGATCGATCATGAGTAAATGGATTTTCCCAAGTTTTGGATTAGTAGCTGACTACTGTCTAGCAGTTGAGAATCACAATTTCATTCAAGTGTATCATCCACTTTACTATGTTCTCATCTTCTTTATTGGTTAAAATAATTGTGGAGGCACTTTTTGCATAATATGGGCTACTTTCCTTTTAATTTATCTGACAATGTGGTCTGACAATTATAACAGATATACATTACACGTACGTAGGTAACACAGGCCTACGAATTTTAAGTTGTGTCACCCCCTTTTGGATTTGATGACTGATCTTATTTTGTGCGCTGATTACGAAAAAAATATTCAAAAAATTCCAGCACGTCAGAATTTTTAGATATTAGGTATTAAAATTTTTGACTAAAATTACCTAGGTCGACTAAGTCAAGAATAGATTATGCATGTTTATTTATGTCGTTAGCTTTTATAAGTACGGCCCCGTTAGCACCGTTTTGCAAGGATTAGTTATCAATTAAAACTGAATAGAAAAAAATAAATTACCCTCAATAATGAGCTCATTAGCGGATGACCTTAAAATTCGCCTTTTTTCCCCAAAATAAAGATATGTCACTTAGTTAATTAGGTTTCATTTAATGAAACCATTGATGAGAATGTGTTCCTAAAAGCCAATTACAACTATGTAATGACTTTTTATTAGATAGCAAATAAATAAAAATGTATAATCTATTCTTGACTTGGTCGACCTAGGTAATTTTAGTTAAAAATTTTAATACCTAATATCTAAAAATTCTGACGTGCTGGAATTTTTTGAATATTTTTTTCGTAACCAGCGCCCTAAAATCTATCAAAGTCAGTTGTCAAATCTTAAAGGGGGAAACCATCGTAGGCCTGTGTTATCTGTGATATACGAAACTGTTTGACTACGATAGAAATCGACATTTTTTTAACGAATAGCATATCAAAAGCATTTATTTAATCTTCATTACTGTATTTTATGTTAAAATTTACCTACAAAAAAAATGGTACCAAAAACCGTTGTTACAATAGGGTACCAGTATCCGCCATCAATTTACAAGCACTACTAGAATTTAATTGTTACAGAAAATAATGACGGGTACTGGTCAGTAGTTTTACCATATTGTTGTGAATGTAATCCAGATTTTAGAATTTTAGTGTAAAAAACATAGGAGAATCCCTTTTTAAAATACAATTTGTTACCCCAATAACCGTCGCTATGACGGTTACTGGAAAATGCCTGTATTTTAGGTACCAGTAGCCCCCATCAAAAATAATAAATATCTGTTGGGTTTTCTGGTCTAAAAACTATTTTTTAACAAACTTTAATTCATAATAAACCTCAAAAAACAAAAAAAATATAACTAACTATTCCTTAAACCAAAATTACGGTAAAATTAAATTAGTGCTTACCTTAGCTAAAACTTAAGAGTTTTAGTGAATATATGCAAATTTTACTATACTAACTTTCAAATGAGTCGTTATTATATCTAATGCTAACTGAATGCTATCATAAATGGAATACTGGTTGGGCATACTTTCCAGAACGTGTAGCAGGAAACACAGTAAATATATGCTTGCTTAATATCTAAATATTTATCATTTTACTGAAACTTGACGGCTATTGGGTCAATGACGGCTACTGGTGCTCTTACCTTGACGTTTACAAATGCATTGTCACATTAGAATCATTATTAACAAGTTAAAACAGGAACAATTATACCTAACCCATATAGGTATACATACGTATTTGTACTCACATCCGGTTAATGGAGGTAATAATGCACTAAATAAAATTTCTTCGTCAAAAAATATTGCGTCCGCGTCCGGTTTACAGAAGGTCCGTTTAAGACAGTGCTGAATACATTGACTTTAGTACAGCATGCCACCGTCATAAAAAATATCGTCCGGCGGTAGGACGGGTCCGGTTAAAAGAGGTGTCCGTAATCAGAGGTTCTACTGTACGTATTAATTGATATAGCCAACTTACCCCACTTTACCTTAGGTGTGTGTATCTTTAAATTCATGTTCCATTTCTTTACAACGATAATATTTTATACTGCCTTATTGATGTACCTATATTAACTTGAAAGTCATAAATTTAATATTGTAGCTACACGTTGAAAATTCCTTTGAGGAAAACAAAATTTAATTATTATGAGCTTTTTCAGAATTTAACTTTAGTACATATTCTTTCCAGAAACAAAATTAACTTTATATAATTGGAATAAAAAGCGCTTAGGTATAGTTATGTTTCTATATAGAGATATAGAATATACACATACATACATACCTATATTCGTAAATAACTACATAATACAGTACACTCTCGTTATTTCAAACCTGCGATAATTCGAAACTCTAGAATTCAAAGGTATCACGAGTTCCCTACAAAATCTCTTTATATTTCGAACTAAAACAATACATTTTTATACACTTGGCGAATATTCAAAAGAATTCAAACGAAAAGATCATTCCTACGTAACAAAACGACGCGTTAATTCGAACTCATCGGCGTCAAATACTCGACAATTCAAAGTTGCAGAGAGAAAGAGACAGAAAGAATGTAAGTACATTTTGAGACAAGTTCATTCATCGAAAATGCTTAAAAAATTAAAATTGTTACCTACCATAATTCGAACCTCTCTATAATTCCCAATATTTTAAGAGTCCCTCGAGTTTGGAATTAACGAGAGTCGACTGTATTATTATGATACATTTATAAATATATACGGAGGAATCTACAACTTGGTCATTCTTAAATAATAACTTTCTTAAACGAAAGGAAACGCATCGTTTAAATTTGTAAAAACTTTGTTTCTGGATAATATTTTCATACGTTAATGGTAATAAACGTTAACTCGCTCTCGGTCTAGGCACCATAGGTACTACAGCGGTGCAATGGGCTCTATAATACATATCCTATTGTTCAGCAGACCTGCAGTATCTATCGTACCTATCGTACTTACTGTGCCGAGACGGGGAGCGAGCTTCTCAATTTCTCATTGGCTCCTCATTTCCAGATTTTCAATTTTCTCAATTTTACAAAATTGTTATTTTCGTTGATACGCCATTTTTTGTCATGCGCCCTAGAGAGACTGCTCTACCGGTTTCATTGTATAGGTATGTTTCTAAAAGCAGATACACACATCACCTATATTACCTATGCCAGTATATAAATATTGCTTAGGATAAGGCTGCTACCACCTATGAACGTACTTTACAATTATCGGATACTTGCACTTATAGCACTCAAGGCGTGGCATTGATGTCTCATCTTTAATTTAATATGTGGCAGCAAACGGGTTTTGTACATTTCTTTAGATATCTGGTATCTCACCACAATTAAATTAATCGAATAAATTTCCACTAACCACTCTGTATATGAATTTGACTCACTCTTTTTTTCTGAATTTTTGCTTTTTCTCATTATTTTTGAAATCTTGTTTTATTTGACAAAAGTAATTTTGTTTATTATTTCTTCGTTGACAGGAATTTTTAATAATGAGAATAAAATTAAATATTTACCATTGTGATACCTTTTAATTTCTTTAAATTTGATAATTTGTATTCTTTCATTTCCTTGAAAAATTATTAAATAAACAGCATCCATTCTAAAGAAGTGCTATAAGGAACAACAAATGAAACAAGTAAGTTATGTAAAATACAACACCAAGGACTACTGGCTATGAAAACCACTAATTGTTAGTCAAAAGTTTTTCAAGTACCACTGAATACTGAATCGAACATATTTAACATATAAATATAAAGGTTTAGATGACTATAATATTGAAATAATGGAAACATTAGGAGTAAAAGTCATCAGGAAAAATAAAATGAAAGATTAATTTAATTTAAAAATTGCGCAACCGGTTTCGGAAGAGCTAGTGCTTCCGTCTTCAGGCGTATTCCTTTAATAAAAATAAAAACAATATATAAAAATACAGTGCTATAAAAATGCACTGTATTTTTATATATTGTTTTTATTTTTATCAAAGGAATACGCCTGAAGACGGAAGCACTAGCTCTTCCGAAACCGGTTGCGCAATTTTTAAATTAAATTAATCTTTCATTTTATTTTTCCTGATGACTTTTACTCCTAATGTTTCCATTATATTTAATATATGTTTCCTAGAGATACCACAGGCATTCAATTTTGAAGCATGACTCCATTTTAGTAAACCCAATTTGTAACCACGGACAGGGCCGTGGAGAGAAATGGCGGGCCCCGGGGAATATCGCATTTTTTTTAGATTTCCTACCAAGAAAATAAGTAGTGAACAAAAAAAAATTCTTAACTTTTTCCCGGGCCTACTGCCGACAACTACGGGCCCCTTCCTCAAATCTGGGCCCCGAGGCTGTAACCTCGGCTACCCCACCCTCTCATCGGTCCTGATCACGGAGACTTGTTTATAAATGTTAGATAAACCATTAAATTCATATTAAATTAATGGTTTGACCGCCATTAAAGTAATCCCACCAGTCAATTTTTTTGCTTCAATTTCTTAATATATTTGTAATACACAGTATACTCTCTAGTCGATTTTCTCCTCAATGTCAAGTACCTAACTATTAACAGTCGATTTTGAAATAAAAGCGCTAGCTGTCTCTTCTTCTTCGTGTAATTATTAGAACCTTTATACGTACCTATTCCACTTACTAATTTATTACGAATCAAAAGTAACGTTAAATAGGTCCAAACAAAAGTGACTATTTAGTATGTATTTAGTTTAACTACTAATTAAGTAAAACCCCCAAAATTGTTCGCTAGTTCGAACCGAAACACTTCCACTCTATAAACCCACGGTAAGATTCACTGGATTAACCATTCCACTGAACATACAAACAGACAGGTGCATTAAAAATGAAGGTCATAAATACACATCATGTAGGTACTTACGTTTTAATTGGACCATTTATTTTCTGAAACTTCTGTTTTTAAACATTTCTGAAATTACTTTTTTTAAATACAAAAAAACTACAGTACATGCTCTCAGTAATGTCACTCTCAATAACACGCTTCACTTACATCTTACAATTAGTGGAAGGATTACCTTTTTCGTAACACAGTTTCGTTTCAAGAGAAATTTTGGATCGCTCTACCTAAATAATGCCACTCTCAATAATTTCATTTCTAAATAATAAAAATTAGACGTCTCGTTACTAATCAAATTCTACACGTGCCTTTCGTAAACTTAACTTCACTTCTAAGCCTTGGGGCGGAGACAAGTGTCACCCAGGTCACCCGCTGGCAGGCTATAAATAAATAAGACTCACAAGGCTAAATTAACACGTTTTGTATTGGTTCTGTTGTGTTCTATTCTTTTATGTTTCTGGCCGCTGTAAGTCCTTCGAATGTCCAATGGTACTATTATTATCCCAATTTTATCACTGGTCTGAGTGGAGACCAGTTGTGTTTTTGTTACTTAGCTTTACAATTATTATTTTGGCTACTCGAGGCTATTGAAGACTCCATTGAGTACCTCCAGTGGTTCAGTGTTTTTCCCTTTTACACTGTACCTGATATTTTGCCTTTTTCCTTTGTTTCTATACACCCCTCGGTCGGCTGTTGCGACTATGAGTATTTTTCGGTTACGTTCATGGAACAGTCTCTTAAATCGTTACATAGTGGTATTTTTCTAACTTTATATTATCGATTGGGTGATTCTAGGTCTGCAGTGTCATTAAAAAAAATACTCTTAACTTCTACTTTATCACTTTGTGGGTAATTTGTTTCACACTCCTGGAGTTTCTTGTGATGCAAGGGTTATTATTCTTAATTCAAGGAGCGTTCTGTCCTCGTCGAGCATAATCCCAGACCCTGGAACGACAAAATTGCACCGTTGATTTTTAAAATGTGCTTGGCTTCTTTTTAATGTATTTTTGTGCCCCTGTCCGTTATCTTCTCGTTTGTATAGTGGTGCATGCCGATGTCACCGAACATAGCTTGTTCCGAAATATGACGGTGAAAAATGTGGAGCTAGAGTGAGGATTTTTTACTTCTCTAATGAACACATTTGTTATTATAGAGAACTACTGTACTTAAAATATTCTAAAAATTTTGGGAAAAAATTGATTCTGAAACTTTTTACAAACTACATATTTACTGTGAAACTTAAAATGGTTCACATTACATCAATAAAAACGTACATAGGACAGAACTATAATATTTAGATGTCTAGAAACAGATAATATGTACAGTGTACACTCTAAAAGCAAGGTGATCAGACTTCGTTAAAAACGCTGTAAACAAATTATTTTAATAAAATAAAATAAAAAATTCGGCAACTGCGTATTAGACACGCATCAAGTTAGGATTTCATAATTGAGTAGCTAGTTTGGAAAATTCCCGGGATAAAATATTTCTTGCCTTTATTTAATATTAAAATTAGCCTTTAATTTATTAATAATACTAGCGGTACCCGAGACGTCGTTCGCGCGCCGCATTGTAATAAAATCAATGAGAAGTGAAAATAAATGTAATAATTATAGAACTTACATAGAACAATAATTTTCGCGTAATGCATGCGCATGTGTAAAATGGTTTTTATATTTTCTCAAGGGAAGGAGACATTTTACTGTTATAAAAAGTATCTCTAATAATAGGTTGACCCAAGTAACAGGTTAACATCAGACCAAATTTTATAAAAATCCGTTCAATAGTTTTTGCGTAATGTGTGCACATGCTCAAAATGGTTTTTCTATTTTCCCGTGGGAATGAGACATTTTCCCGGAGTAAAAAGGATCTTAGATGTTGACCTAGGTAATAAGTTATCATCACACCAAACATTAAAATCCACCCAGTAGTTTTTGCATGATGTGTGAACAGATAGACAGACAAAAATTTTAAAAATCGCTGTTTTGATATCTACATCGATAAGTATTT
Organism: Brachynemurus nebulosus; assembly: GCA_035578155.1. Classification (NCBI taxonomy): domain Eukaryota; kingdom Metazoa; phylum Arthropoda; class Insecta; order Neuroptera; family Myrmeleontidae; genus Brachynemurus; species Brachynemurus nebulosus. Next base: position 39,793,836 of record JAPWDM010000001.1, on the reverse strand, counting down.
ACTGTACCAGTACAATTTTCAAAAAATATTTCATGTACAGAATTGGCCTCGTTACAGTATTATATGTGTAGATGACTATCTAAACCTTTTACGTTTTTAGTTTTAAAAAAACATAATGCCACTATGTCTATTAAATTGGGCAAGATCCAACACTCACTATTACAAAGTAATCAGGTACACTTAGACCGCCTAGCCTAATGCGATATGACAGAAATGACGAATTTATAGGATTTCGTTATTAGAACTACAAAATCCTGAACAACATTAAAAATAGTTAATTGGTGGTAGGTGGTATGGATTCAAACTGGAAAGAGAAGCTGCGCCGATAAATAGCTAATCTAAAAATAATCGTGCAGACAGAACTTACATTGAAACGATTAATCAAAATCCATATTGCCATAGCCACTACTGTACAAATATTAGGTGTACAACTGAGTTCTACCTGTTTTTTGCAAAAAAAATTATATTTAATATATTTAAAAATTTTAAATAAAATACAAATCTTAATCAATATAATCACCATCAGCATCTACTACTATTTTTGTTTTGTAAGTACACACACCGGCAGAATTAGCGGAACATATAAAAAATCTGTAAAAATCAAACAAACCATTTAATTGCAAGAAAATATTAATCTTATTTAATTATTCACTTAAAACTGCATGCTCACGAGTCGATATACCTTTATTTTCGGTAGCAAAATAAGTAACCATATAAAATGGTAAATTTTAGGAATCTTATGTCGTCTAAGAATAATTTAAGTTAAAGATTATTTAACAAATAGAAAATAAAACACAGCGTTTTAATCTCGCCTGGTTCCTCCCGACCACATTGAGAAGAAACGGCATTTGAATTCGAAAGTGACAGACCTCTTAAAAAGAATTGCATCAATAATAAATAAAAACAATTCTATGGAAAATTAGTTGATTCGTTACTTCGATATTAATTTAAGTAAAAATGAAAAAAACCGCCAACTTTGTTTAAAAAATAACTTTTTATATATATTTTATGTTCCGCTAATTATGCCGGTGTGTGTATTTGCCTGCCAAGTAATTTTGTAACGACCGGAATAAATGAAAATCACACGGTGCAATGTCCGGTTAATACGTCAGGTGCGGTAAAACTTCCCACTGTAAATCATTTATAGTGTGGTGGACGATTGAACTTCTATGAGGCCTTGTGTTATCATGCTGCAGTATCACTGCTCGAGGATTTGGTCCCGCAAATCGTCCATTTTCGTTGATTTTATCTGCTAATTTTTTTAATTAACAACTGTAGCGTTCTCCAGTAACGGTATCTCCTGGTTTGAGCACCTCATAATATAGCACACCCCATTCATCCCACCAAATACAAAGCAATATTTTATTTCCAAATACATTACGTTTTGGTGTTGATGTCGTTAGTTGTCCTGGGACTACCCAATGTTTTCGGCGTTTAGGATTCTTATAATAAACCCACTTTTCGTCACCTGTTACAAGTTTCCACAAAAAACTTTTTTTTCTGCCGTGAAAGCAACGCCAAACAGGTGTCAACTCGTCTTTCACGTTGTTCCGGGGTTAATTCACGGGGTACCCATTTTCTTTCTTTCTGAATCTTACCTAGAGCATGTAATCTTTTATAAATAGCTTGCTAAGTGACGTTTAACTTTTCTGCAAGTTGTTGCTGTGTTTGCGGAGAATCTTGGTAGAGTAATTCTTGCAATTCCTCGTCACTGATTGTTGGAGGCTTTCCAGAGCGTGGTTTATCATTTAAATTGTCTCCATTTGTAAATTTCTAAAACCATCTTCGACACGTACTATCATCAACAGCACTGTCACCATAAGTTGCACCGATTCTGTGAGCTTCAGCAGCACTTTTTCCTTGATGAAATTCGTATCGAAGACAATGGCAGATATGCACACTAGTTACTTCCATTTTCAACTCAATAAAAAAATATATATATTGAAGATTAATATATTAAGAGTGTGATGAATTTACAGAATAAAAACATCTGTGTATGTATATATATATACGTATTAATAATTAACTTATAATCGGCTGTGAGATAATGCCATCTTTTGAAAACGCGTAGAACTTAGTTGGACACCTAATACACAGGGCAAACATGTACATATTACAGAAGTTCTTATAAATACATACAGACATAAAACGATAGCGTACAATCGTGTACGCTTTTTTATTTTTCGAAAATTGATCATATTTAAAAAAAAAAAAAGTAAGTAGATACAAGAATGTATAATATTGCCTTAGGCCAAGTGACGGCCAAGGTTACGCATATTCAAGGTCGTTTATTCGTGTGTTGTCTGTTGATGGTTGCGCCCCGTGTGATGTTGGGGCAAGCTCCTTCATAGCATAGCTCTATGTAGTTATGATCTCTTACATTTGGTATTTAATTTCGTATTATTTAAATATTATAATGAGAAAACATAGAGGAAAGTGCCCAAAACCGGACCCCCATTTTGTTATTGGTTAAAAAAAAGAAAAAATAGTAAAAAAATATGTTTTAAACGCATGTAATATTTACTTTATAATGTTATACATCTTTTACATTTTAAGATTAGAAAATATAGTTTAAATTTAATATGAAAAAAATTTATTTTCTAAAACTCTACAATTTTTCAATTTGAAAAATAGTTGCTAAAATCGGACCCCTTGTAAAATTAATCAAAACAACACTAATTAGAATTAGCAAAAAGTTTTATAAAAATAGAAAATATATTCAAAATCCATAAAAAGACTATAATATTAAAAAAATTAAATTTTTTGGCGACAAAAATCGCAAATGTATATGTCCTTTTCAGCCCCAGCACATTCAACATGAGCCCAGTACGAACACATAATGCACATTATCCAATGTTCCCCTTTAAAATCCTCCGAAAATTTCCTGTCACAAAACATACACCAAGCATCATCATCTTTGGATGGAGAAACTCCTGGCAGAAACTTGGTCCGGTTTAGGCAACTCAAAGGGGTCCGATTTGCGCAACCATGGCCACCATTTTGTTAACCTAATAAATTTTTAACCAAACATTTACATGAAGCAACTGATGATAAATATTAGCCTTGAATATTACCATTTAAAAATATATGTAGATTGAAATCCTTACCTGCCAATATCTAGCAGAAATAACGAAAAATTTAGCACAATACGAAAACTTTTTTAACTATCAAAACACTTAATGACGGACTGATAAACAACAAGTGAAACGAACGGCATGTGTGCACTACTCGACAGTGGTGGGAGTCTAAACTACTAGTTACACTTGTTTCCGATAGGGTTCATAAGACTACAGAGGCAGGAGACTTGTGGTCCGCTTTAGGGGGAGGAGTCCGGTTTTGGGCACTTTCCTCTACCATTAAATAATAATTAAGATGGTATTCTTCTAGTTTAGAAATTTGAAACAGTTTTCTTTGTTGCATATTCTTCAAATTTAGACCTTAGTCGCAAATATAAGTATGTATATATCAGGTCAGTCCATAATTCGTACGTATTTTTTGGTAAATTTTTAAATAATATAAAAAAAAAAAAAACACAAACACAATTCATCCTTTTTGCGATCTGATCCACTGTTAATTGTGGCTCTGACTCCACAAGATTTCGAAGAATGCCATCATCAAAATTAACAGGGCGTCTTGAACGGGGTTCATCATAAATGCTGCTTTCTCCAACTTTAAATTTTTTAAACCATTTCTGGACAATCCTTACACTAATAGTGTGTTCACCATGTAGGGTTCCCTTGCAAAATTTTGTGTATCTTACTTCGACCAATCCTCAAAAAAAATTTTTTTTTAAATACATTTTCTTTTTTTTAAAAGGTAAGAAATGGATAAAGGTACTTCTAAAGTGGTCTAAAGCCTGAGAGGGTTCCTTATTAACTGCTAAAAAAATTGGACAATTTATTACCAACTCACAGTTACCCCATGATTTTAAAATTTCGAGGTAATTGTGAAGGTCATTCACAAATGCCCCCATCCAGTCAAAAATTTCAGTAATGTCCTTTTCAGAGTTGAAAATGTTGATGATGATGTACAACGACATTATTGTACAAGTTTCCGTTGTACAAACAATACAAAAAAAAAAAAAATATATTGTTGCTTTTTGTCCATGTAAACTGAATGTATTTCCTTGAAAAAGTCTTATTTTCCTTGTTTTTGTGTGAAAATCATGTAATTTTTTTATTTTTTTATTTGATAAAATGACAAAATATCATTTTTAGCTTGTAACAAATTTGTTCTTACAATTTTTGTTATTTTTATTTAACCTTGATTTTTTGTACAAATTTGAGGTATGCGTAACTTGCATTAAACAAAGAGAAATTATGACCGCTAGAGTATGATGAAAAATTTGAAAGTGGGGTAAATATGAAGAATTTGAGTTGGTCCTTACTCTGATGTACCTCACTCCTCTTGTAATCCATTCTAAATAATTTTTCTGATGGCATTCACATTTACCCCGAAATTCATAAGATTTGCAAAACCGCACCGGGGAAATGTGAATGGCTTATAAAATTTTTGTTTTTCATACGAATTTGCTCAAAATTTGTGTGGTGCATCCTGAATAATGTAGAATTAGAAATAAATCAACCATAATGTGATATCGTAATTGCGGGTTACTTGAGCCCTGTGGTGTAACTTGAGCCCAAAACGGAAAAAGTATTATTTTCTGTTTTGTGCTTATATTAGTCAGTAGTAGAAGTAAGTTAGATATTTAGCTAGTAGGTAACAGCAGTAGGTTTATGATGTTTAAGATTAGGTAGTTCTGAAAATTGACACTAGAGGTGAGGCACGTGTTATTTACTCTCTGTTTGAAATTGATGTTTTGTTACGTTGCTAACTTTTGACTATAAAAGTAATTGTGGTAGTCTACAAAGGAAGGTAAGTGTATAATTTTATTACTTTGTTCATTACTAAACTAAATTCAGATATGTTCATCTGCCAACCATTCCGTTAATTTTTTAAATTAAGGTTTTGATAAATCAGTAAAATAACCTTAAAATTAGGGTAACTTGAGCCCATTATAACTTTGGTATAAAATGGTGCAAGACTATAGCAGAAATTCCTAAGTCCTAAACCGTTGGATAAGTTCGTTAACCAGGCACGTCCGATGCCCAAAACATGTTATTTTTGGAAATTTTCATGAAAAAAATTAACTTTTTTCCAAAATTTCTCCTTATTCAAAAAATTTTACACTGTTGGAACGAGGAGAAAAAATCACACAAAAAAGGTCTTTAAACTATTATTCTATGTCAACTAGTTTCCAAGAAAAACTAATTTTTGTAAACGGAAATTCGCTACGTTATGCAGGATGCTGCGATAAGAGTATTGAATAAGTAAAGTTCCTTATATGTTTGTACAATGTTTTAATTAGTAACCAACATCGTACATGGTCTCAAACTGTTTTCAAATGAAAATCACCTGGAAATTTAGGTTTGAGCTCAAGTAACCCGATCTTGAGGTTAACTTGAGCCCAAAATCTAAAAAGCTATAAAATTTATGAGCCATAAGAAAAAGATCCATATTATATAATAAACTAACCGTAGTCATATATAGATTAATATACTGAATTTCCTATCCCAAATAATTATAACAGTTACGCTCAATTTTTGAAATTATCAGATGATTTGCAAATCTGGGCTCAAGTAACCCGCAAGCACGGTATATAAAATAAAAAATACTTAAAACAACGCTTTTATCTCAATTCATGAAAATCCATTCACAATTAGCCCGGTTAACCCTACACTATTAATTTTTATCGCTGCAGACCTGGCAGATTCACCACACAAAAATAAATAATAAAACACAGTGGCACAGCATATTTGTACTGATTATCATCTTCTATGGGTACTAAAATGCGTTCGATATTTACAAAAGTTGGTGATGAACTGAATAATAAGTTAGTCAAACGATGACAAGTTTCGACAGGTTCAAAATTGTATTAGTTTAGTAAATGAGTCATAGTGAATTCCATGCATTCTATTAATATGCATGAACTTATGGATTAACCTGACATAAATGGTCAGTATACATAACTTACAATTAGGCCACTGTTTGGCTTAGCTCCAATCTTCAGACTTAGACAATTATGGTTGTCTAACACTTTTCTCAAAATTTTTGAACACGTTTTTCTTTAAATTATTTTTTTCGATCTAACCGACATAACCCATATTACACTAAATGCCATCAGAAAAATTATTTAGAAGGGATAAATGTGAATGCCATCAGAAAAATTATTTAGAATGGATTATAAGAGGAGTGAGGTACATCAGAGTAAGGACCAACTCAAATTCTTCATATTTACCCCACTTTCAAATTTTTCATCATACTCTTCACGAGTATCCAACCCATTCATTTAAATTTGGTATGACCCTTTAAGTTTTACAATGAAAAACAGTTTCTTTCTGTATTTTGTTCCGTACAATTAAATGAGATAATCAATTTTTGAATTTTTTCAAAAATTTAACCAAATTATCAAGAATTACTGAAAAATTTATTGTTTTAAGAATCATTTTTTGTTATTTTTTTTGTTTTTCTCTTGCAATTTTGAGTATTTTCTTCTTGAAACAAAAGTGTTCTGGACCGAAAAAATGAGTATCTCAGAAGCTTCTTAATTTTTTTACCAAAAAATTCTTATGGAGACACAGAATGATATACTTTCACCAAGTTTCGTCAAAATTAAATTATTTTTGTGGAAATGAGAAATGTAGAACAAAGGGTAAAACAAGAAAATTCGCATTTTTCTCTAAAATTTTGAAGTTATGCTAAAAAGCGACCTTTACAAAAGTTGTAGATTTTTGCATGATCTACAACTTCTGCATAGAATTTTCCCTTGACTTCGATTTTCGGCGGAAATTGCAATAATACAATTTTTCATCCCTTTGAGACCTCCAAATCAACCCTCCTCCATCCCTATTCACGCATGTATTTTTTTACGTTTTTATAAGCCTTTTTACCATTTCCACTTATAAAAGTTTAGGTAACAATTTTTTTTTATTTCCTTCTAAATGAGTTAATTTGATCGGTCTATATGTAATTTTATTCGGAAAAAGTATAAAATTCGAGTGTAATATGGTTAGACAATTTAACGAATGAAATTCATATTATCACATTATAATGGACTCTTACTAGTTCGAAACTGAAAAGTACCTATGTATATTATTACTGTTACAAAAAGAATTTCAAGAGACCAAATACAAAATCGGAATTAATCACAATTCCAAATTATACAAATATAATTTTTGTTAAAAAAATTTTTTTTCACGATAAAAATGAAATAATTACAATTTTCTTATGAAACTTAATACACATGAGTTAACTTGTTTAACAGAAATATAAATTACATAATCTAAAATTTAATGTCTTGCTTTGAACTGAAACTATTAACAATAGATTTGTTTACAGATACTCTATTGTTAATGTTCTATTTGGGAAATTTGATCATGAAATTATTTGAACCATAACGAACGGAAATTATCTCTCCAATGACATTATCCTTCTTTACATTAGACACTTCTTAACTATCGTTACGGGCAGGGACGGAAGGATCATCTCTACATTAAAACAAATAATAAACCTTTTCATTTTGAATAATTTAACATATTATTTACTCATATGTTATAAATTAGAATACAATTATGTACAAATACTGACTATAATAATATTACAGAGGAATATACAGAATCTGGATCTGTTTCTATATTTATTCAGATTGGCTGTTGATTATTCATTTGTTGGTTATAATTTCTAGGTAACGAACCTACTGGACTATTCTCACAATAAATTTTAGAACTATACGTTTAATATTACCAAAAACCTTTTTCTGTCTTATGTTAAAGGAACGTAAGAACATCACCCACCTGCCTATGTTCTTTTTAAATGATGTTTCACTGTAATTTTATAACTGCGATATTACTGATAAAATTAGTGTAAAATAGATGACAAATTGCATTAATGTTGTTAACTTTTACCCATACTTGAATAAAAAGAGTTATCATACAGGGTTAGTTGACTATAAAAGTATGGAAACAGTCAAAAATTTCAGCGGGAAAGCATTAATACCCCTGTCGCAGCATCTGCATAACATAGCGAATTTCCAAATTTTGGGGACTGGCGGATCTCATCTAAGAACTGTACCTATTTAAAATAGTTTAGCTTTCTAAGAGTAAAAGATTTTTTAAAATCGGCTGGGTAATTAGTTTTGATATTTTTGGAACCCAAGAACCCGAACGGACTTTGTGCAGCATAGTTGTATCCATCTAAAATAATTTAGTTCTCTAACAGTGAAAAAATTTTCAAAATCGGTCGGTTAGTTTATTTTTTACAATAATGGGAACAGTAAACCCTGGCGGAAATCATACAACATAACCTTTATTCATCTAAAATAATTTTAGTAAAAAGTTTATCCTAACAGTAAAAAACGGGTCCTAGGGATCTCATATAACTTATGGTAGTTCGTAAGGTTCTTGTGGACATCATTTAATTACTTAATGAATTCAAATACTTTAACTTACTAACGGTGAAAAAATTTTCAAAATTTTCGACATTCGCTAAAAAAATCATTGAAAAATATTTGATATGTTTCGATCAATTAATGGTCAACATCAGCAAATAAAAGTTACTAAAATCGAAGAAAAGAATGAGTTATTTGTCCGTAGAAATTAAAATACAAATTCTGAAAACGAGCAAAGAAATATTGAAAAAACTAGATCGGCAAAACATTCTGACAAATAACACTACCCAACTAATACTTGCCAATTTGAATGAAACTTAACATACTTATTAAACAGCGAAAAATATTAAATACGTGTTTTTTTATTTCGGCTAAATACGCTTTTTAGGGGTAGAAAACACCATTCAACCTCTGTAGATGAAAACAGTTATAGCTAAATATTTTTGAAACGGCATATTTTTTGAAAAAAGGGCTGAGTACCAAATTTGTAGAATTTAAAGCGATGCACTTGATAGTGACCCTGAAATCGATTTTCAAGGTCAGTTGAAAATGATTAGCCATTGCCGAACTTTGACCATATCCTGTACCTATAAGCAGTAATTTCATGTATTGACTCAATCTATCTTCAAAATTGATTTGTTGCGTTATTTTTCTAAAATAAAAAAAATAAAAACCTGACGAAATGAAAAAATAGGCGCAAATTTATAGAAAAAATTAGAAGAAAACATTTTTGTAAGTAATTTTAGAAGTTAAGAAAAGATTTAATATCACTCCAATTGTAAGTTAAACATTAACTTTATGTTATATTAGAAATTTTCAAAATTTTTTAAAATTTTTATTGCTACTCTATAGTTATCATATTAGGAATTCAATTCAACATATGATTAACTATTATTTTTCCGATTGCGATTGAGCAAGTATTTTTCAAAATTACTTCTTGATCACTTATTTTCTATCTTGCATGTGAAATTCGTTCGAATATACTTTGAACCATTTAGGGATGAAAAGTAAACTACTCCTTTTGAAAAATATTAAATGATTTTCAAATGACTTTGGAAATTGACCTCAAGGTCAACTTCAAAGTCAAGTGCATCACGAGAGTCAAGTGCTTCAAGATCATCAAGTGCATCACTTTGAACTCTATAACTTTGGTCCTAAGCACTTTTTTCAGAAAATATATCGTACCATAATCCACTTCTATGTTGATTCCTGGTCTCTTTTCCTGCGTTTCTAATATTTATGTCAATAAAAAATGTGCTACCGTAGACAAGTACACCGTATTTTTTTGTATTTATTTTATGAGTACCTAATCTTTAATATATTAAAAATTTACGCGAAGATGGTCACTTTATCAGCAGTATCCAAAAAAATTTAAAAATATCGGTGGTTTTTGAAAAATTAACAAAAATCGTATAATTTCTTCTCTATGAAAAATTGGGGTCAAAAGAGACGAGAAAAGAGTAAATGGGGACAACCCGTAGGGTCGACCAAAATTGAAATTCTAATATAAAATAATTTCGAACTTTTTGTATTTATACATTCAAAAAAGAAATAATAGGTACTTGATGATTTTCTGTAAAAATAAACGTAGAATCTAAAATAAAGTTTATATACTCCTGTCGTTTACCCCTAAGTTTATATTCCTCCTATTCTTATTTTAGTTCAAAAAATAATTTTTCAAAAGACTAAGACATAATAATTAATAACAGTGAGATTCTACGTCCATTTTCAGACTTTTGTTTATTAAATTGCGTAAAAGCTAGTAAATGCAATAACAGATATGATGAATTTATAAGGATTTTCTTGTACTACAAAATCTTAAAAATATGGAAACGCGTACTTTTTTTTCGTTAATTGTGTTTTATTCTTTTGCACAAAATTTTAAAAATACTTTATTTTCTTAAGAAAGGGAGGCAACTTTAGTCACAGATATGCCTATGAACAGTTTTTGGTAATCCGGGAAAAACGAAAACACTTTTTAAAATTTTTTTATTGTTAAAATCGAAATGTTCTTTTAAAGAGGGTTAAAATTACCATATTTTATATTAAAATTTTAACACAATCACTCCCTAATTAACGAGCCTTACTTAATATTAGCAAATTGAGAAAAAACACGTCAATTAGATTTTTTTACACAGATTTTATTTGTTATATAATTCAAAAGGATATTTTAAAAATGTGTATGAATGGCTTTCATTAAATAAATTTCAATATATTTTCCATTTATTTTAACAGTGGAATGTCCTTATTAGTGGCTATACTTTCGGCTTGGAGCGAATTAGACGAAGATTTTCTTCTAAAACCAAATTTAATAATTAATTAAAGAAATAAAAAAAAATTTGTGGATTTCCTACCGTTCAAATATAATCTTTATTGTATGTAAAAATGTTATTACATTTTTTCAAAAAACTGTAAGTAAACTGTAAAATTTTCTTTACAAATATGTTAAAATAGAGAAATGTTTCCTTTTTAATTTATTTTTAACTCTTTTTAAATGATTCACTTTAAAATTTTTTAATATTTCTTAATCGAAATTTCATAAAAGAATGTGTCAAAATTTAAAAAAATTTTTCTTTGTTAAAAAAAAAAATTGAATGTGCAAAATTATTTAATATTAGAATGCTCTGATTATACAATTCTAATCATAACTGTATTGTCAATTGGATAAAAAATTACGTAAAAATATTATTGTTTGAATATGATTTAACGTAATTTTTATACGATTGAAGCAAACTCTTATTAATTTTAGGAAGGTGTAAATATAATCTAAATTCTGATCATATCACATAACAGATATCGTCGGGATTTTTTTTGTAAAAAAAAATGGAACAGAGATACATTATAAAAACATTTAACTGACAGAGAAATAGAATATAGCCGAATCGTTAAATTGGATTAAAAAAATCATGACACGCTACTTATAAAGCGGCTTTTTTCGAATTTAGCTCGCAAAAAATGAGACAGAAAAAAAAAGAATACGAGTGCGAGTGAAATGGAGAACGACATATTTCCTAGTTTTTCTCGAAAAGTAAGTAATTTAGAGCAACGGTATAAAAACATTTTTTATGCGTTTTACCTTTTACAATGGCTTAGTGTAAAAAAAAATTTGAAAAATTGCTTAATTCTGGCAAAAAACTCATTTTGTTGACAAAAAACGCCCGGAAAACCTACTTCTGGGCATCCGACGTGTCTGGCTAACGAACTCATCCAACGATTTGGAAAATCGAATTCGCACACAAAATTTCATAAGCATTAAACGTTTCGTTCGAGAGTTATCGCGCGGATACATATATATATATATATATATATATATATAAATTTTAGTGAATATCATTTTCGTATTCTAGGGACCTCAAAACATATTTCTGATATGGTCTCGGGCTTAGGTCGCACCATGACACCTGGCGTAAAAGCTGAATTTCCAGTTTTGGAAATTCGCTAAAAGTATCAGCATTTTTTACGTCACATCCGATGGTGACCTTGACTTTGACCTCAAGGTCATATCAAGATCAAGTCCCTTTTTTAAATGGCAACGCTCCCTTTCGATCCCGAAAATAGAAAGAGCAGAAAATTCTACTTCCGAATGTGACCTTGATTGTGACCTCAAGGTCACGATCAAGGTCAAATGCTGATTTTTACTGTAATTTTTAATTTATATTTATACTAAATTTTTTTTTCAGTTTTGACATTGGTACTGGATGCAGACAAGATGTAGACGTGACAAACTATAAAATATTTCAAAATTACCCCATTTTATGGGATACTGCGCACGTCTACCTTCTGTCTACAGTTCTACATCTACTGTGCATGTCCAAGTTAAAAAATTACAGTAAAAGTCAGCATTTGACCCTAATCATTGACCTTGGGACCACGATCAAGGTTGTATTCGGATGTAGAATTTTCTGCTCTTTCTATTTCCGTGGTCGAAAGAGGGGGTTACCATTTAAAAAAACGGACTTAACCTTGATATGACCTTGAATCCTGACCTTCAGGTCAAAGTCAAGGTCACTATCGGATGTACCGTAAAAATGCTGTAACTTTTTTCATCACCATTTATTTCCAAAAATGGTTTCCCAGTAAGATTTTTGACTGTTTCTATACTTTTGACTAGTCCTGTATATAGTTACTAATGTTACAATACAAACAGAACAGATATCGCAATTTGACATAAAAGCGGAGAATAACAGAAGGTAATGTGAAAAGTATTTATTGTTACGATGCATGATCATCACTGCACTACATAACTCGTGTCTTATATAACAACCGGAAGAAAGCCGATAAGTGTACCTAATGCAATTTCAGTTATGCCCATCTGTTTCCACCCAACTGACTTTCTGACGATACACAAAAACCGTTTGAATTTCTGTCTTGATAGATATGCCTATATAAAATATTGTAGATTGGATATAAAAATTTTTATTAACACGATGACGGTCATGAAGAATTATGACGAAATGACCAAACTGATACACTGTTTTGGCAACAAATATACTTTATATGGAATTGTTGACGTGATACAGCGCGATGTCGCAGTTAATCAGGTTTCTCTTGACGTCTTACAACGTCAATGACCGTCAACCGGTAAATTTTTTGTGTTACATGTAAGTATGTAGTTGTAGAAACAGATAAGACATTCAATCGAAATTTTACCGTCTTCCATTTTTTTTCTTAAAAGAGAAGAATGGTCCTAACTTTTATTTGTCGTGAGTGACATAATTACATGACAAAATGACATAATTACATTACAAAATACACAGCAAGACATGTCACACACAACGAATAAAAATTAACTCGTTCTAAATTATAATGAAATGTGGAATATAGAATACCAGAAATTTTATTTGAAACTTTTCAGGGTCAGAGCTTTTTCGTCGTGGATTTTGAAAACTTTTTTATTACATTATTTTTATCATTCAAATACCAGCTATACATCTTTGTTTAGAATTATCTATGCTTGTAACTAAAGAAATGATCAAATTTTGAACTTCTAATGTACGTAATTCCAACTTTCACACAACAACTTACAAAGTAAGATGAAAATAATTTTACACTTTGCTGCTTTCTTAAACGAATGCAAGCAACCAATAAACAAACAATTACAAAATGAAATGATAGGCATTAACTTAATTGGCACAATGGGGAGTAATTCTGATAGTATATCGATATCGGTACAATACCTTAATAATATGGACGTGACCCAGTTGATAATATATGAATACTCACGTACACTTTGTAAATACGCCGATTAGTACTTAAGAAGATTAGTTTTACTATCGCTCGAGCCAACCTCGAACCAATCATGTACATTACTACCTACTTTCTTATTGATTGTAGGTAAATTTAATTTACTGTTTCAAATATAATGTTATCCTTTGGTGGAAAATTTACATTTTAAATTAATTAAGTACATTATGTCCTATTTTCCATAAAAGAGTAATTTGTAAAATCATTTTATATGGTGACTCGTAACAAAATTAAATATCTCTGTCACAGCATTCTGCATAATATATCGAATTTCCGTTCACTGAAATTATTTTTTCTTGAAAATCGGGTTACATAGGATAATGGATCAAAAACGTATCTTGTGTGATTTTTTTGCTCTTTGCTACAAGATAAAAAGAAAAAAATTCGAATAATTTTTAGATTTTGACAAATTTTTGCAAAAAGCTAATTTTCTGGGGGTTCCGTTTGTATAGAAGCAAGTTATTAGTATTCCAAACTATCACGACTATCAAAATTATCGAAAATTATCGACGTCAAAAGTTTCCGTTATCGAAAATTATCGATAATGGAAAACAAATAATGATATTTTAAAAATTGATGATGAAAGTAAATACTCTTTCAAATATATCACACCTACTAAATTGTACTTTTCGTTATCAAAATCGTTCAATAAAAAATAGATCCTAAACGCCTTATTCATTTGTTATTAGCAATGATCACTAATTTCAATATAAATTACCGTAAGTTTAATTTAACCGTTTTCAAAAAGCGTACAATGAATAACGCGTTTACGATCTGTTTTCGACCGACGGATTTTGATAACGGAAAGGATAATTTAGCATACGTGTGATATAACTGAAAGAGAACTTCATTATAAGTATCATCCATTTTGAAAATATCATTATTTTCAATATCGATAATTTTCGATAACGAAAACTACATTTTGATAGTTGTAATATGTTTGAAATGGCTATAACTTGTGACTTACGACGTACCGCTTATGAGATATGAGATATTTACAATCAAAAGTTTACGATAACAAACAGTATCATTTAAAAACAAACATACTAAAAACCGTATTACGATAGTCCAACTTGGGAAGCACTTATGCTAACATTATTACACACCGCCAGTGTGTTAACAGTAAAAATTAGTGTCTAAAAACTAGTACATAATTTAAGAGGGGGACTTAATACTCCCTCTTCAATGTTACTTAAACTGAATTTTGAATTCGAATATTCCATTTCTACGTTATTCTAATTGTCTATTTTCTATCAAGATGAGGTTCTTGAATTACCTACTCAAACAGTACGATTATATCCACACAGTCACCCCCTAGTTAAACATTTGAAATCAACAAATACCATTTAAATTAAAAATCACAAAGTGATTGAAAAAATTATCCGGATCGGCCGGGAATCGAACCCAGGATCTTCTGGTAACTAGCCAGACGTGCTAACCTCTACACCAACGATCCCATGCTCGGTAAGCGGCCGAGCCGGACACCCATTCAATCACCTATGTGTATTAGTACTCTCTCTGATTCGAGAAACAGTTCCAATTTTAATTTCAAATATTATCGAGTGCTTGTGTACACATAGTATGATAATACACATAGGTGATTGAATGGGTGTCCGGCTCGGCCGCTTACCGAGCATGGGATCGTTGGTGTAGAGGTTAGCACGTCTGGCTAGTTACCAGAAGATCCTGGGTTCAATTCCCGGCCGATCCGGATAATTTTTTCAATCACTGTGATTTTTAATTTACATGTGGTTTTTGGTCATACTATACCAAAGAAATCGAGTGCTTAAACTTTCAGTTTAGCTGAACGATTAGTGAACATATCAATACTGCGTGTGTTGAAATGCAAACAAAAGTTTGTCATACGTAGTAGTGTCTTACAAGCACTCGATAATATTTGAAATTAAAACAAATACCATGTTTATTTTTTCAATAAATTGTGATAATTGTTTCAAGCTTAAGAGCCTACTTTCAAACATTTTTATTTTTTACCCCCTTTTCGCAAAATTAACTACCAAATTTTAACCGCCAACCAACCCGGTTGATATAATTTAAACAAATTGCATATCAATATACAGCTCTTTAAAAAAGAGTAATATTACTAACTTAAACTTTTGCTCTCTTTTACCGTTTTCGAGATATATTTAAAAAATTAAATTTTTATCCCGATTTTTGAAGGGCGATTTCACCTCTGCAGATCGTTTTACCGCCGCTAGAATTAATATCCATATCTAACAATAATTACTAACTGTGTAATTTTAAAAGAACCAAATACAGAAAAACTAAGAAACGTACACCATATGTTTATGTTGTAATAACCGCCACTGAACTTTCATATTCACTCGATCACAAATACATAATTTTCCTCTTTTTACGTATCGCTAAGAAAGCATATTGGTTATATAATAATAAGAAAGGCAATAATAATTTATTTCAAGTTTGAAATTGTTTTTACTTCTTTCCCAAATTAAGTAAAAAGTTAATAAACAGTTAGTGAACTGGAAAACTTCATAAGGATATACCGGAAATGAACACTGTTGAATTATAAGAGTTAATACCGTAAAATTAATCTACTATTGGAAATTACATATTATTCTTATAAAGACATAAGCTTACACATTGGTATGAAATATATGAACGAAACGAACCAAACAAGAAAGAACATTCACAAATGTTCTTATTATTATCAATCTACAAGATGTAGCAACTGAAGTTGTACTTTTGATATTGTAATAACCTTTGCTTTTTACCGAAAGTATAAGACGACATAATACCTAGCAGTCCCAGTGTCATATTTCAAAACACAAAAACCTATTGATGACTGCTGGCTGATTTTACAGTAGAAGCCCCGTAAACTTGCGCTCCATAAACTTGCTGTCTCTCTAATCTTGACTGGATAATTTCTCTACTCTTGACTATTTTTTCTCCCACCATGATTCTTCCGTAACCAATTAAATTCGTAATTAATGACGCGTATAGCGTATATTTGGTATCCTTCTCAACCTATCTCTTTTTTTAGATTTGAATTGCGTATGTTGCGCATTCAGTGCGCATAGGGGTAGTAAATAGTGGGAATGTCAAGACTAGAGAATGGTCCTAGACATACTTGTCAAGATTAGGGAGCTTTTACTGTATAACGATTCTTTTTTTATTAAAGCTAGTATTTACACTTCTTGTGTTATATGCTGTTTCTAAAGAATAAATTCTTCACTAATATTAAAAGAGAGTAAATCTGCTTATGTGTAATGAATGTAACTAAAAACTACCGGATCGGTTCTAAAAATCGTTTGTAAAACTAATAAAAAGATGAACCGCGCTAATTACTAAAGTTTAGGTAATATAAATAACGAACCATCCATAAATTATGTCTCACAGAATTATGCCATTTTTATCCCCTCTCCCTCATCTTCACGCTGTAACACATTTTGTCGAACCTCCCGCCATCTTGAAAAAGAATTAATTAAACTGTGTATTATAATGAAATGTCTTTTTTTTGCTTACTGACTATAATTTTTTATAATTTTTTTGGAAAGATTTCAAAAAATTTCAAGCTTTCTGAATCGACACTTTACAATTCTATTATTTAGGTGTTCAAAATTAATTACAGCCGAAATAAATATCATAGGTACAGTAACAATATTTAGGTACATAAAAACTACGTATGATTTGAACCAGTAGTTCAAAAGACATTACCTACTGTTTTTAAAATTAGAAAAAAATAAATAAATAATTAAATAAAAAGAAAGAAAAAGTTTTTAAAAAGTGATAAAATGGGTAGATTGTATAGAGAAAGAAAACATGGAGTGACTTATATTACTTATACCGGATTCCCGTTTGGATGTATACATACGATTTACATGTTAATTGATAACATTGGATTCCCATAAGGGAAAAGTTGTCACAAGAGTGCTTTGAACAAACTAATAATACCAATTTAATATCGTAACTACTGTTACTATCGCTTTAACAAAAATAATGCAGTAAAATAAAAAAATGAATGTCGTAATTTTCAAGCAATTCATATTTTCATATAAATATTTGTGCCATTTTTTGTAAATTCAAAAGGCACCTTCTATTTTTTTTGGAAATAAATATTAAAATAATAAAAATACCCCTGTCGCAGCATCTGCATAACATAGCGAATTTCCAAATCTTGGGCACTGGCGGATCTCATCTAAGACCTATACCTATTTAAAATAGTTTAGCTTTCTAAGAGTAAAAGAATTTTTAAAATCGGTTGGGTAATTAGTTTTGGTATTTTTGGGGACCCAAGAACCCGAACGAATTTTGTGCAGCATAGTTGTATCCATCTAAAATAATTTAGTTCTCTAGCAGTGAGAAATTTTTTAGCATCTTTTCGATAGCTTATTACTGGCGTTTTCGGATCTGCAAGATCCCGGTGGACCTCATTAAAAATCAGCTCGACCGTATATTCTAGGCGGACTTTATGTAATATATATATATATATATATATATATATATATATATATATATATATATATATATATATATATATATATTCAAAACCCGTTGTGTAGCATTCTACGCCGCATTTGCATCCGCAGGACAGTTGTGGATCTCAGATAACACAACCTGTACCTATCTAAAATAGTTTACCTCGGTAATAGTAAAAAGGTTTCAAAATCGGTCAGTTATTTTATTTTTGACACTTTTAGGTCCTACTGACACTTCAGACCCTACATAACATAATCTATATGTATCTAAAATAGCTTAGCTCCCCAACAGTGAAAAAATTTTCAAAATCGGTCGGCTAGTTTATTTTTGACGCTTTTGGATCCGATGGACCCTGGCAGACTTTACATAACGTAATCTATATTTATCTAAAATAGTTTAGCTCTGTAACAGTGAAAAAATTTTCAAAATCGGTCGGTTAGTTTATTTTTACCACTTTTGGGTCCCATGGACCCTGGCGGACCCTAAATAACGTAATGTATGTCTATCTAAAATAGTTAGTTCCCCAACAGTGAAAAAATTTTCAAAATCGGTCGGTTAGTTTATTTTTGACACTTTTGGATCCCATGGACCCTGGCAGACCTTACATAACGTAATCTATATTTATCTAAAATAGTTTAGCTCTGTAACAGTGAAAAAATTTTCAAAATCGGTCAGTTAGTTTATTTTTGACACTTCTGGATCCTATGGACCCTGGCAGACCTTACATAACGTAATCTATACTTATCTAAAATAGTTTAGCTCTGTAACAGTGAAAAAATTTTCAAAATCGGTCAGTTAGTTTATTTTTGACACTTTTGGGTTCTATGAACCTTGGTGGACCTTACATAACGTAATTTATATTTATCTAAAATAGTTTAGCTCTGTAACAGTGAAAAAATTTTCAAAATCGGTCAGTTAGTTTATTTTTGACACTTCTGGATCCTATGGACCCTGGCAGACCTTACATAACGGAATCTATATTTATCTAAAACAGTTTAGCTCTGTAACAGTGAAAAAATTTTCAAAATCGATCAGGCAGTTTATTTTTGACACTTTTGGGTCCTATGGACCCAGGCGGACCTTACATAACGTAATCGATATTTATCTAAAATAGTTTAGCTCTGTAACAGTGAAAAAATTTTCAAAATCGGTCAGTTAGTTTATTTTTGACACTTTTGGGTCCTGTGGACCCTGACGGACCTTACATAATGTATTCTAAATCTATCTAAAATAGTTTAGCTCTGTAACAGTGAAGAAATTTTTAAAATTGGTCGTTTAGTTTATTTTTTACAATTATGGGATCAGTAAATCCTGGCGAAACTCATACAAGTCTAGTACTCTAACAGTAAG
Organism: Brachynemurus nebulosus; assembly: GCA_035578155.1. NCBI lineage: Eukaryota > Metazoa > Arthropoda > Insecta > Neuroptera > Myrmeleontidae > Brachynemurus > Brachynemurus nebulosus. Next base: position 39,774,341 of record JAPWDM010000001.1, on the reverse strand, counting down.
AAAAGGGTTCTAAGGATCTCATATAACTTATGGCAGTCCGTAAGCTTCTTGCGGACATCATTTAATTAATTAATTCAAATACTTTAACTTACTAACTGTGAAAAAATTTTTAAAATCGATTGGTTAATTAATTTCTGGCCTTTTTAGGTACCGAAAACCTTGACCTCACATAAAATACCTTAAATCCATTTGAAATGGTTTAATTTTTTAACATTATTAATTATAAGTGGAAAAATTTTCAAAATCGATTCAAAATATTTTTCCGTACATACATATCGACGGCTTACTTCCAAAACCACGTAAGTTGATTTTTTCTCTCTCTTTACAAAACACCTAATTAATGTTTTTCCCATCATTATTAACGGTGTTAACTATGTATTTATTTAAAGGAAGGGAAAAAATGTACAATTTATGGCATTAAAACATGCAGAGTTATCTCTGCCATGTTTTTAATACACATAAATCGTACATTTTTTTCCTTCCTTTAAATAAATACATAGTTAATAAATACGGGAAAAACATTAATTAGGTATTTTGTAAAAAGAGAGAAAAAATCAACTTACGTGGTTTTGGAAGTAAGCCGTCGATATGTACATTGTACATATTTTGTTTTGTTTTATATTTAATAATATTTATATCATAACATAATCTTCAATTTCTTGTTTACTTAAAAATTCAATAAAAAAAAAAATTCTTCATTACATTAGCTTAGAAAATCTGTTTAATTTACATTTTTTAACATGGGATAGAACCATGCTAATTATAATGCAATAAATGAGAAACAAAACTCTATACATGTATATGTGTTATATCACATATATGTGAATAGTTTTCACTTGTTCTCACAGAACAGTTCGATTTTTACATCGTTGAAAAGGAAAAAAAAATTATGAAGAAAATATTCTTATAATTTTCTTTCTATTTTAAGTATTTTTCGAGAAAATGTAAATTTTCACTTTTATTCTTTCTTTGTTAGTCTAATAAGTAATTTATATTTATATCTCAGTTCTTTATGAAGTATAAAAATATTTCACTTTTTTATTAAAGAATTTTGTGAGAACAAGTGAAAACTATTCACATATATGTGATATAACACACATACATGTATAGAGTTTTGTTTCTCATTTATTGCATTATAATTAGCATGGTTCTATCCCATGTTAAAAAATGTAAATTAAACAGATTTTCTAAGCTAATGTAATGAAGAATTTTTTTTTTTTTATTGAATTTTTAAGTAAACAAGAAATTGAAGATTATGTTATGATATAAATATTATTAAATATAAAACAAAACAAAATATGTACAATGTACATATGTATGTACGGAAAAATATTTTGAATCGATTTTGAAAATTTTTCCACTTATAATTAATAATGTTAAAAAATTAAACCATTTCAAATGGATTTAAGGTATTTTATGTGAGGTCAAGGTTTTCGGGACCTAAAAAGGCCAGAAATTAATTTTATGATAGGATCGAATGATAAAAAATGGCCAGAAAACCTACTTCTGGGCATCCGACGTGTCTGGCTAACGAACTTAGCCAAGCCAATTCAGAATCCAGTCCGCACACAAAATTTCATAAGCGTTAGACGTTTCGTTCGAGAGTTATCGCGCGGATACATATATATATATATATATATATATATATATATATATATATATATATATATATATATATATATATATATATATATATATATATATATATAAATTTTAGTGAATATCATTTTCGTATTCTAGGGACCTCAAAACATATTTCTGATATGGTCCCGGGCTTAGGTCGCACCATGACACCTGGCGTAAAAGCTGAATTTCCAGTTTTGGAAATTCGCTAATACGGAAAGAATACTCTGTTGAAGAAATAGTGCAGATAATTTGGTGGGAAAAAATTATTTAATAAAATAAAATTTCCAAAAATATAAATACGTTTATCCAAAGCACTCTTGTGACATTTTCCTTATGGGAATCCAATGTTATCAATTAACATGTAAATCGTATGTATACATCCGGCCGGGACACCCAGTATACACCAGAATTCCAAAGTTTTATTAACAGTTTCAAAAGGTTCAACAAGTACTTCCATAAATTAAAATATTCGGTAATACAGTGTCCCATAATATTTACAATGCCATCGGCTTTAAGACAAAGAGTTATAAACCATGTAATCATAATAATTTTCTTTTTCAAATGCTGCAAAAATTATTATGATGTACACGGGCCCGGCCTGGCCCACCGGGATACCGGGATGGATCCCGGTGCGCCCTCCTCCTGGCAGAGGATCGGCGCCCTCGCCCCCAAACGTTACATAAATATTATAATGTTGCAATAAAAAATTACTTTCTCTAATTGCCTTTTCTAGTATTTTTATTCAGAGTCACCATTCAATTTTTGTGATTGTTATTGCAACGGTCCAATAGCTAGTGCTATCGAGTCCATACTTCGATTCGGTTTTTCGGAAACCATTATTATGACGTTATATTTGAAGAATGTGAAAAAGAAAACAATCTTGTCCAGTGTAATAGTGAAAAAGAGTGCAATTCATGTATAAAATGTGTTTTCAAAGTATTGATTGATTACAGTATGTATACTCACTCCAATATACTGAACCTCAAACACCTACTCAAAGTTCACACCTACTTAAAGTTCACACCTACTCAAAGTTCACACCTACTCAAAGTTCACACCTACTCAAAGTTCAAAAACACCTACTGACAATACCCATGACTCAAGTTTCATGTGAACGGGTTTTTTCTAAACTTAAAATTATTAAAACCCGTCTTCGTTCAACTATGACAAATGAAAGTTTGAAGGCTTTTATGATGATAAAATAAAAAACTTTGTATAAGTAGTACAGAATTGAAACAATAAATTATGTTAATTGAGTTCCTGCATCACAATTTGAGAATCAGTCCACCGCCCTTTAAGGTTACCCAGGCCGGGCCTGGATGTACATTGTATAAAAAAATTATTAAAAGAATGTTAAAAATACAAAAGCAATAGCCAATAACTGAACAAGCTTTTTCGTTAAATACAAATCTTAGTAACTTTTCTCAAACAAACCGTATGAAATAATAGATTTCACAATTATTTATTTTTAACATATCTATTAATCCATTGTCATTTGTAACAAGAAAATTTCGCAAACAAAAAAACCTATTAAATAACAATTTGTGAAAAAATTGTCGGCAGATCATTATAAAAATTACACCTTCAACACATTTACGAAATATTTCATAACAAAATCGTGAAAAAATGTCAAAATCCAAATTCCTTTACACATTAATACATTATTTACAAATTTCATAATGAGAATAAAAGTATATTATGGTATAATAAACCCCTATACGATCCATCCGTCTACATTATGTTTTAAATTTTTCAAAAATATTTTTCAATAAAAAAATGTAGGCGCGGAAGAATATCTCGGGTCAAAAAGAGACCCTGCCCTATACCAATGATTTATCGTTTAAAAAGTTAGTTTTTAAAGCAAACTATTTTCTTATTATTTAAAAAAAAAAAAATAAAAAAAAAATTTAATAATCATCAATGTTTGCCTGCTTAATAATTTGTATTGTGCAATAATATGGATGACAATCTTTAAAGCTCACAGTTATTTTTCTAACAATATTCAGTTCACTGGCATCTCATAGAGAGGCACTACAAAGAGGCTTTGGAGCAGGGCCGGCCTGAACAAATGCGGGGCTTGGTGCACTGCGAGGCCTTGACAGCGATTCTTCAAAGTCCACTTCACTTTTCAAGAATCGCTGCCCTTAAATAGGGTTGCGAGTTGTGACGAAAAATGACGGACTCTGAGATCAGAAAAATTTTCTCCCAAGAATACAGTTGATGCGCAAAAAAAAACTTTTACACTTTACCTTGGACCTCCGAGCTGCAACCCCGACTGCCCCCTGCCGATGGAGCTGCCCTTGAAACGAATTTAGTACAACAAAATAATGACTGATTGTATTTTGCTATTTTTAACAATGCACAAACTGGTATAGTAAAAAGCACATAAATTAGTTAAACTACAATATTTAAGTAAAACTGACATTTTACGCAGAAAATCAATTCCCGTGTTCGTGAGAAAAATATGTTACAAGACCGTCTGTAACGGAGCTTGCACCGTTACGAATGAGAAAGCTCTGATTCAAAAGAAATTTACGCGCGTTAAAAATTTTTTCCTGACTTTTCTCTGGTTTTTCGCGGTATAAATTCTTAACTTCTGAGGTACATTAATTACATTCAAAAATTTATTATGGAATAAGAAACAAACAGTCACTAAATTAGAAGCCCGTAGTTTTAGTATCTAACGCGTATTAATAAAAGCCGAATTTATATTCCTCCAAATGCTAAGCTATTAAGTAATTAAATAGATAACAGATGTAACTTTTTTATATTTTGTAAAAATTACTTAGTATATTTTTAGACCAAAAAACTAAAATATGACCCTTAATAACGAATGTGAAGTTTATTGTCTGAAGCTCTGAAGGCTTATAAAGACCCTAGAGGACAAGGTGGAAATAAAAGTTCGTCAAGAATGTTTGCCAAATACAAAGTAAGAAATAATCCTATCAAACTACGAAGTAATTCATTTTCTTTGAACAAGATTGCATATATACCTATTTATAAAATACTAGAAGTCAAATATTAGCTAATTTCCCAGGCGGTTTTTTTTATTTTTACAGCAAATTCGTTGATAATATTGATATAATTAGCATCATCATAATTCAGCGGCGCGGGGCCTTATGCAGCGCACTGTTTGCACCTACCTCTGGCCGGCCCTGCCTCAGAGCAATAGTTTTTTTTTTTTATTAATTTTTTTATACTGACGACACAATTTGAAATCAAACTAACGTCAATGTCAGTTTTTGTAATTTCAAAGCTTTGATTGTATTCTCAACATATTATAGTAAAAACATGAGTATTTAGATTATTTTTACTGGGAATTAAAGGAAATATTGAAAAATTGAAAATACAGCAAAATTTAGCTTCGCAGTGAAAATTATCAGATCGGCATGTTTGTTTACAAATTTAATTGTGACGTCGTTTTGAAGTAGGTAATAGCGCCTTTCTAATCATTTGAATCGTTATTAAAAATTAACGATTTTCAAAATAAAATTTCTTAATAATTACAAAATGTTTTTGAGTTTCACTATTAAAATCAAATATATTTATTTAATGATACCTAACTCATAGAATTATTTAATAGTTAACACAAATTTCCAACACAGTCAAGTACTCTAGTCTTCCTGTACAAAAAAAAAAAAAAAAAAAATAGTACTTAAAACTGTTCTCAAGAGCAAAAAAAAAAATTCGCATACTACCAGCTCTTCCACTGATATTACGATTTGGGGTTTATTAAATATAATAAATTAATATATTAAGGCAGTTTCCTCGACATTCAACTTTTCGACAGAATAGTTTCAAATTTTAATAGTATAAAGTAGAATACTATATCTGATTGTCCTTGTAATTTGGGAAAGATTGATCGTTGCTGAGTTAAGATAATTAGGGTTAAACTTTGTAACTACTCCATGTATGTATTAGATCTCAAAATTCTGACTACGTACCCTTATTTTGCATTTAACAATAATGACTCGACAGAATTCAATAAAAAACTAGGAAAAGAAAGATTTATAAGTCCTGAATGTAAAGAAAAAATTGAATTATTTGTTGATCGTTTTGAATTGAAGATATCATCAGAGAAATTATAGTATTTTAATAAATACACCAATTTCAAGCAACTGAACCGAAGCAGTCTGGCAACCCTGTATATTAAATAACTGGTTTTTATTCGTATTTATTGTTTAAACAATATTAAAAATTCATAAATAGCGTTTTTTGACCTTTCGCTTACGTAACGAAAACGGTGATAGATACATTAAAAAGTGTTAAGACCTTTTTTGTAGAGAATCGAATTCTCTACAAAAAAAGTCCACGAAAGCAACTGTCTATCTTGTACAGGTGAAAAAATAAAGCGCTCCAAACGCATGTGCATACCACTTAATATTTTTGTTGGATAAATAACAATGATGTCTGCACAGACTATGTTTGAATGTATGCATACACGTTCGTATGAAAAATTGTATGCATCAACATCTATCCATTAATACAGACAATAATGACAAAGTAATTTTGGTTTGCAATTTTTTCTACTAGCATGTCACAAGGTAACTACCTTAAGTACACAATTTTTTTTTATTCTTTGTTGAGTTGAAACCTTCTTGGATATAATTTTTTTTTCGTATATTTATGGTACGTGTAAACAAGTACAAACACATATTACTAAACTAACAAAGTCTTATAACCTACATCATCACATTCAACATCAAAATCATAAAATTAGAGAAAGAATTCAACTTTTAAAACCTGTTTAAATATTATTCTAAATTTAATTATTTCTTATTAATTTTTGTTCCATTAAGAAACTGATAAAGCAAACTTCATATCATTTAAATATTATATTTCTTATGCATACATTTACAATGTATAACATTTTATGTAGATCTTCATGTACGCTAATAAATAAAAAGTTATAAGATATAGTTCACTTTACAATTTAAAATCATCACTAATTTTGGAATTTTATTTCTACTGTATCAAACATAATAAAATCTACTATAATCATAAATAAAAACTGCGCAATAAACTTTATTATATCAACAAAACTATACCAACCGGCGTCTTAGCAGAATCTTGTAAAATATTTGAAATACATTTCCAGCAACTATTTGCTATTTCACTTCTACATCTATGATTAATTATACAGTTAAAAAAAGATGTTTTCTATAAAAGGAATTTCATATAAAATAGAATTCCCCTTTTTTACATTAATTATGTAGATTAAAAATTACCATTCTAATATTTTATTTATAATATCTAAAATAAATTATTTATACTGGTTTTCTTATTTACGATAACAAACGCTACAGTTCTGTTTATATCTCGACATTATCGATGGATGTGTCTAGCGGTTACAATGAAGCTTAAAAGAATCATGTTAAAAGAAAAAAGCAAATTTATCAGTAGAAATAACAAGCGATAGTTAGAATTATTTATCTAATTCGTTAACTCTTGCAACTACGTAATGAATATGTTATTTGAAGTTTTCATTTATTTATTAAAACATATATAATATATATATATATATATATATATATATATATATATATATATATATATATATATATATACATAGTCCCCGTTAAAAGGTCTAAAGGTAGGTATATTAATCGTAATATTGTTTCATCCCTAGAAAATAAACAAACTTGAAGTGTTAAATTTCAAAGCGTTGCTTTTCTCCCGTCGAGGGAAGCTTTTTATTTGTTCTTTTTCAGGAACTAGAATCGGAGTTGCCTGATAAGGCTGATTTTCACCCAAACTGGATACAAGTAGCGCTTGGAATAACAGTGCCTCTTTACAATACCGGTAGTAATTTGATATTTTAACATTTAAAATACCGAAATTCTGATATTTCTCATACTTCTAAAATACTAGGGATGTAACGATATCGAAAGCGAAAAATCGAAAAGTTTTCAACCGCTGTCCTCATTCAAAATGATTTGCGTAACAGATTATTTTCAAATAATTTGAAGAAACTTTAGCTTTAAAAGCAAAACTTAAACTTTGCTTTCTTAAAAAAAAAAATTTGTCAAACAAAACTTTAATTACTAACTTTATCGGTTTATTACTTTGTATAATAAATATTTTCTTTGAATTTTGATGTGACATTTTTTTACACTTCCCACAAAATTGAGTCTCTGTTAAATATAGGTAAGTTTTATGCATATAAGCGTCCGAAATACATATAATTTGATTTATTATCTACTGAGACATCGATATCAGTATCGGTATTGGTATCGCCGATTATTTACTACAATAATCGGTATCGGTATCGTATGGGCAAAATCAAGTATCGTTACATTCCTATAAAATACAAAATTATATTTTATATGAAGGGCCGGATTAAGAGAATCCCATTCCAATTCTTAATCCGTAGAAACAGCGTACAATGGTGGGGACGAAAAATTTCAGAGTGGCGGTATTAAGAGAATACACTACTTCATTTACATTATAATTTCAAAATCACTTACCCATGATCATTAACCTTCCTTAACATCTATAATTTATAATTATTTTTGTCTAAAATTTTGAAATGTATTCCTAACAAACTTGTATCTACTCTTGTTGGTACTTAATGGTACTTAACTTCTACTAGAGCAACATTTTGTTCTTATTTAACAATTATAAAAGAATGATCTGTGTAATGATTCCAGTCATCTTTTAATGACCTTGCCTTGTAGCGCCCATAATATGTAACTATTATTATAAAAACATCCACTTGCATGTTCAGTTATCATTTTATCAATATACAGGGTCTTACAAAAACACAGAACAAACAAAATAGTAATCCTACTACCATTTTTGAAATATCACGAAACCAGTCGGAAACTCGATTTCGAAATTGCAATTACCTTTTCAATAATAAAAATGTATTTGGGAGAGGCTTTTTTTGTTGGAGACTAGATAATGTTTTTTAAGGTACCATTCTGGTCTAAAAATTTAAAAAACATCGATTTTCTTGCGTATTTTTGGAATTTATACCAGCAATCCGAATATATGTTCAAAAGAAAGTTTTAAAATTCGCATGAATTTACGAAGTCATAATTATTTAAATGAATCAGACTAGTCAACAAATAGTCTAGTCAGTATAGAGTTACTAAAACGTAAAATGCACATGAAAATTTCCCAGTCTGGAGGGAAAAATTTTATATTTCAATAGTGATCATACATTTACAATGCTTCCGCTACTCTAATAGTCTTGGAAGCAAAATCAAAAATGAAACCAGGAGATCATCTTGTGCAGTGCCGCATTAGGTGTGCCCCCTATCATAAGTAAACTAGTATCGATCTTTAAAAAAAAATTACACAGTCCTACAACGAATTTCCTTCTTTAAGTTCAGGTAGTGTTTCTGCTAGATTTTTATGTGCTAATTACAGGAAAAGAGTCAAAAAATTCCATCACGTCAGAATTTTGAGGAAATAAGATTTTATTTTTTCATTGTTTTTTTTCGATAGAAATTTAGTTTAAAGGTAATCCTAGTCAGACTTATAATTAAGATATAAAATGAAGTTTGGCTGATTGTAATTGGTCATTGCCCTATGAACTGAATGAAAAACAACACAGACAGTCATGGGGACTGCCGACAGAAGTGAAAACTTAAAATACTTTCAATGTTATTAGGACAGCAAAGTGGTTATACAAAATATCCATGTTTTTTATGTGAATGGGATGGCAAGAACAGAGCAAAATATTATAGAAGAAAAGAATAGCCAGCAAGAATTAATTTTGAGTCAGGAAGTAAAAATATAGTTCGGCAGAATTTAGTCCCACATGAGAAAATCTTACTAGTTCCTTTGCACATAAAGCTTGGTCTTATGAAAAAATTTGTGAAGGCTTAGAGATTCAAGTATGGCGATGGGCGAATTAAGGTGATGGATTCAGGTGTTTCTAACAGTATTCATCTTTGTCTGAAGTTAAACTGAAGGTATTTTTGTTGGACCCGAGATACGAAAACTAACTAAAGATGAAAACTTCGATGAAAAACGGACTCCTATAGAATTGGCAGCATGGGTATCGATAAAAAAACTTTTAAGGACTTCTTAGGAACTCATAAAAGCTCCAATTATGAAAATATTATAAATAACATGCTCCAAAATTTTCAAAGATTAGGTTGCCTCATGAGTCTCTTAATTCATTTCCTTCATTCGCATTTGAACTACTTTCCTGAAGACTTAGAAAGAGTTAGTAAAGAAGAAAGATTTCACTAGGATATAAAGGAAATGGGGCGAAGGTGCTGAGGAAAGTGGAATATTAGCATGATAAAATCGGGCTTATAAAAGAAAATCACTCAACAAAAGTTTTGTAGAAAAAAAGGAAAGGTTCCACAAGCCTCTGTAGTATTTTAAAACGTTCATCTTGACAAACTATTCGGTAAATAAAAGCAATACTAGCTACTTAATTACTTTTTTACTTCTGATTTTTTTCTTGAATACCTCAGTTAAATACGAAATACGAAATATATTTTTTCTCAAAACGGTACAATATTTTACAAAATTTTTATGTAATTACAATACTTCACTTAATTCTAGGTACCTACAACTAGTGCTTAACCCTAACCTAACATGTACAATTCTAAGTCATACAATACATGAGAAAACTTAATTATTAATGACTCTATATACAAAGGAAAATTTTCAAAAAACCTTTAAACATGAATAATTTTTTCAATTTTTACATGATTTTCATAAATACGTATTGTGAAAAACTCTAATGTGATAGAAACAAACCGATTTCAGATTCGTCATTAGGAGGTCCCAAAACCCAATAAAACAGCACTGAAGTCAAAAAAGGAAAAAAAAATTTCAAATTTGTAGGTCTGTGTTACTTATTTCAAATATTACATACGTATTTCGTATATCATACGTACCTTAGAATATGTATGAATTTTTTTTTTCATGGGGTAGGTAAAATACAATAGAAACCAAACGTGTGGATTTCCAAACAGCCTTACCTTTCATGAGCTAACAAATATTTTTTTGTGCTGTTTGTGGTGCCCCCCCCCAACACGTCATGCCCTAAGCAATTGCTTAGTTTGCTTATAGGCTAATCCGGCACTGATCTTGTGTAACATAGCATTATCTATTTTACAAGACCTTGTACCTACATACAGCATACATATGAAATAATAGGTACACTCACAAGCTACACATATGCATCTAAAATACAATTTAAACATATAATATACCCTCCATCACAAAACCCAGCACATATATGTGATACATAGGTAAATATTACTTAAATAAGAATTGTCGGGCCGACCTCAACAAGCAACAGTTATAATATGCTTCGTTAATTTTACATCTTGATAACTAATTTATATTCATACACATTCGTATACAATAATTAACTACGTGTGCGTTGTTTTCTATATGACGTATTTACATGAATATTTCGAGAATTGTCACATCAATACAATTTAATAAACTAAACAAATTCATATACCTACCACTGTAAGTAGACGCCATTATTATATTTACCGAAGTATCAGAAGCCGATGAATTACTTTGTTGATCCATCCTCCCAGGCCCGGCGAGATGGTGGGGTAGCCGGTGTTGGAGCCCCGGGGCCGGGACTTGAGGAACAAGCCCGTAGCTGTCGATAGAGAGCCCGGGAAGTTAAGAGGTTTTTTTTTGCTCATCACTTATTTTTGAGGAGGAAATTTTTAAAAAATGCGGTTATTCTCGGGGCTCGCCGTTTCTCACCACGGCTCTGCATCCTCCCCACATATGACAATTATCGAAGTACTACTGTAGGTGTGTTGAAAATAAAAACAAACTAGAAACAACAAAAAATAAACATCAACATCACCTACAATGAAGGTAATAATGAAAAAGAATAACATTGGTTATTTCGAAAACACTGGCCATGATATGAGTAATTATTATACGCAACTACATAGGTATACACTGTCATTAATTTTAAAAATGTGTGTTCAATCCTCGAAAAAACTCCAAAAATTTCACGATTTCTAATTAGCAAAAAAAAAAAAATGGAAAAAAAAATTTGACCTCTCATTAAGAGTTTTTTGTATAATTTCTGTTGCTATTATTATAATTTGGTACCTATATTTTTTGTTTAATATTTTGAATGAAATATTTGACGACAAAAAATAACAAATTGCTTATAGGACAGTAGTGTCAATATTAATGTCAACAGCTTAATCAATTTGTCCCAAATATGTAATGTTTTCAATATGATAAAAAAAGAAAATTTAAAAATTTCGTTTAATGGACGGACGCTCATTACTCTTAGCACAATTCAATATTTTTAAGTTAAAATTCCTACCTGACGATCGAATTGTATAGCAAACACGTCAATTTAAAAAATAAAATTATAACTAATAAAAAAAAATTCTGCATTTACTGAGGATTAACTGTCTAAAATAAATATATTTTCTTATTTGAACTGAATTTCTCAGATGTATACTAGCTCCTATTAGCTTTTTCAAAGAAATTTTTTTAATCATCTTTTACTAACAAGGAGCATCACGGGGGTGTACTCCTCCGATTTTGTTTATTCTTTGATATGTTGTAGAACATCGAAAAATAAGAGACACGTATCTCTTTTTAGCGGCTGTAAAACGGTTTGAAGAGGTGAAATCACCCTTCAAAAATTAGGGTAAAAATTTAATTTGTTAAATATCTTGAAAACGGTAAGAGATAGAGCAAAAGTTTAAGTTCGCGATGTTGCTTTTTTTAAAGAGCTATCTATTGATATGCAACTTGTTTAAATTACATCAACAGGGGTGGTTGGGGGTTAAAATTTAGGGGTTAACTTTACGAAAAGAGGGTTAAAAATACAATATATTAAAATTTTGGGTTGCTTATAGATTTCAAATCTACGGGAAAAAATCTAATTGACCTGTTTTTGCTCAATTTCATAATATTAAGTTTAGGGGTGAGTAACTAGAGAGTGATTGTGTTGATAAGATCATACTATTTGAGTAATTTAGGAACTTCTCCATGGAAAATAGCTTAAAACAATTATAACAACGTAAAAATGATATTCGCGAATTCAAAATTCAGTTTGATTAACATTGCGGGGGAGGGGGGGGCAGTCACCCTCTTAAATTACATTACGTTTTCATACACTCATTTATATTATTAACATACTGGCGAAGGATAATAATGTCAAAAATTTTGACATTATTATCCTTCGCCAGTATTTATTTAATAAGTGTTTCGAAAGTTACACTATCGTATGTATTATCCATCTTCAAATATATCGTTATTTTCGATATCAATAATTTTCTTTCTTAAAAATTTGTCTTTCTAAATCTTTCTAAGAAATATTTCTTTTTTAAAAATTTTTTGGTACTTTTAAAATTGTTAAAAAATGTTGTTATTGTTATATTGTAGATGTATGTTCTTGAAAATGGCGCCAACTGTGCCGAAATATATTGAACAACAAAATAAACTGTTATGGAATTTGCTGGAAAATTTTAATTTAATTTTTACACAAATCTTGTAATCCTCAGCACTTTGGGTAGCGGTCAAAACGAAAAAGAAAAACATTGTACATTATATTGACCTATTTTTAAATTAACCGTAAAAGCTACACTTGAATAGACTTTATCTTGAAAGCGAAAATTATTATTCAATTTTAATAAAATATAGTACATTTAAGTACATTCTTTACGGTTTACCATAGGATGGAAAATCTTGTTGAAAAACACACTCATTAGATACCTGTAAATTGTTGAGAAAGTTAGGCATTATTCAAAGGTGTGGAAGAATAACCATTACTCAATAGCTATCGACCAATGAAATCACCGTATTAACCATTATTCAATGGGCCGGCATTTGTTTTGTGTTTAATATATGTATCAAATTTTAATTTCATATATGTTGCGTAGTAACGTCAAAGTAAACAAAGTAATTTGTATTTTGTTTTCATCGTTTGTACATATATAAACATTTAATGAAATTAGAGATAGATTAAAAATTTTGTTATATTGATTTAAAATTTATATTCAATTTTATTTAAATCAAAAAGGAAAAAAGTCTTAAAAAAATATCGTATTCAACTCGCTTGCAATGGCTATTACTCACTCAGATGCATTACGATACTCGCCTCGTAAACTCGGCTCGTGTCGCAATTTCATCTCCATGAGTGACCAGCTTGTTGAATAGTATACTATGTCTATAACAATATTCCTTGCACATCTGCTACTAATGCTAGTATAACGATTAAACTCATGATACTTAATTTTGTTCCCGATATCTTACATAAAGAAAGATATTTTCTTTAAAAGTGGTGAATATACGCCAGCGAACAAGCATTTATATTAGTATAGGGCAATAAGCATTACGTACACCACAAAACATGTTTTTTAAGGGATGTTTTTCAATACCGAAAATTACAAAAAATTTAATTTACTGGATATCATTCTCTCATTTCATTTTTGTTTTCTTGATTGGCGAAAATTTAGTTACCTATATCTCCGAAAGTTACCGACATAACTTAATTTTACTTGAATGTTCTTAGCAATTACTAGTATGTATTGATATTTTTGTTTACTTTCCTGAATCTGCAGTGAAAATGTTTGGAAGGGGGAAGGGAGACGAGTGTGTTACAAAAGACTTCATTTTTAAGCTCAATATTCGCAAACGAAGCTTAAAAATTAAAAGTGGTATAAAATTATCATCCCCACTTTCTAATATAGAAAAGGACATCAACAAATGGAAATAATTTTCTTTGCTGTTCGTTAATTGAAATTTACACCTGTAACTTGTACATAGAAAATATCATCTCCATAGGCCGAAAGATGTAGGAATTATTCAGCTGTGATAAACGGACAAACTTAGATTAAATTTATAAAGATTATAATTAATAATTTATTATAAAACTATAAAAGTATGCAATTTAATTCATTTTGTAAAATTATAACAATTTGCAAATTTTTTTAATATTCGACAATAAATTTATTGTATATAGATACCATTTTTAATAAAGATACATTTAGCTCTTTATGGAACTTAAAAGTCAAATAAAATTAAATATCTGGAAAAACATATTTGGAGAACATAAAGGACCCCTGTAGTGAGGGTCCTTACCCCTAAACTAAATATTATGAAATTGAGCAGGTCAATTAGATTTTTTTACGTAGATCTGAAATCTGTAAACAAAATTTTAATATATTGTATTTTTTACCCTCTTTTCGTAAAGTTAAACCCTAAATTTTAACCCCCAACCACCCCTGGTGACGTAATTTAATCAAGTTGCATATCAATAGATAGCTCTTAAAAAAAAAGCAATATCGCTAATTTAAACTTTTGCTCTATCTCTTACCGTTTTCGAGATATTTAACAAATTAAATTTTTACCCCCAATTTTTGAAGGGTGATTTCAGCCCTTCAAACCGTTTTACAGTCGCTAAAAAAATACGTGTCTCTTATTTTTCGATGTCCTACAACATATGAAAGAATAAACAAATTTTCTAAAGTAATTACGCAAGCAGTAGGGTAAAAGCCCCTATACCGGAACGCGATCCAATACTGGAACAGTTTTGACATTTATATATTAATGAAGTTATTTCTGAAAGAAACCTCTGATAACAAAAATTATTATTAATAGAATGATTATTTTTCAATTTAAATTCACCTCGCATTAATGTTTCCTTACTCAATTAAAGAAATACATATATATATATATATATATATATATATATATATATATATATATATATATATATATATATATATATATATATATATATATATATATATATATTAAACAATTTTCCGACTAATTCGAAGTCGAAAAATTCGACCAATAAAGCATTTTAAATACATTTAACAATACCATTGAATTCTGATGTAAAAATGAGAGAAGTGGGGGGAAAAGTAATGTGGAATCCCTAAAAGGCACTAACTGGCTACTAACTCAATACATGTACAAAATTTCAGCCCTCTAGTTTTACTCAGAGAGTCTCTAGGCGTGTTAGAAAAAAAGCAAAAAAATCAAGGAAATATTGGCGTAAAAATCGTGGGGGTAAGGGTTAAAAGTTGAAACCTCTAAAAAGGAGTGGTTGGCTATTAACTTAACCTATACACAAAATTTCAGCCCTCTAGATTTATTTGGGAAGATTTTGACCCGAAAGAAGCTGTTAAAAAACAAGAAAAAGCATGTTCTTTTGGGTATAAAAATGGTGGGGGTAAGGGTTAAAAGTTGAGACCCACAAAAGGCACCGCCTTGATACTAACTCAATCGTAATACAACATTTCAGCCCTCTAGGTTTATTTGGGTGACCTGTGCGAGTGATACAAACTTCGAAAACGTCGAAAAAGCATGAAATTGTAGCTTAAAAACGGTGTAGGTGGGGGTAAAATATTAAAAACTCCAAAAAGCAGACCCTAGGTACGAACTCTATCAACATACCAAATTTCAACCCTCTAAATTAATTCTAGGGGGCTGGGGGCGCGTTAGATTCAGCCAAAATCCTTTTTTCCCCCTCTACTTCCTTCAAATCATTCTAGAATGATTTTTAATTAATATATATATCTCATATCACACCAGTTTATTGCAGTTTAATATGCAGTGTATTTTATCTTTCTAAATTATGTATTTCAAAGTATATCGTAAGTTTGTAACAATTCATTACTAAAATACGAGATTCCTTGACCATATTTTTGCTCATATTAAATCAAAAAGTTAAAAATTTTCCCAAGTTAATATTAACAAAGGGTGTATTTATGCAACAAGAAGTAAACTGGTGTGATGTAAAATATATTAATTCAAAATTGTTTTATTTACACATAACAGTCTCCTCTTTTACCAAAAATTTTATAACTTTAATTTTGGTATCATAATAAAGATCTTAAAGTGCCATTTACAAATATATATAGTTTCCCTACCAAAACTCTTACCATTTCCAAGATATTTAAAAAAATTGAAAAAGACCCAAATTTTCAGGGTGAGTTTCACCCCCTTAAACCGCTTATGGGCACGAACGAAATATGGCTTTGGATTAGTTTTAATAAGATCTGCAATCCACCAAAGTTTCAAAAATTTTTGAGAGATACAGTTGGTAACCTTTCCTTGTAAGTTAAATGAAGTAGGGATGGGACTCGAGTTATATTTAGCTTAAGTATAGTAAGGAGAAAAAGTAAACTTTGTCTTGACTATAAACTGTTTGTAAAACAATATTACATATAAAAGTAATAAAGTGGCAAGACAAGATCAATACCAAAGCAAAACTTGCTACGAGCTATCTTAGAAATTTATTAAATACATGTCTACAGACCAATCAAATTATGTGATTGTGAAAAAATTCGATATCGAGTTTGTAGCGTTTAGCACAAACAATAATCAGGAGCAATTTTTCAAAAAAAAATCAAATACGCGTGGTTTGTATGGAAACTTTCCGATTAAAGAGACAATTTTCAAAACATAAATGATTGTATATGTTTTCCCTTTGATAAACTAAAAAAGAATTGTACTTGCTCAAATATTGCATTCATTTCTTGTAATAGATGTCAGTTAAATTTATGCTTTATTTGTTTTTATGATGATTATTATGCACCTGAACTGAAATTGTTCACCTGAACAAGAACATCAATAAAAACTACTATTTTATTCCTGAATATCCACTGCATTTTATCATACAAAAAAAAAAAAAAAAAAAACTAATTCCATAAGTAGAATTCCATAAGCCAATGTTATCTATAAACCCGAATTATGTTAGCAAATGAATATTTTTTATGAAAAAAGGTAGAAAAAACAAATACGCTAGTCACTTCGCAAGACAACTTTCATAAGTTCGAATTTTTAGAACTTATACTACTGGTAAGCCTAAAACTTTCAAGAGAAATTTCTCGCTTATTTCCAAATGTTGTACCCTAGGACTTTGGGAATTAACTACACTAGTGAACCTCTTTAAATACAGGGAGACGGCCAAATCGATGACACACACAGTGTGATCTCTCCTTGTGAGTCCAAATTAGTCATTTACAAAAAATGTCTGTCTATCTGTCAGTCTGTTAGGGGAGCTATTTTGATGTCTAACTATAAAACCACTCGGGATTTTGATGAAATGTGGTATGGAGATGAAATTCGCCAAGATTCACAACCTGGTAAACCAGAAAACTTGTTATAGGTAAACTTGTTATGAGCGGAGCCTAGCCGCCCTTGAATTTTGAAAATGTCCCGAAAATGGATAGACCGGCGATTGCAGAAGCGATTGTAACGATTTTGATTAAATTTTAACCACATAAAATAGAACACATTTCTGACCTAACAAAACAATCTAGAAGAAATCTAAAAGCTGAGATATAGGCCGTCGAAAAAGGATCTAACCATGCAGAAATAATTTACCGCAACAAATCTAGCCTGCCTCCGGTGGCAAGCTGTTTTTCCCTTTCATTATAGGACCAATCTACGAATCTACGAATATTTGAACAGTTTATCAATATACAATTTAATCTATCAATGAAATAAATGTGCTAATTTTAGAAAAACAATTAAATTTTAATAATTAAATTTCAATTCAAAAATGCAGGACAGTATAATTTTTTTAGGAATACCATTACTGACATAGGTGTAAGATCGAATTTATCAAAATTAAAACCGAGATCAAGACTTTCAATTAGCAATACCAAGGCTTTCAGACGCATTAGTATTATCAAGACTTTCAATTCGAGAACAATTTCCAGATCAAGACTACTATGCTCATGGTCTTACAATTAGTCTTGCATTTGGCCATAACTAGTTGAGTAGCTTAAATATGTTGAGATAACATACACTGCCGTAATATTATTTTAATAAAAACCGAGATTTGGCGTTACGCTTAACGTTATTATGACTTAAAAATTAATGTGAGGATATCGACTTTAACAATTTAACATAGTTTAGAGCTTTGAAATTAACTAATTGTAAAATTGTCCTATTTTTGGACACTATGTGTTTGCAGTGTCAATTTAGTAGATACCGTTAATTTTAGCGAATTTCGAAAACTCGAAATTCAGCTATTACAATAGGTGTCATGACGCAATCTGAGTCCGGGACTATGGCAGAAATCTGTTTTGAGGTCCCTAGAATACGAAAATGATATTCACTAAAATTTATATATATATATATATATATATATATATATATATATATATATATATATATATATATATATATATATATATATATATATATATATATATATTTATGTGTTCCCACGATAACTCTCGAACGAAACGTCTAACGCTTATGAAATTTTGTGTGCGGACTGGATTCTAAATTGGCTTGGCTAAGTTCGTTAGCCAGACACGTCGGATGCCCAGAAGTAGGTTTTCTGGCCATTTTTTATCATTCGATCCTATCATAAGGCAGTTCAATTTTTACATCGTTGAAAAGGAAAAAAAAAATTATGAAGAAAATATTCTTATAATTTTCTTTCTATTTTAAGTATTTTTCGAGAAAATGTAAATTTTCACTTTTATTCTTTCTTTGTTAGTCTAATAAGTAATTTATATTTATATCTCAGTTCTTTATAAAGTATAAAAATATTTCACTTTTTTATTAAAGAATTTTGTGAGAACAAGTGAAAACTATTCACATATATGTCATATAACACACATACATGTATAGAGTTTTGTTTCTCATTTATTGCATTATAATTAGCATGGTTCTATCCCATGTTAAAAAATGTAAATTAAACAGATTTTCTAAGCTAATGTAATGAAGAATTTTTTTTTTTTTTTATTGAATTTTTAAGTAAACAAGAAATTGAAGATTACGTTATGATATAAATATTATTAAATATGAAAAAAAAACAAAATATGTACAATGTACATATGTATGTACGGAAAAATATTTTGAATCGATTTTGAAAATTTTTCCACTAATAATTAATAATGTTAAAAAATTAAACCATTTCAAATGGATTTAAGGTATTTTATGTGAGGTCAAGGTTTTCGGGACCTAAAAAGGCCAGAAATTAATTAACCAATCGATTTTAAAAATTTTTTCACAGTTAGTAAGTTAAAGTATTTGAATTAATTAATTAAATGATGTCCGCAAGAAGCTTACGGACTGCCATAAGTTATATGAGATCCTTAGAACCCTTTTCTTACTGTTAGAGTACGAGACTTGTATGAGTTTCGACAGGATTTACTGATCCCATAATTGTAAAAAATAAACTAAACGACCAATTTTAAAAATTTCTTCACTGTTACAGAGCTAAACTATTTTAGATAGATTTAGAATACATTATGTAAGGTCCGCCAGGGTCCACAGGACCCAAAAGTGTCAAAAATAAACTAACTGGCCGATTTTGAAAATTTTTTCACTGTTACAGAGCTAAACTATTTTAGATAAATATCGATTACGTTATGTAAGGTCCGCCTCGGTCCATAGGACCCAAAAGTATCAAAAATAAACTGCCTGATCGATTTTGAAAATTTTTTCACTGTTACAGAGCTAAACTGTTTTAGATAAATATAGATTCCGTTATGTAAGGTCTGCCAGAGTCCATAGGATCCAGAAGTGTCAAAAATAAACTAACTGACCGATTTTGAAAATTTTTTCACTGTTACAGAGCTAAACTATTTTAGATAAATATAAATTACGTTATGTAAGGTCCACCAAGGTCCATAGAACCCAAAAGTGTCAAAAATAAACTAACTGACCGATTTTGAAAATTTTTTCACTGTTACAGAGCTAAACTATTTTAGATAAATATAGATTACGTTATGTAAGGTCTGCCAGGGTCCATGGGATCCAAAAGTGTCAAAAATAAACTAACCGACCGATTTTGAAAATTTTTTCACTGTTACAGAGCTAAACTATTTTAGATAAATATAGATTACGTTATGTAAGGTCTGCCAGGGTCCATGGGTCCAAAAGTGTCAAAAATAAACTAACCGACCGATTTTGAAAATTTTTTCACTGTTGGGGAACTAACTATTTTAGACAGACATACATTACGGTATTTAGGGTCCGCCAGGGTCCATGGGACCCAAAAGTGGTAAAAATAAACTAACCGACCGATTTTGAAAATTTTTTCACTCTTACAGAGCTAAACTATTTTAGATAAATATAGATTACGTTATGTAAAGTCTGCCAGGGTCCATCGGATCCAAAAGCGTCAAAAATAAACTAGCCGACCGATTTTGAAAATTTTTTCACTGTTGGGGAGCTAAGCTATTTTAGATACATATAGATTACGTTATGTAAGGTCTGAAGTGTCAGTAGGACCTAAAAGTGTCAACAATAAAATAACTGACCGATTTTGAAACCTTTTTACTATTACCAAGGTAAACTATTTTAGATAGGTACAGGTTGTGTTATCTGAGATCCACAACTGTCCTGCGGATGCAAATGCGGCGTAGAATGCTACACAACGGGTTTTGAATATATATATATATATATATATATATATATATATATATATATATATATATATATATATATATATTACATAAAGTCCGCCTAGAATATACGGTCGAGCTGATTTTTTAATGAGGTCCACCGGGATCTTGCAGATCCGAAAACGCCAGTAATAAGCTATCGAACCGATGCTAAAAAATTTCTCACTGCTAGAGAACTAAATTATTTTAGATGGATACAACTATGCTGCACAAAATTCGTTCGGGTTCTTGGGTCCCCAAAAATACCAAAACTAATTACCCAACCGATTTTAAAAATTCTTTTTCTCTTAGAAAGCTAAACTATTTTAAATAGGTACAGGTCTTAGATGAGATCCGCCAGTGCCCAAGATTTGGAAATTCGCTATGTTATGCAGATGCTGCGACAGGGGTATTTATTAATTTTATTTTTTTAGTCGAATTTTCTTCTCTTTCATCTTATTTGTAATCTTAACTGTTCTTACATGCATCGTAAAAACTCAAGTGATTTTAAAACTAACCTCTACGTTGTGCCCAAATCCTAAATTCTTCCAAACCTTTATAGATAAATGAAAAACCTTTTTTTAGTCAGAATGCACACATTTCCGTTCCATAAAATTTGTTTATAAAAGTATGTTTACATCAAAATTAAATTACACAGTCTCTTAAAAATTATGAAAATTTAGGAATAAAAATAATAACAATAATTACAAAATTATTCCCCAGATCCCCATAAAGGTTCCAAAATTAAATTATTCCTAAAATTATCAATATGGGTATTCTACGGAAATGTATCAAAGTGTGGAAATCAGTTACATATATGAATACGGCCACCTTAAGGATAAAGTTACTTGACAAACGGGATAAACCATTATAAAGTTAATGAAATTAATGGCAGGGCTAGTCTATAAATACATAGAACATTTACACGCACAACTTTTGTGCCCGCAAATTTGTACAAATGAATACGCACTTTAAAAAAAACGCTGTAATAGGAAAACAGAGAAGCACTCAGTTAAGTTCAAGCACTCGATTTATCCACTTCATACGGGTAATTAAAAGCTAACTCCTAGTCCAATTTTAATTCCGCATACTTTCCTTTGATCTATTACCTCTCTACTGTTTTCATGAAAGAAAACTAATATAATTACATTAGTATTATTTATGTTTCAATATAAATTTAATATTATACGCAAACACGATTTATTGAAAATAGCAACAAACAATCTAGTCACAACAGTCACAATTGAAAAAAAAACATTGCATTACATTCATTATGCACTTGAATTATGTTGCAGGTGATTATAGGAAGTAACGTAAAGTAACCTGTATCATTCGTATTCCCTTTAATAAATAACAATTATACAATTAAATAAATATAGAAACGAACATACCCGTACATACATATGCAGAAATATGCGTGCAAATAATGAGCCCGACAAAACTGATAGAGTAAAATAAAACGATCTTCTATATTTAACGAAATACAACTACCGACAAAAATATCGTAACATTAAAACCAGATTTCTACCAACAAAATCTATCTAACAGAAACTAAGTAAGAACTCGAGTCGATTTCTCAATCAAAAGAGTTTATTGTGGTATTCTGGTCTATAGTGGTAAATTTCAATTATTCGTTTAGGTCAAATAAAAAAAAAAATAGTTTTATTTATTGATGTTTTGAGAATCTACAAAAGAAAATTTCGAAAAAAGAAGAATGACAATTCAGAATCTTTAGAAATAGCTATAAATACCTGTCATTAAGACCTAACATTGTGGCAAATTTCAATTTCCTACGTTACACAGTTTTTAAGAAAAGCCTCTGTGACAGAAGGACGAACGGACGAACACGAGAGTAGTCTGATAACAATTCAGTTGTTCCTCTTAAGTTACGAAACCCTAAGAAGAGCTGGTCGACATAAATGCAGCCCTTCCAAAAAATCTGAAAAAAAACACATATAGTTTGTTGATAAGTACTAGTTAAATGTCGCGTCGTTAAGATTAGAATCAAAGAGAAAAAATATATAAATGATGGCTTCAAGTTTTCAATTTTTCTAAAAAAAACAAAAAAAAATTGAATTTTCCAGTAGTAAAATATCTATTGAAGGTTCATACCAAACTTGAAAGTAATCGGTCGGATAGAACTCTAAATTTTATGTCAGCTATGTCGAAAAGAGTAGCTTCGAGAAAAGCGTTTTTAACGTTTTGAGCAAAATTTCAGGCAACCACAACAATCTAAGTCTACGTTACTTGAAGATTAAAGCTATACTGAACGCTGACTGAACTAAACTAACTACAGTAAAACCTCGCTAATTCGATCTAATGCGAACCATGGTCGGCGCGAGTTAGCGAAAATCCTGACTTTTACGTACTATACGTACTTTAGATAAACTTCAAAGCGTAAGTATATTTAATAATTTAAGTCGGTAAATTTAGCAATAAATAAATAAAAAGTACAAAAATGAAAAATTTTAATTACTCTGGGTTTAATTTTTAAAAAAATGGACTACAAAATGTATACTACACACTAATTTACTACCTATATAAATTACATATTATGTACCTACACTTTTTGTCAGCCCGAATTATAGAAGTTCCAAATTAATGAAGTCCGAAATAACTAGATTTTCCTATATATGTACATATACTGATTATCATATACCCGCAACAGTGATGTAGACAGGGTTAGCCGTAGACAGTACAGGTGATCGGGTGTAGCATGTAGATTATCATCCAATTAATTTCAGTATGATGATGCTACCTCCTTTAAATCGCTGTAACTTCGTAAATATTGATAATTTAAGAAACATAAAGAATATTCAAAAAAAAAAAAAAAAAAATTGGTTGTTTCAAATTTCTAAGCTAGAATATCGCTTTAAGGGGAGATTCGCTAAAACAAAAAAAATCGACTTTTTTCTTCATAATTGTGTTCTTTAAGTCGTTACAAATATTTTCCTAAAGTTTTATTTAAAAAAAAATTGAAAAATCAAAAAGTTATGGGGATTTTAGTACGCGCACTTTACTATAACTCAATTTAATAACAATAATAATAATAATAAAAAAAACTCTAGTGCTTTTTTCTGGAAAATATATGTTTTTTGACACGATTGCTCGTGTATCTCAGAAAGTATTTAGGGTATCGACATATAATTCAAAGTGCATATTATTCCTCGATGCCGTTATTTTGCCAGGAACTAAGATATTTTGGTTCCGGAATATATTTTCAAAATGCCGGCTGTTTATAGCCAAGAAAAAGGGTGATTTTTGAAAATTTATTGATTTTTTTATTTTAGCTCACTGGGGATTTTAGAACGCGAGGAACCATCAAGGTGGAAAAATTTCGCAGTGTCCACTTCAACGCCATGCCATTTATAATCAACTCATTTTTGAATTTAAAAAAAAAAATAAATAAATAAAAAAAAGAACAAGTCTCAACTCAACTCTAATGAATTTTTTTTAAAGCCTCAATCAAGAGCGATTAGCATTCACATTGTGTTATGCAAACAACTGGATAAGTAGGAAGTTAATACACAAAAATTCCACGCTGCTATGGAATTATCCTACTACTGGTCCAAAACTACGAACTGCCACAAAATCATAAGTGTCCGTAGAATGTGTTTCTTCGGAGCCCTAAAATGTAACCTCTATGTCTATGTTATAAAATTTTTATATAAAAAAATGTTCTTTCATTTTTATTTGTCCATCTTTAGTGACCAAGTAATTTTAGTCTACAGCATTCTTCTAGATTAATTTCTTCACAGATATGACAGTTTTGCTGTACGTAACTGTATGAAACGTATATTGTACGGCAAATAGAATTACTGAAACAGTTATAATTATTCAGAAATATGAGAAGTGCAAAATTACTCATTTCAATACGAAATAAATAAATCACTGGTGAATAGTAAAGTTATTGAAACTGATAAAATTATCACTTAAGGCTTTAATCATTTTAATTAAAATACACTTAAATCCATTTAAATAAATATCTAAACAATGTTAACCATTTAACGCAGGCATCATTAAATTTATTATAATCATACCTACTGAATGTAAGAACTCACTTCTCAATAACATAGGCCTGCAAAATTAAGGTCATAAAAAAACTTTTTTAATGTTAATAGGTGATCTTTATATTTTTTTGGGTGCTAAATCCAAATTTGAATTTCATTATTTTGTATCACCCACAGTTTTGTCACATTTTGGCTATGTCAGAATTAATGAAATATGCTAATATTCTATAGGAGTACTAACTAGAACCCTATGAAATAATTTTAGGAGTACTTTAATTTTTCATCATTTTTGAGATTCTAGGGCTCTGGAGAACATTTCTGAACTCGCACTGTTTCGAAGTTTCAATAATATTTGAGCAAAATTAAATTAAGTTCCGTCCAGTCGTTTGTTTTAGAAGTTTTTAGGTCGTCGCCGTTTATTTTGGGCATTTTTTGGATCCCCAAAACTCTAGGGGACAATTTCTACCTCACGTTCATTTTTCACAGGATTTCAATACTATTTGAGCAAAATTTGGTCAAGATCCATCCAGGCATTCCTTTTTATAATGTTCATTTTTATAGAGTATCATGTTCACAGAGTATCATCTATCCATCACCATAGAGAAATAATTTTTGAAATCAGTTGGGTAGTTCTCGAGGTTAACCCAGCTTAATAAACAAACAAAGTCAACTTTACTTTTATATTTTAATATGATAAATAAAACAACGTGTTGATTTTTTCAATAACTCAAGGCTCGTTGAAAAAATTTTTTATTTTCGGATAGCTGAAATAAATAAAATCACCTCTTCCCGACATCTATTGTAAATAACTGGAAAATGTTTTTATTTTTTTATTTTTATTTTTATTTATTTATTATTTATTCATTTATTTATTTTGTTTATACGTATATTTATTTACAATGTAATATAAATAAAAGGACCTGTCCATTTTTTGAATAATAATTCGAGAGTCGTTGAAAAATCTTTCAATTTCAAATTGTTAAACTATTTAAGTTAAATCACACCATCAGGGCATTTAGTGGCCTTGTTTATTCATGAAAAATTGTTAAGCGTTTTTCTCACAAACATACAAATATCGAAACTATGAAATATTAAGTCTCATTCAAATCTACAGACACTAAACGTCACAGAGGCGTATCGTGGCAGACATAACAAATATTGTTTAATGCATTTCTTATGAACACAATCATACACACAGAGGATCCGTGTCTGTGCGATTACGTTACACTATATATGAATACATCCATGAGAAAAGTATTAAGGTAGTTGGTCGATAAAATGATTTTTTCAAAAGATTTTAACGAAACTTCTGTAGATATTTATTTAATCCAATACCAATAATACCAGCCTATTCCGATTAAAATTAACTACTCCAATTTTGAGAAAAACGATTTCAATTTTAACACGGGTTTTAATGGGAAAACTGTATTTTTTTTTTAAATAAAATTAAAACGTGTCAAAGGAATTTGATAAAAAATTAATATGTTATTTAATACACAATTACAAACCATATTTAATAAGAAATAAAAATTATTCACTAAATTTTTACAGCGCTTTTTTCAGCAATATTTGCTTTTTATTTATATTGCTACAACATAAGGGCAAATATAATAACTGAAGAATATTAATACATTATTTAATTTTTGATAAAAGAAAATTTTTTCGCTGAAATATACTTTTGTACCTGACAATCTCGGAGCAACTACGTTAAACAATATCTGTCGTGTCTGCCACGATGCGTGTCTCTGACGTTCGGTGTCTGTAACACAGAACATTGTCTGTAGATATTACTGTCACCTTACCATCAAATTTAACCAAAAAATTCATATTCATTTCATAAGTGAGCAATTTTTTGTACTTCACTGTATTCTGTATATTTCTGTCAAATTTTTTGCTTTATTCTGATAAAATTTACTGTACAAATTTAAAATTGGTTTCCTTATCAGTAAAATCAAATAACGTTTCTATTATGTTCACTTAAATATGTATACAATGGACTTGAATAAATATTTTGTCAACCTCGTATTAAACTTTCCGAAATTTGAAAATGTAAAATGTTTTTCTTTTTTTAAAAAAAAATAATAAAAAAACGCGATTAAAAATAAATAAACCCTATGGGTACCGTAAGATTATATTATTTTTTAATTTACTTAATACCACAACGGTCATAAACCTACAATGACAAAACGCCCAACTGGTAGATTATTTTGGCAACTAATACACTTTATAGGTAATATAAAAAGTTTGTATATTATGTTCAGCCAGGGCCGGATTAACCCTGAGTACCGCCCTAGGCACCTTGAAAAATGCCGCCCCTACCTTTTGCTTGAAAAGAAGAAAATCTTAATTTTTCCTACTTTTTTTCGAACTTTCTCTTAAAAAATAACTAACGAGCAAGAAAAAAAAAACATCAATTACAAATTTTGCCGCCCTGTTTCCAAAATCTTATTGTGATCTCTTAAAATTATCTACAACGCGAAATTCGTGTTGTGGCACTTATAAAAACAGCCACAACGCGTTGTGGCTGAATGATCACAACACGAAAATCACGCCGTGGCTTTTATAATATTTGACCTGTACGCGATGTGATTATTAAGAAAAATCGTAACACATTCTGAATTGGTTGATAAAACGGACAAATTGTTACTTGTATGTCGAAGCATTGGATTCTGGACGTTCTAAAAACTTTTCATTACCTATATAATTTGTACACTATTTAATTAAGCTGAACGATAAGTGAACATATGAATACTACGTGTGTTTAAAATGCAGACAAAAGTCTGTCATACGTAGTAGTGTTTCACAAGCACTCGATAATATTTGAAATTGAAAAATTGTAACTGCTTCTCGCATTATAGAGAGTACATACACATAGGTGGTTGAATGTTGTGTGTATCGGACGCCTACCGAGCAAAGGACCGGTGGTGTAACGGATAGTACACCTGGCTAGTTACCAGGAAATCCTGGGTTCGATTCCCGGCCGATCCGGATAATTTTTTCAATCACTTTGTAATTTTTAATTTACAGATATATATATATATATATATATATATATATATATATATATATATATATATATATATATATATATATATATATATATATATATATATATATATATAAAAACTTACTTAAAAAATTTAACACCTGCGGGGCAAAAAAAAAATCCTAATACATTCTTACTGATAACAATCAGAAATTTTTTTCTTGAATAATTAAATAAAGATTTGAAAGATTCTTACCTAACATAATGTAATTGAATAAATTATAACTTGCCCAGGAAGTTTTTTGTTTCAACTAGTACCGGCACAGTTAAAAGTACCCAAAATTTTTGAATTATATATTAAATATATAATAAATAAATTTTATGATAGTTTTTTTATTATTATTTGCTTTTATTTTCAGAAATAACTTATTTCGAATTAAATTGCTGAAACATTAACATAACTGACAGCATGGCCGCAGGTCATTTTTGTTTGAAATTAATTGAAAATTGCATGTGCTAACGAATTTTTTTTTTTATCGTTAATTATCTAACAGTATTTAAAGCAGGGTCGAATCTTAAATAAAACAAAACAGAAAGAATACTGTATGGTGTTTCTATAATACGTTTTTATCACTTATATCAGAAAAAAGGTACGGTAAATTTCATCCTAAAGAGTCGCGTCAAAACTTCCTCGAATCTGATTCAGTATTCTCAACAATGGAACTTACATTCGATTTTTGAAATATGTAACTAACTATACAAAGTGGTGTAGCTAATAAAATTATTTCCAGCATGGGGACTTCGCTAAGGGTGAGGGATACACAGTTTCGAATTATGCAGAAGCAGTGAACGTGTTGAATACTATCTCAAAACTTACCAAATTCCAAGTAGTTTAGGAGCTATAGCCAAAAAAATCAATAATTCTAAATTTATTTTTCTGCCAATAACTTCTTACCGGTAAGAAATACGAGCTATACGGTATTTTTAACTGCACATTCTGATAGCATTTTTTTCGTAGAGTTTAAATATATTCTTAGAGTTTTTTTTTTATGACTACCCGTTTTTAAGTTATGACTCCGAACTTTTCTTATGGAGCCTGAGGCAAGACTACGATAAGTACGGCGCCAAGATTTGATGACACTTCCTTATAGAACTTGACAAAATAAAACGAAAAACAAGAATAAAATTTTTCGAGATCTCGCTTCGTTTTCGAGTTAAACTTGTTTTTGAATTCCAATATATTGTATGTATGGGATGTGGGCACGAGTACGATATCCGAGGCGACAAAATTTGACAAGCGGATCTGATAGATTTTGGCATTCTAAGCAAAAAATAAAAAGTAAAAAATTTTGAAATTCGCCTTAGTTTTCGAGACATCGATCGTTAAACTTGTATTTAAGTTTTCATGAAATTCGGATATATTGTATTTGGTGAAATATTGGTGAAATATATTTATATCAAAAATCGAAGTTTATTGTCAAAACTGGCCCAACCTTCGGGCAAAGGGTAACCTTAACTAACCTCACCACTTAGTTTTTATATCAAAAATCGAAGTTTATTGTCATAACAAGCCTAACTTTCGGGCAAAGGGTAACCTTAAATACAAGTTTAACGATCGATATCTCGACAACGAAGCGAGATCTCGAAAAATTTTATTCTTGTTTTTCGTTTTATTTTGTCAAGTTATATAAGGAAGTGTCATCAAATCTTGGCGCCGTACTAATCGTAGTATCCCCGAGCCTGAAAATTGTGGCACAGTTAAATGGCATTTTTTCTCTTCTTTCTATCGATAAGTATATAAGGTGTTATATCTATCTTGAAAAACAAAAATTACTTCTAACAGTTCTAACATTATGGTATCTTTATCAGGAATACCTTGTAATAAGTATACTTACTTACAATGTTCAACCCATGTGTATCTTTTACTTTTATTAATATTTGTATAAATGTACTTCCCGCGTTACCCTAAAGTCACCTAAAAACTTCTAATATCTCATTACTCTTTTAAAGATTTAAACAGACTTTTTTACTTCGTTTAACTAACCACTATTGATTTTGTCAAAATAAATAAAATCCTTAACTAGTTACTAGATCAAGAAAAAAATTTCTATATTTTAATTTCTCTCGAAATACAAAAAAAAAATCTTTTAAATGATATTCGTTATAATTAGTTTAAAAACGTTCTGGCTTTCCCAAAGAACATTAAAAAGTATCATAAGTCTTCCACGATTTTTAAGCCTGAATTTTCTTATTATCGTAACAAAATAATATAAATTATCTATATTATCAAGCCCACCGTACTTCGTTAATTATCGATAATCTATCGATCGTCAACTGTTATATGGAAGCAAGAACATTCAAATGAAAATCCCATAACTTTTATACCCTACAACCTACAAAATTCCATAATTTTCATTCATTATCAAACATTTATAAGTAGGTAACATTTTTACATAAAATTCTCCTTCTTGAAATAACAACCAAAATTTGTAATTTTATTAACTAAGTATAATTTGAGAAGAAAACTTAATCACGACATTAATATACAATTTATTCATGGACGTACATAAATTTTTAAAATATTTTCAACATCTTTAACAGAGAGTTATAGGTAAATCTATATAATAAGAAGCTGGATTCTACGTGGCTGAATAACTGGTTAGTCTCTTACCTTCTTCTCGTCTTCTTCTTATTCTTCTTAAATACACAGGTAAATATCTATATCAGCCTCATCAAGAGGTAACTAATATCTTCGGTCAAAAAGTATTTCGGTACATAAAATAAAAAAATATTTTCAAAGCACATAACAATTTTTTAAACGTAAAAAATACTTGAAACGGTAAAAACGAACAGACAATATTTTTGAATTATTTCAAATAAACACAATTTGAATTAAGAATTAAATAAACTTGTTTTATAATTAATTATTAAAAATGTTAATATTTCAATTAATAAATACGTTTTTTAATTCACATGATGAGTTAGTAGAAAAAATTTATTCAATGTAACGTAATAACAATCTTCCCACCACTCCGATAGACACTTTAAATGTAACTGAAAGAAATTTACGTTTAAACAATTTAAAAATATTGCTACAACACAAATGTATTACGTACTCACGGTATTCACCTCAACTCTGTGAAGTTGTTGAACACCTATGTGCCGCTATGTGCCAGTATTTGTTTGGGTTGTTTAGAGAATACTAGTGATGGGACTCGAGTCGAATTTTTTAACTTAAATGATTGAATCCGTTTCCCATTCGAGTCTGACTTGGTTACATAATTATTAATTACTATTTTTTTTTTAATTAAAGTCAGATTAGTCGCTCATAATTAGTCTTCAACTCGAATCGTCTTTTTCAGTTCTAGTCATACTCGAAATATAATATAATTAATATACCGTAAAACCGGCTAGACCCGGACACTTTTTTGATATTTTTAGGTTAATTTTAGGTGTATCATGTTTCCTTTATAGGTATCACCAATAAAAGTATTACATTAGAAAGAGTGTATATTATTTATTATATCCCTGACCCATTTGTTTCATTATAAGTAAAAATATAGAATATAAAAAATAATTAATAAGTGTCCGGGTCTACATCCTAAATCGGTCTTGACCCGGACGCGTACTTAAATAACGTAATAAGTAATAACATGCAAACTAACCTCTCTCGTCGGGGTTAGGATAGTGTTTTATATCGTCTGATATCTTTGAACCTGTCAAAGGCTTCAAAACTTTTTGTAGGAAGGGAGAGGAGTCAATGCATAGTATGCCTCTCTAGTCTCTATATGAAGTAAAGGTACGATATGATACCGGAAGGAGGCATAAACCGCTGTGTCTGGCGGGAATATAACGTATGGATAGTGGAAGTTACAATTGGTGCGAATCGCGGCTATAGTGTAATAAACTGATATGTCCGGGTCTAAACGGATATATATGTATAGCATGTATTTTTGCTTCCGAGACTACTAAAGTAGCGAAAGCATTGTGATCACTTTTGAAAAATAAAAAATTTTTTCCCTCCAAAATAAAATTTTTACGCACGTTTTACGTTTTAGAGCTTCCTGAACAATTTTGGTTTGGTGTCTGTCCGTCCGTCCGTCTGTCTGTCCGTCTGTAGCGGATTCGTCATCTTTAGTGCAAGTGGCGGATTAATCATCTTTATTAAAAAGTCAATAAGTAATTATTTCGTATTACATAAAACTGAATGGTAGATCATTGTAAAAGTTAATAACATGGAAAGTGAATTAATTGTGTGCTTGGTTTACTTTAAATCTACAATTGAATTTACGGAAATATTTGAACGGTTGTCAGTTTGCACCAAGTGGCATAACTTCTGAACTATTCGATTGCTTTTAATGAAATTTTCAGAAATTATACAGTTTGGTTCTTAGATAGTCCCCTATGAATTTAAGCGAAATCGAAGTAACGGTAGCTATGCCGCTACCATGTCATTCCATTAATATACTAAATTGCACCAAGTGGCATAACTTCTAAACTACTCAATTCTTTTTTTATGAAATTAATAGAAATTTAGTCAGAAATTATGCGGTCTGGTTCCTAGATGGCCCCCTACAAATTTCATTGCATTCGGAGTAACAGTATCCACGGCGCTACCATGAAATCCCATTAAATGTCAATATATTATTTACTGCTAGTCCCACTTCGCTCAAATTTTTAAAGTATTTTGGGAGTTAGTTTCTAAAATATTTTTGCTATTATTTTATAATTTACCCTTTAAGTATTTTGAATTTCAACAATTTTTTATGAACTTTAAGGCGAAAATATAATTTCACGGTATATATATTTGGTAGAATACTGTTTTATTTTAAAGTTTTTTACGAGTACGAGGAAGCTGTGTGTCAGCGTATTTTATATATACATCGAATATAACTTCAAATCAATATACATCGAACATATACATATCAAAACTAAGACAATATGACAATTCTGACGAAAATTACATGTCACGCATTTTATTTCTTAGAAAAACTGGAGGATGGTAATCCTGTAAGATGACATAGTAAAAGTTGAAAGCCGTAGTTTTTATTGGTACAGCTGTTTAGAGGATGTACTTCTCTCTCTAATGACGTAAGAAACAGATTTTTATTGTTGCAGGTTAGTGTAGAAATTATCTACTTTGTAGATTGGTACAACGTGTCCGGGTCTAGCCGATTTTACGGTAACGGTTTAGATGATTGTAATAGTGGAATGAAAAAGGAACATTGAGAGTAATAATCCATCAGGATAAAAATTAAAAGAGAAGATTAATTTAAAAATTACGGTACCGGTTATGCTTCCGTCTTTAGGCGATTTCTTTAATTAAAAATAAAAAATACAATACATAATTATAAAATTGTTAGTAAACAATAGTATATTGTATACAATAAGTGGGAAAAGGGGCTTATTTCTCACGAATATAAGTTTGTTGCGCGAGCCCGCAGGGCGAGTGCAACAATTCATATGAGTGAGAAATAAGCTTTTCCCACGTATTTTACACTATACTTTTTCTACAAGCACATTTTTTCGTAAAATTTAATATAAATAATTAAAATAAAGTTTAAATAAATAGTAAAAATTTTTTAAATTTATAATGTCAGTGGTAAGATGTTCAAATTTTTGCCAAACCATACTTTGAAACTATGGAAACAATAATAAATAATCAACATACATATTATGTATATTTTTCTACTTCTGTTGAAGAACACACTCATTACATATCCGTTTATTGTTGAGAAAGCTAGGCATTATTCAACGGTGTGGAGGAATTGTCATTACTCACTACCAGTGTTCTGCTTATGTAGATAACGTTATCTGAAATTTTATCTAGATAATGTTTTCGTTATATATTATCTTTTATCTAGATATTTTTAAAATAAGTTATCTTTTATCTTATCTTTTTATTTAGCGAAGGAAAAAGATAAGATAACGACAATATATCTTGAATTTTTCTGACAAAAAAAAAAAAAGAAAATTGAAAAGAAGCCCACCATTTCCACTATATTCAATAACTGATATGATAGAACTGGAATTATTTCCGCCATTAATTAGAATAATACTAAGTCGTGTAATATGAAATGTCGTTGTCCGACCACATGGTCGACCACGTAATTCAGAAAAATATCGACACTTTTTAAGCATTAGTAAAATATTTAAAAGCAATTCTATAATTTTAAACAAAATTCTTGTATCCTCGAATCATTTCGTTCATTTTTGGAATAAGATTTAGTCATGTAATATGAAATGTCGTTTCCCGACTACTTGGTCGACCATGTAATTTAGATAAATATCGACACTTAACCAGTTCTTTAATTTTAAATATAAACGGAATTCATTTAGTTTGGGATGATTCCCGCCATTAGATAGAATCTAACATTATATTATAGGTCATAGTATATGCAAGGTCGGCCATAAATATGTTCGCACCAAGTTAACACCGCCATTTTCTTTTTTAAACAAAATAGTTGTGTGATATTCTGCTAGTCGTGTACTATCATGTGCCGTAAATAATAGAAGCTAAATCCCGAAATTTTATATTCAAAAACTATTTTTTGGGCATAAAATTAGCTCCACCGTTTTCTTTTTTTAAAACAAAAATGTTGTTTTCTGTTGTGCTAGACGTGTGGCATGACATGTGCCGTAAGTAAAAAAAATTTAATTCCAAAACATATGATTTTTATCGCCAAAAAGATTCATTTAAACATTTTTGTAATTTGTTGTAATTCATACATCTTTCTGCGCGCCAGAGAGATACCTTCGTGGTCCGGCACCGGTCCGCGAATCGGTTTTTGATAAACATTGAACTCGTGCATTATTTCTGTAAATATTATCTTATCTGTTATCTAAAATTTTATCTAGATAACGGTTAAATTATCTGTTATCTTTATCTAGATATTTTAAATTATGTTATCTATTATCTGTTATCTAGATAATAAAATTCGATATCTTGCCCAACACTGCTCACTACCTTTTTGACCAATGAAATCGCCGTATTAACCATTATTCAATGGGGTGGCTTTTGTTTTGTGTATAATATACGTATCAATTTTTAATTTCATATATGTTGCGTAGTAACATCTAAGTAAACAAAGTAGCTTGTATTTTGTTTTCATCGTTTGTACATACATAATTTAATGAAATTAGAAAATTAGACATAGATTAAAAATTGTATTCTTTTGATTTAAAATTTATATTCAATTTTATTTAAATCAAAAAAAAAGTCGTAGAAAAAATATTGTATTCTACTCGCTTGCAATGGCTATTACTCACTCAGATGCATTACGACACTCGCCTCGCAAGCTCGGCTCGTGTCGCAATATCATCTTCGTGAATAATAGCTATCATTACCAGCTTGTTGAATAATACACTATTTTAGAATTACATATGACGTTATATATTAAATCAGACATAGCCAACTTTTTTATTACATATATTAAGTCATGCGAAATAATTTCCCACTACTATTTCCGCACAGTGTGGGCACTTGTTAATTTTTACATAGAGTTAACCGTGCACAAAATGTTGCTTTTAATAGTAGGAGTAGAAAAAAATATGTAAATTTCAAAAACATGCAGTTAGTTAAATGGAAAGTTAGTTAAAAAAAAAAATATAAAATAAGATTTAAATTGAAAATTACAAACACTGTTGTACAAAAGAAAAATTTTTTCTAGAACATTGTGAAAAATTTTTTGGAAATAATGATAATTATTAACAAAAATGTTCCGTAGATTACAGTGTTGGCAAACGAAATGACAACGTAAAGAAGTTGTCGGCAGGGTATGGAGACTCGACGCTCCCCTCCTCTCCTTATTCAGACGGTGTGGACTAGAGCGATACCACAAAAATAAAACAAAAATCACAAAAATTAACCCGTAAAAATTTATTTTAGTTGTATTACTGAATGAACGTCCTATACTATTTTCAGTGAATATTTTATTATTGTGTTGGCTACTGTCTGGTCCACACCGACCAGAAATTATGAGTTATAAAATCTAACAAGTAAAGGGCCCGAGGCCGAACTTATCAATTTTTGATGAAATTTGGATACGTTGTAGAACACGTATTTTTATATCGATGGAAAAACGATAGATTTAACTCTAGTGCCTCCAGTTAAATTCAACTTAGGTCCCATCACTATAAACAACAGATATATTCGCCTCTTTCACAGCTTAAAACTAACCGAACATTACATTTTACATTCTCCTCTTGTACTAGTGAACTCTGTTTCAGAAATATTAAAATATTGTATACTTACTACATTTTTTAACAAAATAGTAGTTAACTAAAGAATAAGCCAACCATCGTAAAATAAATCCTACATGATTGTGTAATCCTACAGTCTCATATTGACGTATATATAAAATATGGAAAATTTTATTATTTTTGGCGCCAAAAAATGTAAATGAACAAACTCCTGAAGAAGGTATTTTTAGTTTACAACTGTTTCAATTAAATTCTGTATTTTATTCCAAATGTGGAAGATCAAGTACTAGTATACACGAAAGAAATGTGCGTGGGAGGAAATCCACGCATTTAGAAATGGAGTATCTTATTAATTTTGTTAAATTATGGTTCCTTTTAATATGTTTATTGTAGTTGAAATGCGAAGTAAGTACGGTATATAAACAATTAAACACACATATCGTATATATACCGCGTATATCCAGGGTATTCTCGTCTATTATTAGTATTACTATTATTATAGGTACGCAGTTATTTTTCCTTTGAATCCATATTAGATCCGTCCAGTGGCGTAGCGAACATAACTGGCGCCGGGGGAACTACACTTTATTGGCGCCGCCCTCGCCTCCAGAAACACATATAGTAATATTTGGCACTCTTTTTGCACACATTTGGCTCCCCTTTGCGAGTGGCGCTACGAGCATGAGAGACCGCTTTGCCTCCCACTCGCTGCGCTAGTGGATCCGTCATTCAAATATACCGATCACTACCACATATATTAAGGTTTAATGTGGAAAAAGGAAACCCAATTTGATAGAAAAGATTGAAGATTGAAAAGTTGTCATTAAAAATTATATTATTTTTCTTTATTGTTGACGTACAGCTTCTTTAGGAGTTATATAAAAGGTTCAGTCCACGAGTTCCATCAATAAAGTACATATATATTTAATAATATATGTCACAACTCATTTCCTGCTGAATCGTTGAAAGTCACCTGCGCCAGAGTCTTGTTTGGGCACGGTACAATATCAAAACCGTTAGAGCGCCTGGAGCGTAGGACACCCTTTAGAAGCCGCAACGTAATGGAAGATGTCTCTCGGTACATTCCCGTTAGACTCCCGTAGTGGATCCCACATTCCCACTTGAAAAGTATTCAGTCATATTCTAGTCGACTATTTTGCCTTCGATTAAATGATTAAAATGATTAATTTTTTTTTTTTTTAAATGACTAAAAACGACTAATTTAGCAAGTTTTCTGTATAATTTATTGGATTTCAAAAAATGGAAATTAAAAAATTATTTATTTGTACGATTTTCCAATTTTTTGTGATCAATATATTATGATATTTCATATCTTTCTTTTTCTTAAAAGAAAAATATTAAAAGTCCATAATTAAATTCAAAAGAATACCTCGTTTTTGGAAGAGTTACAGATAGGTTACCTTATTCATGAATTCGACTAAAAGTTTAGTCGATTAATGACTAATTTTATCTAAAAAACAATTTTAATCGATTAATCGACTAACTGCTTCTCGGCCCGACATCA
The DNA here is from genome assembly GCA_035578155.1 of Brachynemurus nebulosus. Lineage (NCBI taxonomy): Eukaryota > Metazoa > Arthropoda > Insecta > Neuroptera > Myrmeleontidae > Brachynemurus > Brachynemurus nebulosus. The sequence goes on along the minus strand of JAPWDM010000001.1, from coordinate 39,736,658 downwards.
CTAGCTGACAGTAGGAGACGACAATAGAAAAATTTATGCAAGAGTATACACCGCAGCGTTATAGTATAACATAAGTTTAGATCATTATGAAAATATTTTTCCAATATCATATGGAAGTTCTCAAACTTTTTTTCCCGGTATCCCTATTATTTAACCGTTAACAAAAAATTATACCTCTTTCTTCAAAAACCTCGGAAAAATAAGAAAGTAGTTTAAAACCACGTCACAATAAGACAGGTTAAACGTAGTAAAAAAAAAGATAACAAATGAAATCTGTCTATATTTGAAGTTATTGTTTATATTTGTCCTTAAATTTTGTAACTTAAAGCCGAAGTTCAAAGCAATATCATATTTTCATATTTGATATTTATTGAAGATACCGAAGATACTAAAATGCACTTTCCAAGGATGCGTTACGTCATTGCAAATAATAAAAATAAGTTAATTGATTTACGTTACAGTTTAAGAAATTCTCTTCGTCGTACTACTCAAAAATCAATCAAAAAAGTTTTTGCGAATTATTAGAATATTTTGCAAATGCAGCTTTTTGTCTACAACTTATTGAGTTATAGGTAAATAACATAATTTAACAAGAAATGCATCTATAATAAAGGCATGTATCAACAGGAGTAAGTAGAAAAAGATTTAAATTTGATCCATTAATTATATTATAGTATGCTCCTTTGTGTAAAGTGGCATTTAAAACCATCAATAGAAATGGGAACATGAGCTAGCATGATTGGGTACAATTAAAATGTTCCAGGCAAGGAGTCAAACTAGTATGTCTGCCAAACTGTGCCCGGTGTCGCCGGCGAGTGACGTAGACACAGAAATATCTTGGAAATGGTAAGAGCTTTGGTAGGGTAACTTTATATATTTGTAAATGGCACTTTAAGATCTTTACTATGATACCAAAATTAAAGTTATAAAATCATTAGAGCTTCATCTCCCATCCCAATCCCTAATTTTATCAGGTATTTTTTTGGTAAAAAAGGAGGCTGTTATGTGTAAATAAAATAATTTTTAATTAATATATTTTACATCCATTGATGTACAAAAATATGGATGAAACTGTATTTCTTAAAAGAGAGACAAGATATACATAATATAATATGATATGTTAGATTGCATACGTAGATTCCTTTGAATGTTCCATAAAAAAAAGAAACAAAAGAATAGGAATATAGGATATACATATTAACACGTGAATTTGTTTAAAGTGTGCTATTTGGTTTTGGACTTTTGGTGGAAAAAATTAAGTCTTATTAATGAGGAAAATAAAATCATACTAACACCATTTTTGCATCACACTAGAATCATTTTAGTAAAACCATATAACCCGGCGTGTCTACACTATATTTTCAAGAACACGGTGTGCACACTGGGTCTTTCAGGGAACGGTCGTGTTTTTAAAGTTTTCTAGGCTTCCAAAAAATCTCAAAAAATTCTGAGTTACTTTTTGGAGTGTCTACTACATAGCCCAACAGTTTCCAGAGTCAAAAGTTTAAAACTGTTGCCAAAGCCCCCGCTTTATTCATGAGAGAGAAATTTGAGTCTTAAATTTCGACTGTTCCTTTAAAGACCCAGTGTACACACGCCGGGTTAATGCCCAAAAATGTCAAGTAAAAACTTTCAGCCTTATTAATGAGAATGTGCTTAAAACCATTTTAACTAAAAGCATGTTAACTTGATTTTAAATGTATCGTATTAATAAAACCATTTTAAGATGACTTTAGTTAAAATTGTTTTAAAAAGATTTTAAAAAGATTGCGTTCAGTAAGGTTGCATGATGTTGCATTTTGAAAAAAAAATATCTATATAAGTGTATATCTATATATTTCTAATATTTAGACACATACGTAAAAATAGTTAAAAAAGTTTCTCAATAAATATCCAATTTTTGGTGAATATAAGTGATGTAAAATTTAAAAAAAATACAAGCAGAAATGTGACATTTTTTTTATTTTTTAAATGCATTTTTGACTAATAAAACAGTAAAATTTGAATATTACGTAAAGCGTCAATATAAATAAAATATACTGTAAAAACTAGAAATTACGAATCAAAGGCATTTGTCGCCATGGTTTATTATTATTGTTTACTATTTTTGTGACTTACTAGGATTACAAAAAATATAATTGTAATTTTTTATTTTATTTTGATATTTATGGATTAATTATTTTAAAATGACAACTGACGGACAATGGGTGATTTCATAGAACCCCATTTTTATTTCTTGTAATACGTTTCGTTGGGGAAATTGAATAAATTGTAGTGGTAACCGAGCGACTAATCGTCTACATCTTGGTCATATGAAGCATTTGCTAAATATTTTATCGCAATCATTATTTGAGTAGACTCATTAACTCTTTCTCCGGGATTATTATTAATTTGAGTCATATCATTACGAATTAAAATAACAAAACAAGCAGTGTCTTTTCTCATCCGAGATAAGCGAAGAAATTTTTGAAGTGTAAAAGTTAATTTACTAGGCGTTGAACGAAATTAAAAAATATATGTGCCACGTGTTGATCCACTGTAACTTTTGATGGCCCTAGTTTTAAGAAAAGATCTCGAATAAGAAAAGACACTGCTTGTTATAAATTTAATTCGTAATGATGTGACTTAAATTAATAATAATCCTGAAGAAAGAGTTAATGCCTCTACTCAAATAATGACTGCAATAAGATATTTAGCAAAAGGTTCATATGAACAAGATGTAGACGATTATTCGCTCGGTTATGACCACAATTTATTCAATTTCCCCAACGAAACGAATTACAAGAAATAAAAATGAGGTTCTATAAAATCGTCCATTATCCGTTAGTTGTCATTTTAAAATAATGAATCCATAAATATTAAAATAGAATAAAAAAAAAAAAAACTATGATAAATTCTTTTTGTAATTCTAGCAAGTCACAAAAATAGTAAACAATAATAATAAACCATGGCGACAAATGCATTTGATACGAAATTTCTAGTTTTTACAGTATATTTTATTTATACTGACGCTTTACGTAATATTCTAATTTTACTGTTTAATGAATTAAAAATGCATTGAAAAAATTAAAAAAAGTTAAATGTCACATTTCTGTTTGTATTTTCTTTAAATTTTATATCATCATATACCTCTTATCTTCACCAGAAATTGGATATTTATTAAGAAACATTTTTAATTATTTTTACGTACGTGTCTAAATATTAGAAATATATTATTTTATACAGATATTTTTTTTCAGAATGCAACATCATGCAACCTTACTGAACGCAATATTTTTAAAATCGTTTTAAAACAATTTTAACTAAAATCATCTTAAAATAATTTTATTTATAGGATACATTTAAAATCAAGTTAACATGCTTTTAGTTAAAATGGTTTTAAGCACTTTCTCATTAATAAGGCTGTAAATTATTATTTTACAATAATAAACTTTGCGATATACAAATATGATATTTGGGTAAGTAAATATTGTATTTATCAATAAATGCAATCATTTCTAGCGAAAATTTGTTAATTTTTCTAAATTTTTCATTTAATAAACAGGTTTATACATAATAAGCGCCTAAGCGGAAAAATACCAATTTTGGCATTACACAAAGTAAAGGAAATACCGAAAAGGGAATTACTCTACGTAAATAATGGATTCGTTTTTTATTTAAAATATGTGATAATAACGATAAATAAGTAAATAAGATTTGTGTATGTAGATATCAGCCAAAAGGGGGGGGGGGAGTGCAGTGCAATTTTTCTTTCTAAATTATGCACTTTAAAGTATATCGTAAGTTTGTAACAATTCGTTACTAAAATACGAAATTCTTTGACCATATTTTTGCTCATATTATTAAATCAAATAGTTGCAATTTTGTCCAAGTTAATATTATAGCAAAGAGTGCATTTATGCAAAAAGAAATAAACTGGTGTGATGTAACATAACAGCCTCTTATTTTACCAAAAAATACCTGTTAACATTAGAGGTTGGGGTGGGGGATGAAACCCCAATGATTTTATAACTTCAATTTTGGTATCATAATATAGATTTTAAAGTGCCATTATTTACATATATATATAATTATATATATATATATATATATATATATATATATATATATATATATATATATATATATATATATATACATATATATATATATATATATATATATATATATATATATATATATATATATATATATATATATATATATATTTGTAAAAATTTCTATTTTATACCGTCATTTCTATTATAGAATTGAGGGTATAATATAATTATATATAGAAATGACGGTAGGTATAAAATAGAAATTTTTACTGGCAGCCCTGCGATTAGTCACAAAACAATCGCAAACTCATTCAATAACGGTTAATGCTGTGATTTCATCGGTCAAAAAGGTATTGAGTAATGATCATTCCTCCACACCTTTGAATAATACCTTTTAATGCCTTTGAATAATTTCTCAACAATTAACAGATGTATAATGAGTGTGTTTCTCAACAGAAGTAGAAAAAATAAAATAAAAATTAAAAATGTCACCTTGTGGCGTTCGCCAGAAAATTTTGTTAGCCTAACGTTAGCTAACGAAGCTTGCACCATACTTGCACCGTTACAAACCACAGGACTCTGATTCAAAAAATTAATGCATGTTAAATATTTTTTCATGGTTTTTCACCGTATAAATACTTCTGAAGTACAGCCACATTCAAAGATTATGGAATATGGAATAAAAACAATCAGTCACCATGTTAGAAATTGTTGTTTTAATTCTGGCGTTCCAGACGAAAATTTTGTTAGTCTAACGTTAGCCAACGGAGCTTTCACCGTTACAAACCAGAGGGCTCTGATTCAAAAAATTAATGCACGTTAATTTTTTTTTCATTGTTTTTCACGGTATAAATACTTAATTTCTGAAGTACAGCCACATTTAAAAAATATGGAATAAAAATAATCAGTCACCATGTTAGAAATTGTTGTTTTAAGATATAATGTATGTGAATTTTTGAATGCATGCCCTCTGGTTTGTAACGGTGAAAGTTCCGTTAGCTAACGTTAGGCTAACAAAATTTTCGTTTGGAACGCCAACAATATCTAATGCATGTTCAGCTCCGTTACGTAACGTTAGGTTAACAATATTTTCTGGCGATTGCCAACATTGTTACAGTCTGAGTGTTTTCCATTTAGAAAACACCAACGGTGTGCCAGCAATTTTTTTCACAAAGAAACTATTTTTAAATTTAATTGAAAAAAGTAACATTTTAATTTATTGTATCTAAAAGCAACGGAGCGGAGCGTCCATAAACTACGTAGCCTAGTTCGGGAAGGGGGGGGGGGGAGATTATGCAAAAAGTTACGCTGTATTACAGGGGCGAGGGGGAGTCAGAGTCGAACTCATGTCGAGCTACGTAGTTTTATTTAGAACAATTGAACAAACATGAATTTGAATGTGAAAATCCATGAATAACCCTGAGTTACTTACGAAGTGCTCAATATTTTGGATATTTCGAAATTTGAAAAAACTTTCTCAAGCGAATTATGCATCCATGTGGTCACACACTCCACGCTAAAATTTTTACTGTAAGGAAGCGTGATTTTTGAGGAAATATTTTGCTAAACTATAAAAAAGTGCCTTACTTTTCATATTTTATAGTAAAAAGGTTCTTATTTTAATTGAATGTTTTTTGGACTTACATTGAAGTGAGAGGGGTTCAAAAATGGCGAAAATGGAACTATGTACGTAGTTGATGGACGCTCTCCCATCAGTGAGAGGTACATTCACTTTTGTATAATCTAACTATTTTTATTTTCGTAATGTCAGTGTTAAAAAGTTACTACGTTTTTTTAATGTTAAGCTTGTTTATTTTTAATCAGTTTATTTAATTATTTGAAATTTCCCACCAAAGTTTTTATGTGTACCAATATTTTATATATTATATAATTATAATACGGACCTTTAGGCCCGATTTCAATTAACGCTCCGCTCTCGATACGCTCCCACTCCACTCTCGCTCCGATATAATCTTGTTGTGTTCACATTACAGTGCTGATAACATGCTGTTACCTGTTCGTTCTCTATTCACATTATAATGCCGCTCTGGGTACGCTCCCAGTTCGGTCTTAGTTCGATCCAAACATCTTTTCATAACAACTGAATGCTAGCGGAGTGGAGTGGAATCAAAAAAGTGTTTACACTATAGGTACAAGCCATAACAAGTCTGATATCGCTTCGATAAAATATTACCTGAGTGGTATTGATATTGGAGTGGCATTGGAGTGGGAGCGAACCGTGACTGATATCGGACCGTTATCAGAGCGATGATGTGAATACACTCATTGTTTATTGTGTAAGAATCTTTTATCGAATCGGGAGCTTGATACCGTATTGAGAGCGGAGTGTTAATGTAAATCGGGCCTTACTGTTATCCTTGAACATATCCCTGCCACTCTCCAAATAGTCCATTACAAAAGAATAAACCGTTTAGTGGCGCCACTATAACTAATATACCAGATGGAGTTGATGGTCTTGAATAAAATAGAGTTGGGACATGAGTTTTGATAGTTCGTTATTTTTCATCAAAGATTCATCTAAAATAAATTGGAAATAAATTAAGTACTTAAAAAAATATTCTAATTCAACCTAAAAAGATTAATTATAATTAAATTAAAAAAATTTAATTCTTCGTTAACACATAACTTGGTGACGATACTTTTGTATTTACTCAAGCATATGATAAAATTAATCTTGACATCTATTTGATGAAAAATGCTCACATGTCCCAACTCTATTTAGTATGCTCCAATACCATTAGTGCCACGTAGCGAACTGTGACATTAAAAGGTCCGTCCTTGAAAACAAGTAGCAGGAAACGTCCCTGAAACAGGGCCAGATTTACCTCCGGATAGGCCCCGGGGTACTTCTAATATGGTGGCCCCTGAATACTTCATAAGTGGAGCCCACCTTTGAGAATTTATGAAATTTTACAAATTTTCCCGAAAAATAGATTAAGCGAGCAAAAAAATAACAAAAACGAAAAGGCGCTTATCCTTTCTATTTTATTCCTTAATTTTGAGATTTTATTCGATTTTGTGGAGGCCCCTATTATGTGAGGACCCCGGGGTACGTGGCCCAAGTGCCCTTATGTAAATCCGGCTCTGTCTGAAAAGATACAAGGATCGTCTTTAGAGACTTACTTAATAATCCCGTATTAAATCTTTGTGTGAAATTTCATCAAATCTATGCAGTAGAAATAAGGGCGGAATCTAATGGGTTAAATTTTTTTTCTTACACATAATGGAGTATTATAAGATGGAGATCTAACTCATATGGGAGGAATTGACAAAATTGGTCAGAAAAATGATAAATATAAGGGCTTTCTTTTTTTACCACTCGTGGCGTTAATAATCTCAAAATACTGATGTGAATATAGCGAATATAGTAACATAAAACGGATAAAACAGAATGTAACTACAGTAGTTATTCTCAAATAGAAACACGCCGGGATTGGGGAAGTGAGTGTTTCCATTTGAGAATTACCAATGTCGGTTGATGATATTTAGGCCCGATTTACATTAACGCTCTGCTCTCACTCCAATATCACTACGCTCCCGATTCGATATAATCTTGTTGTGTTCACATTACAGTGCTGATATCATGCTGGTACCCATTTGTTCTCTATTCACATTATAATGCCACTCTGGGTACACTCCCAGTTCGGTCCGAGTTCGATACAAATATCTTTTCATAACAACTGAATGCAAGCGGAGTGGAGTGGAATCAAAAAAGTGTTTACACTATAGGTACAAGCCATAACAAGTCTGATATCGCTCCAATAAAATATTACCTGAGTGGTATTGATATTGGAGTGGCATTGAAACGGGAGCGAACCGCGACTGATATCGGATCGATATCAGAGCGATGATGTGAATTCACTCATTGTTTATTGTGTAAGAATATTTTATCGAACCTGGAGCGGAGTGATATCGGAGTGAGAACAGAGCGTTAATGTAAATCGGACCTTAATAATAAGGAAATACATAGAAATTACATATGTATGAAATAAACTCTTATAGTTTAAATTACTTTATACGGCATGATACTGACTCCGATTTTACATAGTGACGTCAGCGAATTATATAATATACAACATATACAATATAAATGACGCGACGCAAAATAAAAATTGTTAAGTTTATTTTAAAAACGATCGAAAAACCTACTTTATAACTGAGTTAAAAATTGAAAAAGATTCCAGAAGATTCTATTCAAAAGCTAACAAAGATAATATATAGAAGCTCGCGTTTCCATTTGAGAGTGTTCCATTTGAGAATAAGTAGTGTACCGCTTTCGTATCGTACGAACACGAATGCCATCTTTGATTTGAACATTTTTTTGAATATGTGTATCATGGAGGTTAGAGAGAAGGAGAACGATCGCTACGTGCTGAAGCATTAGCCCGCCTGTCCCTGAAAATTTGTAGAATTTATAATTCATTTTTCAGCCACCAGCCGCGCTGTCGTCGGTAAGTAGTATCTGCGAAGTTAGCTGTTTATGAGTACAAGTAGATAAATAAATAAATTTCCCGCTTTTATTGAGACAACTTAGCGATCGCAGCGCCTCACTTATTTTGTTCATATTTCTGGGACACTGTTTTCTGCAGCGATCGTTCTCCTTCTCTCTAACCTCCATGATGTATATGTACACTGAGTTTCGACTCCTTGTCTAATCTTCATATTACGCATGTTGATTTTTGACAATTATCAACCAAATTGTTAACCCTAAAAACTTGAATAAATTTTAAATACTTTGTTTATTTATATTTATTTAAGATATTAAAATAATTTTTTTAAATTAAAAAAAAGTCAGTTAGTAAAGAATGAAAACATTAATTTTATTTATTTAACAAGTTACTGGATTTAAGTTTTCTAAACTTATTTACAATCTAAATACACGGAAAAACAACTTTTTAATTGTAGAAATGATTTAAAAACCAATTTTTCATTTTATTAAACTACGAATTGCAGAATATAATATTTTATGTTTAAAAATATTGATCACAAAAAATGAACGATAATTTTAACTATTGTCGACTTTGTGCTGAAATAATTGCAAAAACTGAATTAATAGACACCCAAACTGATGAAAAATTCAATATTACTGATATCGAACTAAAAATTTATAATTTATTTACTATTGAAATGATTGGAAGTTCAGAATTACCAAACACAGTGTGTACAATTTGTTTTGAAAAATTTTTACTAAGTTGTGGATTTAAAGAACAAATTATAAAGGCTCAAGAAATACTGCGTGATATTTTATTACCTAAAACAAACATTAAAAATGAAATACATCTAGAAGATGATAATATTAATGATAGCTTTAGTTTTAATGATGATGATTTAATAGATGAAAAAGGGTTCGAGGTTGAAGATAAAGTTGTTCCACTTGAAAGTAAATTTTCAGCAGAAGGTATTTTTAAATTTTTAATTTTTCTTAAAAAAATAACTCGAATCACTAGTGGGTCGGGTCATTGACGGTACGAATAATTTAGGGCGTTAATCATTTAAAATTTCCTAAATACGATTTTTTAATTTTAGACAGACAAGAGCAAGAAACGGAGAACGAGAATGATTCGACAGGAAATCCTAAAGTATATTTGATTGTCACTATACAACCTACTTTATATATGTATTTTTTCATCACTTTAAATGTAAAAATATGACTTGTAGGGACGTAAGTTAAGAGGACGAAGAAAGAAAACACTTAAAGAAGAAAAAAGCAGAAAAAAACGAACAATTTCCAGTGAAGGTACGTACAGCCCTTTTAAGTGAGATTTTGAGTTTGACCTTATTTCTAACGTACCGTGAATTCGGAGTGACTTTAACCAAAAATCATTATTAAGATATATTTAAGATATCAAACTTTTGCATTTATGCCATGTTATTCTTTCAACTTTCCTTAACATGTCCAGATTGTCAGAAACACGAGAAACCTTTTTGACAAAAATAATTTCGCATTCAAAATACGGGCCATTTTTACTCGATAGTGGGGTGACTTTGGCCCAAGTTCAAGAATAACCTGGGCAATAGTGTGTGTGGGCTAAAGTAACATTAATAAATTTATTTCAAGAGCGTTAAACAATGAAAACTGAGTCAAAAACATACTAAAAATTTTTAGTTTTACAATATATTATCCAATAAAAACAATTATGAAACAATTACAAAGAAGTCCAATTCGCATTATTCGCAAATGAAAGTTTTGAATACATGATTTTCACCATTGAGGAGAGAATCGACTACAGAGAATGGTGTGTGTTACAAATACATTAAGAAATTGAAGCAAAAAAACTGACTGATGTGCAGAGGCGGATTCAGGGGGTGGCTGTGGGGGCAGCACCTCCCCTTTGACCTACAATAGGTAACTTTTTTAGTTAAACATACAATTCAGAACACACAATTCCCCAAAATTCCTCCTGGGGCTAGATGCAGCCCCCCCTTTTCAAGTGGCTGGATCCGCCCTTGCTGATGTGATTACTTTAATGGCGGTCAAACCATTAATTTAATGGTTTGTCTAATATTTATAAACAAGTCTCCGTCGTTACAAGTTGTGTTTAATAAAATGGAGTTACACCTCACAATTTAATGCCTATGGTATCTCTAGGAAACATATGTTAATATGTTCGATTTATACTCATTGTCAGTGATTTTCACCCAGCTGATAACTGCATAAAATCTGAGTGCTACCAAAATTAGAATACCAATTTTCACTTGTTTTTTTAATGTTCATATATGTATTATAACCTATATGGCCAATCCCGATAAGAGGCAGTGGTTCCGATGAAATGAGACGGATAGACATCGGGTAGAGGCAGTTGAGTTGTTTTGCGCAAGTGCTTCAATTAGTGGCTTCAATAGATAAATTTTGCGTGTATTTTAAACTGATCTTTTATATACATACTTGAAAATTATCTTTATTTAATTTATTCAAAATTTTTTAATTTTCTTTTTTACCTAAATATAATTTCTGTATTTTATGAATGTTTACTGTTCATATTTTAACAAATTCATACCGAAACGCACGAAAAAAATAAGGCTTTTTAAAACAATTTTGCGTGGAATTTTCAATTTAAAGTGTATATAAAATAATATAAAACAATTTAAAATAATAATATATGTGTTATTAATAATTAATAATACTGAAATAAAACGTTTAACTGTTTTTACAAACAATAGCAGCGCCAAGCAGCGTATCCGACATATACGTTTAACTAATATTTCCAGTTCCACCAAAATAGTCGCATTTGCGCAAAACTAACCAAATTTCTCCAAAGAGAGAGAAAGAACTAATATTGTTGTGCCGCGATGTTGGGACATTTTTTCATATCCAGATTGGCCATATATCTATTACTATAGTCGTGTTGAGACTAAAAAAAGCTTGAAAACTGAGGTACGGAGTAAGGAGGGTGTTCTGCATATTTAACTATAGTAGATTATATATCTATGTATTTAATACTATTTGGAGCTATTCTACAATATTTTGAATTGCTTATAGTATTTTAAATTAATATTTGCTTAGTTTTATCAAAAAATTATACGTCAATTTTATTTAAATTGACTTATTTGTAAGTATGTATAAAATAATTATCAATAAATTAAATAATATACCTAATAGTATTTTGTTAAAAAGTCAACATCTTTTCAAGTCAACTATAGAGATATAAATCTGCTAATTTATTTTAGAAAGAGAAGAGTAATAATAAAAAGAGATAAATCAAAGGGGAGGCCATGATATTTTTTTAGTCTCAACACGACAGTACATATATGTTAATGTCAGTCTATTACCAGTGCTGCTACCTACAAGTCACAGCTGTTATCACAAAATTGTTATGAAACACAATGCGGGAAATGGAAAAGGAATCTTTTTCTTAATTTTGGGCCAAACTCGCCCCAGTTGGCAAAGTCACTCCAATTGACGGTAATCAAGATTTTTTGATACAAGTTTTACTAATGTATAAAAGGTTAGCTCAATCAAAATAAAATTTTGATCCCTGTTTTTTAAGTTGCCAGTATTACATAGACAGTGGCGTTCTCATTAAAAGATTTCGAAACTGATGAATTTAATTCAAGCAATGTCGTTTTAATTCTTATTAAATAATTATTAACAATGTTATTTATTGAAAATTGAGACTGGAGTTCTGAAAATCGCTCTGAGTTGTAGAGAACTTTTTTACGATGTTATTAAGGTAGTTGGGGCGCTAGAGCATTGGAAAAATAAAAGAATGATCTTTGGATATGTTATGTTTCAATACTTAATACACAAAATATTAAAATTCAAACCAATTTCTGATGTACAATATAAATTTGATAATTCTGATAAAAACTTTTAAAAATTACTTTTTTAACATACAAGTAATAGGATTATCCTTCAAAATGCACCGAAAAAACTCACTTAATCAAATAAATTAACAACTTCTGCTAATAAAAAATGATAAAAAATTTATTTAAAACAAAAAATTAATTCTTTACAAACATTCCAAAAATACAGTTAATAAATTGTAACGTACAGTTAATAAATCGTAACGTATTTTAATAATTTTAAAAACCGAAAAATGTATAGACATTATTATATAATCATACTGAAATTTCGTCAGTAAGATAGTATGACAATTTTGCACATTATACGCTAGAACATACATACCATACATTACCGTAGGGCCAATTCGTATCGGCGTAAGCGGAAGCAGCTTGCGCTCAGGTGTAAGCAAGATGTGCTTGAAAACAAACACATTTTGCTTATACATTTGGAAGTATATAGCCAACATGGCTATACATATACTTCTCACCCTTCTCACTAGAACATGGGAAGTGAGACAGGAATATACATACATATCAATAGCAACTCAAATGTATTTGTTTTCAAGCACATATTACTTACACTTGAGCGCAAGCCGCTTCCGCTTACGCTGATACGAATTGGCCCATACATACTTTGATATTCAGTGAAAGTTAAGTTTTCAATTATTATATTGTTGATAAAACAGATTTTTATCTACTGTCAACATAAATATGTTGTAGTATGGCATCACATGTTATAGATGACATAGATTAAGACAACTTCGTAGTAATGGAAACTGATCTTATTGTTTTGCAAATAATTTTCACCTTTTGTTAATTTATAATCGAAGTGATTAAAATATTAATATTCACAAAATTGTAACTTAATACTGTAACATTTTTGTCAACTGTGTATCTAGGAGAGATAGCAGTTTCTATTATCAACATTAAACGGTAACTTTTTTAGAGTTCATTTCAAATAACTTTTTCTTATGTAAATTCAATAGTAACAGTGGGCAACCTATCTGAAGGGAACTCTAACTTTATTTATTTAACTACGCAGTGTTGCCAGATTTTATTACTCTCAGAAATTCACTGGTCATATTTATATTATATTATGATTTTTTATAATGAAATTATTTTTAAATTACAAAATGAGCTTTCTTAATGCAATTCTAAGTTAAAAAAAAGAAGAGAATTCATAATTAAATAATATTAATTCGCGACAATAAATGACAGACTTTTTTCAAACTTAGTAGTACTTAATCTCTAGCGCTCCATCAACTTTAAGTGTAGAAATTTTTTTAAAAATTTTATCTTTATAATCCACATGCCCTTTGTTCCACAAATAAGAGTTACACTCATAAGACCCTATTAATTTAATAGTATCTTTTCGAGACCATTCACGTGTCGGTCGTTGACTCATTTTTATTAACGAAAACAAAACCGAGCAGCTGCGAGTACGATATACGAAACTAAACCAATAAGCAGTGAGATCTGTCGCGAGTCGACGTGAAAACGTTTACTTACAATCTGTGCACTCGCAACTAGTTACAGGAAACGCTTGACAAATTGTCGCGAGTGCACTTGCTACGTAGTTTACACCTGCAAGCTACTCTGTGACAGACTGTCGGACACTTCTTGACTGAAAATTGACGATTTTCAAAATCAATTTTTACAGCACCGAATATCTTTATGTTTTACTGTTAAAATCCAACCTATGTAATGGTTACTCCTAGAATTATTTAATATTTAACACAAGTTTCAAACACGGTCAAACCCTATTTACATAAAAACTTGGATTTTGTAATTAGTGGAACAAGATTGAGTTCTACTTGTGCTGTATATTTTCAGTTTGGGAAAGTTATGAGTGGAAATGCAACGATTGTGATGTCGAAATATCATCAATGAAACATCTACGGCGACATTATACTGAAATTCACAAAAAATCTCCTGAATTCGTTTGTTCCAAATGTTTCAAAGTTTACCAAGAGAAACAGTTCAGTGCATTCTATAAACATGTTTGCCGCCATACACAGGGTCTGGATGATCCGAATCAATACAGGTACCAAACTACATTGTACATAATGAAATTTATAAACGATTAAAAAGCATGCAACTTTTTAGGTGCAGTGATTGCGGTAAACTTTCAAAGAGTAAAACGTTACACGATATGCACCGAAAAACTCATACTGTCAATATTAAACATATTTGTCCAGAATGTGGGAAATGTTTCAAAAGTTACTCCTATTTACGTAAACATGCCAATATTCATTTACCAGATGAAGCAAAACCAAAATTCCCATGTACAAAATGTGATAAGCAATTTTTAACGCAATCGGCTTTAAAATATCATGATGGAATTCATACAGGTATAATAATCTTTTAAAAATCAAGTTTTTCTACTAGTGATATAACGAATATTCGTACTTAAAACATTCATGTTTGCCGTCTTTCAGATATTCGTATTCACAAAAGAGTACGAATATTTTCTGAATATTTTTATTATGGATTTTTATTAAAAAGTTCAAGGGAAATCATACTTTTCGTCATATAAAAAAGAAATTTTTTTAAGGTACTATTACTGAGTGAAGTTAAAAAAAGACCCTTTTCAATATTTTTTTTTGAAGTGAAAAATTTATTTTTAGAGCTAAATTTCTTTTACATATGATAACTTAGGATCTTTATATTATAATTTTTCTTTTTTTTTTTTTTTTTGTTTAATTATAATTTTTTTCTCTAGTAGGGTAAAAGACCCCATTGTCGATCGGGGTTATAAGTCCGATCAGTTTTGACATTTATATCTTAATGAAGTTATTTCTGAAAGAAACCTTTGATAAAAAAATTATTATTAATAGAATGATTATTTTTCAATTTAAATTCACCTCACATTTAATGCCTCCTCACTTAATTTAAGAAATACATATATATATATCGAAAAATTTTTGTTGAATTCGTGAATTTTTAGTATGATGGATGATCATTATTCAAAACACATGAGTTATAAATTGTAACATTTTTCACCGAATTTTTAAAGTTATTAGCATAATAAAAGTATACAAATAATTGTTATTAGTCCACTTAAGAGATTAGGATAGCTAAATTAAATTTTATATGCGTTAAATATTATTTGTATGACTGATTCTTCTTGGGATCTGAGTTTTACAGTTAGGTACCGCATTTTGAGAATTATATATTGCATATCTATTTTATAAAGATTTTTAATTAATTTTTGGGTTTAAAACACTTAACTAACCGTTTTTATAATTTTACTTTAATATTTTATTTATTTCAGAACGTAAAATCAATTGAAAAATAATTAATATTGAATTAAAACTTCCAAATTGTTATTTATATAGGTATTTTCAAATAAAAACGTCAAACATAATATGTATGATATGTATGTACAGATGTGCCGTGACTATTTGGACCCGATTTCGTCGGGTGAGTGACGAAAGAGAGGAGGTAAAGCAACCATACATAACATAGAAAATAATGTCTTACAGAATTGCTTGTACACTTACACATAAAGTTAATGTATTTTCCAATTACGTTTATAAATATAACTTTAATTACAAAAGGAAAAGGTTAAAAACCAATTTTATTTAACTTATGGGTGTAGTATGTCTTGCGAAAAGTATTTTTCTAACCGAAATTAAGCCTTTTTAATTAATTTGCTTTGTAATCTTATACAGCTATACAGAGCGTGTATGACTGTTACTATAGTTATAAAATTATGAACAGTTTGAATAGTGAATACAAATATGAATAACCCCCAACGGCGTACACCAAACATTGTATCTGTGATTACCAATCGGTGGGCCAACTGTACATATTATCAATAACATATGTATTATCAATAATAAGCTGGAATACTGATTTTGAAGTTAAATCAAATTCTTATTTATTAATTTTTTATCAAATAATATTATTTTTATGAAATGTTCTTGTCTTTGTCATTTTCGTTTTTAGAATATTTGAACAAAGATTACACAGGCCTGCAAAATTAAGGTCATAAAAAACTTTTTTAATGTTAATAGGTGATCTTTATATTTTTTTGGGTGCTAAATCCAAATTTGAATTTCATTATTTTGTAGCACCCACAGTTTTGTCACATTTTGGCTATGTCAGATTTAATGAAATATGCTAATATTCTATAGGAGTGGAAACGTTCATAAAATATATTAACACATAAAATATATTTTTATTCCTAATGCTAAGTTTTATGAAGGTTTTAAGAGTCCATGGGCTTATATTTTCTTTCTCTCTTTTCTTTGAAGCTTCAGATGTGGCTTTTTCTTCTGTGTGCCGCTTGCTGACTTTCTCGGTGAAAGGACCAACAGTAATCTCCCATCATCCTGGTGTTCCAACGTCCCTGATAGCGTTTTTCCATTATCTTGATATCCTGGTGGAAACGTTCTCCTTGTTCCTCACTGACAGCTCCTAAATTGTCCAGAAAGTAGTCTAGCTGGCTGATTAAAAAATGAACCTTTAAGCTCGTTAAACATCCCAAATTCTTGAAGCGATTAAGCATATTAGATACAATGGTTATATCATAGTCTGGATCTTTTTTGTTACCCAAAAACTTGTTAACAATTTCCTTGAAAGCAATCCAAGCCTCTTTCTCTTGCACTGTTATATGTAATTCAAACTCAGAGTCAAACATCATTTTTCTTATATCAGGGCCAGTGAAGACGCCCTCTTGTAACTTTGCTTCTGATAAATGCGGTAACTTTGAGCAAAGATATTGGAATTATAAGATTTTATATTCTTTATAAGATATTGGATCGCTGGCTTTCGCATATTTAGTATTATATTGTTTGCATTAATTTTCTGAACTATTTTTTTGAATATAAAGGTTTATGATGTAAAATGTAGGGAAATGGTGGGTGATACAGCAATTTTATTCTTATTTTCAGATTCAGCACACTTAAATCCATAAAAATATGGTTAAAGTGTTAAAAAAGTTTTTTAGTCGTTGGCCTGTGTTATATTTAACATATTTATCATAAGTTTTTTCAGCTTTTGTTAAATATCTTCAAAAACAGGATAATAAATTGTTTTATTACCCAACCACTTTATACAATTTATTTCTGGGCTTTTTTGAAAAACTTTGTTACATAGTTTATTGATAACATGATGATAACTGTGTTGGCAAGTGTGTTTCCAACGTATGAAGATTATGAAGAAGAAACAGAAATTTTTTTGACTTTTTTAACTTGAAGATATTTTTGTGGTATTTGTTTATTTTGTAAATATGATTTTGATGTGCAAATATTTATTTTAATTCGTTTTCAAACCAAACTATTTTTAATATTTAATGGATATTAACGTTACTTTATAAAATTGAGTTTATAAAATATGTAATACTTAATATTTTACTATACTCTGTCTTATTAAAGTAAGAATATAAGGAACAGTAAATTAACAAATAAGAGTAATCTATTTTTTTTTTTCCAATTTCTATTCACAACTGTTTGGTGGTCACTGGAATCTAACTGTGGCAACTATATAAATATAAAAAAAGACAAACTGCAAAAAAAGGATAGATCAAAGTATAGAGATAAGGTATCGGGTCCTTTTAGTCACGGCAGATCTGTATTAGATCTGAAACGACACATACAGATACAATATAAACTAAATTTAACTGTTAAAAAATTCACAATGGTTAACGGCTAAGTTAGATCTTACACAATGTTTTTTTTTAAAAGATCAGCAGAGAGCGAAACGAAATTGTGATTTTAGTGGTTTATTTTATCGAATATTTAAACCGTTCTTGGCTTTTGCTTTGACGTTCTATGTTTCACTAGATGTCACTCTATGATAATACTCTATGACATATAGCCTCACCTAGTAGTGGATAGAGTGTCAAAGTGGCTGGAAGAGAATGGTTCAAATATTCGATAGTAGAAGGTACTTCATGTACATTAATGCGCGATTTTTCATAGGGGTCAGTGTATTGATCTTTCAAAGGAGGTTAATATTTTCTGTCCGCTTTTTCATAGACGTCAACAAATTATAAAACAAAAACATTAATAAATCAAAATTTTTGGGTTATATTTTCTTAAAAACATATCCATTGGATTAAAAAAACTTGATTTCATACTTATTAAGAAAAAAAAAAATGGGTGTTTTGTTTATTTTTTAATTTTTTTAAGCTAATTTAATGATACAGCTAAAAATAGTGATCGGTCATCAGGTCTCTTACCCTATAGAGGGGATTGAAGTTGACGTAAAAAAAAAAAAAACAGGCCACATCTTCTAAAATGATACAGCTTTTCCAGTGCATCTGAAAAAAAATAATAAAATGGCATTTTACTGTAGACATATGTAGTTGCCCATCGCCCCACCAAAACCGGGAGTAAAAAGATTTTTCGAATAATGGCGTGTATTTGAAAAAATTTAAAAACAGCCTCATTTTCCCGCATTTTTAAATCTGTAAATGAAAAAAAAGAAAAAATCACCAGGTTGGGGCGGGGGATACGTAATAGGCATAATTAGAAACAAAATGAGCCACGTTTTATTAAAATCGGAGCTATGATTTGCGCAAATTTGAAAAATGTCATTTTGGGAAAAACACATTTAAAGTTTTTTAAATGATATTTTACTTACCTAAGTATATTTTATAAAATATTTATAGATAAACTTACTAATTGCTAATTAGCCACTCCGGGACCGTATAGTAATCCATAAGCATTCTCAAATTCGTCCTCCTGTAGTCGTCCCTTATCTTGTTTTTTCTTTGTCTGGCCTTCCGGTTTTACGATGTGTCGTCAAAACATGACTATACAAAAATAGGTATAACTTTTTTTCTATTTTGAATTTTTCATACATATTCTTGGTACATTTATAGACACTTTTACTAAATTAAAAAAAAAATTGTTTTAATTCAGTAATAGTACTTTACGAATGAAGCAAAATTAGACGTACATTTCTAATTACTATAGTTATTTTAATATAAAAATTACCAAAAGGAAGAGATAGAAAATTTGGTATATTCAATTTTTCTTCATTTGTTGCATTTGTTTAATGACGTCAGATCAGGTTTAGTTAATTAGAGAGCGATGTTGAGCGCACGATCGAAGTGAGTTCAACTCAAAATCAAAATTTTAGCTTTAGGAACCTAGGAGATTAGAGGGCGAGTAATTTTTAGCAAATTTTGAGCTATTTTACGGTCCTTGCCAAGTAATATATTATTACTTAGGTTATTGTGATTAAATTTTTAGTTTTTTTTGTTATTTTTGTGTAGGTAATAAAAGTTAAAAAGTTATATTTATATTGGCCGATTTTTGTCGTTTATTCCCTATTATTCATCGTACGATTGGGAACACTAACGTCTCTGGTATGAATGTCAAGAACTCGGTACCGTCAAACGGGGCTACTTGAAATAGGTGGGGCTATTTGAAACAAAACAAAAAAAAGATTTAAGCTCTTATATCTGTTTTATTTCTGAACGTATTCATAACGTTGATGCGTCTTTAATAGGGGATGTTCTTTAAGAGTTTAAATCTTTTTTAAAACTTTTCTTTAAGAGTTCAAATAGCCCCACCGATTTCAAATAGTTCCATTTGACGGTATGTTATTTTTCGTCATACAACGCGCGATATTGAAGCTGTCGTAAATTACAGTGAAAAAACATTTTTTTAACGATATTGGCGATACAAAGGTTCTTATTTGCCTCTTTGGTGAAAAAGTTTTATCAAGTCAAACATTTACGTATACGTCTAATTGGCGATAAAAGTCTAGTAACATATACATAAATTGCACAAAAGTTTGTTCATATTTAAACATAGACACGTATCGCAGCAAATATGAGATACATTGTTTAATGGTTTTCTTATGAATATATTTGTATATAAAAGTAACGTAACTGCACAGACACAGACAAGCTTAGACCGTCCCCGTTAAGCATTCTCGTAGACAATGTTTTGACTGCGCTGAAACGAGTGGTAGGTATCTGGACGTTTTACGACTAATATGAATGCCTATTCTGAAATGTATGAACAAAATTCGTGGAATTTGTTTATAAAATTTCATTGTGTCGATTATATATAATATAGGTACAATAAAAAAATAAAAAAACTAATCTAATTTGTTAGATATACATTGTCTATGTATATTAATAGTTTTGATAATTTTTGGTATTTCTTTTTTTTTTATAGAAATTTTTATTATATACCTACCTCAAGTATTGATAACAAAAAATTAATCGAATTTTTTAGCTTATGTATATTTTTACGTTGCCGCTGTAATATGTAGCATAGAAGGAAATTTGCTTTCTCTTCCAGTAGTAATACTATTTACGAAAAAAGGGATGCAATTGTCATTTATACCTTTTGTGCCAGATTTTGACACGAATGCATAAAGCTTCTGAAGTATTTCTTCGGAGTCTTAAAGATCTTTTATATAAGTTACGAAACATATCAGATTTGTCGTAAATTAATTTTTGTAATTCGTTGATTACATACTATACGTATCTAGACCCAGTGTTTAATATCTAAAATTTTAGGTGTTGTAATGCATACAAAAATTTTAGGTGTTGGAACGCGTACCCACATATTTTTCATCCTTCTCAACCATACGGTCCCTCTAAAGCTAAGCGTCCACTAGGTCGAAAACGCGGCGCAGTTCCGCCCTCGGAGATAAATACATATGAATAAATACAGGTTCATCCACTAGGTCGATAGAGCGGCGCGGTACCGCCCCGGAGATCTTATTGATGTAAGAACCGCGCCGCGCCGAGTTTCCGACCTAGTAGACGCTTCGCATAAAAGTTGCAAGCTCCGATTTTTGAAAATTTGTGTAAAAACGAATAAATTAAAGTTAAAATAAAAAGATAATTTTTTTACTTTACTAATACCACTTTATTTAAAGTTTTAATTGTCTGTGACATGTTTCGGCCCGTACGGCCATTGATGAACTGTTCGTCAATGGCCATACGGGCCGAAATATGTCACAAACAATTAAGACTTTAAATAAAGTGGTATTAGTAAAGTAAAAAATTGTCTTTTTATTTTAACCCTTTGCACTCGAACCATTTTTTAGTATGGGTACTCAGCTACTCGACAGTAGTTTTAATAAAAAATTGTAATACATCAAAGATAAGTATTTTAAACAAAAGTAGTTTACTTACATATTTTATTTTTATTTGCATATTAAAAACATTATATTTTAATATTAAATTTTATAGTTTTCTGTAGTGTGATATTTGAAGTAAAGAATAGGATGGCGCCTGAGAGGCGCCTTTGGAGTGCAAAAGGTATTTATTGTGTCGTCGTGGCGGCACATATCGAGTGCAAAGGGTTAAAATGGAATACCATAAAGTAACGCTCAAATCTATTAAACAAATAAATTTTAATTAAAACACTGATCAAAAAAAGAAAAAAAACTTTGAGAGATGCTGGAGCGCCATTCCATCACATTCCGGTCGAAATTAAGCACTGCCTAGACCTATCCACTGTCTGTAGCTGTCAGGATAGCACGTTAATTGTCTTTGGATCCCGGACTGAACTAGTGGTTAATAACTCCGCTCTTGTCCGACAGATCGTGAGTTCGGAACCGATCAATGTCAATGAATGAACTTTAATACGTATTGAATAATAAATTTAAGGGATACCGAATACAAATAAATTGAAGTATAAACTTTGGTTCCTTTTTCTTCTTATTTACTTGTGACATCACAAAAAAGTAAGCATCTTCAATATATTATAGATACATTGAAGATGCTCACTTTTTTGTGGTGTTACAAGTAAATAAGAAGAAAAGGGAATCAAGGTTTAAACTTCAATTTATTTAATACGTATTTTTTATCGACAGTTAAATGTATACATACATGTTCTGTCCGATACAGCTTCTAATTTTGCCACCAGACGCACACGTTTGATCTTCTCATTGCTAATAAACTTATTGATATTTTTTAGGTGACTTTTCAAAATTAACATGAGTTTTTGTAAAAAAAGGCATATTTCCTATTAAAGTAGAATGAACCTTAATACATTTTTCTTTTTTTAAGGTACAAGGTCGTTAATTTATTGTGAGCAATGTGCAAAAAGTTTTACAACGAAATCAAATTTAGAATTACACATAAAAACGCAACATTCTGAAGGAAGACCATACCAGTGTCCGCAGTGTCCTAAAAAGTAATTATTAAATAGAAAATTACGCTTAAACTCCTCAAGTGGCTATCCATCAGAATTTTGCGGTCATTAAGGTTAACTAGATTTGTTTGTGAAAATTTTCTTTTTAGGAATATTTGGGGATTATTTTGTTTTGCTGTTTAATATAGCGTTTTGTTAATGATTTATTCTTCAGTAATATTTCTATATACAAGTATTTGTAGTAAGTATTAATTTATTTCAGTGGCAAGTATCTTATTGTATTACAGGTAATGTAGATTTTACTTCAATTTCTGGAACATTTCTGATGCTGATACACTGAATCAGTTGTCCCGTTTGGCAAGCCACTTAAGGGGTTAATAAACATACTACTCACAAAATTTAAAGAATGCCAAGAATTTTGAGAATCGTTGCCCTTTTTTAATAGGATGCATTTCAGTCAAAACTTCAAAAATATTCTAACAATGATTTTGAAAAGAGAAAAAGAAGTAAAATGTCGTGAAATATTAAAAAATCATAAAAATAATCGATTTTTTTTTTTCAAGATTTTGTCTCACATTTCCCTACTTTTTATATTCGATGATGATTCATGAATAAGATTTGACGAATTGTACATGTTTTGATATTTTGAATATGATCAGATAAAAATAATCTCATAATCTTTTAGTCATTTCTACAAGATTTTTTTTAAAAAACGAGGACACCATTTATTTAATATAATTTAAAATGATTTTACAAAGGTAGGGAACTTTTCTTAAGCGATATTTTTGCTTTAAAGGGGATAGTTTGGACTAAAACCCTGCTTCTGTTTGTTATAGTATCATTACTTTTTGAGATATCAAGTAGTTTTTTGGTTTAATCACGAATAACTTTTAAAGTAATGATTGTAGAAAGGCTCTTAAAGAAAGTATACTTTAAAAAGGTATGGCACACTTTATTCTACTTTAAAGTGCGAAAAGAAAATTAAAATCTTTTTTCGGCGATTATTCTTTAAAAAAAAGTGCTATCCTGCAGAGAAAAAATTTTGAATGCCACTATCAAAAAGTACACATTTCAAGTTGTAAAATGTTCTTTCCAAAATCATTGTCGGGGTATTTTTGACTAAGACCGTGTTCAGATCGGCTGTTAAGTATTTAGTGTTAAGTGATTAGTAGCACAGACTATACTATACAAATATACAAAACACTTTTGACTCGTAAGCAACAATAAAAAAGATTGAAATAGAATCATATACTTTACTCTTTTTAGATAATAAAATTCATATATACGTAAAAAGAGTAAGACATATATTTCTGTTTCAATTTTTGATGGTGCTTACAACGAGTCAAAAGTGTAATTTATTGCAGGCTATTTATCTTTATTTCTTAACACATCTACCAACATTGTCATATTTTTTCGTATTCCACTTATGCGTTCTGCTTATTACTAAAGTGTTCTACTTGCTACTAACAGTCGGTCTGAACACGGTCTAAGATACAGCATCCTGAAAACAGGGCAAAAATATTCAAAATTTTTAGTGTTTCTTTAATTTTTTTAATGAGTATACTTATTAAAATAAAATTTTTTCCAGTTTTAAAAGTCTACCAAATTTACATACACATTTAAAAGTCCATCGAGGTTTGAGGCCTCATCGTTGTGAACAGTGTGGAAAATCATTTGCAACAAAATCGACCCTAAAGCGACATTCATCCACGCATTCTGGTGTACTTCCGTTTGAATGCGAATATTGTCATAAACGGTTTCGAATCGCACAATTTTTAAAGGTATTTAAAACGGATTTTTTTTAATAGCCTAGGGAAAATGTTGTCTTTTTTAATTGGAAAAAGTCATCGAAAAACAGTGGCTACTGTAGACTTTTTAAAGATGCCATTTTATTTTTCAGATTCACATAAGACAGCATACTGGTGAGCGGCCCTTTTCGTGTGAAGAATGTAATCACCATTTTGCAAATTCTTCGAATTATATTAAACATATGAAAGGCCGACATGGAATACTTAGCATAGCTAAAAATCCAGTCAACTGCAACATTAAATTTTTAGTATCACAGAAAAGTGCAGTCAAGTCGGAATAAAAATAAAA
This sequence comes from Brachynemurus nebulosus, assembly GCA_035578155.1. Classification (NCBI taxonomy): domain Eukaryota; kingdom Metazoa; phylum Arthropoda; class Insecta; order Neuroptera; family Myrmeleontidae; genus Brachynemurus; species Brachynemurus nebulosus. The sequence goes on along the minus strand of JAPWDM010000001.1, from coordinate 39,712,141 downwards.
AAAATAAAAATTTTTTTTTTGAAAAGTCAGAAAGAACTGTGTCCTGAATTAGGCCATATATTGCACAGCAATGATTCATAAGCCTGTGTGTAGAGATGTCTAAGTCCGATTGTAAAAAAAAAAACAATTTCAAAGACGTTTAATGAAGCAGGATCGTAAAGTTTTATAGGAAAAATGTGTTTAAGTTTAAAAAGTTTGCAATGTTATAATTGAAACTGATGCTATAGTGGTATTTAAGCCCAGGCTGTATAGGGGACTACAGCTTATGGGCCCGCGCCAGAAAGGGGCTCGCACCACAAAAAAGGATTATTTAAAATTTGGAAATAATCGTCTTTGTTGTCTCTGGCGATTCGGCCAATCTTTTAATCATAAAAAACAATCCCGTAGTTATTTTGTTTGGGCTAATTCTGTTGAATTCATCAGTGGATAACTGTATAAGAGTCCAGTTGACACTCAAGCGCCAAACACGCGTCAATTGTATCAGAAAAATCGTTAAGATAAGGATGTAAAAGTTAAACTAGACCAAAGTTGCTGATTTTTAGTTTCGAAAAAAATTTTCTGACAATTCGGTGGTGTGTAAAAAATATTACTTCATGCACACGGTGTAGAAACTTTTGGAAACCAAAATATTACAGGAATTATTCTTTTGCTAATACACTTTGAATAAATAGAAATGAAATTACATTTATTTCTGTCCTTAACTAAAAATTTTGAAATATACAAGTAATAACTTTGACTTGCATATTCTATACATGCAAGTATGTTTGCAATATATTTTAATGTAAAATATAAATAACTTACAATTAGTAATCAAATAAAAGATTGAAAATATTTTTTTTTGTTTATTACTTCATACCCAATATATTATACTAAATGTCTGCATTATTATATGAATCACACTCTATACTATACTAAATGATGTGTTTACAGTATTACTTGAAAAATATAAAAATATGATCCCTTCTTTCTTAAAAAGACAACTATATATATATATATATATATATATATATATATATATATATATATATATATATATATATATATATATATATATATATATATATATATATATATATATATATACATATATATTGTATACAGTGGCTAGTCAAAAGTATTTGGACAGTCATATAACAAACAAATTTTAATAGTTAAAACCAGGTGAACATGGAAATTAGTAAAAATGTTGACTTGTGTTCTACATAAAATGATTTATTAACTATTTTTGTTACAAATTAATAAAATAAAAACTAAATGCAATTCAGTTACTATTCAAAAATTAGCATTTTTTCACTTTAGAGTGTTTAGAGTAAATAATTAACACATATCAAAAGTATTTGGACGATACAATTTCCATTCTTTTAGCAGCAATAAAAAAAATTGTTTTAAGTATTTAGTATTTAGGAGCGTATTCCATTGCCTTAATCATTTTTTTTAGTCGATTACGCATTGACTTCCCTAGTTTCGATGTCGTTTCAAGCCAAATTTTACTCCATTCTAATTTCAAAGTCTTAATTAAACTTTGTTGATTTGAAATGTGATGGTATCGAATGTCTTACCCCAAATGATGCCAAAGGATCACAATTAAATTGAATTCAAACGATTGAGGTGGTGTCTGTAATCTTTTTGGGGGTATTATACAGGATGCATTGTCTTACAAAGTATGCGGAACGCTTTGTATCGTTATTCTGTTAAAATAAAAACGATCCTCCAGATTTAATTCTTTAACATTTTCATGTAAATTTTCTTTCAATATGTTCAGGTCAACATACTTATTCATTATTTTGTCAATTATATGAAAATTTCTCACTCCACTTTGAAACATGCACCCCCAGACAGACTGTAAGTAGATATACTGAATACCGATCTAGCACCATATTTGACAGTAGGAATTAGTTTAACGATTTTTTCTTGAATTTTCCAGTCAATTCTTTCTAGTTTCTACTTTATATACTTTATATAGAAAGAATTGACTGGAAAATTCAAGAAAAAATTGTTAAACTAATTCCTACTGTCAAATATGGTGGTAGATCGGTAATCGCTATATCTACTTACAATCTATCTGGGGGTGCATGTTTCAAAGTGGAGTGGGAAATTTTCATATAACTGATAAAATAATGAATAAGTATTTTAACCTGAATATATTGAAAGAAAATTTACATGCAAATGTTAAAAAATTAAATCTGGAGGTCGTTTTTATTTTAACAGAATAACGGTACAAAGCGTTCCGCATACTTTGTAAGACAATGCATCCTGTATAGTACCCCCAAAAGATTACAGACACCATCCCAATCGTTTGAATTCAGTCAAAATTCAGTTTCAAATCAACAAAGTTTAATTAAGACTTTGAAATTAGGATGGAGTAAAATTTGGTCTGAAACGACATCGAAACTAGGGAAGTCAATGCGTAATCGACTAAAAAAAATGATTAAGGCAATGGAATACGCTCCTAAATACTAAATACTTGAAACAATTTTTTTTTATTGCTGCTAAAAGAATGGAAATTATATCGTCCAAATACTTTTGATATGTGTTAATTCTTTATTCTAAACACTTTAAAGTGAAAAAATGCTAAGTTTTAATAGTAACTGAATGGGATTTAGTTTTTTTTATTAGTTTGTAAAAAAAAATAGTTAATAAATCATTTTATGTAAAATACAAGTCAAAATTTTTACTAATTTCCCTGTTCACCTGGTTTTAACTATTAAAATTTGTTTGTTATATGACTGTCCAAATACTTTTGACTAGCCACTGTATATATATGTATTTCTTGCTTTTTTAAAAAAAATTACGAAATATATTGCTTCCGAGACTACTAAAGTAGCGGAAACATTGAAATCACTTAAAAAAAATTTCCCTCCAAAATAAAAGTTTTTACGCACATTTTACGTTTTAGAGCTTCCTGAACAATTTTGGTTTGTTGTCTGTCTGTCCGTCTGTGTGTCGCCAGTTCGCACCAAGTGGCATAGCTTCTGAACTATTCGATTGTTTTTAATGAAATTTTCAGAAATTATGCAATTTGGTTCCTAGATGGTCCCCTATGAATTTAATCGAAATCGGAGTAACGGTAGCTACGCCGCTACCACGAAATACCATTAAATGTCAATATCTTATTTACTGCTAGTCCCATTTCGCTCAAATTTTTAGGGTATTTTGGGGGTTAGTTTCTAAAATAATTTTGCTATTATTTTATAATTTAGTCTTTAAGTATTCTGAGTTACAAAAATTTTTTTATGAACTTTTAAGCGAAAATATAATTCCACGGTGTATATACACCCCATTGGCAGTGCATTTTTTGTATTTTTCGCATCTGTATTAGCAAAATAATAATTTCTATATTGCTTCAATTACTCTATTTTGCACACAGACATAAAAGTCAATGCTGTAGGTTAATGGCCCATAATCTATACAAATTGGGACACGGTTCTTATTATTTTTTGTAGTATTATTATTATTATTATTATTATTATTATTATTATTATTATTATTATTATTATTATTATTATTATTATTATTATTATTATTAATTTTTTTTGTTTGTATAATGAAAATAAGTACTATGTTGTAATAGTATGTGTGAAAATAAATTTTTATTTATCTTAGTAAATCCGTTTTTTTAAAATTTAATTTTATCAGATTTATAATAATTCTTATTTATTTCCAAGGACGGATTTGCCTTTGAGAGGCCGCTTTTCATGTCAAGGCTTCTGGTAAGACGGTCAAATTCGGAAAAAAATGTATTATTATTCATTAACTTTTAGAAAAAAAATCGTACTGTCAATCTATCAAAACTTAAAAAAAGATTCTGTTGCTAGGAGATCCCAGTGTTTCATAACTTCCTCCAAAAGTTAAACTACGCTCACTAAGGGAGCGTTTATACATACGATTTTGATTGGATGAAAATCGAAATAAAAATCGCTTAATGATATTTGTGGGTTTATACACATACGATTTCTTCTTTCGATTTTAAAAAAAGAAAATGGCGCTTACATAAAATATCAGCTTATAAATTTTTTTAGTATTCACATAACCTCTAATTTTATATTTATAAAGGTGGTATAAAGCATTAATACCTAAATGACAACTATAAAATGAACATAATTATATGAAATATTATAAAATGTCAACCATACAATTGCATTTTTCTTTATTTTTTAATCTTATTAAAAATTGAACAAATTAAAATGTCAAATGTCAATGAAAAAATAAATTGCACGCACACTTATCTTTAAAATAACAATAATATGCATATGATCTTTCTTAATATTTTCAGTTTGCGCCATTTTGATTTTCAAAAAATCGAACTAAAATAGGATTACAATCTATTTTTATAAAAATCGTTTTGAAATTGAAGGCAATACGATCATAATTGAATTACCGGTTTACACATCCAATTGTTATACGATTTTCGTTCGATTCGATTAACATTCGATTGAAATCGTATGTCTAAAGACGGTTCTACACGATTCTACGAACACCTTCCAATATTGGACGTTCGATGGTTCATCGCATCGTGTGGCCGTTGTTCGAACCTACGAGTGTCCAATGTCGAGCGTCAAACATTCGCATTTGGCCATGTCCCGCTCGATGTCGGTATTCTTGCACCGAGTTAAAGGGATGCTTCGAACGTTTGAAGGTCAATGTTGGTTGCGTTGGTTGGTTCGACTCAGCAGCTGCACGACTCGTTCATGTGAAGAGAGACAACATCAGTGTATAACATTAGAGATAACATCAGACAGATAACAGCCTCGTCCACTGAATAAACGTTTGTGCCAACACATCATCATTCGTATTGGTTCAGACATTCGATTCACCGTGTAGCAAATACATTCGTCGCACCAACTATCGAACTTAATTGCCTCAAACGTTCGATCGAACGTTGGAAGGAACGTTCGTAGCATCGTGTACTAGAACCGGCTTAAACGTAAGGTAATACAACATTTGTCGGCTATACTGGATGTCCCGGCCGGATGTGTACATACGATTTACATGTTAATTTTTAACATTGGATTCACATAAGGAAAAAGTTATGTCACAAGAGTGCTTTGGATAAACATATTCCTATTTTTGGTAATTTTCTTTTATAAAATAATTTTTTTCCACCAAATTATCTGCACTATTTCTTCAACAGAATATTTTTTTTTGGTATTTTTATTATTTTAATATTTATTTTCAAGAAAATAAAAAAATGCCTTTTTGTTTGAATTTACAGTAGATGACACAAATAATTATTATGTAAAAATGTGAATTGCTTGAAAATTGCGACATTCATTTCTTTATTTTACTGCATTATTATTGTTAAAGCTATAGTAACAGTAGTTATAATATTAAATTAGTATTATTAGTTTGTTCAAAGCACTCTTGTGACATAACTTTTTCCTTGTGGGAATCCAATGTTAAAAATTAACATGTAAATCGTATGTATACATCCAAATGTGACACCCGGTATATACTTGACGAGCTACTCGCAGTTGATAAACCTGCTTAATGTAATATTCGTGGCTAGTTACTCTTTTGCGAAATATTTGCGCAGTTAAATTAATGTATTACATTAAGGACATTACCAAGTTTATTAATAGGTTGGTGCATAATTATCAGGCGTTTTTTAAGTAATATTCTTATTATGAAAAGAAACATCAAAATTAAATTTTTTTGATACATTGAACCACTCAGGCTGTAGAAGAAAATTTACCCCGATTTTCACCCCTCTAGCCCTTCTTATAAAACCGACCCTGGTTTAACTTATACGGGTGAATAGATCTTTGAAGAGGAATATTTCGTCAGTTTCAAGTTTTCCTCTATCTTTTATAATTTTCGAGATATCTTAAGAAATATGATTTGAACTTTTTAGGGGTTTGTTTCACCCCGTGAACATGGGCCTTGGCCGATAAAAAAATACGGGTGCCTTATTTTTGTCTATTCTACACACTAGCAAAGTTTTAAGAAGATTGGCGATTGGCACTTCGGTAGTGCTACTTGTTAGAACTTAAAGAAAGTTCCTAATTCACATTTTTAATGTTTTCGGGTTTTCTGATTAGAATAATACCTTTGCATAATTGTTTTTATCTGAAAAATAGTTAAAATAGTCATTACTGCTAACGTTTATGTAAAAATTTCTTTAAAAGAACATTTTTTTTAAATAAATAGAATTAAAATAGATAAAATTTTTATTTTCAGAAAAATTTTATATATTTGTTTAATTGGTTTAACTTATCTATATGTACATTTATAATATAATTTGATGCATTTATATGGAATTTGATATAAAATTTTAAGCTGCTTAGTGGAGGTGATAACGGGTTCACAAAATCGACGGGGCGGGTGGGTTTCGGACATATTCAGGGTCCCGAGATAGAAGGAAAAAAGTTTTGGACTACTGTAAATAAAATTTATAATAAATTTAATATATTTGAACGTTACTTTATGATATTCCATATTTGCTATTGAGGAAGTTTTATCCTCAGAAAAATGAAGTTCTCTTGGTCGATTGGTATCGACGATACGACACCATGCATAATAAATTAAAAGAGTGGAATCTTTAAGCGAGCCTCTAATGCACTTTAGCCGGTCCAGACTACACAAAGTTTTGTTTGCGCAAACCATTGATATAGAAGAATATGGATGGAGACCATTTCTTAAGAGAGAGACAAGATATAATATAATATGATATGTTAGAATGAATACGTATATTCCTTTGAATGTACCACAAAAAATAAAAACAAAAGAGTAAATATACACGATAACACGTGCAAATAAGCACTAAACATCCAGTCCTACAAAAAATTAAATTTAAAAAAATATTAGATAACGCAATACATCGTAAATATAATATTTGGGTAAGTAAATATTGTATTTATCAATAAATGCAACCATTTCTAGCGAAAATTTGTTAATTTTTCTAAATTTTTCATTTAAAAAAACAGGTTTATAATAAGCGTAAAAATACCAATTTTGACATTACACAAAGTAAAGGAAAGATCGAAAAAGGAATCATTCTACATAAATAAGGAATTCGTTTTTTAGTTAAAATATGTGATAATAACGACAAAAATTTTAAAAATATTGTAAAAAATAAAATTATGTAAAAATCAAAATATAGGTTAGTTGGACCCTTCATTTCAGTAGCGTCTTATATGTAAAATTAATGAGCATATAAAAATTTAACTTCAAGATTATGTATTTTGTTTGTATTTATTTATTTATTAATAAAATGATAATTTAATAAACATATAGTTTTATTTATGTTTGTGTCTACTTTTATCAAAAAGATATGTCTTATTAGTGATGGAAAATTATAAACCAAAACGTAATCTTTTTAAAGAAATAGTTATAAATTGTAAATAATCGATTAATTTGAGCAATTTTTGTTTTGAGTTTATAGTAATTTATAATATTCTTTAAGCAGCGTTAAAAAATGCAATAATTTAGTAGACAAGTAAGAATTCGAAAAATTAATTGATAAAATAGTCGAACAGCATTCTTAAGGAGTTGATTATTGAATTAAATAGAAAAGATATTAAAAATAATTAATTAATTTTTTTGTTTTTATATAAAAATCACAATTATAATAAAAATATACTAAATATATTGTTTTAAAAGCAATGGCAATGTTTTAATTAAATTAACACCGCTACTGTTTGTTGACAAAATGACGTCATTCATAATACGCACGTTTAATATTCATAATATGTTGATCAGTATTTTGGCAAATGCTCCTTCCTTTACAATATTATATACCTCTCCTTCTTCCATGGCGCAAACATAATTTTGTGCAAAATGGTACGTGTGGACGTGAAGTTTGCGCAAACATTTTGTAAAATCACACAAACTTTTGTTTGAATAAATTGTTTGCACAAACATAAGTTTGGGCAAACGATACGTGTGAACGTGATGTTCCAAGTTTGTGTATGTGGATTTTTGTATCTCGCATCAAAAAGTTGGTATGGACGTGTGAGTTTGACAACTACCGTAAAATAACTGAGTAGGCACCAATTCAGGCTTTGCACCGTATTTTTTTATATTTCTTTTATGAGTACGTATTCTTTAATATTATATTAATTAATATATTAAAAAACATTAATATATTAAAAATTTACGCGAGAATGGTCACTTTATTACAGTAATCAAAAATTTTGGAAAATGTCCTTGGTTTTTAAAAAAATTATAAAAATAATGTAATTTCTTCTCTATGGTAAATTGGGGTACCTCCAACTTAATCTCAATGCAAAAACAATTAAAAGTTTGTAGTCTTCCTTTTTCAGATATTCAAAATAACTAAAATTTCGATTAACCCTAGAATCATACGTTGGTCTACGAGAAACGTTAATCATACATGGACGTCGTTTTGACGGATGGACTTTTTACGGAGAGTTTTAGAGTTTATTTGCAAAACACATTTTTTTTACATAACAGTACTACAAAAGCGAACAAAATATTTAAAAAAAATGGATTTGGAAAAATTTCTTAATGTAAATATTTATTAATTTTTTTAACTTTTTTATCAAAGCATATTTTCATTATAAAAATTAAAAATAGATAAATACATCAATTGTAATAATTAATTTATAAACTATTATGAGTCAGTGGACATGTGTGACTTTACAGAATGTGAAATTTCTCAGTCATAAATATTCCTATAGATATGTAGTTATTTTCCCATTAGGCACATTTGTAAATTTTCTAAAATTTGTTAGTAATTTTTCGAATAAGATCTCAAAAAATAATAAAAATTAAAATATTTTCCACAAAATAAATTGTTAATCTTTTATTAAGTCATTCGAAATGCATTCTTTAGTTTTCGATTCAATATATTAAAACTTCAGTATTATGTCGTCTCTATAAGTCAAACAGCTGTAATCATTTTTCACATTATCATAATCATTGAATAAATTAATTATAACATCCATATCTTTAATAAATTTAAAAAAAAAAAATAGGAAAACTTTTATATGTAGTGTACAAAATCTTCAAAAAAAACATACGTTAATCATACATCGACGTCCTTTTGACGGACACTATTTCAATACAAACAAAACGACAATGACTATAAACAAAATAAATATATGTGGTGTGTTATAATAACAAATAAATTAGATAACAGAAATCTCACAGCAAACAAGTAACAACAAGTTGTATTATTGGAGCAGGTAGAGAAGTTCGTACGTCGTTTTGACGTGTACGTATGATTCTAGGGTTAAACAAGAATTCTTTCATTAGAGCACCAAAATAAATAGTTTTTAGAAGTTTTAAAAACAAAAAGTAACACTGTTTGAAGACGTCAATTTAAATTGATGTTCTAATATTTTTTATTCAACTTCAACCTTAGTTATTGTTGTTACCCGAAAAAATAATTATTCTACTATATTTTGAGAAAGATATCTATTCCGATTTATGTTTAGTGTTTTTAAACCAAACTCATGAGTAACATTTTTCCTTGTGTCCCTAATCACCCGCCTTTCTCGATTCATTCCAGTCTAGAGTAATGGTCTCTGAAAAATATTGATACTGAATACGTATGTATCAATGTACTATATAATAAATATTTATTACCAAGGAGCCAAACTAGTAACCAAATCACACTGTTCCACTTGTCGCAAGTGGGTGACGTAAAATTTCTCCCACTCCGTCGTGTAGGTACACAGTTTGCAGTGGTATTGGTTTCGTGTTGTATAGTAGTGTGCGTATTTACACACACGACTACATCACACGTATTACCAGAGAGAGAAAAGAGTGCAGTTCAACCAACAATGGGTAATAATGTATTTACAATGGACTGTGTGTTCGGCGACGGTCAGCGAGAGACTAGATGTCTGAAGCCGTGTCGGGCTCCCGCTGGGCTCCCAACTAGTTACAATTTTCTAGACTTACGCTGACCACTTGTTTATTACCAATAAATTACAAAATATTTATTAACTCAATGGCTGCCAAACAATTTTTGTTTGTAAAAGACAGGTTTAAAAACATTGATAAAGAGAGAAAATTGTTTACATATTATCTGCGTACTTCTGGAAATATTTTATTTTAATTGTAAGATTTTTGTTTCCTTCATAAAATATAAACATTGTTATGTTAGTTATGTATGTTTTGTAAAGTCGGTATTAAACTAATATTTGGAACATGTAATAATTTTTTTAAAATTATTTCAGATGTCATTATGATATTCATTTTAAGTAAAATACATTCTACAAAAACATAAGTAAAAAGAATGAAGAAACCATTATCTACCATTCTTATAATTTGACATTCCCACTTTGTGTGCATCACACAGTACCTTGCGTACTTTTAATTTTATTAAATTATAATATATAACACTGACTTTATAAGAGGTCTACGTTGTTTTTATAATTGACAACGTTGATTTGGATAAAGGATAATTTATTGATTTTTGGTATTGGTACATATGTATGCAGTATGTGTATGAGTATTCATTCACTAGTATTAGTCAAACCGTCGAAAATTTTTTTGCTGACAATAATAAACAAATTTTTTTTATGTTATTAATATTATGTTCTTATAGTACACTATAAATTCAATTATGTTAAAACATTCAATAAAAATTATTAGAAGCAAATTTTATATATTTCTGTAAATATCTATACCTATATATAAAATTATCCACAGTATTATCTTTTTATTATTATTTCATTTTAAAACAAGCCGGACAACTAGAGAGGTATCAATTTAACTTTAATTCATTTTTTGGGAAAAATTTTTATTAGAAAATAACCCAGTGTAGATTTGTAGTGTACTTGTAATTTATTTTTATTATTTATTTATAAATTATAAAACTGAGAAACAATATTTTTCAATTTAAACCATTTCAGTGCGGCTTAAAAATGTCAAAATGATTAATGACTTTAAAAATACATATAGTCTTGTCTTTTATTGCAAGATATATTTCTCTCTTTGTTTCCTTTGGCATGTTAACATGCCAATGGCACTGAATCGGTTAACACCGACACTTTGTAGGTTGTAAAAGGTGTTAACCAATATGCCGATTTGTTTCAAAAAAAAAAAAAAAAATGTGTGCTTCATCTAGGTATGGTACATATATTCTCTATATCAATAGTAACATATATGTTTGTACAAAAGTTTGTGCAAAAATTCAGTCAAACAAAAGTTTGTGTAATGTGGACGTGCTATTTGTACAAACTTTTGTTTGTGCAAAAGTTTGTGTAGTGTGGACGGGCTATTAAGGGGAGGTTTACTTGAGATGGACCCAAAATTATGTATTTTTCTGGAATTTTTTTCTCAAAGACGGAAGCAAATATAAATTTCAAATTTCGTACACATATTTATTAAGTATAAAAATATACAAAAAAAAAAATTTTTTCAAGGAAAAATATAAAATATTGTCCATTTTGTAGATAGCACAGTGCGACGATCCGAAAAAAAGTTACCTTGTTGGTTGACATCATAGCGCCAGTAATAAAACCATTGAAATCAAAAAACAAAAAAGATTTATAAAATACCATGTGAGTTTTTTGAGAGTTGCCATTTTTATTACAACCAAATTTGTATGATAGAAATGGTACCAGAAAAGGGTCTTTTCTTGGATGTAATGGAAATATAACCAACCAGAACATTATTGATTGAAGCAGCCTCAAATACCTAACAATAAATTAGAGAAAATTTAAAAAATTAAACTTGGGTAAAAAATTTTTTTTTGCTCATTTATATATTGTTAATTAATGCATTAGATCAGTTTTATCGAAAAATGAATATATAGTCTCATTTAAAAATCTATAAGTTTGTATCATAGCTCGAAAGCCATAAAAGCTATAAAGCTCCTGACTATAGCAATCGGTTTCCCCCGTCGATATCTACAACTCTTATTTGAACAATTTTTCGATTAAATAAACGGTTTGGCTGTAATAAAAATGGCAACTCTCAAAAAACTCACACAGTATATGAATAGTACCGGCACCTATACCAATAATATCAGTGATATCAATAAACTGCTGAAAAAACCAAAAATGGCGGACGTGTGAACTTTTGGTTACGATTTTTGCATTTTTTTCGCTCTTTAAAGTAAAATAAAAAAAAATAAAAAAATATTGAAAGTGTATCGGACTTAGGTATAGGTGCCGGAGAATTGAATTATCTTTAAAACAAAAAATTAAAAAAAGAATCCATCGAATAGTTTTTGAGTTATCACGTCAATCAGTTCCAAAAATGAGGTTCCGAGATTATTATAAAATATATATAAAGAAACGTATTTTCAAAATTTTATACACGGAGAGAAAATTCCTATAAAAACTACTGTGCTCATACTACAATCGACGTGTAACAGGCGAACATATCCAATTTTTGTACGGTAAAATTATAAAAATTATAGTTATATTATTGTAATTTTTATAATTTTACCGTACAAAAATTGGATATGTTCGCCTGTTACACGTGGATTGTAGTATGAGCACACTAATTTTTATAGGAATTTTCTCTCCATGTATTTAATTAATACTCATTATTGCGTGAACTAGGTTTTTTTTTTTTTTAATATAGAAAGCTGGATTTGGTTAATGTGTAAAAATCTTTTTTTTCAATTTTTTTTCAGCAAAATCACTTTGGGAACATATTCTACACATAATTTGCTATCAATTTCTGCAAAAAAATCGATTTTTTGATCAAATCTCAAGTAAACCTTCCCTTAAATGACTTTCAGCAAAATCACTTTGGGAACATATTCTACACATAATTAGCTACCAATTTCTGCAAAAAAATCAATTTTTTTTAAGAACGCTCAAGGAAACCTCCCCTTAAATAAATTTATCATTCTAGCAAGGTGTGTTTCCAAATCAGTTGAAAATCACCAAAGTCGTTCCTGTAGCGAAATGTAGTAATGCTAAATCGTACAGGCCTGATTACAGGCTCATTTCAGTTTTGTCAGCTGTATCCAAGATCTTCAAATACGCATTTTTTAATAATTTCGTAAAATTTTTAGAAAAACAACAAATACTGCATAAAGATCAGCACGCTTTTAGATAGATAAGTCAACCGAAAGTGCACTATATTCTTTTACAAGCCAAATTTTAACTTCAATAAACAGCAATAGTAAAACCTGCACAATGTATTGTGACTTAAACAAGACTTTTAATATTATTAATCACGACATTCTGTTGTGTAAACTCGAACACTTGGCGATTCGAGACAACATAATTTGAATAATAGACAACAACAAGTATATATCCAAAGAACGAAATCGTCAGTATTGATATTTAAATTGAAAGCGGGCGTGCCGCAGGGCTCAGTGCTAGGCCCTGTATTATTCAATGTATACGTAACTGATTTACTATGTTGTCCAAAACAGGATAATAAATTTTGTTATGTATGCTGATGAGACACGCATAATTACATCAGCAATGTTAGAGGGCTTGCTTAAACATAAAGTAGCCAATACTTTAAAACAGGGGTGGCCAACCCGCGGGCCGCATGTGGCCCCGTCTTGAACTTTTTTTGGCCCGCGAGATTCATCACACTTATACAAAATATATTTATTTTATAATGGCCAAGGTAGTGAAAATCAATGTATTAAAAAAATACATAATATATGGGAACACATAATTTTATATGCGGCCCGCGGAGGTATGATGTGCTTCCAAAGTGGTCCGCAAGATTATTTGAGTTGGCCACCCTTGCTTTAAAAGAACTATCAGTTTACTGTGATAATAACCATTTGAAGTTAAACAAAACTAAAACGAAATTGATGACTTTTTCTCTTAGGAAGAGAATCTCAATTTTTAATAACGAAATCTTGGAGGCAGTTGATAGATTTAAACTCGTAGGAGACTCATAATGATTATTGAGTCAGTTGTCGTTGGTTTTTTTTCTTGGTCATCAAGTGAATTTGAGAGACACGCCGAGAATTTCTTGTGTGCGAGACACTCCCTTCCCCAAAAAACAACCTTTTGGTTAAGAAGTTATATATTTTTGGCTCAATTTTATTTGAGAGGAAATTTTTTAATTTTTTAGTCAGTCTAATTTTATAGAAAAGTTTTTCTTACTCTTTCCTTTCCCATGTACCCATGTCTTTGGTAACGGTCAAATGATAACAAATTAAATACGCTGCCAATGGGGTGTGGCACATGGCTTCCTCGTACTCGTAATAGACTTTTATACAATATTTAAAGTGATTTTGTGCTTAACTGCTTCTTCAATTTTTGTGTCTTAGTGATGTTTGAAATGGGAATAACTTTCAGGTACAAAATTTTCAAGCTTTCAAATATATACCTACTGAAATTATATTTTCGTTATACAGTTCATGAAAATTTGTCCAAAATATATTTTTTGACTAACCCCCAAATACTCTCAAAATTTTAACGAAGTGGGACTAAGAAAACAGATGTTGACATTTAATTGGATATGTTATTGTGATGATAATATATGAATTATTATGATAGCAATGAAATTCGTAGGGGACCAACTAAGAACCAAATCGCATAATTTCTGAAAATTTCATCAAAAATAATCGAATAGTTTAGAAGTTATGCCACTTGATGCAATCTGGCAACATAGACGGAAATCAAAATTGTTCAGGAAGCTCATAAAAAACGTAAAATTTGCGTTGAAAATTTTCATTTTGGAGGGAAAAAGTTTTTATATTTCGAAAGTGACCAGTGATCACAATGCTTTCGCTATTTTAGTAGTCTCGGAAGCAAAATATTTTTAAGGTTGTTTAGTTAATTCTCAAAAAACTGATAATATTTACTTGAATTTCTATTTGCGAGAATACTGTTCACTCAGCATTTGTTTCCATCAAGTATGCTTGATATGAATACAGAATTTCCCGACAAATAATATTCTTCTGAAATATTCACGGTAATTAAATACCATAAATTATTAATAAAATTAAATTAGTAGGAAATTGGTGCGAAATCATGTACCGTAACGATGTATTGGTAGGGCGAATTGGAGTACCTATATACGCACCAAAATTAGTTTGCGCGAAGTCGCTTTTATACTGTAACTGCCGTAACTGCAGCCTACACAGCCATTCGCATAATTTCGCACTCGCCGCTGCGCGGCTCTTGCGTAACTTTTTCGCTCATGTGCAAGTGCAATATACATTTTACAACACTTGCTACTTAATTTAATACGTTATTAAAAACTAAATTTTTTTTATCATATACACATATATTTAAATACCGTAAAAATAATAGTTATCTTATGTAACAATTTTTATTTGCAAACTAAATAGAAGAAAGTAGGTCAGTTACAGGTCGTTCATTAAATCTCACCTAAAATTTTATTAAATTACTCATATAGAATCGTAAACTGTTTTCCAGATTGTTTTACACATAACTGGATGTAAATACATTCACAGTCACACTGTCAAAGAGTATTGTTTATACATAAGTATACATTAAATCCATTAAATACATCAATAAAATCAATTACATAAAATTATGTAGTAGGTACCTAATAAATTTGTTAACACGTTGACGGTCATGAGGCATTATGGCAAACCACCCAACAGACACATCGTTTTGACAACTAATACGCTAATACATAAACAAACGTAACTTTCTCTTTCTTTAAGAACAACAGATACCACTGGTACCGCAGTGTGCTGCACAGCCCAATGAACAGATTATGTATGTATATTCTATAGACTGACTGTATCAATCAATAAATGAAGCACCCATATAAGTTCAAGGTACGATCAAATGCTATTTTGTAATATTGTACTCAATGCAACCGTGCAATGTAATCATGCAATGTAACCGTGGTATCCCATAGAGCACAAAATATTGCAGAATATTATTTGGAAATTTTGAAATATTGTAGACAATATTCCCGCAATATTCCAGCAATATTTCTATAATCGCCCTGTTATATTGCTAGCAAGATTGAAGGAATATTGCACCGAACATTGAGAAAATATTGGCCTTGCAATATTATAGCAATAATACTTTTTTTTTTCAAAAATTATATATATATATATATATATATATATATATATATATATATATATATATATATATATATATATATATATAATAGATATTTATTTATTTGGTAATTATGCAGAAGCACGGCTCCACCTATTTTTGGCTCTAAAAGAAAAACTAATGATCCGATTTTAATGATTTTTTTTTAAAATGTTCGTTGCCACGGCGGATTAGTTAAAAAAAATACTACAAATCGATACCGATAATGGAAAGGCTGGGAAACTGTTTTAAAACTTAACAAAATTCAATTTTTTCAAATTTTCTTTTGTCATTTAGTGTGTGTACGTTTATATGTGTGTCTGAGTGCATAGTCTAGTAAAACTGACCAAAATAAATACTTTTTCAAGAATAAAAAAAATCAATATCTCGTTGGATTTTCGAAATATTAAGCGTGGAAATTAGAAAAATTGACTTAATTTTGTAAACTACGATTATCTCAACGCCATGATTTGAGTGCATATTCTGGTAAAATTGATCAAAATAAATAAGAGTAGATGATATAAAAACTAGGTGGTGAAGTTAGTTAAGGTTAGGTTAGTTTAGTTAGTTTTGACAATATATTTTGACTTTGGTATAAAAACTAGGTGGTGAGGTTAGTTAAAGTTAGGTTGGTTTAGTTAATTTTTACAATATATTTCGACTTTGATATAAAAACTAGGTGGTGAGGTTAGTTAAGGTTAGGTTAGTTTAGTTAGTTTTGTACAATATATTTCGACTTTGATATAAAAACTAGGTGGTGAGGTTAATTAAGGTTAGGTTAGTTTAGTTAGTTTTTACAATATATTTCGACTTTGATATAAAAACTAGGTGGTGAGGTTAGGTTAGTTTAGTTAGTTTTGACAATATACTTCGACTTTGACACACATGCTTACAAAATAAAAAAACAAAATCTAGAAAAAATTGAATTTTTTCAAATTTAACCACAGTTTCCCAGCATTTCCATTATCGGTATCGATTTGTAGTATTTTTTTTAACTAATCCGCCGTGGCAACGAACATTTTAAAAAAAAAAAATCATTCAAATCGGATCATTAGTTTTCCTTTTAGAGCCAAAAATAGGTGGAGCCGTGCTTCTGCATAATTACCATTTATTTATAGTTGATAATAAAAACAGTACTAACTTTTACCAAAAAAATTGGAAACTTTAGTACTTGTTTCTATGCTGTCCGAAATTCGAATCAATATTTGCTATTATTTATCAGGTTAGCTAATAATTTTTTTACTCCAAATTTAATTTTATGAATCTTTTTCGGGGCTAAAAAAATAATTAGCCAACCTAATATTAACATGGATGGAAATAATATTTATAATCATGAATAAATTTTATAAAATTAACATCATTAACATTATGTGTTAGAAATTTGAGGTTAATTGTAAATAAAATTGTTAATAAAAGTACAGTTTAGTTGATTCTTTATTATTAAAAATTAACCCTTTGCGCTTATAAGACATGTACAGCATGACTAGGTGGTTTGTCCATTAACTCTACCATATTGTTCATATTTAAAGGTGTTTTGTCTGTTGGATCATAAGACATGTACCACATGACACACTGAATGTTGAACTGTAATGACTGCTCATACTTCACATTACATGAATATTTTATTTAATAACTGCAAACACATTCATTTATTAGAAAAATTGTAAATAAAATAATACAAAATCACGTTCAATTATCTTTTTAAAATTAAAAACTAATAAAAACAGCATTGAGGACGTATTTAGCGCATTTAGTATTCAACTTTGGGGAAACAAGGTTAGAACGTCAAAAGAATCCGTCAAAAAAAGAACGTCGGTCGTTGTCATGTGCTACATGTCTTACCAGCCTATTTACAACTCATTTTTAGGATTTCGTAGAAAAATCTTACTACGAAATACCTTATAATTTCGCGTTTTCTGTCACAGACATGCGCATTTGTATTTGAATAAAACGCCCACATTTTTTTTTGAATTGAGGGACTGTTTTTTCAATACAAATTTACAAATTTAAAGGCAAAACTTAAAAAAATTGCAAATTATTCAATAACTGCACAAACTGTCATCAATTTATTAAAAATTAGTTCGGTTTTTTTGTTATTTTATAGCAATTATTTTTTAATATTATTAACAAAATAAAAAAAAATATATGGCACCAATGCACAACTAATGTTTGCTTGTGATATCGAATTAACAAGGAAATTGCAATAAAAAATGCGTTTTTCTCTTTCTTTTCCTATTTTATAGAAGCATGTATATATTTATCTCTTTCTTTCGCTGTTTTTTCTTAAAATTATTAATAATGGGTCAGATTCTAAAAATTGTTATCTTTGTCTAATAACTTATTTTAATACAGGTAGAGCCATCTTTTACATATTTGTGATAATTATGCAGCAAACTATGTATGTATGTACGTACCAAAATGTCATTTTATCATTTACAATTTCAAAAGTAAATAAGGTAAGTTGTGATTAAGTGGCAAAAATTATTTTTTGGTGTTTATAATTAATTTGGGTTTTAGTTATTTATTAAATAATATTTTTGTCCAACAAATATAATTATTTTGAGCATTCAAATATTGAACATTCAAATTAAATCTTGAAAAGGCGCTAAATTTTGTACTTTTAATTGTAAATAATTTGTGGTGTAGGTAAATTAAATTATTTTAAATGGAAAGTGGTTTTAGCTTATTGCACTATTTAACAATTCCGGATTTTTTGAAAATTTTATAAGATTGTGAAATCAGATTTCGAAAAGTTAATTGAAATATAAGTTAAGAGACTCTGTTATTGACCTAGTTTCCGACCTTTTTAACGTTTTTATAAACTAATAAAAAAAACTATATTTTAAATAAGAAAAAAAATAAATTCTTAATTTAAAGTAATTTATTCTATGCCTAATAAATAGCAATTGAAAAAATATAGAATATAGATTAACTAAATAAAAAAAAATTTCGCTAAAACAGGCGAGGTTATAATTCTGTTTAGTGACATATGCATAAAATAGTTGTCTTAGATTAGTTTATTAATAATGAACGTGTGTTCCCAACCGATATATGCTTCTGAATATTCAACATAAATAAAAACAAATTTAGAGGGAAAAATAATTTTTTTGCAATTCTAATAAGACTAAATAAAGTAGTCAAGTGCGTGTTAGACACGTACCAAGGCAGGGTTTTGTAGTATAGTAGCAAAAATTCGAGATAAAATATTTTTTGCATTTACTTAAAACATTGACGGTCATGAGCACAGCATCAAGTTAAACTGACTAACTGTGACACAACGCTGTACCGTGTCAACAATTCTATAATACCCTAGTGTACTAATTGGGAGTTCCATCATAGTAGGTTATGATCATCTACGCGTTAGTCAGTTTAACTTGAGGCTGTGCGGTGCTCATGACCATCAACGTTTTAAGTAAATGCAAAAGTATTTTATCTCGAATTCTTCCTACTGTACCGTAAAGTTGGATGACTTTGGTCCATTTTTGAACTTTACACTGTTATAAGTTTTACACCAAATGATATTAATTTTTGTTTCTAATTACGTTTTATGCATATATGTAATACTACTATATAGCTAATCGTATAAAGAAATAGGCGAAAATACTACAGTACCGACGATCTGTTTGTTTCACTTCAGCAGTAAGTACATAGTACCTTATGCGCATATGTAAGATTTAAATTATTAAATATGTGGATATTCATTGGATACATGCAATTTGACAGAACCGTCGCACTTGCGCATAATAGGTTACGTCCCTTATTCTGTTTCACTCTTACCGTGATCCTGCCACTTATAGGCATTAGCCATATAGAAGTATTACATATATGGTTTTATGGGTCTGTATTAGTACTTTTAACTTTGAAATGAAGAAGAAGCTAAATACATTCTAAATATTTTTTTTTTTTTTAAATAAGGGTGGCGAAAGTCAGACGACGAAGTTGGGTTACTTTGGCCACATGTTGCTTTTTTTTGGAACACACAAAGACACGCTAGAGCATGGGTTACTTTGACCATGGATTTAATAGCCAAGTATGTTTGAAATATTTTTTGATGTTTTTTTTTTTTTTTTTTTAAATGAAAATATGATAAAAATACTTCTTTTTTATGTTTTATTATGTCAAGCTTTTTGAAGGTAAAAATTGCAGGTTTTTCGTTAATTTTTCTATTTAAACTTTTTCAGGTACTAAAAATCAAATTGTTTTATGTATATAATTTTTTTAGAATCCAATATAATCTATAGAATCAGTAAAAAATACTATTCCGTACGTAAGTATCATTATAACGTAATCGTGCATAAATAAAGGAAATATTGAAAAATAGCTAAAGTCACTCATGGTGGCCAGTCATCCAATTTTACGGTACTACGAAATCCTGCCTTGGTGCGTGTCTAACACGCACTTGACTACTTTTTTTTTTTTTGCTTGAGTGCAAAGAGTTAATACACTTTAAATTGTTTGGTGAAACACATAATATTAATATAATAACACTAATAAATACTAATAATAACAAAATATAGTATAAGATAATCCATAAGTCGTGATCATGTCCCTGCCACTTTCCATATAGTCCATTATAAAAAAAATGGACCGTTTTGTGACGCCACTGAAACTAATATACCAGATGGCGTTGATGTACTAGAATAAAATTAGAATCGGGACATGAGTTTTGATAGTAAGCCATTTTTCATCAAAGATTCATCTAAAATAAATTGGAAATAAATTAAATATTTAAAAAAAATACTTTAATTCAACCTAGAAAGATTAATTAAATTAAAAAATTGTAATTCTTCGTTAACACAGAACTTGGTGACGATACTTTTGTACTCAATCATATGATAATTAATTTTGACATCTATTTGATAAAAAATGCTCACATGTCCCAACTCTATTTAGTATACTCCTCTACCATCAGCGCCGATCAGCGGCACGTAGCAAACTGTGACATTGAAAGGCCCGTCCTTGAAAACAAGTGGCTGGGACCAACACCACCTACATGTAGGTGGTGTTGCTGGGACATGGTCGTGATTAACCGATTCAGTGCCATTGGCATGTTAACATGCCAAAGGAAACAAAGAGAGAAATATATCTTGCAATAAAAGACAAGACTATATGTATTTTTAAAGTCATTAATCATTTTGACATTTTTAAGCCGCACTGAAATGGTTTAAATTGAAAAATATTGTTTCTCAGTTTTATAATTTATAAATAAATAATAAAAATAAATTACAAGTACACTACAAATCTACACTGGGTTATTTTCTAATAAAAATTTTTCCCAAAAAATGAATTAAAGTTAAATTGATACCTCTCTAGTTGTCCGGCTTGTTTTAAAATGAAATAATAATAAAAAGATAATACTGTGGATAATTTTATATATAGGTATAGATATTTACAGAAATATATAAAATTTGCTTCTAATAATTTTTATTGAATGTTTTAACATAATTGAATTTATAGTGTACTATAAGAACATAATATTAATAACATAAAAAAAATTTGTTTATTATTGTCAGCAAAAAAATTTTCGACGGTTTGACTAATACTAGTGAATGAATACTCATACACATACTGCATACATATGTACCAATACCAAAAATCAATAAATTATCCTTTATCCAAATCAACGTTGTCAATTATAAAAACAACGTAGACCTCTTATAAAGTCAGTGTTATATATTATAATTTAATAAAATTAAAAGTACGCAAGGTACTGTGTGATGCACACAAAGTGGGAATGTCAAATTATAAGAATGGTAGATAATGGTTTCTTCATTCTTTTTACTTATGTTTTTGTAGAATGTATTTTACTTAAAATGAATATCATAATGACATCTGAAATAATTTTAAAAAAATTATTACATGTTCCAAATATTAGTTTAATACCGACTTTACAAAACATACATAACTAACATAACAATGTTTATATTTTATGAAGGAAACAAAAATCTTACAATTAAAATAAAATATTTCCAGAAGTACGCAGATAATATGTAAACAATTTTCTCTCTTTATCAATGTTTTTAAACCTGTCTTTTACAAACAAAAATTGTTTGGCAGCCATTGAGTTAATTGACCAGTCAAACTAATCAAAGCATTTTCTAACCTATAATAATGAAAATACTCATCAGGAACAACTTAGCATTACAACATCTTTTTGACATTGATGACCGTATGTGTGCATCACGGTGCCGCTGCGTGCACGCAGCAATAAAAATGTGTGCATCGGCACTAATTGACAGTCAAGTAACACATGTACGAATAATATAGTCCAATATATTTATTTATTAGTCGAATTTTTCCTTGAAAAAATTAGACTTATACAGTCTATACGACAAGAACGGCGAGAGGAGGGGCGCTATCCGTTTTCGGACCCGTGGAACACGAATATCTAGAAAAAAATGTCTGATATATATATATATATATATATATATATATATATATATATATATATATATATATATATATATATATATATATATATATATATATATATATTAGGGTGCGCAAAAAAACCATATATTTTTCTTTTTTTTGTCTCATAGGAAAAAAAGTTAATTTCGCTCGATTTAAGAATGCTCACCAAAAATTTGCTCGATAAAAAATTTTTTAAGGGTCGCTCAAACCTTTTTTAAATTTGAAAATGGGCCAAAAATCGATTTTTGTTTTTCATCAAATTTTTTTTCTCTTCTCTGCATATGTTTGTACATTGAATAATAAAAAATTCCTCTAAATTTTAACTCAAAAAATTGATAATAAAAGGTCGCTCAAGAGTTCTGAAAATTTTTCAAGTCAAAATATTTAATATTTTTCAGCGCCTCTAAAAAATATTAAATATTTTGACTTTAAAATCCTGAGCGACCTTTTATTATCAATTTTTTGAGTATATATATATATATATATATATATATATATATATATATATATATATATATATATATATATATATATATATATATTTCCCGCCACCTTTTAATATGTGTAGGGCCCCCCTATGGAAGTTAAGAGATAAAATTTGGTAAGTGGGGCTCATTTTCGTGGCACCTCATACTATTAAAGTGGGGTCAAATTTTGGGAAAATTTTTGATCCGACCCAACTTTTAAGGCGGTGGTGGGGAGCGGTAAAACAATAAAACTTTTCCAAACCGGTTAGAAATAATGTTTCGGTGAATTATCTACAACATATCCAAAATTCAGCTTCCTAGGATGATTTGTAGGGAGTAGAGGGGAAAAAACCGATTTTAGCTGGATCTAACACGCCCTCAACCCCCCAGAATTAACGTAGAGGGTTGAAATTTGGTGTGTTGATAAAGTTCGTACCTAGGTTGTGCTTTTTGGAGGTTTTAATATTTTACCCCCACCCCCCTCATTTTTAAGCTACAATTTCATGCATTTTCGACGTTTTCGAAGTTTGTACCACTCGCACAGGTCACTCAAATAAACCTAGAGAGCTGAAATTTTGTAGTCGGATTGAGTTAGTATCAAGGGGGTGCCTTCTGGGGATCTCGACTTTTAAACCCTACCTCCACTATTTTTATACCCAAAAGAACATGATTTTTCTTGTTTTTTAACAGTTTCGTTCGGGTCAAAATCTCCCCAAATAAACCTAGAGGGCTGAAATTTTGTGTACAGGTTAAGCTAATAGTCAGACACTGTTTTTTGGGGGTTTCAACTTTTAACCCTTACCCCCACGATTTTTACGCCAATATTTCCTTAATTTTTTTGCTTGTTTTCTAACACGTCTAGAGACTCTCTAAGGAAACCTAGAGGGCTGAAATTTTGTACGTATATTCAGTTAGTATCCAGCTAGTACCTTTTAGGGAGTCCACATTACTTTTCTCCCCACTTCTCCCATTTTTACATCGGAATTGAATGCTATTGTTAAATTTGTTTTAAATGTATTATTTTTATTCTAAATACAAGACATGCGAATAGTAATTTTAAAAAATTTTAAAAAAGTGAATTTACTTTTATAACAAATGAAATACATACATATTAAGTAATTTAAAAATGTTATTAAAGTCACTGTTTATTTATAAATTAGGAATTTTGGATTTTTATTATTTATAAAATAGAAATTTTGGATTTTTTTTGGAATTGTGTTGGCTTTTTCCCTGTTAACTGCTATCGGCACAAAACTGAAATTTACTGAGATTCAGCCCTTAAAAACTTAAAACCTTTTTTTAAAGCCCCGATCACTCATCATTAGTTTTTAAACCACCAAAATGACAAATCGCTTGTGGACTTTCAATTACATTTCGCTTGTAGACACTCAATACTGAAGATGAAAGGAAAAATTCGACTTCCGTGATGGGGCTCCGCTGCTCACGGAGTTTTTTTTATAATAAAACGTAAGAAATGCCTTATACATAATACCTTGTACATACATTTATGTTATCCGAAAAACTGGAAAAAATTCTAATCATAAAGGAACCCTGACTTATGCGTGTTCTGATTTATTAGTGTTGTGCTGTTCTATAATCCAGTGTTGTTTCTATAGAAGTATAGAGTATCAGAAATTTGCTCCTTGTGTAAACCAACTGAAATCAAGTTTTCCAGTTTTTCCCGAGTTAGTTACAACGTTAAAGACAAAAATGATATCAATTAATAGTTCTTTTAATAAGTAAGTTGCATACTTAAAATCACTGGTCTAAATTTAACCCTAGAATCATACGTTGGTCTATGAGAAACGTTAATCATACATCGACGTCGTTTTGACGGATGGACTTTTTACGGAGTTTTAGAGTTTATTTGCAAAAAACATTTTTTTTACATAACAATACTATAAAAGCGAACAAAATATTTAAAAAAATTGGATTTGGAAAAATTTCTTAATGTAAATATTTATTAATTTTTTTGATCTTTTTATCAAAGCATATTTTCATTATAAAAATTAATAAAAAATAGATAAATACATCAATTGTATCATAAAACATGTGTTTCAAATAATTAATTTATGAACTATTATGAGTCAGTGGACATGTGTGACTTTACAGAATGTGAAATTTCTCAGTTATAAATATTCCTATAGATATGTAGTTATTTCCCCATTAGGCACATTTGTAAATTTTCTAAAATTTGTTAGTAATTTTTCGAATAAGATCTCAAAAAATAATAAAAATTAAAATATTTTCCACAAAATAAATTGTTAATCTTTTATTAAGTCACTTGAAACGCATTCTTTAGTTTTCGATTCAATATATTAAAACTTCAGTATTATGTCGTCTCTATAAGACAAACAGCTGTAATCATCTTTCACATTATCATATACATTGAATAAATTAATTATAACATGCATATCTTTAATAAATTTTAGAAAAATTAGGAAAACTTTTATATATGAAGTACAAAATTTTTAAAAAAAACATCGCGTAATCATACATCGACGTCCTTTTGACGGACACTATTTCAATACAAACAAAACGACAATGACTATAAACAAAATAAATACGTCTTATGTGTTATAACAACAAATAAATTAGATAACAGAAATCTCACAGCAAGCAGGTACCGACAAGTTGTAGTATTGGAGCAGGTAGAGAAGTTCGTTCGTCGTTTTGACGTGTACGTATGATTCTAGGGTTAATTATAATTTCCAAGTAGTTTCTATTAAATTATTTTCATTTACTAGAAAAATCACTCGAGAGTGTTAAGTTTAGTATAGGTCAATTCAGGTAAAAATGATCTGACGTCATTAATAAATGAAGTAAAATTAGACAACTTTAAATTATTATAATTACTCCAATTTAAAATTCACAAAATGGAAAAGAAATAGGAAACTAGCTTTATCTAATTTTGCTTCATCTGTTTTTGCATTTGTTTGATGACGTCAGACCATTTTTAGTTGATTTGGCCTATACCCAAAGAATATTTATAATTGAAAGCCATTTCTGTTTAATGTGAAATTTTCTGTGAAACTGCTTTTACTTACTTTATTTTGGATTGTTTAGAGTTATACAATAAAACTGATTCAATTATTAAAATATGTATTATTTAATTAAATAAGTATATCTAATTGCATGTATAATTTTATTAAATTAAATCAATAAAAAGAATGAAGTAATATGCGGAAGAAATTTTGAATGTCAATTGTTTTTAAAAGTAAACGTAAATTCAAATTTTTTTCAGAAGCTTTTTTTTGAACACTTTTATTTTTCACAAACTATTATTTAAAAAAAAGTGCAAATAGTTTATAATGTAATGTTCCTTCATGACTAAATTGTGGTACCAATAATCAAATTACCTTCTAACGTTGCCAATTTAACTAAAAAAAAAAATTATAAAAAAGGAAAAAACTAACCATTATGTTTTTTCATCCTTAAGAAATCTGTTATACAGTGGCGCTCAAAACATTTGCAACTAGTACTATGTGTTTACATACTACTGTGCTGTTTTTTAGTAAGTACGATCCACAGAACAAATAGAACGAATACATCTGTCTCTTTTCTGCAATCACTTATGTGCTTTTATGTGCATCTTAGGCTGCTTAGTCCTCATTCATTCGCGAGCACTCAATGGGTATGTTTAAATTGTTGTTATATTGTTACCTCTCGTATTAACACGGTATATGTACGTGGTATACGTACCTCATACGTTCCACCACCACGTATATATTATGTATGTATGTATGCAAGACACTAATACACACACCATCCAACGGACTAACACACACAACTCCGCGTGCACATATATAACATAGTGGTGGGTTATTTTCTATCCTTTATGGTTACGCTCGCTTCCCTAGTATAAACATAGTAATGTTCGTTCTCTTTGTTCTCTGGTACGAACTAAAGTACGTAAGTATATATATATATATATATATATATATATATATATATATATATATATATATATATGTATATATATATACATATATATATATATATGTATATATATATATACATGTATATATATATATATATATATATATATATATATATATATATATATATATATATATACTTACGTACTTACTAAAAAACAGCGCAGTAGTATGTAAACACATAGTACTAGTCAGGGCCCGATCTAGGGGGGGGCAAGCTGGGCAAATGCCCAGAGCGGCAAAAATTAGGGGCGGCAAAATTGAGGGCGGCTATCGTAAAACCTCCTGACTTTTCTTATTAAACCTAATTTTACCATTCCACACTTTGTGTTAGAACAAAAATTAAAATTTTATGGATTTTAATACCTATATCATTTTTAGTGACATAGCTGTTTCTAACAAATTACTAGTGTTTCATAAATTTTTCTGACATTACCACCCGCCATTCCTTTAAATCATTAGTCTTTTTTCAATTTATATGGTACATTCATGTTTTCAAAAAGTGTGCAAACTTAAACTGATATTTCAAAAGCTATAAAACTTAGTAGGTAGGTAACTTTATCACATAAAAAATGTGATATAATAACTAATCTCATGAGTATTTAAAAATAATTTTTACATTTATGTATTTATTTGCGCATCAGTGGCGGATTTGCCCTGAGTGCCGCTCTAGGCTCCGTAAAAAATGCCGCCCCTAAAAAGCTAAATAAAAAATTCTTAATAAATTTTTAAGACTTTTTCTTTAAAAAAAGTAAGTGACGAGCAAAAAAAAACATGTGTTAGTATTCTAAATGGCGAAAAATTAATTTTTTGACCAATTACATTCATTTCAGGGTGCACAGTTACATATAATTTAGATGTAAAATTTTATTGCCATAAGTACGATCCTGACTTGTGCGAAAATGTTCGCTTCCTATTTATTTGAATTAAAATTTTTAAAGATCATTTTTTGTATTTTTTTTTTCATTCATTTAAACTGGGGGAAAAACAAAACAAAAATTAAATATAAACCGATTTCGTAAAACATTCTGGTCCATATCCCTTAAACTACTAAACCGACTTTTGTGAAATTTTCACTATTCCCTAAAAAAACATATAAGTATACAAACATACATATATACACTTATGAAATTTTGGATATTCGTTTAGAAGCCCTAGTAGATAAACATATGTGAATATATTATCTAATTCCAACAATATACAAGTCGAACTGATAACCTCCTTTTTTTGAAATCAGTTAAATATTGCACCATCTCTGGAACAACATGCTTATGACTTACAAGGTGTCACTGTAAAGGGCGGCAAATATTGCTTTTGCCCAGAGCGGCTAAATAGCTAGATCGGGCCCTGGTACTAGTTGCAATATATATATATATATATATATATATATATATATATATATATATATATATATATATATATATATATATATATATATATATATATATATTGCAACTAGTATACATTTGCAACTAGTACTATGTGTTTACATACTACTGCGCTGTTTTTTAGTAAGTACGAACTAAAGTACGTAAGTGTATATATATATATATATATATATATATATATATATATATATATATATATATATATATATATATATATATATATATATATATATATATATATATATATGCAGGGTGGTCCAGAATTATGTATCATAATTGCTGGAGCTGATAGTATGCTCAAAAATAATGGTACCTTTTCATTTACACTTTTTTCCAAAACTCAATAATAAGGGTGATAAAGCAGAGGGGTAAAATGTAGAGGGGTGGAACGAAACTGACTTCTTTTCTTTTTAAATTTTTTGGGCGCTTTTGATTACTGGATTCATAATCTAAGGGCGCGTATAAACATTAAGATAATTAAATTAATGGTATCAATTATTCCATCACTTATGATTAGGGGATAATTTGGAAATAGATACTTCTACTTTAAATTACTCGAAAACGGTAATATTTATCGAAATGTAACAAGTATACCTTTTTTGCGTAAAATTATCTGAGGAATCATATTATTAAGGAATTTGTTTAAATAATTGCAAATTAAAAAAGAGAAGAAGTGATAACTCACACCTACCACCCAAAACCACCCCTTAGTCATGAGTGGGGAACAAGTGTTGACATAAATTTAATCCTTCTAACGGAAAATAAGTACCCCTAAAATACCAATCCGTTATTCAGAAGCGTTTGGAAAAATATTTAAGAAATAATGGTTTTCGTTTCACCCCTTTACCAAGTTGTATCTCCCTTATTATTGAGTTTTGAAAAAAAGTGTACATGAAAAGGTACCATTATTTTTGAACGTACTACGAGCTCCACCAATTACGGTACATAATTCTGGACCACCTTGTATATATATATATATATATATATATATATATATATATATATATATATATATATATATATATATATATATATATATATATACTTACATACTTTAGTTCGTACCAGAGAACAAAGAGAACGAACATTACTATGTTTATACTAGGGAATATTTTATACTAGGATAGAAAATAACCCACCACTATGTTATATATGTGCACGCGGAGTTGTGTGTGTTAGTCCGTTGGATGGTGTGTGTATTAGTGTCTTGCATACATATGATATATATATATATATATATACCTATATATATAGGTATATATATATATATACCTATATATATAGGTATATATATATATATATATATATATATATATATATATATATATATATATACATATATATATATATATATATATATATATATATATATATATATATATATATATATATATATATATATATATAGCGGCCATCCAATGGTACGTACTCCGATTTTACGTAGTGACGTCAGCGATTAAGTGGGGTTCTCCTCTCACAGATATGTTGTTGTTTGTCTGTGTTGGTGAAAATTTATGTACCGAGCCAGAGTCAGGGCCGTAGGTAATATTGTCTGAGGGATTCGTTGCCTTTAAAAATTTTTTAATTTCACTGCATATGCACATATTCTGTATACAAAATGCAAATGAAAAATGAGTAACGTAAAATTCTAGAATATTCTAATCGTCAACTAGCAGAGATATCAAAAAACGGACTTCATCGTTGAATTGGTTATTAAAAAAAGAAATTAAACAGCGCAGTTTGACAAAAATTTTAGAATGTTCTATTTGTCAACTAGCAAAGATATTGAAAAATCAATTGGTACCATTTAATTGTCCATTGAAAAAGAGGTTAAATTACACATTTTGACAAATGTTCTGGAATATTCTGTTCATCAACTAGCAAAGATATTCAAAAACAGACGTCGCCATTATATTGGCTACCCAAAAAGAGACCAAATAGCACATTTTGAAAAATGTTCTAGAATATTCTATTTGTCAACTAACAAAGATATTGGAAAATCTACTGCACCACTTAATTGTCCAACCGAAATTAAACTAAAGTAAACCAAATGTCCGATTTTGACAAACAATTTTTGCTACTTGACAAATAGAATATTCTAGAACATTTATCAAAATGTGCTATTCCGTCTTTTATTCGATGACCAATTAAATGGTGCAATCGATTTTTCGATATCTTTGTTAGTTGATGAATAGAAAATTCTAGAATTTTTGTCAAAATGCGATGCTTAATCTAATTTTTAGTGCCTAATTCAATAGTAAAGTTTATTTTTTGGTATCTTTGCTAGTTCAGGAGTAGAATATTCTAGAAATTTGTCAGCTTCCACTATTTGGCGTCCTTTTACGCTGACGAATGCGATAGTGAAGTTGATTTTTCGACACTTTTCTGTATTCATTAGTATAACATTCGATTTCCTTTGTCTACACAACCGAATTTTAGGTGTAAATTGTCTCTTAAGATTATATTGTTTTAAATAAGTTCAGATAAATAATGTTTATCAACCCTTCCGATTTTACGTACTTCCCCTTAAATTTGCACCAACCGCTACGTAAAATTGGATTTGTGGTATATATATATATATATATATATATATATATATATATATATATATATACATATATATATATATATATATATATATATATATATATATATATATATATATATATATATATATAATATATATATATATATATAATATATATATATATATATACAGGTTATTAGTAACTCGACGTATTCCTTGCATGACGGTACAGTAGGGTTAAAATCAAACAGATCGAGCTAGTAAATGATTGTACCGAAATTTAATAGTTTTTGAGATAGGTATTTTAGTTTTTAGGTTTTTTCGCTAAACACCAAAAATTTGACAGTTAGGTTGAAATAAAAAAAAACTACGCAATTAGTGGATTTCATTTCAATTTCTTTTTGTAGCTGACACTGTAATTGAGCTAATGCAGTTATAAAAAGTTCCAAACCTCCTTCACAATTGAATATTTCGGGGCATGAGGATTTTGAAAATAATTTATTTTACAAGTTACGTTGAAAAAAGTGTTATCTAAGTCAAAAAATTAGTATGACACTAAGAGTACCAATTGCTAGAAAAACTTGCCCACTTAATCAGCTATCCGAAATAGTATACTGTGCAATAAGTGCGGGAAATTGTCGATTGCCCACGAAAGCGAAGTTGAGCGCACGAACGTAGTGAGTGCGCTCATTCGCTTGAGTGGGGCAATCGACAGTCCCGCACGAGTTGCACAAACTATTTTTTATTACGTATTTCACATACTTTTTTCTATTATTATCACAATTTTTGACATTTTTATTACTTTTTAAATAATATTTTTAAGTGTTCGTCATTTTTTTCTGAATTAATTATCGTTTAAATTACTTTGTTGGTGGTTTCTATAGAAATAATTATGAAATATTTATTAAATGAAAAATCAAGAGGCGGCTTTGCGGGTTTTGATTAAATTTTGCGTGTTTTATTGTCAATTTGCGTGTGGAAAGTTACTTTCCACACGCAAAAAAGTATGCGGGAAGAGTACAGTGGGCAAACAGCTATTTTGCGTACAGAAATGTGTGTGCCAAGTTAGTACTTCTCCCGCATGAGTAATAAAAACGTATTAAAATTTATGTAAAAACATGTAACCGCCAACAAAATAGAAACTAGAGGAATTGAGGTCATTTCTAATTTTTGGGAAATAAAGTTAAACAAAAAATTTACTCACTAAAATTTTATTGAAATTGTTAAATATCTGGCTTGAAATGAGCCCCTCGAATCCCGAGTCCTCTTCCTCACTTCAGTTTTTGTCACTCTTGACGTAAAAGTGGCCCTCATTTGTTCCACTGCGTTAACTATTCGCTGTCGAAGTTCTACAAATGTATTGACTGGCGTCATATAAACTAACTGTTTCAAGTGACCCCAGACGTGAAGATCTAAAGGCGTCAAATCAGGACTTCGTGCAGACCACGGAATTGGCCCACCTCTATAAATCCATCGGTTTGGATATGTTTCATCCAGCCATTGTCGTTAAAAGATCCGGAAGTGAGCTGGACATCCGTCGTGTTGGAATATTAAATTGTTTCTTATTTCTTCGGGAACCTCTACCAACAACCCGTCTAATGCGTTGCGCAAAAAATATTCATAATTTTCCCCGTTTAAGTTCAGAGGCATAAAGTATAGTCCAATTAAATGGTTGTCAATAACACCCATCCAAACATTTAAAGAAAATCTCCGTTATGAGGCAGTTTGCTTTATTTTTTTTGGACTTTTTTTTCCACTTTTGGTGCCCAGTAATGCAAATTATGGTAGTTTGTAATTCCATCCTTATCAAATTTTGTTTCATGTGTCCATAAAATGCTCTTTAAAAAAATTTCACCGTCAGCATCGGCATTCAACATGAAGCGACAAAATTCAAGTCACCAAACAGGATCTCCTTCCTCCAGGGTTTGTACAGGCTGATAATCGTAGGAATGTCGGCCTGATAGGTGCACCGTCTGCCACACCTTCCATTGAGACACACCAAGCCGGTGAGCTACAACGTTAGTTGATATGGTCGGGTCGTCGATAAAATGCTCAAGAATTCTTTCCTCGTCCTCAACTGTGTACCGAAGAGGTCTACCAGTATCAATTTGTATCCTCTGAACACTGCCACTGTCAGATAATCGTCGATAGGTGGCCCGGAAAACACTAACGTGTGGAAGTCGGCAATTTGGAAAACTACGTTGATCCTCGCGGCGAGCTTCGGCGGCGTTACCGTCCGCAAAACCGTAACAAAACATAATATCCGCGTATTCGTTATTAGAAAACCAAGATATGTTAACAACAATGATTGCACAATAACAATAATAACAACAATAACCAATCAACAAAAACCAGGTAACAACACACGTGCTTGCGCGGCCTACAGTCGAATCTACCATAATTTGTTAGTTTTTGCAGGATTTCACTGTAAGATCGACAGTGAGAAAGAGCAACCAATTAGGAAGTAGACTGAGATACGAAGATACTAAACCAAGTAACAACTTGTTAACCTTGAACAGTTGAAGGAGGCTGCATCCTTTGACGTTTTCTACTTGCGCTAAGTAAAACTAACATTTTTTGAAAAATACAGAACTTTACATAAAATTTAATACGTTTTCGGATAGCTGATTAAGTGGGCAAGTTTTTCTAGTAATTTGTATTCTTACTAATTATTTGAGTTAGATAGTAATATAGTAATTTTTTGAGTTAGATAGTAATATACTAATTTTTTGAGTTAGATAGCACTTTTTTCAACGTAACTTGTAAAATAAATTAATTTCAAAATTCTCATGCCCCGTAATATTCAATGTGAAGGAGGTTTGGAACTTTTTATGACTGCATTAGCTCAATTACAGTGTCAGCTACGAAAACAAATTGAAATGAAATTCACTAATTGCGTAGTTTTTTAGTCAAATTTTTCAACTGAAAAAATTAGACTTATACAGCCTATACGATAAGAACGGCGAGAGGCGAGAGGCGAGAGTAGGGGCGCTATCCGTTTTCGGACCCGTAGAACACCATTATGTAAAAAAATGTCTGATATATATATATATATATATATATATATATATATATATATATATATATATATATATATATATATATACCGTCTGAGTTTTTCGGGAGTTGCCATTTTGATAACAGCCAAACCGTTGATTTAATCGAAAAATTGTTCAAATAAGAGTTGTAGATATCGACAGGGGCAACCGATTGCTATAGCCAGGAGCTTTATAGCTCTTATGGTTTTCGTGTTATGATACAAACTTATAGTTTTTTAAATGGAAACGTATGTTTAAAAGTTTTTCAAAAATTTGTTTGTGATTCAAAACTACCAGAAACACTCAAATTCTCATTGTTTTATCTCATATTTCTGAGTAATTACGTTTTAAAAACGACACTTTTAAATTTCGTACTCAAGTACTTGCAAACGATTAGGATTTTACGTAATTTAAAAAGATATTGACTCAATATGGTTGCCATTTTTGACAATGTAGTAACGAAAAATTAAACGATTATTACGTTTTCCATCGGAAATTAAAATTATTAAATAGATTAAATTATCATATAAAAATGATAACTGAGTACAATAAGGAAATAAAATTTCAGTTTTAATTCATTGAAAAATAAAAAATTATTTTTCTGAAATGTCACTGTTTGACAGATACATAGGCGTCTAAACATATTTTTGTAGCAAGTATTTTTAAAGGAAATGAAAAGTTTTTTGTGGAAAAACTTCTCCTTTTTAATTTGGTTTGTAATAAAAAGAAAATACTATCGAATTTCAAATATTTTTACACTATTTGAGTACATTTATTAATAATATTTTCGTTCCCAATTAACCTCACTTTCCTACTATTAAGAAACGCCAATGTCATCTTGATTTGTATTGAATGTGTACATTAGAGTCATTTATTTCACTTGCCACCTGTCATTGGCAAAAATAAAATAAATAAATAAAAAATAAATATATTTTTCAGTAAATTAATGAAATACTTCAAATTATTTTTAAATTAAGTTACTTTAAATACTAATTTTTTAAAATAATTTGATTTTTTATGCAAAAATGTTAAAAACTTGAAATAGACCCCGACATCTATACTCCAAAATCTGAATTACTGCCATTCAGTATTCAATGCTGTATTATAGAGAATGATATTAGAAAAGGTTCTTTTCTTGGATATAATAGAAATTTTAGCCGTTAAAACTCTGTCGGTTGAAAGAGCCTCAAATACATATGCATATTTCTACCCCCTGATTGCTAAATTAAAGAAAAATTCAAAAAATAAACATGGGCAGAAAAATTTTTTTTCTTCATTTGTATTTTTAATTAATGCATTAGAACAGTTTTATCGAAAAATTAACATATAGTCTCATTTAAAAAACTATAAGTTTGTATCATAGCTCGAAAACCATAAGAACTATAAAGCTTCCGACTATAGCAATTGGTTGCCCCCGTCGATATCTACAACTCTTATTTGAACAATTTTTCGATTAAATCAACGGTTTGGCTGTAATAAAAATGGCAACTCCCGAAAAACTCACACGGTATATACATAAACTACTGTGTATATATATACTGTGTGAGTTTTTCGGGAGTTGCCATTTTTATTACAGCCAAACCGTTGATTTAATCGAAAAATCGTTCAAATAAGAGTTGTAGATATCGACGGGGGCAACCAATTGCGATAACCAGGAGCTTTATAGCTCTTATGGTTTTCGAGCTATGATACAAACTTACCTTTTTTTTTAAAATGGAATAGTATACTTATTTATTGATAAAAATTACTGAATAAAGCAACAGAAATAAAAAATAAAAAAATAAAAATTTTTATCTAAATTTTTTTTTAAATTTTACAACTTTCGCGCTTAAAAGTGATTTATTTAACTTAATTTTGTGGAATTTAAGAGTTCTTTATTCAAACAGCCATCGTTATTTACGTTAAATAATTGTGCTGCTAAACAGTAATTGTATTTATGCTACATAGATGGCTGTAGATGGCATTACCGTATACAACACAAATGACTAATTCAAAATGTCAGCTCTTTAAATACCAAAATTTTATTAATTTTTATTCAATATTTCGTGTTTATATTGATTTACAACTAAAATTTATCTACATGGAATGTAACTAATTAAAAAAATGAATTAAGAAAACGCGGAACGTTATTAAATGGTAAAAAAAAACTGACCTTATTTTAAGCAATTTTTTTTTTTAAATTTACAACATTTCGATAATTTATGTAATTCAGATTTAGGTACTTTATTGGAGTATTTCTAATAACTTATTATTGTGTTTACTGAAGATAGAATAACGATTTTATTCTCATATTTAATTCAGTTTCATGGAAGTTTTCGAAATGACATAACCTCTAATATGTTCCTATTCATTGTTATTTTAAAAGGTAAGGGTAATTACACAATTTCAAAATAATTATTTGCAATGTAAGTAACGAAAATTTTTATTTCATAGGATTCTGTAAAGCTTTGGTTCAGTATGAAGTTAATATAAAATTGCCAAAGCATGGTAGTTCTGTGGAAAAATTCAAGACATAGAAAAGTTAACACGAGGAAACTGTCCCTAAAAATTTGCCACTTGGGGCCTCTGCCCCGCGTGCTCGTAGTGTAAATCTACCACTGGTTATACGTAACTACCAGCAGGGATGGGAAAAATGGTTCATAGAATTAAAATAGAAAATGGAAAATGGTTTTGCTGAACATATTTAAAATAAAAAATGGAAAATAGCTATTTAAAATGGATTATAAAATGCCAAATAGGGTTTCCGATCTCTGGCCAAAAAATCGATCTTGTGGATAGATTCGAATCGTCAAACCAAAAATCGATGCAGGAGAAACTCGGCTTACAAAAGATCGATCTGACGAAAATCGATTCAATTTTTGTACTTGCAGAAAATAAAAGATATATAAAAGTTTTAATAAAGTTTCTTATTGGGTCATCACAAATCAGTTTTTAATTTTCTTTGAAGATGAACTACTGAATTTAATATGAATTTTACAATAATTTTGAAAAAATATCATATTTTTACTAAAAATATCCTAATTTAAATTCGAAAAGATCAATCTCCGATCCCGTAAATTTTTCACGATCTCTGTATCGATTTACTCTCCAAAGAATCGATTCGAATAATCGAAGATCGGCTCTCCAAAAATCGATTTTCGATAAAATCGAATCGAGATCGGAAACCCAAAATGCTTTTTTACTTTAAATTCTATAAATTTTTTTATCAATATTAAAAAAAAAATTAAGAAAATTTTAAACGTACTGAAATTAAATAAAGGCTATCTTTTGAGAAAATTTTGTAAAGTTTACATGATATGAAAACGAAATTTAACTCTTGAAATATTGTTATTTTAAAATATTGTAAAATTTAATTCAGCCTTGACATATTCAAACCTTGACTACCCTACAATTGCGACTTCTCTAAATTATGAAAATCATCTACTTGTAACACAAAACATTTTTTATCGCCGTGTCTTAAAGATAATAGTACGCAACCTGAGTCAGAAAAGTTTGATTTAAGAGAACTACAACTCTAGTAATAAATTTAACTCCCGTGACTTTGCAACTCGAGTTATAAAAAATTTGATTCAATTAAATAAACTTACATTTAATTTACAATTTGTTAGATTTCAGATCGTTCAGTTCGAGTTCTATAATTTATGCACATAAATTTGAGTATACATGTATTTTCATTTTAAATGTAAAATGGATTCAAATTTTCTTTTTAAAAACAAAATGGAAAATGGTTTGACCAAACTTATTTAAAGCAGAAAATGGAAAATGCCATTTTATATTTTAAATACATATTTAAAATGAAATCATTTTAAATAGCTGCCAGCCTTGATCAACAGGTATAACGATTAACAGAAATTATGATTTTTTAATAAAACAGTAATTTGAATTTACATTGTATATTTATTTTTATTATTTAATAATTTGACAAAATGTGAATTTGTTTTTTTTTTTTTTTTTTTGCTCGTCACTTACGTTTTTTAAGAAGGGTGACTACTTTTAGGGGCGGCAAATTTGGCAAAAAGGGCGACAAAATTTTTTTTTACCTTTTCAGAGGCGGCATTTTTCACTGAGCCTAGAGCGGCACTTAAGGTAAATTGTCTTTATAAACTGTTTATGTTGAAACTGTTTTCAAACTTAATTCTGTTTTATCATCTGGAAACGGCATAGTATGGTGGCACATTCCTGGAAAACTTGGAAATGCCAAGGAATTCTAAACTTTCTGAAAAAGTCAGGGAATTTTACCAGAAGACTGGAAAAAATTGATTTTTATAATTTCGTTAACTTAAGGAGAGCTAGACCGAATTTCGGTCAAAAAATGATTTTTTTTTATTTTTAATGTAGATATTATCCAGAACACGACGGTCTTGGTCCCATGTGAATCCGACCACCAGAAGTCATCTAAAATGCATATTGAAGGTTAGAAAATAGAGCTTTTCTCGGTTGTTTTTTAAAAAAAAAATGTCTAACACGGAACCACATTTAAACTAAAATTTACCACGTAAAAAAAAAAATTATTCATAAGAAAAGAGTAATGCAAACAAAACCTGAATATAACCATTACTAGGAGGTTATCCAGAGACCTTAGAAAATTGATTTTTACATAGAAGTATAAGGGAAATAGAAGTTGGCAGGTGATGACTCAAGCTTTTTAGAAAAATGCTTTTCCTGAAAAGTAGCATTTTTTGATACTCGGGTACATATTTCTTCTGAACCATTGATGCTATGCGTATCAATTTTTTTATGCTAATACTAGACTACTAGCCCAACAATCCCAGCGGAAAAAAAGTATAAAAAATGGTAAACTTTTTTTTTTTATAAATTATTTTAAAAAGTTTTTTTTCGTGATTTTGTACGCTTCACTTATTATGTAATGAAAAAAAAAACTAAGAATCCTACGGGAAAACCATGCGCTGCGATTGTAGAGGACTGTTATTGCGATCAAACAAAAAAAAAATTAACTTAATAGGAGTTACCATTCCGAAGTAATGTGTACCTAAAATATGCCTTTTTTGTCAGGAAAACCGAGACGTTCGAGCTCCCCTTAAGGATAAAACTTCAATCAATTTTTTGACAAAATACTTAGTTACTCAATTTTAGGAACACTTTTAATTTTTTTCTTCATCTTCGTATTGTTGCACTATTAACTGAATCAGTTATTTCAGAAACAACACATGTAACAATTTCAGCTATTTTCAACTAGAGGTGGATTTGTATATAGTTTACCAAGACGCATCGTTTGGTGCAAAAAAAACACATAACATTAACCCAACCCGCTGAAATATAACCTTGAAGTTTGCCTTTAGAACAGAAACAACACATGTGCATCACTTGTATTGTATTGACTATGAAAATGAGTGAGGCTAATGTGACCACAATCGTAGATTTCCTGCAGAAACAACACATGTGAAATTTCTTTAAAATGCCATAATTTGATTTTTGATGAACTTTTTTCGGCAAAAACTTGTCAACTGACGTAAATATAGTTTATTTACAAAAATTATAATAAACAGAAACATACATAATATATAATAACAAGTATAATAATCTATTATAATAATCTTATTAACAAACAAATCAACAACAGACCAGTAGCGTTAACAATAAAAAGACGAAAGACTATCTACTGCTACATGATTGATCAAAATATAGTGAAAATTTTGAACAGAGCATTGTTAGAGATTGTGACACATTAAGTGGTAAATACTGTGCTCAAGAGCCCCTATCGCATATAAAAATACGTCGTTCAGCTGCTCCAGGTCTCTTATGGTCAATAACGCCGTCATGGGATCACCTCCAGCACTGATATGCTTATTCAAGTACATTTGCCTTTTAAAAGGATACTTTTTACATTTGAAAAGAAAGTGCGTAAGATCGTTAACTTTGTTACACTGTTGACAAATTTCTTCATGTTACAGTCAGTTTACAGCCTTTGAAGAAAATTTTTGTACATATTTTATTTGACATTCGTAACTGACTAACTAATCTTATTTTGGAAAAATTAGCCTTGAGGTGAAGATAGTTATTCCCATTTTCTTCATGTATCAGGCGTCTGTACATTGGGGTATAAGTAGACTGCTGCAAGCGGTTTAGATCGGCGTCTTTTAATGAGTTTTCATATTTTTGAATAATTTCGGTCAGCATTCTTTTTGTTTTGAACATGTCCTGCGCTTCCCACAAATCCTCGTAACCAAGTTGAGTCAACTTTTGTTTTAAAGATACAACCCAGTTAGAGTTTTTGTAGGTTGGGTCATCAGATAGTTCCTTTAGTTTTGCATAGCATACTTTCGAGATTCTCTCGTCTGTCATATTCAGCAAATGAAACCACCATATCAACATACGTTTTAAAATAAGTGTAGCCAAGTGTGGACAGTTCACCTCCGACAGGGTCGGATCTAGGGGGGGGCAGCCGGGGTACATGCCCCCCTGGATGATTTTAGGGGCGCCAAAAACGTAATTTGAAGGGCGCGAAAATTTTTTTGGGCGGAGCAAAATTAAAAAATTTTTGAACTGAGGAGCAAAAAAAAAAGGTCGACAGTCATAATTTATGATAGGGTCAATGGTCCTGGAGCAAGTGATGAGCAAAAAAAAAAAAAAACGTGAATAGTAACAATTTATGATAGGGTTAAAGTGAATTTGTAAGTAAGTGATGACCAAAAAAAAAAAAAAAAAGGTCCTTGGTCGATTTATGGTAGGGTCCAGGTGACTTTTTTTTGTCATCATCCAGGTAAAAATTTTTTTGCTGCGAGGGGCGCCAACAGGAAAATTTGCCCCCCCCCCTCCTTATAACTCTAGGTCCGGCCCTGACCTCCGACCTCACTACTTAAGGTGTCGTCATTGATAATTTTAGT
The DNA here is from genome assembly GCA_035578155.1 of Brachynemurus nebulosus. Classification (NCBI taxonomy): domain Eukaryota; kingdom Metazoa; phylum Arthropoda; class Insecta; order Neuroptera; family Myrmeleontidae; genus Brachynemurus; species Brachynemurus nebulosus. The sequence goes on along the minus strand of JAPWDM010000001.1, from coordinate 39,671,595 downwards.
AGATTTTTCCAGTACTGTGTTAATACTTTTTCCAGTATTTGTACATATTCTACCATATTTCACAAGCATACAGCAATGTCGATCGAACTATGGAGTCAAAAAGGGTTTTCTTGGTTTCCCAACAGTTTGATTTTAAGATTGACAGTATCGATTTTGATTTTCCTGCTGCATTTCGTGCTTTTGAAATAAAATGGTCGCAACAGTTTTTCACCCGATGCAGAAAATGGTACACCTAGATATTTGTACATTTTAACTTTTTCAATTTCCACATTATTTAGCGTAAATTTCCCATGTTCTTTTAATTTTGGTGATTTATGAAAAATTGCTATTTTCGATTTGCTTATATTTACTGTCTGGTGATTTTTTATGCAATATTCCGAGAGCACCTCAAGTTTATCCTGTACATCATTAAAATATGTTCCAAACATGATCAGATCGTCTGGTCAGATTACTGGAAAATAAATTAAGGTTATGAATATTTTTAAAATACATCTTTTTCAGACGTATTGTTAAAATACATACCATACATACTTGAAAATTTTTATATTAAAAATATTTTTTTGGACAATTTTTTTACTCTTTTTAAAAAAAAGAGTAATAATTTAACAATTTAAATTTAAAAAAGATCTGTCATATTATTTATGACAGCTTTACGATACTATTCAGATGGGCAATTCCATGGAAAAGGCTCCATAATTGAAAAAAATAAATAATTGTTATTGGTAGTAAAAATACGTTAATATGATGGCAACACTATAGTACTTTAAGTTCCCAAAATTTCAATAAAAGTTTGTTTTTAATTTTTTAGAAATAGTGTAATTTTCAATGTTTTGTCGTAAGTATAAGCTAATAGTGTATTTTATAGTGGTGTTTTAATTAAATTTTCACGGCAAGTATTTAGAATTATTGTAATCCTAATTGAATCCTTAACGGGAATAGAATTTATTATAAATTTACAGATTTTGAAAAATCTTAAGAAATTTTGTATTTTAGGTAATAAATAATAAAAATGAGTACATTTTTGTACCTTTAAAATTATTTTAAAGTTCCTATTTTATGTCCTGTAGTGTCAGTTTCTAGGATTTCATTTAAAAATAATACTTTTTTGCAATTCAAAGTGATGGTAGTGTCAGTCACGTTTTGATCTGTAGTGTCAGTCACGAATTATTTTTCGAATAACTACTTTTCTAAAAAAGTAAAGTCTTTCATTTTATCATTTTCCAATAATTTGTTTCATATACTTCGGTTAAATATACAATTTAAAATTATAATGTCTGTACGGAGGAAGATTTTCGAAGTTTAAAAACACTCTCGAAAGCGACTTCCTTTTGCATGTAGTGTTAGTCACATTTACATATTTTAAATAAATCATATTTCACAACTTTATTTGTGCACACTTTTTATTACAGAGGGATAATTGGGGTATCAACTATAAAACCATGCTAAAATTGAAACTGTAAACATAGTGATATTCGTAATATAAGGCAAAATAAAACGTAAATTGTGTCAAATGTAGAGTCAGTCACATATGGAATTGCCCAGATATGCCATCTATAATTTACTTTCAGAGATTTTTAATAATGGCATTTTCACATGTACTAAATTTTGACTTCTTTAATATGGTGTACAATTAAATATTACAACATTTGTAATTTGATGGCCTGTTTAATAAATATTAAGTTGAATATTTGAGGAAAAACTACAAATTATTTTGATAATTAATGTATTTAATTAATAAATTTTCTGTTATTGTAAGAGGCTAATGTGAATATACCATTACAACTTATTTCGTATTTTTTTTTAGTATAAATTCAAAATAAATCTTATGTTTTGCGTTCGTTTAAACAAACCTGACCACGGGTTTTGAAAATTAAAACTTAAAAATGCAATTTCTCAAAAATTTGAAATAAAATAATGAAAATTTTAGCATAATTGGCAATTTGAAGTAATAAACTAATTTTTAAGAAACATCTCAACATATGTTCCCATTTGAATAAAAAAAAAATTCCCATTTGAACAAAAAAACCGTTAGTCCTAGAAGTCTAGAAGAATTTTTCGTGTTCAGATGAACACGAAACAGATGAAATTTGGTAAATGGGGCTCATTTTCGAGGCACCTCATACTATCAAAGTGGGGTCAAATTTTGGATCCGACCCAACTTTTAAGGGGGTGGTGGGGGGCAACAAAACAATAAAACTTTTCCAGATCAGTTGGAAGTAATATTTCGGTCAATTATCTACGACATATCCAAAATTCAGCTTCCTAGGATGATTTGGAGGGAGTAGAGGGGGAAAAAACGATTTTGGCTGGATCTAACACACCCGCAGCCCCCCAGAATTAACGTAGAGGGTTGAAATTTGGTGTGTTGATAGAGTTCATATCTAGATTGTGTTTTTTGGAGGTTTTAATATTTTACCCCCACCCCGCTCATTTAAGCTACAATTTCATCCTTTTTTGACGTTTTCGAAGTTCGTACCACTCGCACAGATCACCCGAATAAACCTAGAGGGCTGAAATTTTGTATTCGGATTGAGTTAGTATCAAGGGGGTGGCTTTTGGGGGTCACGACTTTTAACCCCTACCCCCACCATTTTTACACCCAAAAGAACATGATTTTTCTTGTTTTTAACAGTTTCGTTCAGGTCAAAATCTCCCCAAATAAACCTGGAGGGCTGAAATTTTGTGTACAGGTTAAGTTAATAGTCAGCCACTGCTTTTTGGAGGTTTCAACTTTTAACCCTTACCCCCATGATTTTTATGTCAATATTTCCTAGATTTTTTTGCCTTTATTCTAACACGCCTAGAGTCTCTCTGAGTAAACGTAGAGGGCTGAAATTTTGTACATGTATTGAGTTAGTATCCAGTTAGTGCCTTTTAGGGATCCCACATTACTTTTCCCCCCACTTCTCCCATTTTTACATCGGACTTCAATGGTATTTTTAAATGTGTTTAAAATGCTTTATATTTATACTATAAGACAAGTAGGCGAATAGTAAATTTAAAAATTTAAAAAAAATGACCGTACTTTTATAACAAATGCACTACATACATATTAAGTAATTTAAAAATGTTATTAAAGTTAATGTTTATTTATAAAGTATTAATTTTGAATTTTTTTGGAAAGAAAAAATACCTTCATAAAGGTCTTCCAGTTTACTATTTAAGGTCCTTTTTTAATATAAAAAAATAAAACACAAAGGCAATTGGCGGGTGGATAAGCATAGGTAAGAATGCCCTCGTACGAATTGTGTTGGCTTTTTTCCTGCTAACTGCTATCGGAACCAAATTGAAATTTACTGAGAATCAGCCCTTAAAAACTTAAAACCTTTTTTTAAAGCCCCGATCAGCCGGACACTCATCATCAGTTTTGAAACCACCAAAATGACAGATCGCTTGTAGACATTCAATACCGAAGATGAAGGGAAAAATTCGACTTCCATGATGGGGCTCCGCTGCTCACGGTGTTTTTATTGTGTTATAGGTACTGATGTTTTTTTAAAAATAATTGACTAGAAGAAATTTTATTTACCTATTTATAATTTATGGTTGATTTTCTTCTAAAGCTGGGCGTCCACTTAAGTCGATAGCGTGGGAAGACACAGCGTAGTACGTAATTTTTTATAGGGGGTCAGTCCACTTGTTAGGATAGCGCGGCGCCGTGCTGTATAGCGTGCATATAATTTTTAGTTGTTGTATACTTCATAATGAGTAATTAAGATTAATTTAACACTTTCAGTCCCACGGTTTCGGCATCCGGAAATAATCAAAACAACCGCAGAAGCCGATCGCGATCAATGATTAATTGGTTACGACGCATTATGTATGTGAGCCATGTTACCACACCGATGTGTATATACTCAACTCACACAAACACCAACACACACTACTCTTTTGGTTTTTATAAAAAATTTTAAAATAAACAATATAAAAACAAATAAAAGTATTTTTTTTTATTTATATTTACCAGTTTGTTATCTAAACTTTCTGTAATTCTCTAATTGATTTGAATGTGTTTGAATGTCAAATATATGTATTACGATCGCATAGATGTACATGTTGAATCATATTATGTTTCTTAGTATCAAAGTTTCTTTAAAAATATTGTCGGCTCTCGGGGAAGTTTACTGAGAAAGTGTTCGGGCCTGATAATGTTAATTATTACTACTTAATAAATCACGTTTAAAATACTTTGAGTCAGTTTTGATTACTACATTCATCATTCATGTCATGAAGTGATTTAGCTATAGTTTTTAAAATAAAGTTTCTTTGATGTCCTTTCAACAATTAATATTTTGATTCCATTAGTATTTTGACTTTCCATTAATAACAAAATATAAAATTTTACTTAATAATAATATAATGAAAAATATAATGTTTTCATTGTTTTGATTTAAACTATATATCGTTTAAAAATATATTTTTATATATTATGGAAGATTTCTATATAATTACCGTTAATTTTAATTGGTAATAAAAATAATAAAATATTTTTTAACTTAAATTATAACCTATCGTAACAAAGGTATATTCGTTTTCCAATACTAATGTTATTAATCGCCGACTAGAATACCAAATAAGTAAAGAAAAAGGCACGAACAGTATGTATATATTTGTCCGCACGATAACTCTCGAAGGAAATGTTCTATTTTTACGAAATATGGTGAAAATATTGGACGTCCCAAACCCTTGAACAAATTCGTTAGCCAGATATGTACGATGCCCGGAAGATGGCTTTTTAGGCATTTTTTGGGAAAAAAATTAGTTCTTTGCCAAAATTTTCAAAATTCAAAAGTTTTTACATATTTTTTTTACACCATTAGAAAGAGGAGAAAAAAATCACATAATAAAGGTTCTTGAACAATTATTCTAGGTCATCTAGTTTCCGAGAAAAACTAATTTTTGTAAACGGAAATTCGCTATGTTATGCAGGATGCTGTGACAGGGGTATTCGATATATTCTTCATGTAGACGGAATCATACCACGCCGCGCTGCCGAGCTAAGGGCCACGCAGTTTTACAGTTTCCTTTTGTAGACTGGAAAATAACTTTAAGTGCTATTAAAGTAACATTTTGTGCACGGCTAACTATATGTAAAAATTAACAATTGCCCACACTGTGCGGAAATACAGTGGGAAATTATTTCGCACGCCTTAATATAATAAAAAAGTAGGCTGTTCCGTTAATTTAATATGTAATATATAGAAATAATACTAAAAATATGCATATGTAATATGTATGTTGATTATTTATTATTGTTTCCATAGTTTCAAAGTATGCTTTGGCAAAAAATTGAACATCTTGCCACTGACATTATAATATATGTAAATTTAAAAAATTTTTACTACTTATTTAAATTTTATTTTAATTATTTATGTTAAATTTTACAAAAAATAAATGTGCTCGTAGAAAAAGTATAGTGTAAAATACGTGGGAAAAGCTTATTTCTCACTCATACGAATTGTTGCACTCGCCCTGCGGGCTCGCACGAATAAACTCATATTCGTGAGAAATAAGCCTCTTTTCCCACTTATTGTACAATATACTATTCTTAAACAGTTTTATAGTAATCTATATATATATATAAATCTCAAATCACAGTATACGGCTAGGATAAACTGCGAAACTACTGAACCCATTTTGATCAAATTTGGTAACTATCTATAATTTGGTCCAACTTAAAAGACCGGATAGTTTTTATCGCAAACTTTTTAGTCTAACCGTAGAAATTTACGAAAAACCGCAAAATATCAATTTTTTATTACTTTATGCAGATATCTGTGGAAAAATTTATAAAAAAAATCATGCAAATTAATTTGTTGCTAAGCATTTGGAGAAAAATAATTTTGTAATTTTTGTAAGTATTAATAAGTATTTCTACAGATACTACCAATAATATTTTTACCTACAACTACTATGAAATTACTTATCTACTGTGCAAAATACTATTTGTATCCTATAAAGAAATAAACAACTGGATTGTCCAGTTATCATCAATTGGCACATCTGCTGTTTTCAGCAAATTACAAATATATGAAAATTAGATATGCTATAAAAATATGAATATGACTTGAAAATATGAAAATATGAATAATACTTTAGAGTCGTCAAGCGAGCGAAACGAAGCATATAAGGAACTGATTTTATACAAAATTTCAGAATATCAAATTTAAATGGACGTGTGGTCACATTGTCCGTCTATTACACCAAATAGGGCGCAAATTAAAAAGCTGAAGAAATTTGACAATTTTTACTTAAGTACTGTTGAGATATCTGTGAAAGATGAAAGTGACGTAAAAATGGTTTCCCATGGCCTTGGTGACTTGAAGGGCCTAAAATAGAAACAGTTCTAAAACTGCTGGTATAGGTACCCATACTAAGTTCTTACGGTGCGGAAATTAGCCATGCTAATAAAATATGAAGATAGTTAATTTAGAGTCATTGGGCGAGCAGGGTAAAGTGCTATAAATAATTGATTTTGCACAAAATTTTGGAATATATGATTAAATTGACCTATAAATTTTACCTATAATTTAATCTAACATCGTTTGACATCTAGGTTGTGTAGACACCCGGTAGATGGCGCTGTGTTTCGATTTCTAGGTTATACATTCTATTTACGTCATATTTGTTTATGTTCACGATGTCAATGATTTTTATAATTATATTGTGTATTGTGTTATAATTGTGCAGTGTATCGTTTGAAGTTATAAGAAAAAATTAACTCAATCAATGATAACTACTGAGCCACAGCAACGCGTGGCCGGGTCAGCTAGTAACTCAATAAGTTAACCCAAACTTTTAAAGAATATCGGTTAAAAACTGTTAGTATATATAGTATTTTAGTTAGTCTTCTTGGTGTTTAACTTCTGATAGAGTAGTAACATTAAAAACTTTTTAAAAGCTTTTTTATTCCATTTTCTGCAACGTAGTTAATAATTGGTATCGGTATATGTGTATAGTTGATTATTATCATTATTCATCATTTTTTTACCGGTATTTTATTGGGTATCATTGTAGAAAAAGAATATTTTGTTCTTGACAAAACTCATTTACAATTTTTGATTCAATATTGTAATCATTATGCCGAAATTGTATTTTAATTTTTTCTCTGTTCAACCGGAAGGTGCAATTTTGACATTTTAGTCCTAAATATAATTTATGACTTTGCACTAGCACTTCAGCAGTACAAAGGTGCACGTTCAATCGATTACTTTAAACGAATATTTTACAGATATTTATATTATAATATAAAATGAATAGAAACAGCTTCCAAAAAAATAATTTGAACATTTTTACTGTTCGATTAGTTTATTTGAAAAATATATTTGATTATTAAATAAAATTATCTGAAAAATAGTGATATAGAAGAAAACACCTTAGCAAATTTAAAGAAATAATATTTATTAATTTATTGTTCTTATTAGTCACAATCGGAACTATCAGCTGAATCTATTGAGGAAGATTCTTTTAAACAATTATAAAACGTTCTTGGACATTTTCAATTAAATTGTCTACTTTCCACAAAACATCTTCTTTTTTTATAACATGCCGTATTGTCGCATATAATCATACAATCATATCAATATTCATTTACGCATCCCTTTAAACTAAGATCAAATGAAAAAGATACTAAAGCAAGTAGGTAAACACATACAATTATATTAGTAATAAAAGATGGGAATAATAATACTGATCATAAACTACTTGTGGTATTTCTTGTTAAAAATAAAGATACATAGGGTATAATTCGTGTCAATTGTATAATCTGTCTTTTTTTTTTAAGTCTCTTGTTTTTTGGACGTTCTTATTATTTGTTCTTTTCCTTAAGGATTATTTTCATTTTTGAATAATGATTTATTATTAGTGAATATTCCGCCTGTCAAAATTGCACCTTCCGGTTGAACAGAGAATAGTTTCAGAGCAGGATATTTTGATTTCCGGTATAGTTTCTGTTAATATTTGCAAGTTTTGAATTGTGCAAAGTTCTTACCTTTCAAAATGAGTAAATTTATATTTAATATAATATCTTTTACAATTAGTGGGTCATTGTCCACGGTTAAACCATCACAATGAATAATATGTTAGAATATTATAACTAGAGTTGGGAGAACAGTGGTCCCGAACAGAATCGCCATATAAAATATTTTGAATTGGGGGGCTATAAATTTTATTAGAAGGCTGAGGATTTTCCCCTGGATTTGATAACTAGCCTAAGGAAGCTTTAAAGAACAAATCAGTAAAAATTAAAAATTACCCATTTTTCATAACAAAATATATAATTTTAATTTTAAAAATAATTTAAAAAAATTAATGTTGAATAAATAAGTGGTCGACTGTAATAGAAATTAATTTAAACGAATTCAAAACATTTATATTGTAAACAATATCTCTATTTCCGTTGTGATTATTTTAATAATATGTACATGTCACCTTCTTTATACCTGCTTTAACGTAAACAAAATTGATTTTATTAGTAGATTGTATCACTCTAGTAGGTCGCTCACAAGACTGAACATGGTTTTGTTTTTGCATTAGAAAAATATAAAAATATGTATGTACATATAACAAGCAAAATGATTCATAATATTGGCAATTAAAAAACACAAATAGACACAAAATAACATTAATGATGTGTTATTAATAGTAAAACGTCGTAAAACTGATTTTTAAAAAGATTGATAATATTTTTACGTTTTATGACAGCCCTCCAGTTCTATTCGTAGCCCCCCCAGTACAAAATATTTTATATGGCGACTCTGTTAGGGACCTTTTGTTCCCATCTCTGATTATAACATATATGCAGTCTCAAGGATAACAACAAATATATTGTGTATTTGACAAAATCTGTTGGAATTATAAAACACTTAAAGAAAAATAAGTTCGGTTACAAAAAAAAAAAAAAAAATAATAATATTAAGAACGTTCACTGCCGCCGTAAGCCAAAAAGACGTAACTGAAAAATTTTGACTTTTTGAGGTTTACATTGATTTCCATGTTTTCAACTACGAGGAATCTAAAAAACTAATCCAAAAAGACGTATCTTTAATAGTTTCTAAGATACAGCGGTTCGTAACAGCCGTACTTACACTAAAATTGCATAAATACTAAGGTAAAAGGCAGTAAGTTACATTTCATAGAAAAGAAAGCAGTATCTATAGTGTAGTTACTGCTATTTGGCTTAGCATTAGTCACTTACTGTTTTTCAACTTAGCAAATTTCATAAAACGATTGTACTTACGTTCATTTGTTTGTCTTCAACACATGATGTTATACATATAATTATGTTAAATGTGGAAATTGATGTACCGGTAATTGAATCATATTGTATAAGTTTTCGCCATGGTCTGTTGTCAGTAACTAGCAACTTAATTTCTTAATGATCAGCTGTTTTTAAAAACGGGAAACAATAGTTGGAATATGCAGAGATGTGATTTATTTAAAATACAAATATTCGAAATTTAGATACAAGATACAAAATACGTAGGGGAGGCAGGGGCTAGTATTAACGGGGGTAAGTATTAACAGACCATTTTACGCCAAACTACGGACGAAAAAATTAAGTACGTCCGGTTGCTGTCATCAGTAGATGACCACGGACACGTTGTGACCAATCAGTCTTCGGCCGGTTGCCGCAAAACAAAGTTGTGAGTAAAGCGTAGATTTTATTAGGTAAAAGAACATTTTTAAGTCGACGGTTTTTTCATTTGAAGCATGATTGTATACCTAAAAGAGACTAAATTTATTTCAAACGGTAGCATATGCCATCTGGTATTGTATTTTGTTTAAATTTTACCGCATTATCAACGTATTCTTTTTAAAAATTTAAATTTGTAAAAAATTTACCTTCGGGGCAAGTATTAACAAAATGCATGGGGTAAGTATTAACATGTTAACATTTACCTCGTTTAAATTTTATGCAACAAAGACTATGTTTTTAACTTCCCTATAAGGAGTTTATTGTATTCATCCCAATTTCAAAATCCAAATATCGTCATTTTCATGCTTCGAGGTTACCAAAATTTTTTTCGTGACATTGCCAAATATGTTTGCATGTATGTGTGTGTACATATGTGAGTGTTTTGTGAGAGGAAGAGTTTTGCTTGATCTGAGTTATTATATATTTCAAGAATTATAATAATGTTAAATAAGACGAAGACTAATTTTTTAATAAGTAAATATTTTTTAATATGAAAGATATTAAACGATTGTGGTTGTCTATCGAAGACTGAAGATTTACCAATTTTTGTTTCGTTATCAAGGTCAAAGTGACGTAATTTGCTAATTAGTAAGGACTGACTAACTATTGCCTCAGAAAAAAATTTATTATTAAGATTAACTTTAACTAATTAAGTAAAGATAAATCTAAAATAAGAATTTTCTGTGTCAAATTAATTCCTTTCTAATAATAATAAACACGTTAAATATGATAGTTTGGTTTATTTCCTATAAGTACCTACATATCTACAAAATATCATAATCATATTAAAACTCTAATGTTAATACTTGCCCCAACGTTGTTAAAACTTGCCCCAAAAGTGGGGTAAGTATTAACAAACACATTTTTTAAGAAAATGGGTTTTTCCATAGAAAGTACAAGGGATATGTAAGTTTTTTTTATCAAAAATTGTAGACCGATAGTTGATGCTTCATAACGTTTACAAAAAAAATCGCTAACTAGTTTCATTTCCGTTTAATATGTAAAAAAGTAAAATCTGTTAGTACATGCCCCTGTCTCCCCTACTTTCATTTTATATCTAAAATAATCTTTTAAAAATTCATTTTGCATCTTGTATTTAGATACATTATCTTGGTATCTTAGTATTTTGTAAATATTTAGTTTGCTAAAATACTTTTATTAATTAGCTATGCATTTTTTTACATTACCTACGGCATCCCATCATAAGGTGAATGCATCCTTAAAATGCTGAGTTCTGCCCCTGTGGAGCGACTCTTGGGGAGACGATAATGAGACCTCAGCGAAGAAAAATGACTGATAAAATGTTTAATGAACTGGTTTTGCTCAAGTCTCAATTAAAACTTTAAAAATATAATATGTTCTCACATTTTCGCAATAAACACGATCCACTGTTCGTAATTAATGTGTCATGTAATAAACTTAAACTAAGTAAATCTCAAAATTAATAAAAATATGTTATTTTTTTTATTTTTTTGAGTTTTTATTTTAAAAAGTATTTAGAAAATATGTATTTTGTATCTAGTATTTCAAATACCATTTCCAAAAGTATCTTGTATCTGGTATCTCAAATACCATTTCCAAAAATATCTTGTATTTTGTATTCTAGATACTTTTTATGAGGTATCTTGCACATCTCTGGGAATATGGTTAATGTATGTTACATATGTTTTGATGTTAGTAAAAGTGAGTTTAAAGAGAGTTTGTAGTGAGTTGAACTGAATTGATATGACTTTTCTTACTTTATTTTTGTTGTTACTTCTTTTTTTGCTTAGGAAAATGAAATGACATCAATCGTAACTGTAAATTATAATATACACTAATAAAGGAGGTTATATTTTACTATTTAAAACAGAAAATAAGTAAGACAATAAAAAGTATTAAAATAAAAAAAAAAATGGAGCTTTTTGTCATTTAATGTAAAAAAACTCACAAAACATGAAAAACGGCGATTACCAGAAATGTTGATTTATACACTTACTGATTTTTGGCTTAGGAGGGCAGTTCATTAAACTACGTAATTTTTTAAGAAACTTTATAAAATGTGTTAGATTTTTATTCTTACATTTGGGAGATGTAAAATCGGTCTTAGTGCTTGCGAATTCAGGAGTATGCTCGTTTTTGCGATATCCTCTTAAATCAATAACTTAAAAATGGGATTTGATTTTTACGACATCAGTCAAAGTGCTAATTGAATATCAAAATACAATTACAACTATTAAATCAGAGCTCGATTTACATAAGAGCACTTAGGGCACATGCCTCAGGGCACCTACACAGTAGGGATCTTCACAAAATGAATAATGAATAGGAAGTTTTTTTGTGCTACACAAATATTTAGATCTTTAACGTTTTAAATCGATTGGTTTAGCTTTTGAAGCGTTAGAGCGCAATAAGTAAACAAATAAACAAACAAACTCACTTTTGCACTTATAATAATAGGATTTTGCTAGGAAATTAATGCTCTGTATTTTATATTGGAAGTTATGAAAAACTATAGCCACCCTGGTTTAATTTGTGTTTAACATTTAACGTACTTGGTGAATTTTAGCGAATTTCCAGAATGGAATTCAGCTATTACAGCCACTGTCATAACGCGACCTGAGCCCGGGACCATGGCAGAAATTTGTTTTGAGGTCCCTAGAAACCGAAAATAATATTCGCTAAAATTTATATATATATATATATATATATATATATATATATATATATATATATATATATGTGTCCGCACGATAACTCTCGAACGGAATGTCCTAGGTTTACGAAATTTGGTGAAAATATTGGAAGTTCCAAACCGTTGGACGAGTTCGTTAACCAGACACATCGGATGCCAGGAACATGGTTTTTGTTCTTGCAAAAAATTAGTTTTTTGCCAAAATTTCCACTTAATCAACAATTTTTGCGAAATTTTTTTACACCATTTAAAAGGGGAGGAAAAATTACATAAAAAAGGTCTTTAAACTATTGTTCTATGTCAACTAGTTTCCGAGAAAAACTAACTTTTATAAACGGAAATTCGCTATGTTATGCAGGATGCTGCGACAGGGGTATTTTGTAATTTCACTGGAGTTATAATAAAAAGGTTTTGACAATATCGCTACAATCATCTATAAACATATTCAGTCTCCATACGTTATTAGTATTTTTTATCATAGCTAAATTTGAATGTTCCTAGTTCCCAGCGCTCTCACCATTGATATAATATTTATATTTTAGTATGCTATTGTACTCACATGATTATCACGATGACCATAATGAACTGCTTAGAATTTTAACTTTAAACCTTTGATTATATTTGATACTTTATAATTGGGTCTTTAAAATCCTAGTTTTATTTGATTATGTTTTAGGTATATTTTTGTAACATAAAGTTCTACATTACAATTTTTACTCTTTAAAACGATTTATTAACAAATGGAAATATTTTAATGAATTTTTCTAAGATTACATAATATTTCAGTGAATTCTGTCAACCTTGATTTAATTTATATTTTATTAAATTTATGTGTGTTTAATGAAAAGTAAATTTAAAACTACATTTTTTTTTGACAATTATTTTTTATTTTACTTCATACTACTAAATTTTACAAATGAACCATGCACTAAATTGTAATGAAAGTATAACTTAAATAAAGAAATAAGTGTAATTTTTTAAATATTTGACAACACTTTTTTACCCAAATTTGATTATTAGGAAATCGATTGACAATTCTTTTATTTACTTTTTTAGCAAAAACTTTATAACCTTACATTTATAGAAAAAAACTAGCTGTGTTTTACGATTTCACCCGTACGTTTTAAGAGTACTTTAATTTTTGGTCATTTTCAAGGCACTACAAAGTGGACGATTTCAGTCAGTTTTGGATGGAAAAGTCTTCACTTTTTTGTTCTTTGGGATACAGTTTTAAAATTTTTTTGCTAATAATGTAATATATGTATGAGGATTTTAATAAGTATTAAAATTTTTACTTAACTATACAATAGTTAAGGAAAAAAAATATGTTCAAAATTTTGTCTACGGTTATATTTATTTTACCAATTATAATGCAAAATCAGTAATTAAGTCGGTATTTGATACAAAATTTAGAAGGAATTCCAACTTCTAACCCAAGTTTTTTTTTCATAAAATTATTAGTTTAGATGTCATGAGTAAATTGTAAAAATTTCCCTCTCTAATGAGTTCTACACCTTTCTGAGGAAGGAAAAGGGGTGAAATATTACTTTCTGGCCAGTTCCTTTTTTTAATTTTACGGAAAAAATGTTTCAATAAAAATTTATATCTGAAAATTTATAAGATTATAAAATTGTCTACAATAAAGGTTTTATATACTCAATTTTAAATACAACTGAAACTGAGCCAGAGTCATCTTTAAAAAATTAAATAATTCTTTTATTCGAAACAAATCAATCTTCAGTTCTTTTCTAGAAACAAACTACAAATTTAAAATTTACGCAAGTGCAATAATGAAAGAGATAAAGCCAAGAAAACGGAAATTATTTAAATTTATAAGTGATGAATCATGGTTAAATTTAAATGAAATGGATTATACCTATATTTCTTCATTTTAGCGAATTTCCAGAATGGAATTCAGCTATTACAGCCACTGTCATGACGCGACCTGAACTCGGGACCATGGCAGAAATTTGTTTTGAGGTCCCTAGGAACCGAAAATAATATTCACTAAAATTTATATATATATATATATATATATATATATATATATATATATATATATATATGTGTCCGCACGATAACTCTCGAACGAAATGTCCTAGGTTTACGAAATTTGGTGAGAACGTTGGAAGTCGAAAAATCTTGGATGAGTTCTTCAGCCAGACACGTCGGATGCCAGGAACATGGTTTTTGTTCTTGCAAAAAATTAGTTTTTTGCCAAAATTTCCACTTACTCAAAAATTTTTGCGAAATTTTTTTACACCATTTAAAAGAGAAGAAAAAATTACATAAAAAAGGTCTTTAAACTTTTTTTCTATGTCAACTAGTTTCCGAGAAAAATCTTGTTGTTTAGAATGTGATTATTTTATCGTATAAAGTGTGAATTTTTTCACATTCTAACTAAGTACATATTCCACACAATATGGATATTTTGTATATAACATATATTATACGCATACCATATCCTTTTTGACACGACCACATAATTTTATTGTGATATATGTATAAGGGTACAAGACCATTTCATTATCCGTACTACCATTATGCGTACGGTTTGTGTGTGTTGTATATACATATACAGTCTACGTGAGAAAATTTTTAAAGTAAACAAAGATTTTTATGTAAACAAGTCTTAAATTTTAGCGAATTTCCAGAATGGAATTCAGCTATTATTTAACATATACAGGCGATTATTTTGAAAGTTAACATAAATATATGATAAAATTTCCAGAATGGAATTCAGCTATTACAGCCACTGTCATGACGCGGGGGGCATGACCTGAGCCCGGGACTATGACAGAAATTTGTTTTGAGGTCCCTAGAAACCGAAAATAATAGTGACTAAAATTTATATATATATATATATATATATATATATATATATATATACATATATATATATATATATATATATATATATATATATATATATATATATATATATATATATATATATATATATATATATATATATATATATATATATGTGTGTGTGTGTGTGTGTGTGTCCGCGCGATAACTCTCGAAGGAAGTATCCAATTTTTACGAAACTTGGTGAAAACACTGGAAGTCCCAAACCCTTGGGTGAGTTTGTCAGCCAGACACGTCGGATGCCAGGAACATTGGTTTTGTTCTTGAAAAATATTAGTTTTTGCCAAAATTTCCACTTATTCAAAAATTTTTGAAAACTTGAAAGTCGTCCAAGAATGGAATTCAGCTATTACAGCCACTGTCATGACGCGACTTAAACCCGGGACCATGGCAGAAATTTGTTTTGAGGTCCCTAGGAACCGAAAATAATATTCACTCAAAGGCTATTGGCGGATAAGCATGGGTAGAAATGCCCCCGCACGAATTGTGTTGGTTTTTTTTCTGCTAACTGCTTTCGATATAAGATTACAATTTACTGAGTTTCAACCCTTAAAAACTCACCCTTTGGGAGTAAAAAATTATTTTTTGAAAATCACAAAAAATTTATAACTTTTTAGTGGCTTGACGGATTTGGCTGGAATTTTTATATGTTTTAGATACCTCTATAGTGTACCTCAGAAAAAATTATCAGCTTCAAAAAAAAATTATAACCCCCCCCCCAAAAAAAAAAAAAAAATTGTTTAATTTTTCAATATTTTTTTTCATCACCTTGTAGCTATAGTACAATCACCAAAATTTTTTTGCAGGCTTCCTACTATGACCGATATAATTTTTTCAGATTTTTTCTCCGGGTGCGTCATAGTGAAAAAAAAATAAAATGTCCAAAAAGATTTTTTTTTTCGAAGTTATGTTCGTTGTACAATCACCAAAATATTTCTACAGGCTCCTCACTATGATTAAGAGAACATATAATTTTTCCAGAATTTTTTTCCGGGTGCATCATAGTTAAAAAAATTGAATGTCCGAGAATATTTCTTGGAGATAGGCATAGGCTTCCGGGTACTCAATCGATTGGAAATCGTTTACACATTTTGAATACAGTGGCCATCCAATGGTACGTACTCCGATTTTACGTAGTGACGTCAGCGATTTAGTGGGGTTCTCCTCTCACAGATATGTTGTTGTTTGTCTGTGTTGGTGAAAATTTATGTACCAAGCCAGAGTCAGGGCCGTAGGTAATATTGTCTGAGGGTCTCGTAGCTTTTAAAAAATTTAAAATTTCACTGCAGATATATATGCACATATTCTGTACACGTAATATGCAAAATACAAATGCAAAATGAGTAACGTAAAATTCTAGAATATTCTAATCCTCAACTAGCAGAGATATCAAAAAACAGACTTCACCGTTGAATTGGTCATTAAAAATGAGATTAAACAGTGTAGTTTGACAAAAATTCTAGAATGTTCTATTTGTCAACTAGCAAAAATATTGAAAAAATAATTATACCATTTAATTGTCCATTGAAAAAGAGGTCAAATTACACATTTTGACAAATGTTCTGGAATATTCTATTCGTCAACTAGCAAAGATATTCAAAAACAGACGTCGCCATTGAATTGCCTACCAAAAAGAGAGACCAAATAACACATTTTGAGAAATGTTCTAGAATATTCTATTTGTCAACTAACAAAGATATTGGAAAATCTATTGCACCGCTTAATTGTCCAACCGAAATTAAACTAATGTAAACCAAATGTCCGATTTTGACAAATAATTTTTGCTATTTGAAGAATAGAATATTCTAGAACATTTATCAAGATGTGCTATTCCGTCTTTTATTTGATGACCAATTAAATGGTCCAATCGATTTTTCGATATATTTGTTAGTTGACGAATAGAACATTCTAGAATTTTTGTCAAAATGCGCTGCTTAATCTAATTTTTAGTGCCCAATTCAATAGTGAAGTTTGTTTTTTGGTATCTTTGCTAGTTCACGAGTAGAATATTCTAGAATTTTTCTCAGCTTCCGCTATTTGGCGTCTTATATTCATCAGTATAACATTCGATTTCCTTTGTCTACACAACCGAATTTTAGGTATAAATTGTCTCTTAAGATAATATTGTTTTAAATAAATTCAGATAAATAATATTTACCAACCCCCGAAACAAAAGTTTACCGACGCCCCTGATCTTCCGATTTTACGTACTTCCCCTTAAATTTGCACCGACCACTACGTAAAATTGGATTTGTGGTGTATGTGCATAAAAACATTTGTGATTGCTTAGTTTTTGAAAAAAAAAAATGGTCGACTCAAATCTTCAAATTCCGCAATCAGCCAAACACTTTGGTGAAAAAAATTTTGGTGATTGTACCATAGCTACAAGTTGATGAAAAAAAATATTGAAAAATTAAACAATTTTTTCTTGGGGGTGGGGTTATAATTTTTTTTTTAAGTTGATAATTTTTTCTGAGGTACACTATAGAGGTATCTAAAACATAAAAATTCCAGCCAAATCCGTCAAGCCACTAAAAAGTTATAAATTTTTTATGATTTTCAAAAAATAATTTTTTACCCCCAAAGGGTGAGTTTTTAAGGGTTGAAACTCAGTAAATTGTAATCTTATATCGAAAGCAGTTAGCAGAAAAAAAACCAACACAATTCGTGCGGGGGTATTTCTACTCATGCTTATCCGCCAATAGCCTTTATATATATATATACAGGGTGTAAAGTAAATAACTCTCTTCCTTTTAACAGATGGTTTATCTCGGTGTATAATTGCCGAAGACATAAATTTTTTTTCGGAATTCGATATCTGAAAAAATCGCATCCCAGCCAACTCATCGTTTAATATAAATTTCCCTGAATACGCCTCTGACCAAACTAAAATTATTCGCACCCTGTATAATAACAATTTTTTTAAAAATAAACAAAAAATTTTTTTTTATTTTATTATAATATGTAAACATGTGTTCACTGTCGAACTTATATGTACTATATTGTACACAGAAAAGCGAACAGTTTTTCATAAATTTTGATTAAAATAAGTTTATGAATTATTTTTTTTAGTTTTTATAAATTTTTTAGTTTTTTATATCACAGTGCATTATGAATACTGCAAAAACCATAACTCTGATATCAGTATTTGCATTGCACATTATTAATTTAGTAACAAATTACATTAAAAACTACACTTATAAATTACCAAACAAATAAAAAGAGAACAGAACAGAACAATGAAAAAAAATACACAAGAAAAATTTCCATGAGTTATAATTTTTCAAAAATTAAAAACATTTTCTTTTAACTATCATAAAACATGAATTTCTAATTGTTGATACATTGGTACACAACTTCTTCACTACATATCTATAAAAACTAAATACCCGTTTTATGTATTGGTATGTACATATGTCAAATCTGTACAATGTGTTCCATATTCGATAGTTTTGCAGCTAAAGTACATAAGAGAAAAACAGAAATTAATAACAATGTTTGATAACGACTTATTTTTTCTTCTCTCAATTTTCTCACTAAGATCAAAAATTAATTTTTAAACGATTTTAAATATAGTCTATTTCACTTAAATTTAAACATTAGTCATCACTTACGAGTTTGAGTAATTCCCGTTTTCTTAGCTTTATCTCTTTCATTGTTTCAAATGCGTAAATTTTAAATTTGCAGTTTGTTTTTAGAAAAGAATAGAAGATTGATTTGTTTCGAATATAAGAATTATTTAATTTTTTAACGAAAACTCATGATCAATTGTATTTGAAAAGGGGTATAGTTAAAAGTTTGTAAAGAAAAACAGATGTGACGAAAGGCCAATTATATTACAAACAAAAATGTATTTCAATTATCAAAAAGAAAATTTTTTATTCATAATTGAGTAACTTTAGAGGAAAACTCTAACGGAAAATGCGAAAGTATCTGCATCAGTTATCATTATCGTAAAATTCTAAATGTCCACATGAAAGTCACCGCTATAAATTTTTTACCAAATTTATCCTTTTATTTCAGCAACACTTTGAAATACCAATTTACCTGCAACCCGACCTAAGCGAACTCAAGTTTCAGTAGACAAACAGGCATCGCATACTTACAAACACACAGACATCCATATCATCGTCACACGCTTAGACAAAAATTTTTTAAATAAATAAACAACTATAGCATTGATAGCACACACATACAATCTCCATATTCATATACAACACTCATTAAAAGAGTTGTCCAAGTGCGTTTTATACACACATTAAGCAAGGTTTCTGACTTATTTGAATTTTTGTAGTTTCCGAATAAAATAGGTGGCATTATATTATTTTGTACGGTTTACTATGAAAATAAATAAATATATTCGACAATCACAATGTTATTTCTGTTTGTGTTATTTAAGGGTCAATTAAGTGGTAATTTGATTCCTTACAAATCACATAGACTTTGAAATACAATATTTCTGAAACGAGATTTAAAGAATAAAAGTTGTTAAAAAAACTTTAAAAGATTTTTCTAATGATAAACTGCAAACAGTATACGTAGAATTATTTTTCAACATTTCTCTTAATAATTTTGATTTGAATTTTTGGAAATGTTAACAAAGATCAGAATATACTTTAACGTAAAATTGACGGTTAGTTGAGATATCTATCTGTAGCATGTATTATATTTGCAAAATTTCGTGTCCCAAAGGCGTAGAATTTCTGAAAAATTACAACAGCTTCTAGAGTTCTTCGGAACCCTAAAAAAAAGATTGAAATATGTAATACATATGTATGTGTGTGAGTGTACTGTGTGTATGTCCATATACATATTGATATTATATTGTATTTGCACATAATATGTACACAAAACTTATAGCCGGAGAGCCCACCGTATGCAAAACGTATGTATAAGATAGATGAACGATTTTTTGTAAGTACCGGTAAAGGGAGCTTTCTTTAGAATTACAAAATTTTGCCCGCATGATAAAAATATGACGTCAGTTCCGGTTATGGGTTTGTCATGTCATCAAATACATTGATAATATTTACACCAAAACGAAGGTTTCGAAGTCCAAAATAAAAAGATTGAGTGCTGCCAGGCCTTAGTAATTCGCAACAATGAGGCTGCTTTCACTTAAAAAGAAAACCTTTCAATGAAGGCAGCCATATTTTTACGAATTTTTAAGATCTGGCAGCTTTCATTTTGGTGTAAATATCATCAATGTATTTGATGACGTAACAAAACCATAACCGGAAGTGCCGTCATATTTTTATCATGCGGGCATAATTTAGGTCTGGGGTAGTACTACCTAGAGTCCCTATAATAAATAGAGTCGTGACATGTGTAACGTCGCAAACGTGGGAAAAGATCTCACTACGGTGTTATTTTGCGATGCACAGAGGATGGTAAACTTTCCAGCGTGGGTTCGGTTTTTCTTCTCCAAGACGAATAGTTTTTTCACAAATAAAACACTTTTAATTGGTTTTTTAGTTGATTAGTTTATTGAATAAATGTAGAAAACTTGTATAAAAATAATTTTCTTATATAATTTTATAAATTATAAATTTTTTAAGTATAAAAAATAATGCGCAGTTGTTCCACTGGCGAGGATTCTGATGTTGTTCGTTTTAATATTACCTTACAACTAACTTGAAACAAGTTATATCCTTATTCTTAAAACAAGCGTTCCTTAATTTCATTTCCAAGAATCGAAAGAAAGTTCTATTGGTTTCTAAATAGAGATAGAAATATTTGTATACATTAACTAGAAAGAAATAATAAGTGTTGTTTTGAAGTATTCCTTTATGTCACCACCTGGTACGACAGAAATATTCAAGTGAAGCTTAACCCTGATTGGTTGTTGCATCTCTGGTGTCCAAACGTGACCACAGCACCAACAGTTCTTTCTGTTAAAAACTTGACAAAAGTCATAGTCTGTTCGTTTAGGCAATCTACACTACAGATATGTATTATTATCTGCAGCGCTAATCATTATTTGAGTTTTTATGATAAAATTTTGTGTTATATAATAAAATTTATTTTTACTAGAAAGTTTTGATGAAAATTTGTTAATTTTTTACCTGCGCCTGTACCATGGTGGTTACATATCTCCCCCTCAAAAATTTCTATGGGAGAGTGAAACTCGAAATAGAAATTTTTGATCAAAACTCAAAAATTTCGAAATTTCTTGGAAAAATTTTTTTTTTTTTTTTTTTTTTTTTTTTATAAAATTAAGTAAAATTGAAAAATTTTTAATAAAGTTTTTTCATTGAGTAACAAAAATATATAAGATAAATGTAGGGAGCAATGACCTTTAATAATATTATTATAGAAATGATAAAAATTTGATTTTAATTAGAAAATTTTAATGAAGTCATTTTGCTACCTTCATTTTCACAAAGATTTAACATTCTTTAAACAAAATAATAAATATAAATTCTTAATTAAAGTTCATAAAAGTTTGTTTTATTTTAATATGCACTTTGGTTTTAATCACTATCACAAGTATTTTAAATAAATATTTTTTAATTTTAAGGTATTATGTTAGTATTAGTTTGGTTGAGCGAATATTCTTACTAATACAAATAAAATATAATAATACATTAGTTTTTTAATTTTCTTTGAATCACATCTAAGTATCAAAATTAAATATAGGTGATTATAAAGTCATCATTCGTATATTTGTCATCTGTTTAACTAAAGAAATGTAAAAATTTTAATGAAAATTTAATAATATTTTGTAGATTTATTTTTTTTTTTTTTTTTTTTATTCTTTAAAAGGTTTAAGATGTATCGCATTATACACACCTTTTATTATATTTGAATCTGGGTAATAAAGAATGTATGCATTTATATTTTTTATTCCACCTACTAAAAAGGGTCCACAATAGAGTAAATTAAATTTTTTAACAATTTTGTTCCTAGCTGAGGAACGTGTATGAGTTTTAAGCAAAACCTTATCACCTATATGATAAGTTTTTGTGTAATGTAAATTATGACGTAATTTTCTTTTATTACCTTTTTCAATAGTATTATTCAATGCTAACTGCCGAATTTGTTGCAAATTAGATTGATCATTTTGAGGAAAAGAAATAAGGCGTGTTATAGGGTTAGGAGGTTTATTTCCAAAAAGTAATTCATAAGGTATAAATTGAGTAGTATCATGAGGTGTGAAATTTAAACAATTTTCGATAAAAGTTAAATAATCTGTCCACGAACTATGTTTTTTATGACAATATGTTCTAAATAATCTATTTAATTCACGGTTTACACGTTCTTCCGGATTTGCTCGCGGATTGTAAACGCTAATTGTATAAACGTTAATTCCAGCATTTTTAAGAGTATCTTGCCAAATTGGAGATACAAATTGACTTGCATTATCGCTATAAATATTTTGCATTTTACCTATATTTGGTATAAAATGCTTAACAACTCTGTCAACACATTGTTGAGCAGTTGCACCCTTTAATGGATATAGTTTTACAAATTTTGAATAGTTATCCTTAATTATAAAAATCATGTTAAATCCAAATTTTCCTTTAGGTAAAGGACCATATAGATCCACAAAACAGTCCTTAAGAGGATATTCTGATATAATATTTTGTAAAGGACCTTGTGTAAAATAATTTGGAACCTTACATTTTTGGCATATATTACAACTTCGTAAATTTGACTCAACACGACGATAAATATTTTTAATGAAAAAATATTGTTTTAAATATTCAGTGATTTTACGAGACGAAAAATGACCTAAATATTTATGGAAAAATTGTATTATTTCATTTATTTTATTTTCAGGTAGATAAATTTGATAATTGTAAGGGAAGTTGGTATTTCTATGAAAAAGTATACCATTATGTACCATAAACCGGTTTTGATATTCTTGAATATTGTTAATTATGTTTTTACAAAAAGGGTCAACATGTTGGTACCTGCGAATGTTATTAGCAAATTTTTCAAGAAATTTATTTTGAAAATCAAGTTTTAAAACATTACATTTAACTGAAATGTTTGTAGAAAAATTATTATTTATAGATAAAGAATTTATCATTAAGTTCGTTTGATTTGATATATTATTTAAGGTATATGGATTTCGAGAGAAAAAATCTGCTATAAAATTTTGTTTTCCAGGAATATATTCAATAGTGAAATTGAATTCACTTAAAGCTAAGAACCAACGTAAAATTCTATTATTTGTTATTTTTGCTTCATGTAAAAATGATAATGATTTGTGATCACTACGAACTATTACTTTGTGACCTAAAATGTAATGTCGAAGTTTGTTGAAAGTAAAAACTAGACTTAATAATTCTCTTTCGGAAATAGTATAGTTCAATTCAGAAGTTGTTAAAGCGCGTGAAACAAACGAGATTGGATTATACGTATTATCATCATTGATTTGATATAGACAACCACTTAAAGCTTTGTCAGAAGCATCTACATCTAAATAGAAAATTTTGTTAAAATCTGGAAATTTAAGCATAACTGACTTTGCAAATAATGATTTTAAAGTATTAAACGTTTTTTGTTCTTCACTTCCCCAATTCCAAATTGAGTTTGCTTTTAATAAATGCGAAAATTTAGAAGTTAATTCACTAAAATTAGGAAAAAATCTACGATAAAAATTCATAATACCTAAAATTGATTGTAAAGATTTAATATTAGTGGGAGGTTGCAATTTTAAAATAGCTTGAACCTTATCCTCACATAAACTAATACCATTTTCAGAAATTTTATGACCCAAAAATTTAATTTCTGTTTTGAAAAAGTTACATTTAGAAAAATTGATGGTTACACCAGCATTAAAAAGTTTATTTAATACTATCTCAACATGTTTAAGGTGAGATTCAAAATCGTCAGAGCCAATGACTATGTCATCGACAAAGACATGACAAAAATCGTTTATGTCGCTTCCCAAAATTTGATCAATACATTTTTGAAATATACCAACTGACAAATTTATCCCGAAGGCTAAACGGGTAAACTGATAACATTTGCCGTTAAATAAAAATCCTGTGTATTTTTTACTATCTGGGTGTAATTGGATTTGCCAATAACCCGAAATTAAGTCAATAGAAGTGAAAAATTGTTTTTTCTGAAATTTTCCTAGGATATATTCAATAGAAACTGGCGTTTCTCGGTCCGGTATTACTATTTGATTGATATTCCTACTATCTAAAACAATTCGGATTTGCCCATTTGGCTTAATTACTGTATGCAAAGGACTTATATAAGAAGTATATGACCTTTCTATAATTTTCCATGATAAAAGTTTATCTATTTCCTTTTGAACTGCGGGCAAACGCGAATAAGGTATAGGATAGCATTTTGACGAAAATTCTTTATGTTCTCGAATTTTGAATTTACAATAAAAGTTTTTTACTAACCCTGGTTTGGTAGAAAAAATGTTTTTAAATTTATTAAGCATCGATAAGATTTTATTTTGTTCGATTTTAGATAAATGAGTTAAATTAGAAATTGAATTTATAACGTCGTCAAAGGGTGTAATATATTCATTGTCGTCAAAGGGTTTAAATGAAAGATTATTAATTTTATAAAATTCTTCCGTATTAAGATTTTGTTCTTTGTAAACAATACTTTTAATGTTTGAAATTAACATATTACTGGATTTAATATCATTAGATGAGATTTGTGAAATGAATTTAATTTCATGTATTTTACTATCAATTTTAAGTAACAACGACTTATTGAAAATATTTATACTAGCGTAATATTTTTGTAAATATTCCATACCGAGAATCGCTTCGACAGCTAAATCTGGTACGATAAGAAAATTTAAGGGTATTATAATATTATTGTAACTAAATTCAATAAAAGTTTGTTTATCAATAGTTTTAGATTTTTTGTTTGTCGCAGTAACTACCTGACATTTTATTGTAGGTATTACGGGCAATGGTTTATTTGTATTTTTAATATGAATTTGATTTAATTTATCAAATGTTTTATCATTTAGAACCGTAATAACGCTTCCAGTGTCTATTAAAATATTGATAAAAGTGTCAAAAAAGTTTACTTTAATAATTGGCAAAATATCGTTAGAGATTTTTGTATTTGAAAAACGATTTTGATTATTCTCTTCCGTTAGATCACCAAAATGATCGTTTGAAAAAATACTACAAAGGAATGTACCCCTAATATTGTAACAATTCTCAGAATTGAAATTGTTAACATTACTATCTAATAAATTAATTTTATTATTAACAAAAAGATTGCCATTCTTAACATTTTTACTAATATTCTTTTCATTAATTTGAAAATTGTCATCTATTAAGGTTGATTTCCTTATAGATGTTCTATTTAGTTTTCCCAATCATAAGAAAATTCAGGGAATTTTGGATTTATTGGACCAATCGCACTGGTAGTACCAGTGGCGTGATCCCCGTTATTCGTGCTAACACTATGTGTAGACGAACACGGTTCCTCATTTGAAAAAGTTACTTTAGATTTTTTAAATTTATCAGTTTTCCAACTTTTATTTCTATCTAAATATTGATTATTACTAGTTACATTACCCCAACCATTATTTTCTGAAGTTGTAGGATTATTTTTAGAAATAGGACTATTTGGACGGTTATAATTTGAAGCATTTGGATTAATAGGAACGTTACGATAAGGAGTTTTACTGTAATGATTATCGAATTCCTTTAATTCATCATAAAGTTGTTTAATAGTTAAACAATTTTTTAAAATTCTACGCGTTTCAAAATCAAAATGTTCTATAAAAATTTCAATAAATGTTTTTTCAGGTATTTTGTCACTTAGATGTTTGATTCTTTTATACCAATAAAATAAGTGTTGTACATATTTTTGTTTAATAACAACAGATTTACCCTGATTAGAATAAAATTCTATCAGTATTTGATTTTGAATTTTACTATTCCAATATGTATCTAAAATCCAATTTTTTAATTGTTCAAATGTTAAAATAGAATCTTCAAATAATATTAAAGTATTTTTAATAGTATCAGTTAATTTAGATTTTGTATATAAAATTTTATCATTTTCAGAAAAATTTGTTTCTTTAAAATAATATTCTAATGAATTTATAAAATCAAGAGGATGTAAATAATTTATATTTCCATTAAATTCAGGAATATTAAAAAGATTATGAGTATTATTATTGAAAAAACTAATATTAGATAGATTATTATTTGGCAAAACAGTATTATTAATATCATTAATGTTAATAGATTCAAAAGTATTGATTTTCTTTTCTAAAATATCAATAGATTTTAATATAATATCATATTTCTCAAAAATATTTGTAATTTCAGTTTCGTTTTTTGTTAAATGTTCCTTAATACTGGAAATTTGTTGGTTAATAACTTTTGTTTGTTCATTATAAGCATCAAATTTTTGATTATTAATGATTTCGATATCATTAATTTGTTTAATAGTTTCAGAGTTTGTATTTTTACATTGCAAAGAACAATTGTTAATTTTTTCTTCTAAAGAAATTTTAATATTTGTTATTTCAGTTTTTAATTCATTTTTTAATTCGCTCAAACCGTTATGAACTTCTGTTTTAAGTTCGTGTTTGAAATTATTTAATTCGTTAGTAAATTTTAAGAAAAATGCATTAAACATACCGGTTATTTCACCTTGAAAGTTTTGTTGAGACGACGTTGCACCAGAAGGCCGCACGCTGATCATCTCCTCCATAGATTCACGAAGTTGATCTTCCGTTTTCGTAGAAGATGCTTCCGCTTCAAATATTGTTTCACTGAGGGCGTTTTCTTCGTTGTCCATTGTAATGTTGTAGTAAATGATTGTTGTTTCGAATGAAATTCCTTGAAGAAGTTGTCCACCAAAATTCGTATACTTCTTTTCTTCTCTTTTCACGTAGATTATTCGTCGGAAAATTTATTTCCACTGACAGGGATGCCAATAATTATGTAACGTCGCAAACGTGGGAAAAGATCTCACTACGGTGTTATTTTGCGATGCACAGAGGATGGTAAACTTTCCAGCGTGGGTTCGGTTTTTCTTCTCCAAGACGAATAGTTTTTTCACAAATAAAACACTTTTAATTGGTTTTTTAGTTGATTAGTTTATTGAATAAATGTAGAAAACTTGTATAAAAATAATTTTCTTATATAATTTTATAAATTATAAATTTTTTAAGTATAAAAAATAATGCGCAGTTGTTCCACTGGCGAGGATTCTGATGTTGTTCGTTTTAATATTACCTTACAACTAACTTGAAACAAGTTATATCCTTATTCTTAAAACAAGCGTTCCTTAATTTCATTTCCAAGAATCGAAAGAAAGTTCTATTGGTTTCTAAATAGAGA